>BDSL01000060.1:0-639525 GCA_003116995.1 Yamagishiella unicocca
GAGGGTGGCGCAGTGGACAGCTGGACAGCTCCAGGGAGGCTGCATGCCTGAACCACTGGGTGCAGCTCCGGAGGCAACCAACCTCCTGGACCAGAACCAGAACCAGAACCCTAATGGCAGGGACCAGGCGGAGTAGCTAGCCGGGTACGGCCAAAGCGCCAGGCGCCACCGCTTCATGCTCGACATGGTTGGAGTTTGTAGAGCCCCGGCCCTAACCGCGGCCACCGCGGTGCCCACCTCGTCGTCCAGCAGCAGCCCCTCCCGCCAGCCCGCCACCAGGGCCGCCACGTCGCCGTCGTCAAAGATGCCGTTGTGCTCGGTGGCGATGGATACGGCTTCCTGCGCACAACCCACGAACGAAGCGGCGCGAGGGGGTTTCGAGGAAGACCCGTGGGTGCCAGGTAAAACCGTTTCGGCGCGGCGCGGGGGGGGGGTCAGGGCCGCATCCAGTTGACACCTCCCCTCCCCTTCCCTCCCCTCGCCCTATCCGCCTCTCACACGTGTCCACTCAGTCGCTGTCGGCAGCAGCACCTCCTCACAGTCCCCAGCCGCACGGTGTCGGTACCCGCCTCCCCCCAGATCGCTGAAACAGGGCATCCGGATGCCTATTAGCCATCAGCAGCGGGTATGCCTAGGGACGGCCCCAGCAAGTCCGCCGCCTGTGGCTTCGGACCCGACCCGTGGGTCTCACCCCCAGCTTGTCCAGCTGCTGCTCCGTCAGCTGCCCTCGCAGCATCTTGGCCACCAGAGCCTCCTGGCGCTTGCGGCCCTGAGCAGCAAAACACACCACGGGGCCGGTTTGGGCTTTGGAGTGCGTCCAACCAACCAACCAACCAACCAACCAACGGACTCGGACACGCGCCAGGACGACCCTCGCACACAGCCGAGGCGTGCGTTTCCGCAGAGAGAGCAGGCTGGGTTTAGGAGCACCCAATGTGTGCCGCGTCCACCCCGTGTCCCCCTCACCTGGTTGTTCCTGGGAAGCTTGGACGCGATTCCCACCGCCGGCACGGTGCCGGGCGGCAGCAGGTGCGACACGGCGGTGAGCTGCTTGACGGTCATGGACGTCAGGCCGCGGACGACATTCAAGACCTCACGAGCTGAAGGCGTCAGGAGTGGCGGCAGCGGTGATGGCGGCAGTGGTGGTGGTGGTGTGGTGCGTCAGGTCCAGGCAAGGGGGAGCGGCGAGGGTTTGTTTGTTCGTTGGTTGGTTGACGTCAGGGATAGAAGTGGAGTGATGTTCGGGCGTTGGGGTGGCCCAGCGCCGTGGAGATTAGGTTTTCGA
This sequence comes from Yamagishiella unicocca, assembly GCA_003116995.1. Classification (NCBI taxonomy): domain Eukaryota; kingdom Viridiplantae; phylum Chlorophyta; class Chlorophyceae; order Chlamydomonadales; family Volvocaceae; genus Yamagishiella; species Yamagishiella unicocca. The sequence goes on from BDSL01000060.1 coordinate 1,286, forward strand.
CCTGTATGGCTATTTGACGAGTAGAGCTCTGATGCGTGCGCTGCAAGGCCAGCGCACGGCGCCGCCGCCCGAAGGGCTGCGTCGATGCACATGGAGACGGGAGAGCCTGAAGTCTACAGTGGCACCGAAACTCACCGTCCTTCTTTAATATGCCTCTGTTGCGCCTCTGCCCCGGCACGCGTTCCTCCGCAGCATCCGTGAAATTGTATGACGCTAGAACGACGGCGCAGTTCCGCCTAACGATACAGCGCAAACGAGCCGGTATTACCATATGGTGTACATAATTGAATTGTGCAATGCTGCGCCCGCTGCAGCTGGCAGCGCTGGCAACCGATCGCAAGTATGCCGAGCCCATGTCCAGAGTGCCAAACGCAACTATGGGATGTTTACAAAATATATAATTTGGTTAGGTTATGGTGCCGAAATGATCTCCCATCCTTGTGTTAGCGATCGCGGGTCCTTGACAGCCCCAACACCACGGCGCTCACTCGACGCCCCATGCATGCTCAGCATCCGCAATGCATTCAATGCTGTACGCCACGCATGTCGCTGTAAGCAAGCCACCGTCTGCTCCGCAATAAGTGCCTTATTCATGTTGCTGGCGTTCAAATGCCTCGTGTGCCGTACTTGGACTAGCTACGGTGTGGCCGGGCGCCCCATCGCGAGACCCTTCAACTCAACCCTGGGGGTTCAACCGAAATTCCGAGTTCGAACCAACGCGGAGTCTAGAGGCGCAGGGCGAAGGACGACGAGAAAGGCGAGCTACCCGGCGCGCAAGGAAGATGAATTAGAGAATTACCAGAGGGATCGCAGGAACCAGAGGCCGCCCAGAATTAGCGAGAGCACAGGGACCACCCGTCTTAACCCGAGAAGTAGCTTGACAAATAGAGAAGCAGTGAAGTCGCTTCCGTTGGCGCACGAAGGGGTTGCGGGGCCGAATTCGGAGATCGTGCCGGCGCAAGCAGATGCACATTGCATCCGCACTGCACCAGGCCGGCACCCCACCCCCTCGCTTTGAGAACTACAGCGCCAGCCTGCGTGGTGAGTACGCTTATCGAGAAGGGGGCCTTTCCCAGAGCCCACGGCGGTGGGGACCAGTTCCGACCAGCAACGTGTAATACAGGCGGGGACGGAAAGGGGGTAGCAAAAAGGGAGCTGCTACCATAAGAGAACACTCAACCTAGCGGTTTCCACTTCTGGCCCAGTGTTTCGTTGGCAGGATTACGTAACTGCACCACTTAATAAAACAACAACTACGACTACCCGCACCAGGCCAGCCAGAGCACGCCACGCCAGGGCGGGGACGGGACCGGAGGAGCCTCACGGGGCCGCCTGGGACACTCCAGGCCCGTGCAGAACGTACGGCGCGCATGACGACATATGGCCGACACAAAAGTACTGTGCACCGTCACGGCGACAAAACACCTCGCATTCGGCATTCCCTAGCCTTGGAGCGCAGCCATGCCGCAAGCGCCCGCGTCGCCGACACCGAACTCGCCCTTCCCTTCGCCCTTCCGTAGTTTGCTTGCTTCGCACCACGACACACCACAACTAGCGTTGCGGCCGGCCAACTGGGCGCAGAAATTACACACGCGAAGACTACTCCCAGGAGCTGACACACGGCTCCCCACCCGACACGTCAGGAGCAGGGGACGAGTCTTGCACTAAGCACAAGTAGGGAAATCCAAAGCCCCATGCGCACGCCGTCGCCTGCTGCTGCTGGAGGGTGCCGCATCGCGTCACACGTCCACGGTGCCCCAAGCAACAGCTGACGGCGCCGTTACTTCCATTCCGACCTCCACGAGCGAGTGCGTGCCACTCGAAGTTAAGTGAACACCCGGTGTGCATATCGGAAGCTCCCTTCACGTGAACTTCCCCACACGTGAGGGGAGCATCCGGTACGCATACCTACGCGGCATGTACGATGTACGGTACACTGGCAGCGCTGAAATGCGGCCAAGGTACGTGCAAGGAGCAGGCAACACGCTCGCCCCCACCTGGCCGCCGTCCGTAGGGACGTGCGCGCCTCACTGCGCTTTGCAACGCGGGCGCTTTACCCCCCGACCAGCCGCGGCGGCGAGGCCCTTCACCACCTCCACGAGCCCATTTGGCGACCACCTCCCCAGGTCCCCCTGCACGCCTCGCCTCCCGAGACCCCCCGTACTCCCCAAACCGCCCCCGCGTCTTGCCGCCTCGCCGTCCCGAGCGAGCAACCCGCGGTCTCTCGTAAATAATTTCTCGTAAATACCGGTAAACGCAACGCGGACAGAGCTGACAGCCTCGCCAGCACTCTTAACGGCGCGCGCGCGGAGGGCCCCTCATGATGGCCTGGGTTTCAGCATGGCTCCGAAACCAAAGGCGCCGGCGCCACAACGTCACGAGGACGGGCCGCTCTGTCGTCGACGACGACGACGCCGCGTCGGCTGCCGGCCTCGCGGCCTACCTGCGCCGGTACACGCGCACCGTGACCCCGTGTTTGGGCGCCAGCGTCAGCCCAGGCAGTAGCTCCAGGGGCACCTGCCCCGGGGTCAGCTCGAAGCGCAGGCGCTGAAAGAGGCGGGCCAGCACCGTCTTGGCTTCCTGTGGGGCCCAGGCAGGAGGCGGGATACCGTACCCTTCAGCTGGCATCGCATCGCCTCTCCGTCGGGCTTTGGGGCGGCCAGCGTGCTGGGGGTCCTAAACAGGCAGCCAAGGAAACAGGGCCCGGATGCGCAGTCGTTCCAAGATCGGGTGCCCTCACTCGCGAACGGCGTTGACGGAGCGCGCGGCCGGGTCGTCAGCTGTCGTCCGTTAACCGTCCGTCCTCAACCATTATGTCGTTAATGATTGTCGGTTGTCGCCAGCGAGTGCCACGTGGCCTGGCTCTGGTTTACTAGCACACGAGGTGTTAGCCCCCATGCGGCGCCTGTCTATCTGCTCAGCCCCCCTCCTCCTCAGCCCCCCTCCTCAGCCCCCTCCTCAGCCCCCTCCTCAGCCCCCCTCCTCAGCCCCCTCCGCAGCCCCCCTCCTCAGCCCCCCTCCTCGGCCCCCCTCCTCTGCCCCCTCCGCAGCCCCCCTCCTCAGCCCCCCTCCTCAGCCCCCTCCTCAGCCCCCTCCTCAGCCCCCCTCCTCAGCCCCCCTCCTCAGCCCCCCTCCTCGGCCTCCCCCCTCAGCCCCCCCCCTCAGCCCCCCTCCTCAGCCCCCCTCCTCAGCCCCCCTCCTCAGCCCCCCTCCTCAGCCCCCCTCCTCGCCCCCTCCTCAGCCCCCCTCCTCAGCCCCCCTCCTCAGCCCCCTCCTCAGCCCCCCTCCTCGCCCCCCTCCTCAGCCCCCCCCTCCCCCCCTCCTCAGCCCCCCCCTCAGCCCCCCTCCTCAGCCCCCCTCCTCAGCCCCCTCCTCAGCCCCCCTCCTCGGCCTCCCTCCTCAGCCCCCCTCCTCAGCCCCCTCCTCAGCCCCCTCCTCAGCCCCCCTCCTCAGCCTCCCTCCTCAGCCCCCTCCTCAGCCCCCCTCCTCGGCCCCCCTCCTCGGCCCCCCTCCTCGGCCTCCCTCCTCAGCCCCCCTCCTCAGCCCCCCTCCTCAGCCCCCCTCCTCGGCCCCCCTCCTCGGCCCCCCTCCTCGGCCTCCCTCCTCAGCCCCCCTCCTCAGCCCCCCTCCTCAGCCCCCCTCCTCAGCCCCCCTCCTCAGCCCCCCTCCTCAGCCCCCCTCCTCGGCCCCCCTCCTCAGCCCCCCTCCTCGGCCCCCCTCCTCGGCCTCCCCCCCACCTGCATCGCGAAGCGCCACCCGATGCACATTCTGGTGCCGCTGCCGAACGGCATGTGCGCGTGCGGGTGGCGCGCCGCCAGGTCGTTGTCACCGCCCTCGGCAGCCAGGAAGCGCTCGGGGTGGAAGGCCTGGGGCGCAGCCACGTCAAGCAACACGGGAGCGGCACAGCGATAAACCTCGCTCCATTCTGACGTCAAAGGCTGACGAGCAATACCGCAGTGGACAGCCTATTTTGCCTAGTCATGGGCCGAGCTGGCCAAGAGACGGGCAATCCCCCAGCCCCACCCGCTCCCCCTCCCCTCCTCAAAACGCGTATTTCTGCTCCCCCTCCAACCCTCAACACGCGTTTCTGCTTGCTCTGCCGCTCTCAACACGCGTCAACGCTCGCCCTTTTAACCATCATCACTCGTTTCCTCAGTCCCCGCCCTCCCCCATCCCGTGTATCCGCCCCTTCCCCCTCAGAGCCATACATCGCAGCACGCACTGCGCCCAGCTGTGTCCAGTATCCAGTGCTTGCCGCGGGAGCCCCACACCAACCCACCTCTGCGTCGGGCCACATGGCGCTGCTCCTGTGCAGGTGGCGGATTGGGATCCAGAGCATCGTGCCCGCAGGGATGTCGTACCCAAGCAGCTGCGTCGTACGGGCGGGGCACGCCGATGGAGAGGGTGTGTGTGTGTGTCAGTGTGTTGGCCGCGCGGGGGGCGGAGGGGCTGTGTGGATCGGGCCTCTGTGTGACGCGCAAGGAGATGACCTGTGATGTACGATATACCGTACGACTAGTACGGGTATTACAGCCCGCGCCTCCCTAACCGCCCATCAATCCACACGGCGCGGCAGCACGGCAACACGGGGCGATTGCTGGTTGCGCACACAGGTCGAGTGGGGCATCCACAATCGCGCACCCGCCCACCGTACTCGCACCTGCATCGGCTGGTTCGTCATACGGGCGATGGCGTGGGCGGGCGGGAACACCCGCATCGCCTCCTGGATCACCGCCTCCGTGTACACCAGCTGCGGGCGGGTGGGGTGTGCAAGGGTGGCTGGGTAGTTGGGTGGCTGGGCAGTTGGGTAGTTGGGTGGATGGGCAGTTGGGTAATTGGGTGGCTGGGGGCGCAAGCGCGAGGACGAATTGACAGCGCGGCGTGCGCCACCGGGTGAGGGGCGCGAGAGTCAGTGCACGCACATGGCACCATACCAACCACCTGCTGGTCAGGGCACCGCTTCGGGCAGCTTCACTCCTCCGGTCGCCGACGCGCCACATGCCAGTCCGGCCTCCCAGCCGACCCACACGGCCTCCCAAACACCGGCTCGGATCGCGCGCTCAGCCCTGTCCTGACCGGCCCAGCCCAGCCCAATCGGTTCCCTAACCGGCGAGGTTTCCTGATCAGTGCCGATACACGTGCTTTCCTCGCAAGCCCAGCCCGGCGAGGCTCCCGGCCCACCTTGTCCAGCTGCTCGACAGTGAGGGGCGGCTGCGAGCCATCCTCAGCGGCGGGGGGCAGCAGCGCGTCCAGCTCCGCCTGCAGCCGCTCCGCCTTGTCGGGGTTCAGCGCCAGAAGGTAGATAGCGAAGGTGATGGCGTTGGCGGTGGTTTCGAAGCCGGCCAGCATAAACGTCTGCACGTTACCGTCGATCTGGGGGCAGCCGACAGCGCGAGGGGTGGGCGCGTGGAGTTGGGGCGACGGCGAGAAGACCCTGCTACACGTACGACATAGGAAGCTGAGTAGGGAAAGGGTGGGGTCTAAAACCGTAATCCGATTGGGGGCGGCGAAGGTGGCGGCTGGGGCGGCCAGGGGGGCGCGGGTTGGGGCCGGTTGAAGGCAGCGGAGGCCGGGGGAGCTGCCGAGGGGGCGGTGGGTGGGTGCGGTTTCCAAGGCAGCCAGCTGGCGGGGGCCGGGGTGCTTTACACACAAGTGCAGACCCCGCGTCGCCTCCCACCTCCGCGTCCGAGAGGCGCCGTCCGGTGGCCTTCTCCCTGGCCTCCAGCAGCAGGCCCAGGAAGCTCCCTGGAGCGACACCGCCGCCGGCAGCCCGCGAGGACAGGTTGCGGACGGGGCCAGCGGCGGCGGGGGCAGCGGCGGCAGCGGCGGCGGCGGCGGCACCTCCACCAGCACCTGTGGTGTCTCCCCGCTGCTTGGCGGCGGCGGCGGCAGCCCGCCAGTCGTCGATCAGGCGCAGAGAGGTCTTCCGAAGCACTCGACGCGCCTGCAAACAGACAGAGGGTCAGGAGTTGGAGGGAGCCTAATGACAACTACCGTGCAGCAGGCGGAGGAGGAAACTCCCCCTCCCATGACGCCAGGGGGAAGCGAGCCTGGTAAACCCCCCTAAACCCTAAACCCCGCAGCTGGCCGCGCTGCCGACTTCACCATCCTCATCCTTCTCCCCAACCCCTTCACCCCTCCCCATCCCCGGGTTTCCCTTGCAACTCCCCTTTGCTTAACGCTGCTTAACGCTTTCCCAATCGGTCTCCTCGCCAGTGCCGACCCAGGTGAGGCGCTTCCCTCTCAAGCACCCTCGTCTCGTCCCAACCGACCTACCCGGATGTGTAACGCCAACGTGGCGTCCGGCAGCGCGCATGCCACGTGGCGCAGCAGCGGCAGCGCGCAGGGCAGGGCGGTGGCGGGCGCCCACTTGGAGCCCTGGGTGGGGGCCATGGTGCGGAAAAAGTCAGCGCACGCCTGCACCAGGGAGGGCTCCGCACCCTCCTGAGCCGCTCCAGGGGGGCCCTTGGAGCTGGAGGCGGGCGCCGGGTCGGCTCCGCCCGAGCCGCCGTACTCGGGGGAGTTGAAGTCGACGCTGCGGCGGTGCCGGCGGCAGAGAGGTGTTAGGCGTTTCGCGGGTGGAGGATGCGCGCGGCAGGGGGGAGGAAAGGGTGTGGGAAGGTCGGCAGCCAAAGGGGTAAGTCGAACCGGCTCGGAGAAGTTCGGGACACTCGCGTGGGATTTGGAGGTGGGTTGATGGGTGGCATTGGGAGGGCTGCTCGCGAGGTTGGGTGCGAGGAGTAGGCGTGGTGGAGGGAACAGGGGGGGTGGGTTCAGCGTATCAACATAGGCGCAGGCCTAGCCTCGTCCTCTCACCCTGTACTTGACTGCTCGAGGAAGTCCGACAGCACACAATGACGCATTCAACAATGACACAGGCACACAAGGCCTCAGCCGCCCAAAACTCCAAAACCCCAACCCCCAACCCCCAACCCCCAACCCCCAGCCCCACTAGCCTCACCCGTACGCCGCGGTTCCCACCACCGCCAGCGTCACCCGGGAGATCTCCCCGAGCACCTCCACCTCGTTGGCGCCGCCCGCTGCTGCGCCCGCGCCGCCGCGCTGCTCCTCCTGCGGTGCCGCCACCGCCTCCAGCCTCCGCACCAGGCTCAGCGCCTCACAGTCTATCAGCTCCTGGTAGGCGAGCAGGCTGCGGTTGCAGGTTGCGGGAAATAGCGGGTGTGGTGAATATATCCTGGTGCGCGCTGCAGCCGTGGCGGAGATAAAAAACAAGAAGGCAAGACGCTGCGTCAAAGCACAGGCACACGGTTTGCGGCGAGACGCGCTCCGAAACCCCTCATACCTGGCGGGGGCGAACGCCGGCTGCCAGGCACTGCGCAGGGATCGCCAGTAGTCGTCCCTGAGGTTGGTGGTTGGTGGTTGGCGGGGGCCGGGGGGCAGAGGTGGCAGGCAGGCAGGCAGGCAGGCAGGCAGGCAGGCAGGCAGGCAGGCAGGCAGGCAGGCAGGCAGGCAGGCAGGCAGGCAGGCAGGCAGGCAGGCAGGCGGAGATCCGATGTACACACACGCACCCGCCTCAGGCGTTGTATGATCACCGACCGGCCGCATTACCGGCACTGCTGTCGACGGGTCCTGTGATACAAGGCCCATCGTCCTGCTTTACCTTTTCCGTGGAACGGGCCTCCGTCCATCCTTTGCTGCATCTTCCAGCTGACAGCGCTGCACGGTGCTCGCCCCGCCAGACAAACGGATACCACAGCCCCTCCCCGACCGTTACCCGCCGCTCGTAGACCCTCGCTCCGTTACCCGCTGTACCAACCCAACCACCTGCCACTCAACGCCCATTCCATCTCATCCCGTCCACTCACTTTGCCGTGACGAGGCCGTACATATCGATGGACCGTAAGTCGTTAGTGACCAAATGCGAATTGGGGTTCGACAGCGGCGCGCGGTTGGCGACCTTGTAAAACACCGTCCTGAGGTGCGAACGACCGAGCAGCGGTTGGGTGGTTAGGTCCATGAACGTACGACAGAGTGACGGTGCGACCATGGTGGGAAGCGGGGGGCGTGGCGTGAAAACCGTTGACGCGAAAAAGACGGGATAGTCAGGGGGTTACAATAAAAGGATAGTCGGGGGCGGGGGCAGGGGAAGAGGTGATGTTTGAGCAGAAGGATAGCTTGTCACATGTTCAGCCACCTGCCGTGTCGCGCCCTTCCCATGATTTCAACCCCGCCCCTTACGTGTTGCAGCTATGGCCCATACGGCGCGAGGGGAACCTCCCATGACCGCCCTGCGCGGCTTTCCCCCGCGCCGTCCCCACCCGCCAAACCGAACCTGACTGCATCTGGGTCGGACACCATTATGAAGGGGCGGCTCATAAGCCGGAAGGCCAGTACACTGCCGTACTGGGCAATCCAGGCGTCGGTTGTCGGCAGTAGGCCCTTTTTAAGGATTTCTGATATGTTACCAAAAATCCATGTCTGGCGCGGGCCTGAAGGTGTGTGCGTATAACACATGTTTAGGGTTGAGGGGAGGGCTGTCCGTGCGGTGGCCAACTGCTAGGAGTATCGTATCCCCTAAACAGGGTACCCTAGGCGCGTTGGACTTGCCTGGAATGTGGCGATATTTCCATCGCATATTTATCTCCTGGATCATCGTTATTGCCTGCAACACCGACACGATGCCGTGAAAGGCCAAGCTTTGACGCAACCGCTGCCAGCAGCGCTTACGATAGGCACAAGGATGGCCGATACGACTGATAAGCAGCCCCAGAAGAGGACTTGCAGAATCATCATCGTAGGGATGGCCAACCGCAGGTGGCCAGGTGCCAACTCAGAATCAACGTCTTAAGACGATGGTAGTGGCCGCTTACTACCAAATCCTAATATTATGGAAAAGAAAACACGGCTTGACCATGAAGTTCACACAGAATTTCGAACAATAGGCGCATAGGTCGCTCCGAACTTCATAAGGATAGATTCAGAATACTGAAGAGTTGCTGCTTGCTGGCCCAAATGACGGGGGCATGGTGAAGGGTAACTTGTGTTGGTAACCTTCATTACATGCCCCTCCGAAGCCAGTCAGTAATCGGGCCCGAAAGCGCTCCAACCGTCCGCCACCCGGTGACTCCAGCAAGGTAAGCCCAGTCTGATGCTCATGCGACACCCGACAACCGGGAGCCTGTGGATGGAGGAACGGGGGGTGCCACATCAGATGCAGACGGCGCTTTCGTTATGCTCGCATGCTGTTGTAGGCTTCGGTGGTTACAGGTGGTTGCAGGTGGGTCATAAGGGGCCACAGCGATCATTCCTTTCCATCCTGCATCATCTAGTATCATCAACCCGCGGAGTTCCTCGCCTCAAAGGGAGCTGTGCTCCAGTCCGGTCATGGCAGGCATCAAGCTGTGACACACCCAGCTTAGGAAGCGGGTTGTACCGGCACCCCAGGGTGCCGCCACCTGACGCTCAGCTGCAAGGGTTGAAAGGGCCGGGTCGACTAGCTGCAATGACTTTGTTTGGCAACCAAAATTTCGGAAGACGAGACTTTGACTGTGGACAAACCACGCTCCGAGGGCAGATATGGTTTCAGTTGTTTAGTTGCAGACACGGACCAGGAAAGGTCATGTCATCATGAAGCCGTAAGCTTGGGCGATGAACGAGCAGTAGTTACCAGAGGCCACCTGTGCTCTTCCGTCCGAAACTGCAACACCGAAGACAGGCCTGAAGCTCTTACACACGTCACCTCAGTTGATAGAATGTACGGAACCTTATTGGGGTGCCGTACATCCCGCACCTCTCCCCCGGCGCGGGTTGCCCTCGCGCTGCCCCCTCAGCCAGCCAGCCAGCAGGTGGCGACCCGCGGACGCGAGGAGACTCACTTTTGCCGCACCCCCAGCCGCAGCCTGCGCGTGTCCCCCCCCTGTGCCGACGCCAGCCTCAACCTCCTGGGTGCCAGCCTCCCCGCAGGTGCGACCCCACCCGCACCCACATCGTCAGCGCCTTCATCCGAAGCACCCCCCTCGTCGCCACTTAGCGCTGCCGCGTCCGCGGCCGCCCCCCCCTCCGACCGTCGTCCACCCCTCTCCCCCGCAGGTGCTACTGCCGCGCCTCCTCCCGCCCGCTGTTGCTGCTGTTGCCACTGCTGTCGCCGCTGCTGCTGCGGCGCGTCCGTGGCCGCACCCGGCCGCAACGCCCCGCCAGCCGCCGCCAGTGGGCTAACCCCATTCAGGGGCCGGCTGCCCGATGCTACTGCCGCTGCTTTCGACGCCGACGCCGCCGCCGCCAGGGCCTCCGGCATGTTGCCCTGCCCGGTAGCCGGCGTGTCGCCCGCCTCCTCCTCCCGCAGGCTGGCGGGGGGGCGCGACAGCCCGTGCTCCCTGCAGCAAAGCATGTAGGTTGGAGGCCGCCGGACGATCGTGGCTAGCACCGGGGCGTTCCGGCCTGCAGGGTTCCGCAGGCGCCTCCTCCGCCTCCCCCCTCGCATGAACCTCTTCTGTTATTGTAACCCCCCCTCCCGTGAACCTCAGCGTCGCTGAAGCAGGGCCGCACCCCTGGCCTTACTCAGCCAGCCACCCATCCTCTCACCCAGCCAAATGCGAAAGCCAGCCAGCCAGTAATCTTTCGGTTTCCCTAGTTCCCTAGTTCCCTAGTTCCCCATGTCGCTATGTCGCTATGTCGCTACGCCGCGTTTCTTCGCTGCCCACCTGTATAAGGTCACCGTGCGGCCCTTGATCTTGAGGCACACGCAGTCCAGTGCGCTCTCCACCACCCACGCCACGAAACCAACCTCCAGCTCGCAATTGGGCAGCAGGTACACCTGGTCCACCCGGGGAGAGAGGAAAAGAGGGACATGCCGTACGTAAATACACACCGGTACAAGGGGTATGCTGGGCAGTCAAGCGACGGGACCCAGCCGCCCATCTGGCGTGCGTGCGTCAAGGGCGGCCGTGGCGCGAGCGAGTGCGCTCTTCTGCGGTGGTGGCGTGTGCCCCGGCCCCAACGGCGGCGCAAACCGCGGGCTGGTCAATCGAAGACAGTTGCACTACCGGTAACATAACCACCACAACCGCAAACCCGTATGACCGCTCCCTCCGCCTCCCCGCCACGGCGCCTCTGCGTACCTCCCTGCCCCCACCAAAGGGTCTCCTCTCAACCCCCACCCCACCACCAGCCCCCCCCCGACCTACCGGTTTCATCTCATACCCTCCGCAACCCCCGACCCTATTTCTCCCTACACGTGACGACCCATGGGTCTTCAACCGCACCCCCAGCCCCTACCCTCAGCAGCTCGTGCCGCTCCAGCAGCTCCCCCGCCTGCGCCAGCAGCCGCCTAGACAGGCCGCTCCGGCCCACCGGCAGCCGCACCAGCTGCCCCCCCGCCGCCATCTCCTCCGCCGTGCGCCACAACTGCTGGCCGGCTTTGCGGTGCAGCGGCCGCTGCTGCCGCAGCTTCGGCGGCAACATCGGGATCCGCTCCGCCGGGTCCGAATCCGCCTCTGCGGCAGCCTCATCGCCCGCCTGCAGCTGAGCCGTCGAGGCAACTGGGGGGGCGTCGCCGGCGCGGTTTGCGCTCCAGGAGGGGCCCCGGGCAGCGGGCTGCTGCTGCTGCTGCGGGTTTCGCGGGCCGGCTGCGGGGGGCATGCGAGCGCGTATGGGCCGCCCGACCTGCTCCACGTAGTGGCGGTGGTGGTGGTGGTGCAGGGTTACAGAAGAAAATCGGGGGTGGGGGTTCGAGGGAGACCCGTGGATGCCCGAAAAAAAAACCCGTTTAGAACAGGCGTTTTGAGATGCATGCTGGAGAACTGGGTGGGGGATACTAAAGCCGAAGGTCGTAATATGACCTTTGGCGGCTAAGCTAAAGCGGCTACGGCGAGACGACAGGAAGCGAGGACCCCACGAGACGCACGGAAACGTTTCGCAGAAACGGTTTTGGGAGCTAGCAGGAGAACTGGGGGAGGTGGTGAGCTATGGGAGAGCGGACAGCGCGGTCCGGTCCCGGTCGGGGGTGGGGGTGTATAAAAACCGTTTTACGCGGGGGTGGGGTGGGTCGGGGGTGGGGGGGGAGGGAATGGGAGGAGGCGTCTTCAGAAGCGGCGCAGGGGCGAATTGTACCGCAGCGGCCCGCGGGCCGGTCCGTGGGCCGGGGCCAAAGGGAAACACAAGGATTGCCCGCAGGCCGAAAACAGTGCCGGGTGGGGCTAAGGGTTGCGTCACAGATGGCACACGCACCTCATCACCGCCTGACCACCACGCATTCAGTACCCGGAGTTCTTCCCCCCCACTCCCTCCCGAGCTGTTCCGCCCAGCAGAGCACACCCACCTGCACGAAGCTGAACTCCTCGTCCATGCCGCCGCCGCCACCAGCGGCCGCGGAACCGCCACCACCGATACGGAAGGGCGACGCAGTGGTGGGTCCCTCCGGCCGGGGCTCCTCAGAGCCATCCGGGCTGCTACTGCTACTACCACCACTGCTGCTACTGCTACTATCACCGTTGCTGCTACTGCCTGGACTGCCCTGGCTGGACGCGGCCGCCTGGTTCCCAGCGTGGGCTCGACTGAGGGAGGCCGTGGGCTCTTGCCAGGCTGGTCTGGAGGAGGCACTGAAGTGCCTCCTCCAGGCCACAATGACAGCGGCCCGGCTCAATCCGGATATCGCTGATGCCGCGTTTGGAGCTGCGCAGCTGGGACGGTGACCCAGATCCAGGCACTGCGCGGCTGCTGAGGTTGACCCTGCATGCCCGCCGGCGGCGATCAAGTGCGACGACCAAGACAAGCCCCGCGACGCAATCACACAGGTCGCTGGTGGAGCGGCGCTATGACTCGAGGCGGCGTTGTGAGAAGGCCCAGCCGTATCGCACGTTCGGCTAGACGCGCCATCGTCGTCGCCGCCCCGTATTGGGACGCCTACAAGGTCTCCGTGTGGCTCAACATAGTCTTTCAATAAAGACGGGAAAATGTTCAACCATGCATCTCTAGGCACGGCAAGGACGTCTGTGCAGGCTTGCCACGGCGATACTGCAAGGGCTAGTCGCGGTCTCGGCGGCATGTCGCGATGAGTTCAGGTAACCAAGTAATCGCAGATCGTTTCGTTACATGCCTGTGAAGCCAGTCATCACGGCGGACGACCAACCGACTGACCGAACCCCCTTCAGGTCCCGTACATTAGCCAATCCCCAGCCCTCAGGCGATCATTGCAATGCAGCTGACCACACGTAAACAAGGAAAGACTATGACGCACTGAATTATTTGGCGCCTGTAGGCGTTGCCAAGTTGCAATTGACATTGTAGTGAACATCGGCGTCGAGTCCTATTTCGCTTTTCTGCCGTGTGCAATGTCAGCATGCACCCCATCGCCCGCTACTGTAGCAACCCTCTTCAACGCGTTGCGAACTCTGCAGTGCGCATCGTCGGCGCTATTCAGCAGGAGCGGGGCGCTCACGCAGGCCGGCCGGACATCCAGCACATGCCTTCAACAAACGGAAGCTCTGCCCGAGGCATGCTGTGGACATGTGGCAGCGAACCGGTCCTCTGCCTGCCTTCCGGCCCCGAGCCTAGCACCCAACTCGCCGCTTCTCCTCCGGCGGTACAGCTCATCTGCCACCACGTCAGCATCCAGCGGCGCAGCGGCCAAAGACGCCAAATCCTCGCCAACGTCTCGGCCTCCGGACGCCAGCAGCAGCAGCAGCACCACCACCACCGCCAGCAGCAGCACTGGCAACGGCGGCAGTAGCGGTGCGCGCGGCGGCGGCGGCGGCGGCAGTGGCGGTGCGCCCGGCCCCATCAAGGTACGACAGACCGCGGATTTCCGGCTGGAGTTCCACCTCCTGCCGCAGCTGCAGCGGCCCCGCACGGCGGCGGAGCAGCGCTGCCTGCATGCCGCGATGTCCGTCGTGAACCGGTGGGTCGTGTGGGCTGCCCCACTTGGGTCGACATAAGAGCTGCCGAGGGGCGTGGGTGGGTGGGTTGGAGGGCAGCCCGGAGGGTCATGGCTGGAGGCTTGGAGGGCAACCCGGGGGTCGTGGCTGGGTGGGCTGGAGGCAACCCGGGGGGTCGTGGCTGGGGGGTTGGAGGGCAACCCGGAGGGTCATGGCTGGGGGGTTGGAGGGCAACCCGGGGGGTCGTGGCTGGGGGGTTGGAGGGCAACCCGGGGGGTCGTGGCTGGGGGGTTGGAGGGCAACCCGGGGGGTCGTGGCTGGGGGGTTAGTGTGCATCGGCGAACCAACAGAGCTGGACCGGTGCTGCTGGTTGGCGCGATGTCTCTGGGACGCTCGATTTTGAGAGGGATGCGTGCTGGGGCCGGGGGCGAGTGCGGAAGGGCTGGATGCGGCCTATGGAGGCGGGTTACGCGCGATTTGGGGTCGCAACCGACTCGACCCAACTGACTCGACCCAACTGACAGCCCGGCCTGCCACCAAATGCGCCACCCTGCTGCGTGTTGTCATCTAGCGGCCTTCATACACGCGGTCCCGGAGGTGGCCTAAGCATCGGACCCCTGGTCGAATCTGACATGTCTCCGTGTGGGACACATCATACTGGCCAAGCGACCGTGTTGCGGGGCCGACCACCCCCCAGCTCCCACCGCCTTTGGGCCCCCCTCGCCGAGCCCCTCCACACCCAGCCCCCTCCCCCCGGTTCTTTTTGTAATTCCCCCAGTCTGCGGGATCACGGCTACACCGCCATGTTCGCTGGCGGGTGGGTGCGGGACCAGTTCCTGGGCCGTAACTCACCGGATGTGGACTTGGTCAGCAACGCCTCGTTCGTACAGGTGCGGACAGGTCGGGCGGGGGAGGGGACGGGGGGGAGGATGGGTTAGGAGAGGGGATTCGAGGGGGTGGTGAGAGGAAACCCGCAGGTCGGCACTTGTGACTAAACATCCCGAGTAGGAAACGTTCCGAGTAGGAAACGTTCCGAGTAGGAAACGTTCCGGGGGGAGGGATAGGGCATGGTGGGGGGTATGTGAGGACGGGCTGGTGGGGCCGTGAGGAAACCCGAATACACGACATAGCGGGGGTCTCGTGGGGTGTCGGCTAGGCTGTGGAAGAGGCGGGCGGGGGTCTGGCCTGGGGCGGGGCGCCTGCCTGTGTCGCCCTTCCCTCCCCTCCCTCCGTCCTTGCCCTTTCGACAAACACCGTCGCATGAAACCCATCAGCAAGCTCCCTTTCCTCCCTACAACCCGCCTGTTCCCCCCCGCCCCCGGCCCCCCCCGGCCTCCTCCCCGCCCCCGCCCAGGTGTTTGACGTGTTCGGCCCGCGGCACTGCAAGCTGAAGGGCGGCAACACCTGCGACGTGACCTGGGACGGACACACCTTCGAGGTCACCAGCTACAGGGGGGGCCTGCAGGACGACAGCGACCAGGCGGAGTGGCGGGACGCAGGTGGGGGGGGGAGCGGGGGAGGGGCGGGGGCTGCGAGGAGGACCCGGGGGGGCCGGGGGAGGGCGGGTGGGGCGGGGAGGGTGGGGAGAGAGAAGAGGGGAGGCAAGGGCGGCGAGGGCGGGGAGGGAGAAGGGGGGCGGCGAGGGCGGGGGGGCCGGGGAGGGAGAAGGGGGGCGGGGAGGGCCGCTGCGTTGCAGAGAGGCCGGGTTGTGGTCAGACGGGGAGCCCCGCGGGGGGAGGGCGTAGGCCACGGAGCATGTGTTTTGGGTAACGGTTAGCGGTTAAGTTGCTCTCCGCTTTGCACCACATGTACCTTTCGCAGAAGCTTTAGCCGCCCGCGCTGACCCCCCTCCCTCCCTCCCTCACCCCCCCCCTGCCGCCCTGCCGCCGTCCGTACACGCACCCACCCGCCCCCCCCAGCCTGCCGCGACTTCACGGTCAACGCGCTCTTCTTCGACCCGCACCCACCCACCACCAACACCTCAGCGAGCAGGGACCGCCTCGACCCAAGCGCCGCCTCCACCACCTTCACCCCCGCCTCCACCTCCACCTCCACCCCCGCCCCCGCCCCCGCTGCCGCCACGACCAGCAGCCGCAGCCCCAGCCCGAGCGGCAACAGCAGCAACAAGGACGACAGTCCCGCCAGCGGCGACGGCAGCAGCAGCCGCAGCTCGCCAGGATGCAACAATAACAGCGGGAAGCGCGGCAGTAGCGGCAGTAGCAGCAGCAGCGGCAGCAGCGGCAGCAGCATCCCCGCTGGCGGCGGTGGTGAGATGCGGCTGGTGGTGCCGCCGCCGCACATGCAGCCCCGCGGCGTCGTCAAGGACTTCGTGGGGGGAGTGGCGGACCTGCGGGCGGGGACGCTGCGTGTGTTTTCGGAGCACGAGCGCCTGGGACTCATGGCGTCGAGCGTGGAGGTGGGGTCGGGGTCGGGGGTTGGATTTAGGGGAAACCCGCGGGTCAACGTTCATATGAGAAGACGGGGGCGGGGTTGGACGGGTTGGTTGGGGAGGGTTGTTGGCGATGCTGTACATATGTATGGCTCGCGTCAGGGGGTAGAGGGGAGGGGAGCGGAAGGTGGTGGTGGTGTGTGCGTGTGTGTGTTTGGGCTATACCCTTATACCGGCGGCCCCTCTTTTCACCTTGTCCTCTCTCTCCCCCCCCGGCCCCGGAAAAAACACACCAGGCGGACCCCATCCGGGTGCTCCGGGCCGCCCGGCTGTCGGTGGAGCTGGGCCTTATGCTGGACCCGTACACTGAGGCCCGGGTGCGCAAGGCAGCAAGACTGTGTGTGATACGACGTGAGTGCTGGAGGGGCCAGAGGGTAGGGCGATGAGCGGGGGCCAGGGGGGGAGGAACGGGTATTGTACGGCATATTACCCCTCCCCCTCAACAACCGCACATTAGTTTGTTCCCCTTCTGTTAACCGGCCGCCGACGGGTCAATTTTTTCGACAGTCAACCCAAGTCCAATGGCATGCGCACGCGATCAGGTGTCCGAAGCCTATGCACCAGCTACACTTCCCATGTCGGGTACCCGGCTGTTTTCGTAATTTCTCTTAACAACCCACGTGGGCTAGTTTCTGCCCTCTGTTTCTGCCCTCTGTTTCTGCCCTCCGTTTCTGCCCTCTGTTTCTGCCCTCTGTTTCTGCCCTCCGTTTCTGCCCTCCGTTTCCTATCTCGCTTAAGCTGGTCTTCTCGCCACGCCCCCAACACCCCACGTCTGCTCGCTGACCCCTACACCCACGCCCCCTCCGGCCGCAGCACACGGGGTGACGGCCAACCGGGTGTACCGCGAGCTCTCCAAGATGGGGGGGCTGGACGCAGTCGGAGGCCGCGGAGGCGGGGTGGGAGCCGGAGACAGAGCCAGAGCCGCCGCCGGCGGTGGCGATGCCGATGGCGGCGGCGGCGGCGGCAGCGCCATCATGGCCGTGGACGGCGGCCCCGGCAGCCCGCTGTTCGCCGCCGCGCTAGAGCGGTGCCGGGCGTGGCGGGTGCTGGAGGCCATCTTCCCCGGCTTGTCGCAGGTGGCTGGGGAGAGGGGCGGCGAGGGACTGCAGGGTTCGAGGGAGGGCCGGGCGTGCAGTCGCCCCCCGGCCGCCAGCGAGTGACCCCTTCCCCCGCTGCGGGGGGTTTCTCTCAAACCCCCACACACCCGCCTCGCACAGCTTTCGCGGTAGTCAATCCAAGTGCTCCAGCATGCGCCCACAGAATAGGTGTCCGAAGACAATGCGGTTGTATTCCCCCCCCTCCAATCGGCCCCCTCGCGCCCCTCTCCCCTGGCCCCCCCCCAGGTGCCCCTGCAGCGAGTGATCCAGGACGTAATCCCGCAGCTGCCCGCGCGGCTTCCCCTGGAGCTCAAGCTGTCGTGCCTGGTGGTGGGCAGCTCCCGAGGGGAGTTCCTCCCCTGGAGTGACCCGGACCGCTACCAGCCGGTGAGCGGCAGAAGCGGGGGAGGGGGGAACCCCGTGGAAGAAACACGGAAGCGGAGACACCGCGATTTAAGGAACACCGTACTAGTTGGGGGAAAGTGCCGGAGGCAGGGTGGGGGGCCAGTGGCAGCCGTACACGGGGGCCACGGGGGCCGAGGGGGCCGGGGTCAAACTAGGCAGGGGGAGGGTTTGGGACTTGTTGCCCCTTGCGCCCTCGCTGGAGTCTCGTGGCGCGGCGGGGCAGCCTTTTTGTTCCTACCATTTCGTCCGGTGGCTTAGGGCACGGCGCAGCTTCTGTTGGGTGCGACATTTCCTGGTGAGGTAGTACGATGTGGGTCAGGAGCCCCTCTTCGTGTCCTGGATTCGCCCTTGCTTGAGGACACCGGAACATTTCGTTACATAATCGGTTTGACCGCGACCTGTCCTGGCCGCGTCCGCGCCGACCCTGGCTTCCAATCCGCAGATCCGCTCGCTGCTGAGTGAGACCCGGCAGTCGCAGACCCATTGGCCGGACCTGCTGTGCGGCCTGAGCGACCTGATGCTGTCCGACTTTACAGCCACCAGCCGGCAGGCGGAGTGGGCGGAGCTGCTGGCGGTGGAGGGGGCGGGTGAGGCGGGCAGGGCGGGAGAGGGAATATAGCCGTGGGCCGCCAACGGAGGAAAATGATACTGCTGCCGGTTGTCGGAAGGCGAGGGACGGGGAGTGCAATCCGTGGCAGTTTTTGGGGCGGCAGGGAGGCAGTTGCGCATCCGGGATCCGCGGGTGGGAAACGGCGACATGAGTTGAAAGCGCGGAAAGGAAGAATGGCGCGCAGCGTGCGTTATTCGCAAGGATAGCGTGAGCTCAGCAACTGCGGTAAAAATAGCGAAAGGATGGCGAGCGCTTTGGGTTATAATTTGGTTTTGGTTTGGCCGCCAGTTGAAGCCTCGTCCCAGGAGGCGTTGCGGGGCTCGCGCAGTGCCGCGCTGCCGCTGTTGCTGGAGCTACAGGAGGCGGAAAGGGAGTGAGATCCCTCGCGTCTTGTCCTTCCAAGGGCTTTGCGCCAGCGGTGTACACACATGCGGCGGCCCAGAGGAAAAGTGAGGCGCGCGCTTTCCGGTGGGTCGCGGCTCCAAGACACTGACCCACCACCCTTGCACGCATTGAGCGTGGCCTTAAGACACGACTAAAAACGTGTTAAACGCCTTTGGTAACAGAAACAAACAAAACTGGGATGGCGTATTGCCGGGTGCGCGCTTGCTGATTTCAATACATTGGACCCTGAGAATACGAACCCTGCCTGCGTTGCGAGGCTTTGCGACGTACTTTTCGGACGTCGCGGCGATGGGTGCCGTTTCCAGTGCCGAAATCCGTAATGTTACGATTGCCGGAATGCGTGCCGCAGCGACCGAAAACTACGAGATGATTGGCGTTCAAGGGTATAAGTTGGTTTAGCAGTAATAATTAATTTGTGTATGTCCGTTGGTCTATTGGCCAGGACGAATCGCTTGTACCAGCTTGTACCCAATCTGGCAGTCAGACGATGTGATCGTTGTTCGCCGTTGCGACGCGACTCAACGGAGGTAGTAGATGTATGGGCGATGTGTATCACAAAGCGCCGGTGGTGCCCCGGATTTGAAGGGGCCGGTGGAGGGGGAGCGTACACGGGGCTGCAAGACCCCCCTGGGGGGTGGGGGGGGGTGAGGAAACCCGTGTGCCGACACATAGGAAGGAATACGGTATAACCACCACGCAATCATACTTTCATGCGGGAGAACTTTGTTTGGGCACTCAAAAGCCTGAGGACGAGCCCTTGTGAGGGCGAGTCCCGCCCAAGCTGCAACGGAGGAGGAGAAGCGGAAAGATCAGCTGGGAAAAAACTGGCTGGCGAAACGCGTTGTCTGCATGTTTGGGGTGCGCTCTGGAAAACTTGCTGTATTGGCTGGACATGCGAGGACATGCTATACCTGGTTGAGTCCGGACCCTCCAGATCATCGCGGTGACCGAAGCTAGTGACCGAGCCTGAACATCCAGAGTATGGGCCATGGGTCATGTTACGCTGATATAATTGGTTTGTTCCACTGCAGCCCAAACCCTCCGGCTGGCCAACCCAACTTCGGTTGGCTTCCCTTAACATGTGCATTTTATCATCAGCGCCGCCACGTACTCCCCTCCACCCCTTCCCCCGCTCCTCATCCCCCGCTCCTCATCCTCATCCGCCGCCGCTGCCTCCTCAGAGCTAGCTGAGCTGGCCGTGGCGGCGTTCATCGACCGAAACCATGGCTGGCGGCAGCAGCTACGTGAGGGGCTGGCAGCCAACCGGATAAAGCTGGCGCCCCTGATAGATCGGGCGAGGCACCGGCGGCCTGGGATGGGGCCTGGGCGCCCGGGGGGGCAGCAGGGGGCGGCGGCGGCGGCACCCGGGGCGGTGCAGCAGGGTGGGCGCGTCCAGTAGCTAGGTGGGGCAGCGAGGGAGCCGGGCAGGTGCGGCGGAGGTGCTACATAGGCTGGGGGCGGGGCGGGAGGGGTCCCCCACACGGGGGCGCAGAGTTGCGATCGAGGGTGCGGGGACGTGTAGACGCGCGTCGCAGCTGTCCAGCCAGTGAGGAGAGCCGCGTGTAGGTGGGTGAGGGTACGGGTGTCCTCTCCTAGGGCACGGTTAAGGTCGGCGTCCAGGGAGGGGGGAAGGCACCCCGAGTAGCGGCGCCTGAAGAACCCAGCTGTCGGCGTGATCGGCAGGTGGCCATTGGGGGGCGGGTTGGGAGGAAACCCGCTGAAGGGGGAAAGGGTTGTCCCGGGCCGCGGCAGGTTTGCTTTCCTTGCCCGTGGGTCCGGGCTGCCTGGTCCCGATGTCGTATGTTATTTCCTGGGGTGGGGCCTTTGGATGCCTTTGCTCTTGCTCGTGGTGGGGCCCGGCCTTGTTGGGCAAGCAAGGTGGGGTGTCGTCTTCTCTGTGCCTTGCGAGGTGCTTGACGGCTGTTAGCACTGGTTTCGCTTGTGCACACCGTAATGCCTTACTGTTCGTTGGTAAACCAAGGTTACAGGGACCCACGGATTTGGCACGTTACAGGGACCCACGGCATCCTGGCATCGCTGATTGCTTCATTTCTTGGTTCACGGGTTTATCCGTTGCTCGCGCAGTTGGCACAAAGCAAAACGCGATGACAATTTGACGTCAGTGCGTTGGATAGCAAGTGTCGCGAGGGTGGAGGTCTGGAGGAGGTACTGTACTCGGCCAAATCTGGGCGCGGACTCAGCGCAGAAAAGTAGCAACCCTGAAGCAACTCGCTCCTTGCTGGTAATGCGTCAAGTCAGATCAAAAATGCCGTGGTCGGCCAGTGCTTATGCCTTCCCCCGCTATGGTGCGTTGGAGGGCTGGAGCCCCCCCCCCCCCCGGAAACGCATCCCCCGGAAACCGGATCCAGCTTTGGGCTACGGCGGGGCGTGGGAGCGCCAAAGCTGCTGTGAACTGCTGTAAGCAATGTATATTAATATGCAGAAGCTCGCGAACTAGGGGGAGGGCTCTGGCGCGGTACTGCTTAGTTAGACCATAGCCGGCACATTACGCCATATTTAAAGCATAGACGAAACCGGACACACAAGCAGGAAGGAACAAAGACGGTAATAACGGGTCACAGTGGCTGCGGGGCCGAACAGGGTCTGGCAGGACACCAAATCCGAACAGTTCGGCACAATCTTACACGCAGCGCCGATCTAGACCTAAGCACTGCAAGAAATAATACAGCGGATTCATCAATCAACTGAACTCCCCTAAGAGCCGTTGGTTCGCATACGATGCAAATGAGGGCCATCAAGCAACTGCTAGTTTGGCCCCATGAGCATGCCTACCGTATGCAAATGAGTTATATCGATGACATGGTATTTCATGCTAGCATATTTCATGCTAGCCTAGATTGCAGTGATCTAAAAACATGTACTGCATGATACGGGTACTGCGAGGTACTGCCGCCGGGTTAAGGAAGGTTACATCGTCGTATTGCAGAGACTCCTTTCACAACATCACAAGCCGCCAATAGGGATACGTTACATATGTATCTTATGTTGGACTAGGTTATCATGCGTGCGTGGTGTTGATGAGTTTGGGACACTGTGGTCTGTGGTCACCTCATCACCTGGTAAGCGCGAATAGCGAGCCAAGATACAAGTTGTGAAAAGCTCGCAACATATTGTGTCGAACTGACATACCATTGCTGCGAAGGGCGGAGAAAAGGCCGACAACATTCTTCAAATCCGGCGGGAAGGCTGGCGGCTAGGCTGTATGTCGCAGCTGAGGCCCGATGAAATTAGTTATGTGGGCAATCTGTTGTTCCTTCCCGCCGCGATTCGACGACACTCGCGAGCAACGGACGTGTGGCAGTACGCTGCCTGCGTCGCAATCACAGCCTCAGCTCAGGCCCGAGCCGCAGCGCGGGGCGAATAATAACTTGCAGCATCTTCCACTTCAGGCTCATGCGCCTCAACTACCGGCGCAGACGCAACCTGGCACTCCAGCCAGGGTCCCGCCCGGGACCGAGGGTTCATCGCCTTTCTTCGAGGACACGCCGGCGGCTGGTTCACCGGCATCATCTCTTGACTGGTCTCATGGCCCTACCGGATGTCGCGATGTGGGCACCGCGTCCGAAACCTCCTCCTCGCGGTTCGCCAAAGCCGTCCAGCGGCAAGCTGCAGAACACCCCCGCACGCTTGAGCTTGAGGAGAACCCAAGGTTCGCTGGCCGGGAACTAAGCCCGGCGCCCTGCTCCAGCAGTGTCGGACAGAAAGCTACGGCTCTTGGGGCGCCGCCGCCTGACAGCGACACGGTTAAGGTGGGCGGGGTTGACCTTGGGGATCACAGCGGCGGCCGCAGCGGCCGCAGCTCCAGCTCCGCCGGCGGCGGCGGCAGTCCAAAACTTGACGCCGAGTACGATGCCGCCATGAGTAGACCAGCCAGCAGCGGGTCGGGGCTCGTTGCTACTGCCACCGCACTCCAGCAGCAGCAGCAGCAGCCGTCTCCACGTGACCTGGTGGTTTCGACCAGCGTCGCACCTTCTTCTTCCTGGAGCCCAAATCAGCACAACGCAGCGTTCAAACTGCTGCGGCAGCAGGACGATAACCTAGCGTGCAGCTCCATTCCGCCGCCGCTGACGCCGTCGGCCTCCGCGGCCGATTGCTCCGGCGACGCGCCCAACCTCGCGCCCTCAGCCGCCCTCAGCCGAGCCGCCAAGGCCATCCTGCGCTCCACCACGCAGGCGACCTCCACGCAGTTCAGCTGGCGGGCGTTCGTGATGGGCCCCGACAGCAGCGCCTCCCACGTGGCAGTCGCCACAGGGCCTTTGGGCGGGGACGGGCGAGCGGAGGCGGCGGTGGCGGCCGGGGAGGCAGCGGAGGCGGTTGTAGCTGCATGGCCGACTCCACAGCCGTTGCCCTCCGTGGCACGGGGTGGTGATATCAAGCTAGGGGCAGACAGCCCGGGCCCTAGCTCCTTGGCGCTGCCGGGGATCCAGCCCACACCTTCTCGCGGGCAAAACCGCCTGGAAGCGGTGCTTGGGCTGCCCCCCCTGGACCAATGGAGCACCGTGCGACTAGCGGGGGGCCCTATTGGATCCCCCGTGACCCAAAACATGATGTCCAATCAGAGGCGGTGCGGCGAGAGGGCGTCAGCGGCGGCGCTGGCGGCCGCCGCCGCAGGTAGTGGCACAGACTCGGTGCCCACGGACGCGCAGTTGAGCTCGGATCGATCCCAGGACATGGACGCTCGCGTGGAGGTCGTTTCTTCGCCGCTGGCGCTGCTTGACGGCATTCGGGGCCTCCGCGAGGCGCAGCCCTTCGCGCCGGGGGCCGCGCTGCTCGCAGGTGCGGGTGCGAGGGGAAGGCGGGGGTAGCGTAGGAATGTGTATTCCTCGCACGTGAAGGCGTCACACGAGAGGGGAAGAGAAACGGGAGGTGCAGATGGGGGGGCTTTGAGGAAGACCCGTGGATGCGAGAGAAAGCCGTGGGGGGGCGGGACCGCTGTTGGGGGGCGTTGCGTAGCGGCTGGGGCTCCCCGGCTGCCCGGCTGTCTTTGACTGAACGGGGGGGAATTATCCTTTGAAATTTAAAAGGCGAGTAGCCCTCACTTCCACGATTTGGTTAGCATGATCTCATGGGGAAGCGTGCGGCAGGCCTGCTGTCCATCCATCATTGAGCTGCTCGAGCGCGCATTGAGACGGGGTGGACAGTAACCAGCGAACCAACGAGAGAGGAAAAACACGGGGTGGGATGGGGTGGACGCACCCCTGCACTGCGGCCCCTGTTGCCAACCCGTCTGACAGCTTATTTCACATGAGCTGACACGTACACCCTCTCGCGCAACCCTGCCCCCCGCCCGGGTCTACTCGCTACCCCACCGCCCTCCGTTTCCTATGTCGTGTAACCGGGCCTTCTCGCCACCCTCCCCCGCCCCCAGGCACGTGGCGGGGCACCCGCGTGCTCGCGAAGCTCACCTGCGGCGACTGCTGGGACGTCGACAGCTCCCCGTTCCAGGACCTTGTGGTCGCCAGCGGCCTCAGCCACCCCAACCTGCAGCGCTGCCTGGTCATCCGTACGGCCCACGTCAGCACCTCCAGCCTCACGGAGTTCAACCCGCCCCGGCTGCAGCGGGGCTGGGGCAACCGCGCTGCAGGGCGCTTGCACCGCTTCCTTGCCGGGGTCACGCATGCGGCAGGTGTGCGCTGCAGGCCGGGGGCGGTGGGGGAGCGAGGAGACCAACCCAGGCCGGGGGCGGTGGGGTAGCGAGGAGACCAACCCAGGCCGGGGGCGGTGGGGTAGCGAGGAGACCAACCCAGGCCGAGCGGGCTGCCCAGGCCGAGCGGGGTGCCCAGGCCGAGGGCGGTGTCCGGCTCCAACCCAGGCCGAGCGGGCTGCCCGGTTGCAACATTTATTAGGCCTACACAACCGCTCGGGCGCGCGCCTTTTACAGGATATTGCGCCCGCATGAGGTGTGCTTTCCGTTTCCTTTTCTCTCATGTTTAGCCTAACACGGCGTGTGCTACGTATGCTACGTGTGCTACGTATCCCCCCAGCGCGTGCCTTGGTCCGCCGGACTGCATGGGTGTCGCATGTCCGTACAACGGACCCTTGCAACCATCCCTTACCCGTGCCCAACACAACCACCAACCGCAGATGCGGCCGACCTGCCGGAGGACGCGGCCTTGACGGTCATGCCGGGGGACATGGAGCCCTACGCGGCTTCGGAGCTGCTGACGCCGCGGAGGCGCGCACTCGCGGCGCTGCGCCTGCAGCCCGGCATGAGGGTCGGAGTGGTGGTGACGGAGCGTGCGGACATGGTGAGCCGGAGGGAGGGAGGGCGGGAAACCCGTGGATGTCCGAAAAAACGTTTAAAACAGAGGGAGGGAGGGCGGGGGCGGGTGCAGCAGCCGGGAGCAGGACGGCAAGGCGAAGATATGGAGCCGGCTGCTGCGACGCTTTCCCAATTCCCATTGTCCAGGCCAGGCCAGCTGCGCTGTCCGGGTCCGGCTCCCCATCGCGTCTCAACCCCTGTCGTCGGTCGCTGTCGCCACACCGTGCGCCGTGCCCCGGCAACAGGGCAACCTGGCCGACCTGACGTGCGACCCAGTCAACAGCCCCTTCCGTGTGCGCCCCGGCTGGACACCGCACCACGCCCAGAAGGCGCTCCTGCGTACTGCGCGGGAGATCGCGGAGGCCATGGCGCACTTGCACGCCGCCGGCGTCGTCCACGGCGAGTGTGTCGTACGTTGCCGTACGTTGCAATTACTGTGTTGTTTTGGGGCGGGCGCGATCGTCTTGAGGCGACGAACGAAGGTTGGGGTTGGGTGACAGGCTTGTTGCGTCCGGGGGCATGCACAGAGCCCGCCATGGGCCGCACATCGCCCCTGACCAAAAGACTGCTCTGTTTGGGGACGTCCCGAAGGGTACTTTAACTCTGTTAAACTACGGTTCCCCTTTATGCCTGCCGAACCTCCACAGGCGGCCTCACGCCCAGAAACGTGTTGCTGTTTGATGCGCCCGGCGACATACGCACCTTCACGGTGAAGGTCACCGACGTGGGCGCGGCGAGCAGGACGCTCAGCAGGCAGCACCCTCGGCTCAGGAGCTTCACCGGGGCGTGCCCGTCCCCCGAGCTGGTTTCGGAGCAATGCTGTTCATCCTACGCTGCTGACGTGTTCGCTTTCGGCATGCTGCTCTTCACCCTGGCGGCGGGGCACGTGCCAGTCCAGCCGGACGCGGAGGGTAAGCTTGCGGCCTAGGTGGGGGGGGGGGACGACGGAAGCCAAATGAACTCGCGAGGGACGCCCATTGTTGCTATGGTTTTGCCGGTACCGCCGTGCGGCGAAGGTTCCGTCGTCGGCTAGGCTTGTCCAACGACATTGCTTGGACGCCAATTAGTATATTAATTATCATGTTTTTTTACCATTTTTCAGGTTTTTTCCCTGTTTTTTTCATGGGTTTTCAATGTTTTTCATGTTTTTTTATGTTTTCAACCATGTTTACCATGACATGGAGGCACCGCGACCTCTGGAGGTAGTGCGACGGCAGGAGGAGATGCCATCGCCCGCTTTCTGACACGTCGTTTCCCTGTGGCCCTGCATCCTGTGGTGTGCAGTTGGGGTGACCCCTGCGCTCCAGGAAGGGCTGTTGCTGGATTGGCCCGCGGGTCCGCACGGCCAGTTGGAGCCCATTTTTGCCCATTGCGTCGAGGCGTCGCCCAACGGCCGGCCGAGCTTCGAGCAGGTAGGACCCGGGCCCGGTGCCCTTCGTTAACGGCCCCGTACGGGGACGAGCACATCGTGGTGGTCGAAGCCGACGTCGTACTTCCGATGCAAAAGTACGACAAGCTAGTCCGGTGCGCGATGTGGGCTCACCCGGTGTGCCGGACTGCTGGGAGCTTACGGCATCCCTGTTGTGATCACATTGGTTGATCACATTTGACTCCCGCGCGTTGCGCCGTCCCGTCTAGGGCAGCAGGGGGGAGCGTCGGCGCTCGTGTCACTTTGTGTTTGTGCAGCCTAGGCATCAACGTCGCGGGGGGTTGTTGCGAGGGTAAGTTCGGGTCATAGGATCATGGCCAACTAGCACTGCAACGCGAATGGCATTACGGCGTGGCTCTCTTCGCACATGGTCGGAGTTGGGAGCGTTCGATTTTGGCCAAGATCCCGGCTGGCGTACAACGCCACGTGCGACGGCATTTGTTGCCGCAACGTACCACGACCCTGCCCCTCGACCTCAGGTGGTTTCGGAGCTGTCGCGGCTGGAGCGGCTGGCGGACACCGCCCTCAGCCAGCGTTTGCTGGCTTCCCAGGGCCTGCTTTAATAATCAACAGGGGAGACGACGTGCATCACCTGATGCGTGCATGCGTGGAACCGGCTCCAGCGCGATGTGCCGCGTTATGTTGTTGGGGGCTTGGTGGAAATTGTTTTTCGGGAATTATTTTTGTGTATCATGGCAACGCTCTGTAGGTAACTAAAGCTCGGTTAATTGTTTACGGTCGAGTCATGAGAATGTTCCTCAAGAAAAAACGGATGTTTCTGGGCCGGGGGCTCTGTCCATGCAGTTTCCATGTTGGTGTTCTGCAGATTGTTCGCCAGGGGTACTGTTAGTGCCCGCGGCGCGTTGGTAGCTACATCAACATGGTGCATTCATCACATTGCTTCACACCACTTGAGCCTTCTGGCTGGCACTGCTTTCGATTGGTTCAGATTTCAATCCTCTGCGCAGGACTTACAGATGCCCACACAGACATGAGGGGGCAGAGAGCTCGAATCTGGACATGCGTGCGCGTCGTCATCATCATCTCGCCTTTGAGCCATTTCCGCGCAGACGCAATGTTATTCTTGCTGTTTGTAGGTAAGGAAGGGCGCCGGGGCGAGGTGTGCGCCTCGCCTGCTGCTGCGCGCCAAACGTTGCGTGGATAGGCTTTCGAGCACGTGCCTAAGCGGCTGCCGCATGACGCGATGCGTGAGGGCGGGGCTGATGCGGCTGGGCATCACGCCACTCGTAAAGTTGCACGATGGGAATTGACGACTTTTGCTGCTGCTGAGCTGTAGCTGGGGGTTGGGCGGGGCTCGCTCTAGCAGCAGCGGCATTGCACTCAAATATGCATGATGATCTAGTAGCAGGGACGTAGCAGCGAGAATTTTCGCTGCCGATATTGGCCCTGTTGGGCCGCAGGTTACAGGGAAGCTCGCGGGGGGTGAGGGCGGGGTGTCGGTCGTTTGTGATCATTCATCATCGGAGGAATTATGGCCTCCAGGCCTTCTTAACGGGTGCTTTAATCTGATGCGTCGTCGTCACCAAAGGAAACGCAGTTGTGCTGTAGGAGAGCCGCGGCAAGGGGGCGAATCGGCGGGTTTCACCTCTCGCTGATAATAGCACGCTGCGGGTTTGCAACGTGGGTGCTACATGTCTACCGAGTTGGATTTGCACGGGGAACGCACCGGTTCGGTGTGTCGTGTCTCACAGTCTGTAGATCGGACGCTATCCGCCCAATTTCTGTTCCCACCTCTCCGAAGGGGGCGATAGTTTGTATCCATGGCATGTCCATGGCCTTGTGTCTGCTTTGCTGCCGGTTGGGTTTAGGTCTTAAGGGGAAGAGCGTGGAGAATCGCGGGTTGTCGAGTATGGTCTGGTGTGCAGAAGTAAGGACGAGTGTTTTTCACTGACGCGGTGTTGTACGGCCGCGACGGCAGCATGCACGGACGGTGGACAAAACAAAACTCGGTGAGGTTACGATTGGGCGGTGATTTTTTGTGGGAGGTTCTGTCGTGCCCACGGCGGGATGGGGATTTGCAGCGCCTCTTTGCGTTGGTCGCTGCGCCTCCAACGCAGATAGGGCTTGCACTTCGTCCTCGTAGTGAATTGCCCAGCGTCTAAAGTTCAGTATTCATCACATTCGCATAAGCGTGTGACGGTGTGGCAGTCGGGTCGCCGTCCAAGTCGTCCTTGTTCTCGCTTTGGTAGACCCGCTGGTGCAGATCGCGTGCTTGGGGGTGTTTGTTTCGGAGTGGTAAGTGTGGAAGGCTATGGTGGGCGTCGTTGGTGGGAGGCCGCGCGCGGTCGGACAGGCCCCTTCCCTCGCCAGCGTGTAAGGCGTTCTCGTCGTGGAAGGGAAAGGCAACAACACGCTCTAAAAGCCCATTGTGGTAGCCCTTATCAGCTGGCATGTTCCGGCCGAGTACGGCGGTTGCAAATCCCGATACGTCTCTCTGCACACCGGTAGCTGACCGCGCCGGCAGGTTGTACCTCAAATAATTGCCTGGTTGCGCAGTGGATCTACCTGTCTTCTCTGGATCCGGGTCTTGGATCCCTACATAAGGCGGAAGGCGCGCGGGCCTGGCGGGCATGCCGCAGCACGACATGTAGCGGCTTGTAGAGAGTTGCATGCAATGCGCGAAGGCAGCATAACAGCTGATCGAAAGCGCACATCTGGGAGTTGGGCTCTTGGGCGTTGGATATCCGCTGGCGACAGCTGGCATGGCCCACGCCGTGGTAGCAACTCCATGCGAAAGGGCGGAACACCACCAGAACTGCATGATGACAACAATGATATACCCGAGGAAACGATGCTCTGATGGAGTTGCAGCTGGAAGACGGGTAGGTTCCGGTGTCGTACAAGGGTTACGGCAAGGTGTCGAAACTGTCAGGCCTTGACGCTCGAAAGCAATTACTTCACGTAAAAGTTATAACTAGCAAATTATAAAGGTTGATCCGGCAACTGCCATCTTTCCTACTGTAGGAGGCTGTTGCGCTGTTGCACTTTCGTGCCTGCGGCGTACAGGCTTCCAACTTCGTCAGCAACTACTCCTAATCACTTGTTTCATTGGATTATAGCAGGGCTTTAAGGTGGTTCGAGGGCGAGGAATGGCGACGCGCACATTTGTCTTCCTCTGTGCGGCGCTTCTTCTGGTCGTCGCCGAGGCGGCGCGTTCGGTTCCCACGAACACTGCTGATCCGGAGGCCCGGAAGCGCATCGTCACGCTCGATGCGGACGCTCGAATTTTCCTGTGGAGGGGCTTCCTGACGCCAGGTGAGCCGGCAGTCCAAACTACCTTCCACCAAGCCTGGATAACTGACATCTAAAATTGTTGCAGAGGAATGCGACTACGTTCGTATGAAGGCAGAGAAACGGCTTGAACGTTCGGGTGTCGTTGACTCCGCTAGCGGCTCGAGCGTGGTTTCCGAAATTCGGACATCGGACGGGATGTTCTTTGAGCGAGGCGAGGACGCTATCCTTGAAGGTGAGTCCATTTGCCATGCGTTGTCGGCTTGGCCTGCCACCCATCTGATCGTATGAACTGGTACACGGGACTGTCCTGCCGGTACCTCAAATCCAAAACATCGAACTCCGTTGCCCACACAGCGATCGAGCAGCGCCTGGCAGATTGGACTATGACGCCCATCTGGTCGGGAGAGGCACTGCAGGTCCTTCGCTACCGAAAAGACCAGAAGTACGATTCGCACGTAAGTGTGTTGTACGTTTCCGCATGTTCTCCTTGAGGGAACTCCGAAGGGACTACGCTATGAGTGCGGTGGGCCAGAAGGTGGCTCCGGGTGGCGTGCGGGTCCAACGTCGGGAGGTGCCAGCGGTTCCTGTCTGCTGTGCTACGACTCGGGCACTGGCCCCAACTCATCGTCATCTTTGACGAACATCCGACTGTGTCCCCTCCCCACAACCGGTGCCCTCCCTGTACCTGTCGCTCGCGGCCTTGCGTCCCCTGGCCGTGCTTCCTGCTGGCTGGCTCGGCTCCTCTATCGGCTTCGGCGCGCGGCCCATTTCGACCATCCAGTGGGGTGAGTGGCCTGGGCGTGGGCGTTGAGGGGAAACCCGTAGATCGGCACCGAAAAGTAAACCAGTTTAGCATACGTTAAGTAATACCGAAAAGTACACCGTTACGTACACTCGTTTGGAATTGCATGCTCCCAGGTTTGGTAGTGGGATATGGGCCGGAGGTTTACAAGCACGTGAGCAGCGCGGCGTTGAGCATAAGCCTTCGTCTCGGTCGATTGCCGTGCGGTTGTCAACCGCTGTCCGGACGACTGGGTCGGAATCGGGTTGCAGACGGCACAGCGGGGGCCACGGTGGACGTAACGGGCCAGACGCAAAGGGGCGATGAGGGAGCACATGCAGCCACGGAGTCACAAAGCTTCAGGGCTGGCGTGACGTTGGTCGACTGCCTGTGCCGAAGCGACTGAGCTGGGCGGCATCACACGAACGGCATTTGTCGTCAAGGGCTGCCAAGCGCCGCCGCGCAGGCGCGGGGCTCTTGCGGGCCCGGGTCCGGCTGTCTCGTAGCGCCCACGTGGGGGTGGGCAGGGCGGGGGTCGGGTCGAGGCGCCGTATCGGCTTCACTGCTGCGCTCGTGTTCTATACCGCTAGCGGTACCCCTTGGCAGCCGCACTGGCCGCACCGGTTGGAGGGCACCCACATGAGATCATCCTCACATTCGGCACTGTACTTTTCAAAGTACTATATTGTTACGTAGAGCGAAGAGCTCCAGCCCAGCGCGCGGCAAGGGCCTCGCCAACGCATGCGGGAGTCTGCTGCCCAGAGACGGGCCTGGCTCAGGCGTGCCAGGAAGGGAGTTCGTCTTCGTACCATCATGCACCTGCACACCGCGCCCTCCGTTCACCGCCCCCTCCACCCTGCATCCCCGCCCACACAGACTACTTCTTCCACAAGGAGGGCACCACCAACGGCGGCAACCGCTGGTCCACCGTGCTCATGTACCTGCTCGACACCGAGGTACGGCCCGGTGTGTGTGTGTGTGCCTGTTGATGCGGCGTGGGGGAGGGGGCCTGCGGAGGAGCGAGGGGCTACCTGCATGTGCACCCGGCAAAAAGAGGAAGTGAGGAAGGGTTCATGCGCGCAGGTCTGCCTGAAAGGAATAGAATCTCACCCCAGTTTGTCCCCTCCTCCCCTCCTAGCACGCGCCCTGGTTGAACCGACTGACCAGCTGAGACACGCGCTTGCTTCCGCCGACCCCGTGGTGCGACAGCCCCGGTCCTGCGGTTCAGCTTGCACCTCGCGTACTCCTCCCTCCCCGCACAATGCGTTATATCACAGCGCCGTGTTCGGATGCGAACAGCGCTGCGACAGCACCGTGGTCGGTTGTCATTGCTGCTGTGCTGCTGTCCATGTCGGTGGTGCTGACGCTGGCGTGCTACTGTTGTTGCTCAATCGCTGCCGCTGCTGGCGTGTCGCTCCCGCCCGCTGCAGGAGGGCGGCGAGACCGTGTTTCCCAAGATCCCCGCGCCCAACGGCATGAACAGCGGCTTCTCGGAGTGCGCGAAGTTCAACCTGGCGGTCAAGCCGCGCAAGGGAGACGGTGCGTGGGTTTCTGGAGCTTCGTCTTTATGGGTTGTGAGGCGGGGCAGTGGGGCCCGCGCTGTCCCTGCGTTAGCATGTCCCTTTTACTGCATAATTATGGCGCATCAGCTAACACCCTCCCCCTCCTCGCTGCTTCCCCCGCAGCCGTGCTGTTCCACAGCATGAAGACCAATGGCCAGCTGGAGGAGCGGTCCATGCACGGCGCCTGCCCCGTCATCAAGGGCGAGAAGTTCAGCATGACCAAGTGGTGGGTGGGGGGGAGAATGGGATGTCCCGTCGACAAGGAGAGAGCAGATGGATCTGGGTGCCGCTTGTCGCGGCGAACAAGCGAGTCGGTCCGACCCGCCCAGTCGGCCGCTGTCTCGGGGGCTGCGGCTGTGCGTGTGGAGGCCAGGAGGGGGTTGCTGCGGTGCGATTGGCACGTCGTCCCTAATCCTCTTCTTACACCTACTGCCGTACCCAGTGGCCAAAAGGGTGCTCTCGGGTCATGCCACCATCCCCAGCGGCACCCAAAGCGTCGGCCAGTAGCGTCGGGTAGTAGTATCATGCTACCGCCACGAACCCACACTCCGAAACGGCCCTCACCATCTGCCCCAACATGCGCCCTGATGGCTGCCCTGGCCGCCCGCCACCACCGGCCCGCAGGATCCACGCCGGCCATTACGACATGAACGACGCCTACGATGAGCGCTACCGGGAGTACCTCACGCGCCTGGGAAAGCACTCGGACAGCACCGGGGAGCTGTGAGCGAATCGGGAGGTCCATCGACTCCGTGCCCTGCCGTGTGACACCACCCGGGCTGGCTGTTACGTTGCCTCCGGCTCGACAGCGCTTCAGCCTGTGAACACGGTGATGCACCAGGTCACCGTCGTGATCCAAATTGTTTTGTTTCATAATTTTTGGCATTATGTGCAAATAAATGTATCGAAAGTCGGCGCAGTGCCAAGGTGCTTGGCAGCATCCCTGCGCCAGCTTCCAGTGATGGATGACGTGCCGCAGACCTATGCACTTTTTTCACTGTAACCGCCCAGCACTGCGTGGGTTTTTCGCCAGCCTATCATTCGCGATTCGTCGCACAGAGTCTGTAAGCAACCGCGTAGAGTCTAATTCATCAGCCCAGGTAATAGCACACTGCCACGACCATATCAGACAGATGCGTGATGGGCCTGCATTCGCGGTCTCAGCGATGCCCCGCAGCAGGTTTGCTATGAGTTTACTTCTTCTTGTCCTGCAAAGCGATTCACAGCGGGCCATGACAAGGGGGCATTAGTAGGTACCGCACGAAACTTGGGGACGGCGGGAGTTCCCTGCCCTATACTTGATAGAAAAGGCAACCATAGCGAACAATCCTACACCCCGCCCTGAGCGGGGGAGTTCACCCTTGGCGCTAACTACGAAGGCGCTCACCCGTACGTATCGGTCCGCTTCTAGTAAATGAAGGTTGTGGAGCGCTCGAATGGCTCTGCAAATAAACACACCAGCAAGCTCAGACATCCCCATATGTCCCTTGGGACGCTGTTACCCTCGTATCGCAACTTACGCCTCTTTCTGTTCCTTAATCTGCATTCAGGCAAAAAACTAAAGTCACGAAGCTGCATTAACCAGCAGCGGCAGTAGTTAGCTCAATGCCCATAATGCACACCTTCTCGTCGTCCAGTTCATGCATGTTGGCCTTGAACTGTTGTCGCACTTGCCCCGTAAGGATCGGTTCATTTCCTTGCTGCATAGCAAAAACGGCGTTCCGTCGCAGACATACACCTCGCCATTTTCGCAAGCATCAGGTGGACTTACCCTTCTCCCAAAATATTTGGCTAAAAACATGCAGTCCTTGTATAGCTGCGAAAAAGAATAGACTTATCACAAAAGCGGTGACCCAAACATTTCGTCTAATAATTGCGGTCTGACCTTCTTCACAGACACCTCCTTGAAAACTTTGTCCATTGTGTGATGTCGTTAATCAGTACAGCTCCCTGCCTACAGCGGCTCGGGATGCAATACCTGAAGCAGGTGCTGCAAGTACGGCGGGTTTACATCATGCGGGACCCCGGGGGGACATGTGTGCGTCAACTTTACGCGCAACCTGCTCCGGTGCCACAGAACTGCGTCCCCTCGCACGCCATCGATCCTCATATAGGCGTACAACATAACGCCGCTGTTATGGTTGTGCCTTGTGCCGTGTTGTGCAGTTGCCGCAAGGTGCTGGCCGGGTCAGGTCGGGTCCTGGCGCCCGCCCAGCGAAGCAGCCATCCGTTAACTAGCCCCCCGATTTCAACCAGCAGCTTGCTATGCCATGTGGGCACCACCCCACCCCCGGCCGCGTTGATGAGAGCATGGATAACAGTTTGACGCATCGCTGCGAGGGAAGTACAAGCCTGAGTTGTTGCTGACCGTGTCAGACTGTGCGGTGTGGCCCGTGCCGGCTGGGTGGCGCCAGCGCCACAGTTTCGGGTCGGGGGCACCACATGGCGTACACGTCAGCTGAAGTGGCGCCTGGACACCTCGTGCTAAGACACACTACAGCCCCCCGCCCTGCACCACACCTGCACCACACCTGCACCACACCTGCACCACACCTGCACCACACCTGCACCACACCCAAAGCAACACGTCGAGATGGAGCCTTACATGTTACATCCCTCGGGGGCCTGCCGTACACCCCGCCAAGTCCGCCGCCTCAGCCAAAGTCACACCCACAACACATCCTTACCGCTTCTCCAAACAGTGCCGCGCAAGCCGGCTGCAACCAACCCCGCCGGGAACACAACCCAGCCCAACCTGCTCTTACGAAAAAGGGTCCAAGCCCCTGGCGCTGATTCCACGCCCGCTGCCTCGCCACCACAACTCCTGCGCGCCCTCCTGCCGCCACCGCTACCGCAGCTGTCACCACCACCTCCATTGGTGCCCGCCGCCACCACCTCCATTGGTGCCCGCCGCCACCACCGCCTCCCACGCTCCCACGGGTTCCCTCTCAACTCCCCGCGCCTCGGACCTGAAGGCCGGGCGCTGCAGCCGAGGGGCCCAACAGCAGTACGGCACGGTGCCGTGAAGGCGCTCCGCCGCCCATTACTGCTGCCGGCCATCGCACGACGACCTCACCCGGCATTGCCCCGCCAGCCCGGGTGATCCTCCCGGGCGATCCTCCCGGCCGATCCACTACGACACCGCGGTACCCCCCGCACGGTATTCGGTAGTCCACAGCCACTGCGTGCGGACTGCGTGCTGTGATCTGGGATAGGCACGGACGCCCAGACCCACCACACCAGACCCATCACACCAGACCCACTGCACTAGACCCACCTCATCAAGCCAACGCCGCGCCGCCCGGCGCCTCTTCTTCACCCCCCGCACAGCAGCCTACTGGTGCCGCCAGCGCACTGGAGCCCGCCCGCACCCACAACAGCTTACCTGCTACACCCGAGGCAGCATGGTACGGCGCCGCCATGGCTTTCCTCCCCGTCTGCTGCGTAGCCCCTCCCTCCCCTGTCCCTCCCTTCCTGTCCCTCCCTTCCTGTCACCGCCCCTCGCCGCTCCTTCCCCCAGCGGGGGCCGCCCTTGCGGCCGGCCGACCCGTGGGGGACCCCGCCAGCGCCCGGTTCCGGAGCCAATGCCGTACTCCGGCACGCCCATATTGTTCAGTGTCCAGCGAACGGCCCACAAACTTGCTAGCCGGCTGCGGCATACCTCACCGCCCCTCCGCCGAGCCGCCACCGTCCACCCTGTTACGCCCGCCCGCGGCCTCCCACCTCGCAACGTCCCGAACTCCTTCTGCTCCGTCACTTCACTATTTCCTTTCTTGCAGACCTACGGGCTTCCTCGCATATGTCCCCGTTACGCCAAAATCGCCACGACAACTATGACGGCCGTCGTGTACCCGTACTTGTGCGAGAAACGTTGTACGGCGAGCGGGTCGTGAACTGCTACCTCTCGCGCGCGCCGATTACGCATAGGTTTGGCGGTAGACGGTGACGGCTCCGGAGGCTGATGCGGCATAGATCTCAGCTGTGGCCGAGTTCCAGCAGATGTCGATGTAGGGGCGGCTGAGGGGCGAGGTGCTGACGGGCGACACGGCGGCGCTGCCGTCCAGCAGGTCCACGGTCATGACGTTGCGCTGGGTGAAGACTGATGGGTTTGGTTTCGGAGGGGTTTCGGAGAGGGTACGGCGCCGGACGGGGGTTTCGGAGGAAGGGGGAGGGGTTCGGAGGGAGTGAATGTGCGTGGATGGATGGATGTGAGTGGGAGGTGGGCGTTGGCGCATGGGTTACGCTCAGGGGTTTTCCTGGTAGCTGCGACGGGCGAGGGCAGCGAGGAGGGCTGCGGCTGCTCCGAGACCACCCAAGGCCGCGCACTGGTGGCCTCCTGTAACGGAAACGAACCGCAATCATCGGCGCCCTCACCCAGGCGCTCCGCCCAACGCCCCCTCCTCCCCCTTCCCCGCGTCCTCCCTGCTCCGCCCTCGCTCCCTGCTCCCCCTCCCTCCCTGCTCCCCCCTCTCTCCCTGCTCCCCCTCCCCTCCCACGCGCTCACCCGCCACGCAGTCCCCCGCGGGGCTGGTCTTGGCGCCCTGTACCGGGGAGCCGTCCGGGATGGAGGAGGAGCGGGGGCCGGAGGTGGAGCGCAGGTCCCAAATATGAACCTGACGGGGGTCCGGGTCCAGGGGGGGGGCGGGGGCGGGGTTCGGGTCGGTCCAGGCAGGTGAGGGGAGACAAGCTTTCTGATTAGGGTTTTCGGCACCTCTGGGAGGGACGCGGACGAGGCACAGCATTTGGGGGGGGAACGTGTCCACATGGCCATAAGGCAGGCCCCCACGCTTCCTCGGCTCCGCAAACACCGCCCCCGCCCACACGTCCAGGGAGGGGCCGAGCGGTTCCGTTTTTCAGTCCTCAATTGCGCACCCAGCAGCAGGTGTACAACTGCCCACTCGGCACAACATGCTGCCCCCCACGCCGGGTTTTTCGACAGACGACTTTAAATGAGTCCACCAACATGCGCACATGACCAGGTGTCCGAAACCTGCGCGCCAGCTACGCCTCCCACGTCGAGTAACCGGTTGGATTTCGTGCCCCCCCACCCCCACGTGGTGGTGAGTCACCTTGCCGTCCAGTGAGGCAGTGAGCAGGGTGATGTCGTTGGTGACTTGCAGGCCCGTGACCGCCTGCTGGTGGCAGCGGTTACGCCAGGAGTTGGCGGGGGGGCGCTGCCGCAGGTCCCAGCTGCGCGGGGAAAGGGGTGTGTGTGGCGCGGGCGAGAAGACACGGTTACACGACATAGGAAATGAAGGGGGGGGGCGGGGGCGGGCGCGGAGGCCTCAGGACAAGCACCCGGGCAGGCGGGGGCGGAGGGGGGGTAGGCCCAGTGTCGTCGCTGCCCGCGCTGTGACTGGCCGGTGGGGTTGAGGTGAAACACCGTACTTGCGGCACTAATGTAGTCGAAAAAACGGTCTTAAAACACAGGCAGGCTGGCGGCACGGCCACACGTGCCTCCAGCGCCCCCCCCCTCTCCCCTCCCCCCTCCCCCCTCACACGTCTGTTCTAAACGGTTTTTTCGGGTATCCACGGGTCTTCCTCGAATCCCCCCTCACACAACACATCTACGCACACGGCAGCACACAGCACGACAATACACATCACTCCACACTTCGCGGCTGGCTCAGCGGTTGATCAGAATGACGTGAGGTGAGACGTCACTCACAGGATGACGTGGCCGTCCCGCGCGCCCGTGGCCACCCGGGCCCCTCCCGCGGTGCTTGCGGTCATGGCGGTGATGGGCGCACTCTCGTGCGCCTTCCAGGAGCCCTTGGGGGGCACACCCGCGCCGCCGGCGGGGGTCGGCGTGGTGGGGGCGTCGTACACCAGCACCGTGCCCTGGTAGGCGGCGCCGCAGGTGTTTGTGAGGCCGCCGCCGAACTGGTGCAGCGAGGCGACCTGTGGGGGGGGGAGGGGTGTGTGTGTTTTGGTTGCAGCCGGGGTAGGGTTCGAGGGAAGCCGGGGTAGGGTGGGGTGGGGTGGGGTTCGAGGGAAACCCGTGGATGCCCGAAAAAACCGTTTAAAACAGAAGTTTTGATATGCATGCTGGAGAACTGGGTTGGGGATACTAAAGCCGAAGGTCGTAATATGACCTTTGGCGGCTAAGCTATATCGGCTACGGCGAAACGCAAGGAAGCGAGGACCCCGCGCGACGCACGGAAACGTTTCGCGGAACCGGTTTTGGGCGCTAGCAGGAGAACTGGGGGAGTTGGTGCGCTATGGGAGAGCGGACATCGCGGTCCGGTCGCAGTCCCAGTCCCAGTCCCAGTGGGGTGGGGTGGGGTGGGGTGGGGACGTGGGGTGGGGTGGGGTGGGGTGGGGTGGGGTGGGGTGGGGTGGGGTGGGTGATTTGGTTGCAGCCAGGGTGGGGTGGGGTGGGGTGGCGAGAAGACCCGGTCACACGACATAGGAGACGGGAGGGGGCAGGGGGGGAGAAAGGGAGGGGCCGGGTAAGGGAGGAAACTCGTAGGTAAGCACGCAAGGGGGTTACGTGGTAGGTCCTGCCTAGGAGTGGCATGGTGCTGAGGCGCCTTCGCGTGTGAGTGTGGAGGGAGGGAGCGAGGGGGCGGGCGGGAAGGGGAGCGGAACCGCCAGGGCACCGCGACCGCGCCCCTCCCGGGACGTCTGGACACGAACCTTGGACAGCATGCGCGCGGGGGGCTGCGCCCCCGGCGGCGCCGTGGGCCGCTGCGTGGGCGGCGTCACCGCCAGCTTGCTCTTGAACGCCAGCATGGACTCCGCGTTGAGGCTGTGCGTGGTCACGAACTCGGTCCCGGTGCGTGCGTCTGCGGAGGCGGCGAACAGGACCTGGCAGCTGGGCTCGGCGGAGAGGTGCGATGCCACGTAGTCCGTCTCCTGGGAGTGGAGGAGCTGCGGGGGGGCGGGGGGGCGGGGGGGAGGGTAGGAGGAGGGAGGGGGAATGGAAGGGGAGCAGGAGGAGCGGGAGGGGCAATGGTGTGTTAAGTCGGGAGCAGGAGGAGAGGGAGGGGCAATGGTGGGTTAAGTCCCAACAACTAAACAGCCGAATCGACGAAAAGGTTTTTGGTAAGGTGGTTGGGTGGTTGGGTGGGTGGGTGGTTGGGTGGGTGGGTGGGTGGGTGGGGGTTACACTAAAAGAACCGGTAACGCGACTGGGGTGGGTTGCCTACCACTTTTCCGGCACCTGACACTTACCATGAGGGAGGGCGCCCCGCGCCCACCCCCGGCGCTGCACTCCCATAGGTTCAGGAGCTTGCGCGAGGAGGAGATGAGCCAGCCGCCGTGGCCGTCCCCGCCCGGCAGGCCCTCCAGGGAGACGCAGTACTGGAGCGCCTGCGGGGTACGTGCGAGGGAGGTTGAGGTTGAGGTTGAGGATGAGGTGGTGGCAGCAATGTTCGGCGCGGGTGCGCAAGGCGGGTGATGGTTGGAAGGGGTGGCGACTGTGTTGCGGAAAGCCGCTTCGGAGGGCCGGGGGACGAAGGAGCCCTGGTTAGGTCAAGAACGCAACGCTTCGCTGAGGATGAAGGGCGGGGGACTGTCCGGCGGGTGCGGAAGAGGCATACGGTTGCACGTACGGGTATGTGAAAGACGTACTGCAACCGAGCGTGGATGGCGACTCCGCGGCGCGGTGGTTTGGTGGAGTGTTGAGTACATTTCAGTAACTCACACGCCTCCCCTACATTTCAGTAACTCACACGCCTCCCCCCACCTTCCCTTCCCAGTATATTTCAGTAACTCACTCCCCCCACCTTCCCTTCCCCTCCCCACCTGGACCGGGTCCCTGTTGTGGTCAGCCACGTCAGTGACCAGGCACACCTCCCACACCAGGCTGGGGGCGGCGGCCGCAGCGGGCCGGGGACCGGCTGTGGTGGGCGCAGCAGCCAGGGTCGGCCTGCGGGCCAGCGGGGGTTTGTGTATGGGAGCGGGGGGGTTTAAGGAGAATCCGCGAATCCACGGCCGACAAACCGAGGCGGTGAAGATGGCGGTCCAGAAGAGACGGGAGGCGGGTAGACGGAGTGGAGGCGCTGCTGAATCGTGGGGGAGGGGGGGAGGGATAATCATACGGGTATCCGCGAAATCAAAACCACGGCCACCGGGGTGATTAAGACCCCTTTACACGACATGGGTGTGGTACTGCTGCGCCAGCTGCAGCTGGCGCACAGTCTGCAGACACGTGGTTTTGCGGGCGCTGGCTGGCGCACGTGGGTTAACCTCGCCCTGATGCTGGGGAGTGGGGTACGGCAATGACCCACTCGACATGACGTAAGGCCCTGACGGCGACCCGCACAACGATGAGTCAAGGGAGGGTGCCAGGGAGCTTTGACCGGGGGAGGCAAGAGGGAGGGAGCTGGTGCCGCCCGGGGGAGGGGGGGGGGAGCCGCCAGATAGCAGCTCCCGGTCCAATCCCCATCTCCACGTCAGCCTCTGCCGTACTCCATCACCCGGATCCCGTGACCCTTGGTGCCGTACCTGGACGCGGGGTTGGGGGCGGTCGCGACCATCACGGGCGCGGGCAGCGTCGCCGCCGCCGGCCGTACGGTCGCCGCCGCTGCCCTGGCCGCCGCCGCCACTGACGCCGCCGAAGCGGCGTTCACTCGCGGCTGCGCGGCCGCCGCCGCCGCCGCTGCCGCCGCCGCCGACGCCACCCCTGAAGTCGCTGGTGCCGATGCGACGGGCCGGGGCTGCATCATCGGGTGCGCCGCGGGCGCAGGCATCGCCACCAATGCTGGAGCTGGGACGCCGTACGGCCCTGGAGCTTGAGCGCCGTACGGCCCTGGAGCTGGGGCGCCGTACGGCCCGGCGCCGTACGGCCCTGGAGCTGGGGCGCCGTACGGCCCTGGAGCTGGCGCCGCATACGGCCCTGGGGCTGGGGCGCCGTACGGGGCTGGGGCTGGGGCGCCGTACGGCGCTGGGGCTGGAGCGGCGTACGGCGGAGGTACGAATGGCGCCGCTGCGGGCCGAAGCACCGTCTGTGGGGCTGCTGCGGTGGTTGGCGGAAGGGGAGGGGGGAAGAGGGGGGAAGGGGGGCGGCCGGGCTTGGTGGCAGGGAGAGGGGCGGGCATTGTGGAACAGTGTACGTACGGAAGGTTGTGATACTATTGTTGCTTGTTGTTGCTGTTGCTGTTACTGTTGTTGTTGTCGTTGCTGGTGGTGGTGGTGGTGTCGTTTGTTCGCGGTCGCCAGAAGCTGGCAGCGCGTAGCAGCAGTCAACGGTCCGTTGACCAACTGCTTGGCTCTCCAGCCACCCACCGCAGCTGTGAGGGAGGCCACACGGGCCCTCCGTCTCCCGGACAAGGTGACGCCAAGAGGGGGTCCGAACCGACAACGCCTGCCTCCTGCACCCCTTCATCCACCAGCCTCATCCACCAGCCTCATCCACCAGCCTCATCCACACCGTCCCCTTCCCTCCGCTAACCCCAACCGCAACACAACCGCCCAACCAACCCGGGCCTCCCTCCCCGTTCCGCAGACCCTGACCCTCAACGGCTTGGCTAGCAGTGAAAAAGAGCCGACACGCCCGATCCTGACCCCAACAAGCGTCGTTTGTAACCATAAGGACTACCGTATCCCCCTCTCCCCCCTTCTTTCTTCCCCCCAAACACCCTCTTCTCCCCTCTTTTTCTTTCCTCCCAATCCCCCCCGAGGCAAGCATCCCCAATGCCTCACCAGCCGCCGATCGTGCCGCTGCCGCCGCCGCTGCCGCCGCCGCCGCTGCCGCCGCCGCCCCCTGGTGCTCTGCCGACAGCACCGCCGCCGCCGCCACCTGCTGCGGCACCCCCATGCCCGGTCGCATGGATGCAAGAGACATCGACCGACCAGCGGACGCCGAGGCCGCTGCTGCTGCTGCGGCGGCGGAGGAGGTCGCCGCCGCCGTGGTGGTGGAAGCTGCAGCGGCGGCAACGCCGTAGGGCGGGAAGGGCGGCGGGGCCGCAAAGGCCGCCGCGTGGGGCGGCTGTTGCTGCTGTTGCTGCTGCTGCTGCTGCTGCTGCTGCTGCTGCTGTTGTTGAGGCGGCATGCCGTACTGGTACGGCAGCGGCGTAGCTGGAGCTGGTCGGGGCGCTGCTTGGACGAAGACTGGCGCTGCCTGGACGAAAACTGGCGCGGGCGCTGCGGGCGCGGGGGGTTCCGGAGCCGGCGAGGATGCGGCCGGGGCTGTGGGTGCGGAAGGGTGCGGAAGGGTGCGGAAGGGTGGGGGGAAGAGGCGCTGTGGTTGTGAGTGGTTGCGGGGGAGGAGAAGAGAAGGAAGGAGGAAGAGCAAAAATGCTGGGTGTGTTGGGGTACTGCGCGGTCCTGCGTAGTGCTGTGTGTCTCAGCTGGGCCTGACGCCAGCTGGCTGCTGGCAGCTACCTTGCCCGAAGCGGGAACACCGTCG
Source organism: Yamagishiella unicocca (assembly GCA_003116995.1). NCBI lineage: Eukaryota > Viridiplantae > Chlorophyta > Chlorophyceae > Chlamydomonadales > Volvocaceae > Yamagishiella > Yamagishiella unicocca. The sequence continues at coordinate 43,748 of BDSL01000060.1, forward strand.
AAGAGCACTCCTCCCCGCCCCGGCGCGGCGTGAGGACGGCCACAGGCAGACCGGACGCATGAAAAAGCCCCTGCGCAGCTCTCTCCGAAACCAACTGGTGGATCGAAGGTGGTACGGCTGCCGAGGGAAGGGATCAGCCCATGGGCGATATGCCGCTCCCGAATGGACGTGTAGTCTAAAGCTGCCGCTTCCCTGGTATGATGACTGTGTGCATCAAATAGGTGCATCGCATCGTGTGGGTCTTGGCAGTATATCCTACCCGTGTCAGACACCCCGGTCGCCGAGGCAGCGTGCTTCTTGAATTGTACGACAACGCAAGATGCAGTGCCGCAGAGCCCTGAACCCCCCGCACCGCACTGGCCGAGACCAGCCCCCAGCGGCCCCTTCTGGCCGGCTGTGCCCAGGGAGCCTGTCGCCATGCATCGATCGCAAGATCCATAAATTTGATCGGAAAAGGTTTACAGTCGTCTTTGGGTCGACCAAAGCTTACCTTGCGCAGAGGTTGGCGCCGCAACGATCTGCTGCGCGGGTGGCGCCTTATGCGCCACCGCCACGCCGCTAGCTCGTAGCCGCTCGATCATTAGCTTAAGCCGATCAATCGTAGCTCGAGTCTCTGCATTGTCGAGCTCCAAGTGCACCCGGCAGGAGCCGGGGCCGGCGGGGTTGGGAGGGATGACAACCACGCCCATCTTTCGTGTCCTTCCTAATCTCAAGAAATGTCGCGGCTTGCAGTAGCTTTGCGATGTTCAAGCGGCTAGAGAGTCACGTCATGCACCATGGCAACTGTTGTTATGTATTAACGGAAAAATTACCGGTACGAAATGGTGCATCAGATCAAAAGGCCGATACCTGATGGACTGGGGTTTCGCACAGGAACGCATTCACTATAACGTACGGCATTCTGGTACAGAAAACTATGCCGCATTTTTCAGGACGCGGACGTTGAACTAGACAGCGACGTTTTCCTTATAGGGGCGCAACGGCTACATTAAACAGCGCTTTACAACTTTCCGGTCTCATTTGCTCCTCTCTGTTCCCTACGTCCCCTCTCTCAAGCTGTGGGGCGATGCGAATTGAGAGTGTACGTGTGCTATTCATCCCACAGAAGACAATCATAAAGAAGTTGAAGTGCCCCGAAGCCGTTAACAGCTTGGAGGACCTTGTGCACAACGCTGGGGGCTTATCCTTGAGCGCGTAACAGGAGAAATGCCAGCAAGCAGCGTAGCAGACAGGTATTGAAGCTTAAGAGCGGGGGCTGGCGGGGTGCGAGGGTTCGCTGGTGGTGGTACGGTTTCATGCCCGTCGCCTTGCTGTGTTAGTCGCGCGCGCGTTTCTAAGCCGCCAACATTGTTGTAACCCTGCCACTGTCGCAGTGAGACGCGAAGCATCAATAGCTTTGCGAGTAGCTTTAGCCAGCGCTCCTTCTTCGGGAAGCTCAACAAGTATGAGCTCAAGCGCCGCTTCTATGAAAAGTTGGACGACTTCAAGAACAAAGTTCTTTTGCACAAGGAGCAGGGGTGAGCGTCTCTGAGCGTCTACCTTTGCCACAGCGTCCGTCACTCCTCAGGTTTTCGGTTTCGGACCGAGTTACAGCGAGCGTCCTTCGTCCGCCCTTAGAGACCCGCTACCCCGACGCGATTCGCCTTTGACATACGGTTGAGTTGTTACTGCCGCTCATCAGCTGCCGCGCCGCAAGTGCGGCGATGCGGGCCCGTCAATTGAGGGGCGCCTTTGCGGGGCCCCAGTCGCTTCCGCCCGCTGCTCCCTCCGGTGGTCCATGCATGCGGAACGAGGCCTTAAAGGGCGAGTGCCAGCTCGGGCGGCGTGTCGATATTTGGCTGCGACCTAGCCGCGCACTGCGGCCGTCTCGTCCCGGAACGCTGTCCCCCCCCCCGGGCAAACAAACCCCCCAAAACCCAAACTCCGGATTCCGCACCCACCTTCCTTATACCACCTCCCTTGACCCACGCTCATGTCACCCACACCCACTGTCACTTCTGGGCCTGCCCCAATGAGTTTACCCCCCCCCCCCTGCACCCACTACATTTCCCCAGTCGCGTTACGGGTTCTTTTATTGTTACCCCCCCCCCCTCGTCTGTGTAACCGGGTCTTAATGCCACCCCCGCCCGGGCCCAGCCCGGGCCGGGTGCGACATTCGACCGCCGGCTTTGTACCCCTAAACCAAGTCCTCCCTTCTCTCCTCCCTGTACCCTCCGTTTCCTATGTCGTGTAACCGGGTCCTCTCGCCACCCTCCCCCCACCGTGTCCTGCGTCTCCAACAGCTTCATCGTGTACCGGGCCCGCTGCATGTACTCGGGTGGTGTGGTGGTGCTCAAGGGCTACAGCCGCGAGAGCTTGACACTTCAGACCCGGCAGCGGGTGTACTCGGAGGTGTCTCTGCTGCAGCGGGCGCAGTGCCCCTTCATCCTGAAGTGCTTCGACTCATTCGAGGATCAGGTGGGAGGGGAGGGTGGCGAGAAGACCGGGTTACTCGACATAGGGGGTGGGAGGGGAGGTGCGAAGGGAGGGCAGGAAGGCACAGGGAAACGCGCAAGGGATTGGAGTGGACACGGCACGAGCCGTAGTTCGCCAGCCAGCCGCGTGGCTGGGCAGGCGGGGCGGGGTGGGGTTGCAAGGAAAATCAGTTTACGAAAGAAAACTGTTTAGAACATCGTTGGCGGGGCGGGGTGGGGTGGGGGGTCGTGTTTGGAAACGAGGGGGCTCGAACAGGGGTGCGGAGGGGGCGGAAAGGGGCAGTGAGGTGTGCAGGAGGCGTGCAATTGTCGTTGCTGCGGCTGTGCCTGTCTGGATGCGTGAATTTGATGGGGGTGGATGGGTGGGTGGGGAGGTCATTTGCGGTTTCATCCGACGAGGGCACGTTGCGTTACTCTCGACCCGTCCCGACCTGCTCTCCCGAAATGCTCTCCCGACCTGCTCTCCCGACCTGCTCTCCCGACCTGCTCTCCCGAAATGCTCTCCCGACCTGCTCTCCCGACCTGCTCTCCCGAAATGCTCTCCCGACCTGCTCTCCCGCGCCTCCCCTGCCGTCGCCCTCCCCCTCCTCTCAGGGCTGGTGGTGGCTGGTGCTGGAGAACTGCGCGGCGGGGGACTTGTACCGCATCGTGCAGCAAACCGGACCCATCCGGGAGGAGGGATGGCTGGTGTCGCAGGTGAGGCTCGAGCGGGGGTTGGGCGGGGTGCAACCGGGAATGGGGGGGGGAGCGGGCGCTGCACGAACGAGGAGGGGGTGACTCAAAAGGGGGTTCTGGAGGTCGAAGGCCAAAGTGGGTATACCAGCGCAAATGGATGTACCCAGCACAAGTCCAGAACTACGTATGGGGGCGGGGCAGAACGGGGGGGGTGTGATACAGGGGGAGGGGGGTTGGAGGTTGCTTGTTCGGAGGCGGGTGCTCGGGCAGGGTTCCGAAGGGGGTATGAGGGGTCCGGAAGGGGCGAAAGGGGCCATGAGGGGGGGCGGGATTCGAGGGGGGGCGGGAGGGGGGGCGGGAGGGGGGCCGGGGTCAGGGCCATGCTGTGGCGGGAACGCATTCCTGCAACAAATGCCGCTGCCGGTGCCTGTCTGGATGGGTGAGTGGGGAGGTTGCGGCCGTACGGCCCGACACACGGTTGGTTTCAACGGTAACCCCGCCCCCAAGCGGATAACGTAGAAGTCGGGGGTGGCGTAGAAGCGCATAGGGAGGGGAAGCTGGGGAGTGGGGCGATGTACTGGGGGGTGGGGGGCGATGTACTGGGTTGTTGCGAGGACGACCGGTGGATGCGAGGCCCGTGGATACTGGGGGCTGGGGTGGTGCCCTGGGGGCTACAAGTAAATAACCGGTAACTCGACTGGTGCCCTGTGTGGGGGGGTGATGCCCTGGGGGCTGGGGTGATGCCCTGGGGGCTGGGGTGGTGCCCTGGGCGAGCTCCACCGCGGCGGCTCCGCCACCTGGCTGCTTCCAGCCTGCACCCGCCCCCTGCTCACCCGCCCCCTGCTCACGAGCCCCCTGCTCACCCCCCCTGCTGCCGCTGCTACTGCCGCCCCCTCCCGCCAGGTGCTACTGCCTATCCTCCAGACGCTGGCGTACCTACACGCGGAGGGGGTCATACACAGGGACATCAAGGTGGGGGTGGGGGGAGATGGGGGGGCAGGAGGGGGTCATACACAGGGACATCAAGGTGGGGGTGGGGGGAGACGGGGGGGGGGCAGGAGGGGGTCATACACAGGGACATCAAGGTGGGGGTGGGGGGAGACGGGGGGGGGGGCAGGAGGGGGGCCAGGAGTAGGAGGGCACAGATGTTTGGGCAGATACCGGAATGAGGAGGGGGGAGGGCGGGTGGTGGGTTGGATGACGTGCGGCGGACCTGCTGTCCCTTTCCTCCCGGGTATCGTGGTTCGCCCGCCCCCCCCCAAGCAAGTTCCCAAACCTTTTTCCCTCCGCACACCGACGCCTTTGCAGTCTTTGCCAGCCCACTCCAACTGAGAAACCCTCCCTCCTCCATACCCACCCACGAAACCCCAACAAAAATCCCCCCCAGCCCGAGCACGTGCTCTTCAACAGCGAAAAGGTGGCCAAGCTGTCGGGCTTCTTCCTCTCTTGGGACGTCAACAGATACAGGTGCGGGGGGGAGGGAAGGGAGGCGGAGGCGGCGCGCTTTTGCCGCCCTTGCGTGGCAACTCCTACACCCAACTCCCCCACGATGCATCTCCAGCATGCATCTCGAAACGTCTTTTCTATAGGGTTTTCCTTTCGTACACGGGCTTTCCTTTCACCCCCGCCCCCCACGATGGTGCATCGGACGAGAGCCCCCCCAGCCACCACACTGCCGGCCAACGTCACCCACTCGCCAGCTCCTGAAACCCACGCAATACGTTCGCACCCTGCCCCCCCCGATTCCCTAGTCGAGTTATCGGCTCTTTTATCGTAACCCCCCGAAACCTCATCGCCGGCTACTTTCTGCCCTCCATCTCCTATGTCGCGTAACCGTGTCTCCTCGGGCCCCCCCCCTCCCCCCCCTTCCTCCCGCGCACAGCTACCCCAAGGACATGGTCGGCACCCTGGACTACGTGGCTCCCGAGGTGTTCGTTCTGAACGGACCCAACGCCAAACAGCAGGAGGTGACACACTACGACTACAAGGTGAGCAGCCAGCACCGCACCGCACCGCACTGCGACACCCCCCCGACCAATGAGACGGCGCCACCCCCACCCACCCCCACCCCCCGGCCCTGCATCGGCAGCGGACGCACGTGCGCTGGCAGTCTGCTCTCCCCTTGCTTGGTGCAATCGAGGGGTCGAACAGGGCAGGGCTTTCGTTAGCTTTCCTTGTTTTCTTTTTCCTCTCCCGTCGCTGCTCATGTATTTTGTTGTATGCTCCCGGCGGCGACACCCTGCCGGCGCTGAAGGTACCGCCACGTATCCGCCGAAGAAGGCCGCAGCCGTGGAGGTGACGTTTCACGATGCCGCTGCTGCCGCCGGTCCCTGTCCCCCCTGGAGCGGCATGAACCTCCCCCCCTCGCGGCCCCCTGGAGTCGAGTTACCGGTTCTTTAATTGTAACCCCCCGCGCCCCCCTGGAGCGGCATGAAACCCCACCACGACCGCGCCCCCACCCCCGCCGCCCCTTTTTTTCTCAAAACCCCTCCCCGCCTCCCCCCCTCATTCCGCGACCCCCGCGACAGGTTGACATCTGGGGTGTGGGCGTTATGGCGTACGACGTCCTGGTCGGCACCCCGCCCTTCAACACCGACGACCCCAACACCACGGTGGAGGGCATCTTGCTGCGGGAGGCGGAGTACCCGGACTTCATGTCGGATGACGCCGTGGACTTCATTGACCAGGTGGGGGGCGGGAGGGGAGGTGTGTATTGACACGAGGCGGGGGTCACGGCACGGCGCACACGGGTCGCGAGGGGGCGGGGGGGGAGGTGTGTGTTAACCTACCGCTATCCAGCCGCGAAGCACTCCCAACACACGCGTCCGGAAGGTGTATGGATGTAGGATATAACTGCGAGGACCAACCGGTATGTGTCGTATCATCGTTCCTGGATCCAGTACGACATGGCGTTGCCGCGACAGCTGCCCCGGGACAGCCCCCCCTTTAGTCCGGTTCTTTTCGGCAACCCCCCCTAGTCCATTCTCTGAGTCCCCGCCCTCCCTGGATCCCCGCCCTCCCCTCCCCTCCTAACCAGTGCCGACCCACGGGTCTCCTCTCATATCCCCCACCCCACTCCCGCCCTCCCCGCCCTCCGCCGCCCCTCAGTGCCTGACCAAGGACCCCACCAAGCGCCCCACCGCCCGGCAGCTGCTGACCCACCCCTGGATCCGCACCAACCTGGATTGGGAGCCCCCAGAGGACTTCGACGACCCCATACCCAACATCGACTTCTCCTACTACCGAGTGGGGGGCCAGGGGGCGGACGGACTGGAGGACGACGAGGAGGAGGAGGAGGAGGATGGGCGCAGGTGGGTAGGGGAGGGGGCGCGAGAAGACCCGGTTACACGACATTGGGGGGGGGGGGCGAGGAAGACCCGTGGATGCGAGAAAAACCGTTGGGGAGGGGCCGGGCGGGGAGGAAGGCGAGAGGACGGACCCAGGTGGGTAAGGGGGGGTTCGAGGGAAACCCGTGGATGTCCGAAAAAAATCGTTTAAAACAGAAATTTTGAGATGCATGCGGGAGAACTGGGTTGGGGATACGAAAGCCGAAGGTCGTAATATGACCTTTGGCGGCTAAGCTATATCGGCTACGGCGAGACGAAAGGAAGCGAGGACCCCGCGCGACGCACGTAAACTTTTCGCAGAACCGGTTTTGGGCGCTAGCAGGAGAACTGTGGGAGTTGGTGCGCTATGGGAGAGCGGACATCGCGGTCCGGTCCCAGTCCCAGTCCTAGTCGGAGTCCCAGTCCCGACCCGCCCGAATACCGACCAGATGCGTGAGGAAGCCGGTCATTACCAGAGAAGGTCCGCGGTCGTCCAGGAGAGGAGGCCGAAGCCGCGCCGCGCCGCCATGGGGGACGCGAAAGCCCAGACGCAGGTCCCGACGCCCGCAGACAAGAACGCAACGACTAGCAAAAAACTACCAGAACAGAGGCCCAACCCAGCGGCGGAACTCACCTGACCAGGGCCCAGAGCGGGTGGGGAAGGCGGTCGACGCGAAGCATGCGGGCAAGGGGCAGCAGGGGGCGTTAGGAACAACATCCAGGCGCGGAGCGGGTGGACAGGGGTCAAAGCAACGAAGAGGCCCCAGCGGCGCGGCGAAAGAGGCGGAGGCAGGAAAGGGGAGGACGGATATACGGGGAGACGGGGACGCCGGCTGGTACGGCGGCGTACGGCGTTGTACGGCGGAGGCCTGTATGACGGAGGGAGGAAGTGAGAAAATATGGGGCGTGAAGATGCGGGACAGGGGGGCAAGGCTAGCAGGCGAGGAGACGGGATACCGGGGGGAGGCAGTAAGGGGGGGGGGGCGAGAAGACCCGATTACACGACAGTGATTGCGGGCTGCCCTAGGTGGATACGGGCGGTGTGAGTTTACCGCTGGTGTTAGTAAGTACCGGATGTGTGGTGGGGGGGGAGGGGGAAGGCGGGAGGGGAGCGGGGCCGGGGGTGGAGGATTTTGCGGCGTCCGGGATGATCCTAGGGTCTTAGGGCCTTACAGAACGGCCTTACAGAACGGCCTTAGAGAACGGCCTTACAGAACGGCCTTAGAGAACGGCCTTACAGAACGGCCTTAGAGAACGGCCTTACAGAACGGCCTTAGAGAACGGCCTTACAGAACGGCCTTAGAGAACGGCCTTACAGAACGACCTTAGAGAACGGCCTTACAGAACGGCCTTAGAGAACGGCCTTACAGAACGGCCTTAGAGAACGGCCTTACAGAACGGCCTTAGAGAACGGCCTTACAGAACGGCCTTAGAGAACGGCCTTACAGAACGGTAAACAGCAGCGCAGGGCGGCCGCTTCACGCAGGGCGGCAACCTCATGGAGGACAATGGCAGCGTTCTCCTGCGTCGCACACCAGCCCGCCAGCGGCATCTGCACACGTCCGCCCTCCTCGCCTCCTCGTCCCAACCCCCCCCCTCCCTGCCTCCACTCCCCCCCCCCGGCTGCCTGTGGCTCAGGTGGTACAACCCGATGACCTGGATCAAGCGGCGCAACAGCCTGGAGGACCTGCTCCAGGCCGACAACGACCAGGGCGGGGGCAGCAGCAACAACGCGGCCGTTCGGGGGCAGCAGTGGCGGCTGACGCAGTCGCTCACCAGCATCGCAAGGAACTTCATAGGGAACAAAACACAGGTGGGGGAGTGGGGGTGGGTTCGAGGGAAACCCGTGGATGTCCGGAAAAAAACCGTTTAATACAGAAGTTTTGAGTGGGGGTGGGTGGGGGTGGGGGTGGGGGGAGAGAGGAAACCCCGAGGAAACCCGGGGGGGGGGGAGGTTAGTGAGGAAGGCCGCGGGAACTCGATGGTGTGAAAGAGATGCGGGAGGGAGAGAGGTGTTGTGCAGGCAGCTAGCTACGATACTAGTCCCACCTTGTTTTGTTAAGTGAACTTTGCGCAGCAACGTTTGTTCCCAAATGGGGTGCTGGGAGAAAGAAGCGGTAGGGGTGCGGAGCGGGGGGGAAAGGTGCGGAGAGGCTGTCAGCTTGGTGGAGGCATTGGTGCTGGTATTGCAGAGATGATGAGATGATGAGACGGCAGTGTCGAACAGGTGCTGATCATGGAACTGATGCTTTTACGGCTCAGTTTCACGATGTGAGCGAACCCTAAACCCTAAACCCTAAACCGCGCACCCTGGCGGCCATCCCGCAGGTGGCGCCCGACCGCGCCCAGAACGGCTCCGAGACCGGCATGGCGCCGGCGGGTCCGGGCACCGACGGCAGCAAGAAGGCCTTTCCGATGCTGCCCGGCCGCAAGCATCGCGAGGACCTGGAGGGGTGGGTGCGGGGGAGAGAGGAAGGGAGGGGTGGGTGCGGGGTGGGAGTAGGGAAGGGAGGGGTGGGTGCGGGGGAGAGAGGAAGGGAGGGGTGGGTGCGGGGGAGAGAGGAAGGGAGGGGTGGGTGCGGGGTGGGAGTAGGGAAGGGAGGGGTGGGTGCGGGGGAGAGAGGAAGGGAGGGGTGGGTGCGGGGGAGAGAGGAAGGGAGGGGTGCGTGCGGGGGAGAGAGGAAGGGAGGGGTGGGTGCGGGGTGGGAGTAGGGAAGGGAGGGGTGGGTGCGGGGTGGGAGTAGGGAAGGGTGCGGGGCGCCTGGTTTCGGAGAGGCGAGTGCCTGATCGCCCGGCCGGCCTCTTGCCCCCACGCGTCGGTCCGGCGTCACGACACGTTATGCGGCCTGCACTAGTGTCGCTTTGGGCATCCCAAAACCCAACTTTACCCCTCCGCCCCCCCCGCCGCCGCCGATCCGCGGATCTATGTTACACCCCCGCCGCTGGTTCGGTTCTTTTTTGTGACCCCCCCCTCCCCCGGGTCTTCCTCGAACCCCCCCCCCTCCCCCGGGTCTTCCTCGAACCCCCCCCCTCCCCCGCCGCTCCCCCGCCGCTCCGCCGCAGTGTCCCTGAGGTGGACGAGGAGGGGCTGGACCCTGAAAACGGGTCGTACCGGGACGGCCGGAATGGCCGCACCGCCAGCAGCGGGCAGGACCTGCTGCGGAAGGACTCTTTGACACGTCAGCAGCGGTCGTACAGCCCGCCGCCACGGCCCGGGTCGGCCCTCCACGCCAACGGCGGCGGCAAGGCCGACGACGGCGAGGACGTGCAGGTGATCTCGTCCAGGTCGTTGGACAACAGTAACCGAGGCAACGGTCACGCCAACGGCGCACACTTGGTCAACGGCGGCTCGGCGAAGACGCTCGCGGCGGCGGCGGCGGCCGACGCCGGCGGCGGTAGCGGCGGCGGCACACCGACCAAGTCCCCCGCCTTCCTCCCACATCCGTCGGCGGCGCCGCCGCATGTGAGCGATGACGTCACCATGCTGTCGTCCGGTCCCTCCGGCGGCGGTGACGTCAGCGTCACCGTCAGCGAGATCGCCGCCGGCGGCCGTACGGCGACGATGAGCCCGACGGCGGCGGTGCTGCCGCGGCGTCTGACGTCGACGGCCATCGAGCACGACTCCGCCGCCAGCAGCGACATGATGCGGCGTAGCGGCAGCCACAACAGCAAGAGCAGCGGCACGGGCGGCAACCCCCAGCAAGGGACGCCGGCCAAGCTGCCGCCGCCACCGCCGGGGCCGGCGCCGGCGCCGGGGGCGGAGGCGGCGATGGCGGAGGTCGGCAGTGGTGTCCCGGCGGCGGCGCAGCTACAGCCGCTGATCTCCCAGGAGACCTCCGATTTGCTACAGCTCTTGCCGTCCGAGAAGCTGCAGATGACGGTGGGGGAGGAAGCGGCGGCCGGCGGCGGAGGGGGCAGTGGCAGCGGCGCTGTCTCGCCGAGGAGCGGCGGCGCCGCCGCCGCCGCCGCCGCCGGAGCCGCCCCTGCCCCCCTCGAGCGCATCCTACCGCACCTGAGCAAGGTAGTCATCCACTCGGTGGACGAGGATGCTGCCCCCGGACCCGAGGTACGGCAGGTGTTGGGAGGAGGTGGAGTCCGGGCAGCGCTGGTGCGATAGTGCCAGGGGAGGGGGTGCGGTTGTTGGGTGCATCTTTCTTGCCACTGGCCTGGTCCGGCCTAGCCCTCTCCAAGTCCAACCCCACCACCACCACCACCCCCCCAAACCCTCCCACCTGACAGCTAAGAGTCCGCCGGCGGGGCGGCGCGCTCCCTAGCCCCTACCCTGCACCTTGTCCCAGTCACCCTGCTCTCTCCGCTCCCCACATCCGCAACCGGACGACTCCGGATGCCCCCTCCCCTTCGCCCCTCCCCCCTCCCCCACCTCACTCCGTTTTGCCTTTCGTACACGGGTTTTACTTGCTCCCCCTCCCCGCTCCGGGACCACAGGCCACCCAGGCGTCCTCCCCCTGGCTGGTGCCGTCGAACAGCGGCGGCAAGCCGGAAGGCGGCAGAGACGAGACGCGCGCTCCCAGCGGGGCGGGCAGCGGCTCCAACAACAGCCGCGGCGGCGACCGGCAAGCGGGCAGCACCTCGATCAACAGCCGCGGCGGCGGCCAGCAGGGAGGCGGAAGCTCCACCGTGCCGGCAGCTGCGGCGGCCCCCCCCCCGGCCGCATCTGGGGCCTCAGCCGCGGCCGCTGACCCCTCGCTTCACCCCGTGTTGCCCGCGGGAGGCAGCAAGACGACAGAGAGGGAGCGGCAGGACGCCCGCAAGCTCGCGTCAGGCTCGGAGGCGGCCGGGCGGTAGCGGTGGTGGGCTTGAGGGGGAGCCCTGGGTCTGTACTGAAACGTGAAACGTACGTATTAGGAAGCGGTAGCGTTGGTGGGAGGGCGGGCTGTGATGATGATGATGATGGTGATGGTGATGCCAGCCGGCCGGCCGGGGAGGGAGGGGCTGGTAGGGCGGTGGCCTAGGCGGAGCATCCTCGATGAGGGATATGTGAGATCCTTCAAGTAGGCTGGAGGACATCCTACTCTGGGTAGGATGCCCGCAAATGGCGTCATTGCGCCGTTGAGGGACAGGTGTGGTCAGAGGAGGGGGGCTGCGGCTTCGGCAGCGGCTGGGCGGCCCGCGGACAGCCGTTTTTGCAAGAGGAGCAGATCAAGAGCAGGGAGGGAGGGAAGGGGAGGTGTTTGTGCTCCGCGTGCGCGGTGGGGGATCTGGCCAGGTCGGGCAGAGTGGGGGAGGGGACGTCTTGTGCAAGCCAAGGGAAAGAGGGCCGTGGCTGCCAAAACCTCCTGAAACCCTAAACCCTGAAGATGGGTGTTGCTGAGGGTCCTTCGCGGTCGGGCAGCTCAGCCGCCAAGCGTCGCGACCATGCCACGCCAGGAGGCGCCAGGTGCGCGTCATCCTGACTGCAGCGGGGTTGTACGATTCGTAAAATCCTGGCCGTGATGCCGTAGCTCCAGGGGTGGCGAGTGATGTATGCAGCAGCTGCATGAATGTTGCAGCTCCTGCAGTAGAGTGGTGATGAGGGAGTCACTGTGGGAAGCGTCGAGTGTCTCGAGGAGGGAGGTCGGTACGCCTTGCGGGCGCCGCAGCACATGAGGCGAGAGGCTTCCGTGGCAGCGGCGCCTGAGTGTATGCGTCTCCACCACCGGTGCACGCCCACGTGGTCGGTTGGTTGTTTTGTTCGTTGGTTTATTGGTTGGACTCTTGAGGTTCTTGAATAAACGGGACGCGCAAGCGGGCATTGGGGGAGTTTGAACACGTGCGAGCTCGAGCTCCGGAACCTAATGGTGAGATCCCCACCAGCCCGCCGCCGTGGGGAGGCAGGGAGGAGGGTCGTGCGGCAGCCACTTCCGCTGTAGGATGCTGGGTCGGGTTCTGCCGGGTCGGGTCGCTGCGGGAGTACCATTACCAGTGGGACCTGCGTCGCGGCGTGTCTTAAATCCACAGCCCCTTCCTGCTCTTTCTCTCTCGCTTTCCTCCCCTCCTCCTTCTCTCTCCCCTTTCCGTTCGCCAAGGCGAGGAACTGGTGCGGGGCAAGGCGGTGTCGCGTATTTGGACAGGACGGGGGAAGGGTAGGGGCAGTTGCTGGGGCGTCGTGGGGAACTTGTACGGCATGTGGCGGCGCATCCGCCGAGAGGCAATGCCGGGGACGCGTGTGTGTTTTATAGATGCTGCGCTTGTGTGTGTGAATGACGGCGCGGGCGCCGCGCGGGGGCTGCGCTGTCTTCTGGCGGGTCCCCGGCGGCTGTATCCCCGCGGATGCAGCACACTGCGTCCGGCAACGGATGGCAGCATTCGTCCTTTTACCAAAGGTGATGGCGGTTGGCGGTTTGGGCCGCCACGTGCCGGGGGAGCGCTCGCGCGCATCTCGCGCGTGTCTCCGCCTTGGCGTCGGCGCGCGCTTGCCACGTGCGCCCGAATGTCTGCGAAACCCGATCGTGCCCTGCATTCAGCGATGCGGTCCACAAATAATACTTGTGGATGGGTTCAATATTTACATGCAGCTCTGGAGCTCTGGATGTTTTTTCTTGAGAATGAAGAGTCCCGTGGGTCGGTGTGCGCCATGCAGATCTGCGCCGGACCTTTGCGCAGTGGCGGGTGGTCCTGCTGAGAGCAGACGCCTTCATTGACTTATTTGAATCATCAGGACGGCATTAAGGACCGATTGACGGAACTGGCTGCCTGGTTCGATGTATTGGCACGGTTTGAGTGGATGCATGTGTACTATATCCCTTCCGTGTGTATACGACAATTCGGCGCGCGGTTTGGGAGAGGGCAGGCGTGGGTTTCTATCGCGGGCCTGGCATGGATTGGGCTGGACTAGGTCACGGGTACGAGTCGGCCAACACCAGATCATCATCTTGAGGCACTTCAGCCTCCTCAGTCCTTACTGGGTCGGGTGTTTTCAGGCGATGGGAGGGCCCCCGTCCGTCCCAATGGACGCGCTGCTCAACGGAGGCCCAGTTGGGGTAAGCCGCAGGAGGGCGGAAGGCAGGATTGGGTGGAAGGTTGCTGACGCAGGAGGCGGGACGTGTGCGGGTGCGTTTGGTAGTACCGTATTCGCTGCAGTGGGCGCCAAAGCGCGTGTTATACTCGAGCTGGACATCGCGAGGGTGTTGCCTTGGGTCTTACAGATGGGATGCAGTTAGCGTGGGTCTTACAGACGGGACGCAACCCTCGCGTCATTTGAAATTCGCTCCGGCCGTTTCAGTGTTGGGCGACATACCTACGATTCCTCCCTCCTGTAGAGAGTTGGGATCGACAGACAAACAGTCCGCCAGTCACATCTGAAGCCATTGATAGGCAGTTACGAGCTGCTGACCACGTGGTCATGCAACTGACTGGCCAGCTCAGCGACGAGGCCAGCCGTGACCCTCTGTGACCACTAGCTGAGCCGCAGGGCTGCGAAGGATCAGCCGGAATGGGTTTCAAACCCACCTTTTTGCATAAGAAGTAACGCGCAAAGCCGACATGTCAGAAGGGCTCGCAAGAGATCAGGTCGTAGCAACTTGGGGTACATGTTGGGGTCACCCTGCCTGTGGACGGCCACGATTTGGGTTCGGATTCGAATACGCCGGCGGGACACCTGCCGGTCAGCTACCAGCTCACGCTCTTCTTGCTCGTGGATGCTCGTCAATAGAAGTACGGGGTCGCGTAGGCACAGCAGCAGCAGCGGTGTCAGCTCCAGGCTTCCAACCTGCTCGGATCCTGCGCTTGGCGTATGGCGTGCTGCGATTGCGGCTGTCGGCGTCAGCCAACACGCGCGGAGCGGACGCAGCCGTCTGGCAAGGCTGGCCCAGGGGAGCCTGAGGGCAAAAGCGGCTTGCGCTTCGGTGCAGGGTATACAACCTGCACCTGGCTGGCTGTCTGCGCGCTGATACTGACATAGCGTCGCCGGGAGCTCCAGGGGGGTTAGCAGCGTGAACGGGCTGTGGGCCCAAATTGTACGGACCGTAACCAACATGGTTTCGGAGATAGGGTGCCTGGGATGGGGGTATGAGAGGAAGCCCGTTTGCGCGACGTAGGAGGTTGAGGAGGGGGAGGGGGAGAAAATCTAGGCGGATGAGGGGTTTAAACACGCGCGGGGTTGGTGAGAAGAGGCATGGCTGGTGAGCGGCGGATGCGAGGAACGCTCTAGGCCCGCACAGCCACGCAAGCCCATGCACCCCCTCGCACACGGATCGACCATAAAGGCCCAATAATGACCACCACCACCACGACCGTCGAGAACATCAACGCATCCGCATGTTGCTTTTGGCTGGCTTCCCCCAAGACGACGATGGCGACGCACCCGCCCGCCTGCCCCGGCCCGCCCCCCCTTGCCTGCAGCGTGCGCGTCGGGACGCCTCCAGCCTGCCCGGCCCTCCAGCGCAGAGCGCGAGCCAGCGGCGAGTACACCTGCTGGTCGCGCACCCCCGCGCCGTACATCGCCTGCGCCAGGACGAGCAGCTGCTCGGCCTGCTAGGGCAGGAGCAACGGCGGCCGTCAACAGGCGGGCGGGGGAGGGAGTAGCGAGGAAGCACATGTAGCGAGGAAGCACATGGAAACGACGTATGGAAGCGATAAGGGGGAGGGAGCAAAGAAGCGCCGCTTTGGCGACCACCGCTAGGCATGTGGCCACGTCGTTTCCCAGGCCGTTGCTGCGTTCACTAGCCATCCTTCCCCCCTCAACCCATGCGAATGTCCCGTGCGGCAGTCCGCCGCCGCAGTAGCTGCTTCTTGAACCAACCAGTCCCGCCGCACCGTGTAATTCCGCTCCTCCTCCTCCTCCTCCGCCCCCGCCGCAGCCTCCGTCAGGCGCTGCAGCAGGTACGTGTCGCGCAGGCGGGGAGCCGCGAATATCTCTGCTACAGCCGCCGCCTGGCCCGGCAGTAGCTCCTCGCAGCGCGCCGCCACAGCGCGGCCCAGCACGCGCAGCAGCCTGGCGCAGCTGGCCGCCGTCGCGGCGGCGGCGGCGGCGCCGCCGCTGCTGCCGCCGCCGCCACTCGCCAGCGGCGCCGCGGTGCTGCGGCCCGCGCCTCCCTCCGCCGCCACCATAACCTGGTGCACTCGGCCCGCCATCAGCACCAGGTGCTCCGAAACCAGCGACTCGGGCTGCAGCCGCAGCCGCCGCTGCACCGCGGTGGCGAGCTCGTCCAGCAGGCCGCGGGACGCGCACTGCGCGACCCACGGGTCGGCGCCGCCCAGCGCCAGCGCCGCGGCGACGGCGACCAGGTCGCCGCCGCCGGCGTCGTCGGCCAGACGGAACGCCATGCCGTCGACCAGCGTCGCCGCCAGAGCGGAGTCGGCGCGCAGCGCGCCCGCGGCTGCTAGGTCGAGCAAGACGGAGCAGGCGAGGTCGAGGGGGACCTCGTACGCATCGCCATGACGGGAGGTACGATTCGACAGAGCCTCCTGGACGAGCTGGACGAGCTGCTCGTACGCCGAGCCACCCGGCGGTGCGGCCAGGTCGGCAGCACTCGTGGACTGCGACGGCGGTTGGAGAGGTTGGGGCGGTTGGGGTGGTTGCAGCAGGGGGCTCCACACCCAGGAGGAGCGCACCGCTGGGGGTCCAGTGATCGCTGTCGATTCGTCTTCAGCTGCTTTGCTGACGAACTGCTGCTGCTGTCGTCGCTGCTGCTGCTGCCGGTGACAGCGTCGGCGTTCCCAAATGTGCTCTGGCCGTCTCTAGTCAGCCTTGGTGTATGCTCAGCTGAGATGGGTCTGAGAAATAAATACGAGTCGTCGATGACTGCCTTCAGCAAAGTAATGGAACCTGAATCCAGGCTAGCCCAAATTTCTAGTGCGCAATCCGTGTTACCTGGTCAGGCAAGCGCTCGTGGCACTGCAGACTAGAGGCACTGCAGGCTAAAGTCACTTTACCTTTCTAAGCCCAACTAGGCAGCTAGCCAGTTTCAACTGTCAAAGTGCAATCCATGTACCCGTACGGCACAAGCTGCGTGACAGAAAGAGTAAAGACCTCAAGACTGCAGACTAGAGGCACTGCAGGCTAAATTCACTTTACCTTTCTAAGCGCAACTGGGCAGCTAGCCAGTTTCAACTGTCAAAGTGCAATCCATGTACCCGTACGGCACAAGCTGCGTGACAGAAAGAGTAAAGACCTCAAGACCACAGTCGACTGTCCCAACTTAACGAGCTGGACCATTGACATTATAATTGTATGCTATTAGGGCTTCGAAAAATAGTGTTTACGACCTACCTGTCGTTCTGCGCGCGCTTTTAACGCTTCCAAAATTTGCCAAAGTTCCAAACTCGCGCTAGAGGTTGCTAGCTGCTGCATGTCGAGACTCTTAATGGCTTGCATGTGATGTAGGCTGTTTGGGCCCTAACAGACGCTCCCCCGCCGAGACATAGCTATAGTACAACGCCGAGATGTAGCTATAGTACAGCGCTTGGTACACGCCTATTCAGCTGTTCGGCATGAATCACAGCATATAGCCACTTGAATCTGGCCACGATGCGGCTCAGGGAGTCTCACGGCTTGTAGGAAGCGGAAACAGCCCATCCCCTTGCACCAGTAGCAGTCAGAAGGGCGATTTTTGCGATGAAGTCGGCTACGACATTGCTGCGCCGCCTAACCGCCTTGGCAAAACATCTCACTGAAGACGGCGAGCTGCCAATCTCGGCCGTCGACAAAGCTCTGGACATCATCGACCTGCTTGATCTCACAGTTGACAGTACTGACGGATCCCAGCATGCTTCGTGTGCATTCCAGGACGTGAACATCTGCTGCGATGTGGCGCAGCTGTTGTGCCTCAGCACGCGCGCGGTCGCGGCCCAGCGGTGCGTTAGCGAACACCTGAAGCCGCCCAGCAGCTACACAAGGCGGCACTGGTGGATTTTATTCGAGCGTGTCTTGCGGTGTGTCCTGGCGCTTAGGTCCTTCGAGTCCGACGTGATGTTGCGTGAGGCGGTGCGCACGGACCTCTTGCCGTGCCTCAGCCGCCTGCTCGCAGCTGCGACTCCACGTCCCGAACCCGGATGCGAAGTCAATCTGCATGAGCATTTTTGGGAGCGGACGCACGCCATCAAGACAACCTGCCGCGTTATCGCCCACTTCGTACAGCGAGCCTGCGAGGTTGATACCGTGGGTGAGCTCCCGCGAGTCGCGATTTCAAGGAGCCAAGTGGCTGAGAACGCCGTACGTGCAGAAATCTTGTCTCTGGTGGAAATGCACGTTAAACGCACGGTTGACCCTGACGACTACACGGCCACTTACTCTGACAGTTGCACCGGCAGTCACGCCAGCGACGACCTCATCTCCGATGGAGGCGATGATGACAACCCCAACGAGGATGCCGACGAGGACGACGACACCGACGCTGGCAATGTCAGCGGCAACTTTTATACCGATGACAACGGCTCCAGCTCACTTCTGTATTGTGTGTCGATTCTGGAGGTCTTGTGTGCATCTGCCGTGGCCGGCCCTTTGCAGGGTGGGCGAGGGAGGTGCTAATGGGCCCCTACATGCAGCGTTTCATGCTCATGCACGTCGTGTCGCAGCTGTTTCCAGCGGACTTAGGGTCGTTGCATGGACTGCCCTTGGCAGCGAGACTGCCCGCGCTCTTAGAGCTGCCGGTGCCCGAGGAAGGCGAAGATCTGGGATCGGACACGGATTCGGATTCCAGTACGGTCCCGGCAGGCTGCTACCTAGGAGGGTACTACATATTCTCCATCCTAAACGTGTGGCTGATGCTCACGGGAGATCCGACATCTGGTGGTGGCAGCTGCGTCGGCGGCTCCAGGTGGTCAGCCTGCTCGGATCGGGCGCTTGGCGGATTGTGCCTGCGGCTGGCGGCGGCAGCCAACGCCTATTCGGAAGACCAGCGGCCGCAGCCGTCTGGCCGCAAAATCCGCTTCGGCTTCCGCGTGCCTGTGGCCGTCCGAGCGCTGCTGTTGGTGAGGCACCTCCAAGAAATCAAGGGGCGCAGCGTAAGCACGCTGTGGGCTCCAATTGTACGGACCGTACACAACATGGTTTCGGAGTACGCCTCAAAGGAAGGCGACTCCTCATATCTGCTGCTGCTGCGGCCCGTGCTGCCAGAGTTGCGTAAAACCACAGCGGGTGAGTGCGATATTGCGGGGTGGAAGGGTTCGGGTGCGGCTAGGGGGAGCCGTGCCTCCATCACATCAACAGTGAGTTGGCGGCCGCGATGCTAGCCTTGCTGCTAGACAAAGCCCCAGATCCCAGATCCATGCATTGTACAAGTGTAGCCCCTCTTGTCCCCTGTCCCCTGCAGCTCCTATGCGCATGTCGTTCCCAGATATGGCTTACTTTATATTCCGCAGAAGGGTTCTGTAACTGCAAGCCCCTATCATGGTTGCACGCAGCCTCACCAGCGTTTCACACCCACCCCACAGCCGTAACCATTACGCAGCGGATCCAATCCGGGACTAACACTGAAGTGGCACCCGGATTTGGTCTCGAATGCCGAAGTGCAAAGCGGTGCTTCCCATCTACGTTTGTTAAAATAACGCTGTTGCGAACACGCACGCATGATCCTTCTGCCAAACCCCTGCACGCAACAGCTTAATTCGCGGCGCTTTCGTGTGATCACCAACGAACGTGTGATCCAGAGTGCTCCGTGTGCCCTACCCTTCTCTGTCATGTTACTGTGTGTAACCTGTGGGTCCTTACATACCGTATGCTCACCTCGTCCTGCCAGGACTTCCTGTATGCCCCTGTCCTTTGGTCGAGCCCCTGTCGTCCCGCATCCTCCCTTGTCCTGCTCGTAGGCCCACCTGAGCCGGCCAGCCCGCACCCGGAGGTCGCTGCCGCTCTGGCCGCCGGGTACGTGCCCCTCCTGGAGCGCATACTGCGACGGAGCACGGCCCTCCTCCACACAACGCTGTCTCTGATGAAGTACGTCACATATGACTGGATAGGCTCCCTGCTCGCCCACGCCGAGCCCCGATCAGTGGCGGCGCTCGTGGCAACAGGCGCTAAGGCGCTACGCGGGGCCAGCTTGGCTGCAATGATGCTGCTATTGTCGCAGACGGCATCAGGAGATAGTTCACCCAGTTCCACGGGGTGGGAGGATCCAGACACGTACACACACGACGGGGACATGGGACTCACTGCGCTGTCAATGTTCGGCCAGGTGGCCCTGCGTAGCATGTCGAGAGGACTCGAGGACCACCCACGAGACTGTCGGTGGTGGCGAGGTGCTGGCAGCATATCAGGCATCAGCGCGCCAGGCGTGCAGCAGGAGGGTACCGCAGGACAGCCCCCCAGCTGTGCCGGCGGCAGCAGCAGCAGAAATGCTTGTGGCGGCGGTGGTGTCGCTGCTGGTGTGGATAACGGTGGCTGCACCTCGGGGGTTCTGGGCGGCCGTCTGGCCCCGTCACGGCAGCTGCAGCTCCTGGCCTCGGTGACACTGTCCACGTGGCTGCCGGTGTTGGCGGACCTGGCGATCCGCAGATGCGCGGCCGCGGACGACAGACCGGAAGCAAGCGATCACCAGGTCGTATCCAGCTCCGTAGCTGCCGATTCGGTTCTGTCCTGGGTGCCGGCCGTCGTCCTCGCCTACCTGGACTGCACACCCCCGGATAGTGATGCCGCTGCCAGCTGGCGCCGGCTGCTGTTCCAGGGCGTACGGATGGAGGACCTCCTGTGCGTGCAGATGCGCTTCCTGCTGTCGGGTTCGGAACCTTCCAACTATATGGAGGCTGCTGGCTCATTCACAGATGCGCTGCTGTGCCTTCTGGTGGTGTTTCCGGAGGCGATGCTGCCGATCTTGTCGCGGTCGGTCAAACCAGGCTGCTCGCTTTTGGACGGGATGGAGTCCCTGCTGAGCGGCGCTCTGCAGGACCTGTCATCCGCACCCCTCCTCTCCAAGCTGGTGCAGGTCGTCGCGATGGGCGGTAAGATGACGCGGAAGGATGTCGAGAAGCTGCGCCGCCGCAGCTGGGGCGCCCCGGATGGCTGGGGCTCGCGCCTGGCGAAGGTCTTGCCGCCGCCGAGCATAGCCGCCGCAGCCTTGGGGCTGCCTCTGTGCTCCAACCCACGCTGCGCCAACATGGAGGGCGACAGCGAGACGGAGCTGCACCTGCTCGCGTGCGCCCAGTGCGGGCACACGGCTTACTGCTGCAAGGCGTGCCAGGTGGCGCACTGGCGGGCGGGGCACAAGGCTGAGTGCCGCCGATGACGGGGGCAGATGAGTGACGTGCGCTGTGCGGTGCGGTGCTGCGCTTCAGCAGCCGGAGCGACGTGCGCGCCGTGGTGGCGATGAGGGGGAACCCCGGGGGAACCCATACATTCAGGAAGGGTCTGGAGGCTTGGGTGCGTGCCTTGCAGGGCAAGGCGGTTATGTGGCATGGAGTCCCCCATGTGTGACAGACGCTTCAGCAGGCTGTTGCCTCCCACGAAGAGGCGAGCGAACTTTGGCATGTCATTGTTGTTGCGTTGATTGGTGGGTGAACCCGACTCGAATTGTAGACTGCATACTAGAGGCGGCGCCGTATGAATGTCTTGTTCACTGGTAGGGGCTGCTATCGGCAGCGCGCGGGAGCTGGCAGTATGCCGCCATGCTGGCTAAGGCTCCAGTGAGCCTGTCCGTAGCCCGACTGTTTGGGCTAGATGACCAGGCACTATGCAGCATCCCAGCAGTCCTGCCAAACAGCGGCCCCCATAACCCGTCCATTAGCGTCTGTACTTTATTTTGGCACATCGTGTGTTAGTACGATAGCATGGTAGGCCTCCAACGCAAAGGTGGTGCGGTGCCTTTGTTGCCATGTCGCCCGCCGCATGGCGTGGTAGCAACAGGGCTCCAGGGGGGGATTTTGGCAGGAGGGCGAGCAGGATGCAGGAGGACAGAGCTTCGGTGCAGCAGGCGTTCGTCACGAATAACTTCTGGGGCACTAGAGTGTTGGATTCACGGCCCGCCCCAGTGCTGCTGGTAGTGGTGGTAGCAGTAGATACTTGCTGCTGCGAGTGCGCTTCGTGCCCGTCATGGCAAGATGTTTTGTTCGTGGGAAGAGTGCTGGTTTCCGCAGCCAGCTTGCTAACACGGTGTACGAGGTTCCATCAGAAAGTTGTGGATGGTTGCGGACGGGCAGGAGAGCGGGGCCGTGTCGTGCCTTTGATGTAGCCGTGGGATGTGGGGTTGAGGACAGCCCGTGGACAAGGAAGCCGAGTAGGAAACCATTTGGTAGGGCGGCGGACGGCTGCAGGCGACTGACCCGCAGGGTCAGGGAACGTGACGGCGCTGGCAGGAGGCGCTCGACGGTAGCTTTAGCGTCGAAGGGATAACGGAGACTCACCGCCTTGAGGGTTGTGCCTGAAGGTTCCGACTATCGCAGTCAAGAGAACACTTGCGTCTATGGGTTGAATACACTACGTGCGAGCTGCGTGTCCGAGCCCACTCGGTTGCAAGAGGGCCGACCAGGATATTCCGTACGGCGTATCATGCCTGTACGGCATCGGCTACATGGTAGGTACGATTAATACGATTATGAAGGCCACGGGTTCGGCTCAAATAGCATTTGAACAAGTGCCCTACAAACATCGGTCTACGAAAGGCAAGACCTGTTATACAGATCATCACAAGGACACCGCTATCACTTGCGCGGAGCTCAGCCGTACGTTGACGTATTCTTGCACCGCTTCTTCACGGACTTCGTCTGGCCTTAGGCCTCGCGAGTTTTACGTTAAAAAAAGAGGCCAGCCCGAATACACCAGCGAACTCCCTCGGCGCGGTGGGAGCAGTGGATGTGCGGGTAGCGTTGGAGTTGTGTCGACATTCCGTAACACAACAACACGCCGCCGAGCTTGGGACCACCCAACTCGGCTACACGTCCCACTGTGCTCAGCCATCACTCTGGGCGCCCTCACGGCTAGGCAGCGATCAAATAGGGCAAGGCGGCATACATGGGTAAACACCAAAACCGTTAGCCGCTCGCAATTCCACAGTCGCAAACCACTCGCAATTCCACAGTCGCAGTTAGCCTTATCCATGAGCACTTCTCGACCGCCCCATCGCAATGTGGCCATCGCCTTTCCACGATTCCCTACGACCCACCCGGGCCCGACGCCCTTCAGCACGGTCTTTACTTGCTCCTACCAGAGCCTGTTGCTCGTGCTCGTGCGATATGCGTGCTGCCCTGCCCTCCCTGCCAGTCCTGCCCCCCGCTCTACATTAGCGGACCCTCAGTAAAAAAACACGTCCTCAAAGCGCGGCGTTATTGCCCGCACCTAGGCTGTACCGTACGTGCCGATCCGGTTTGGACCGCCAGCGCCCTCCGGTTGCGCTTTTGGACCCGCTTTAACCCTTCCCTTCTCCTGCCTTCTGCTTGCGTGCATGGGCTACTTCAGTCAGCAGCAGCCACGTGCTTCCAGTGCCCCCGGGAGGGCTCTCCCTTGCGAGTACCTCAGCATAAGTAGCATTACGTAATATCACCACGTCACATCAGGGCATCGCACGTCCCACTACCGTTAATATCACCACGTCACATCAGGGCATCGCACGTCCCACTACCGTCCCACTAATGGCAGTGCTGGACGCACTCGAAAATCACACGCAGAGCCCGCATCCACTTCCCACACAGCGGCTCAACGCAGCCGCGCACGCCCGTCCCTCAATCCACGATCGATCACCAGTCCGTCCTTACCGACCAACTGCAAAATACTTACACTCGCACGCACACCCCTGTCGCTAGCTAACTTTGACATTTCCGTGTTGCCGTGCCTGAGAACGCTAACCCGCCCGTGCACGCCACCGTTCCGGCGCTTTGGGCCGCGGAACGAGACCCCCGACGGACTCGGCTAGGGTCCTGTCCTCCGCCAGCTCGTGCAGTGTGAACCAGTCGTCATGCCGAATGTACACCCGCACGCTCTTGTCCGCGCTGCCGCTGGCCAGCCGCCTGCCGTCGGGGCTCCAGGCAGCAATGTACACGGTGTCCGTGTGGCCCTGCATGCACGGACGAACGCCGCCGTCTGTCCACCGTCATACCATTGCTATGGCTGTGCAGTGTGCTTCATTCATCGTTGGGGATGATGGAGTAGTAACGGGACGACGTATCGCGTCACAGCGCGTGTCGGAGCCAAACCCATTGCAAATGGTACGGTAACGTCACGCTGACGTACCTCGATTGCGGCGAACATCACCCGGGCCAATGCCCTGGGCCAACGTCCTACAAGGGGGCACGCAAACCTACCTAGTACCGTTCTACCGTACCATACACGTAAGCAACCTAATCCCGTACCATACACGTAAGCAACCTAATCCCGTACCATACACGTAAGCAACCTAATCCCGTACCATACACGTAAGCAACCTAATCCCGTACCATACACGTAAGCAACCTAATCCCGTACCATACACGTAAGCAACCTAATCCCGTACCATACACGTAAGCAACCTAATCCCGTACCATACACGTAAGCAACCTAACCTATTAACCGAGGGCGTCGGCACCTGGCTGCCCGGCAGGCATCAGACGCGAGTTCCCAGTTTCCCCATACCAGTAATCCGGTACACCCTGGCATACCTTGAGGGTGGCGCCCAGCTTGCATCGGACCACGTCCCAGATCCGCACCGTCTTGTCGCAGCTGCCGCTCGCAAGGGCTTTGCCATCGGGGCTCCATGCCACACACTTTATTGCGTCCCGGTGACCCTGCGGACGACATGGCGTTGCTGCAGGTCACACTGACAGCTGCTGCAGCCGCTGGTGCGTGATGCGGGAGATGCTGGCTGTCCGTCGCACAGTGGTGGAGCGCGCGGGTGCCATGTTCGCTGCGGTCACTGGGCAGGTTGCGGTCGCTGCCGGCTACTGAAACGACGGCAGATGGTGACACGGTGCGCAGCCAGTAGCATGACGACGTCATCTGTCTGACGCCACGTGTGTCACCGCAACCCTACGGCACCACCCCGGGTCAGCTCGCCTACGTCCTAGGTTTCGGACCGACATGAGGTCGTTTGCAAACCGACCACAGTGTGTGATGTTCTACATCGGCAAGCGCCGTCACGAGGCATCGCTCTCTCAAGCTCAGGCTACACGCAGGTACCTCTTCCAGATGCACCCACCCACCTCCAGGGTTGCGCTGCAGAGGCCGCTAGAGGTGTCCCACAGCCGCACAGCTGCGTCGTCGCCGCCGCTGGCGAGCGCCCCCCCGCCGGGGCTCCAAGCCAAGCACCGGACGGCCGCCGCGTGGCCCTGCGCGCAGGGTGCACCCGCACGGGCGGACATGGCTCCGCGGTAAGTGAAGGGTACGTGAGCACCCGGGGCAGCGTCGCTGACTGATTTCGCGAAGAGGCTGCGTCTGAAGGATGGGACTGTTGTGCAGGCGTTATTAACAAAACTATCAACCACCAACAGCCATCGACCAACGACTAACGAGCGAGGACGAACGACGAGGGGCAGGAGCACGAGGAGGGCGCGGCCAGCGACCACCGAGGTGGGTGCGGCGGCGGCGGCCGGGGCATCGTTGTGTTGCTGCAACCGCTGGTTGCCTTACCGCGAAGACAGCGGCGCACTGGCCGCTGGCAACGTTCCAGAGCCGAACTGCCTTGTCGGCGCTGCCGCTGGCGAGGGCGGTGCTGTCGGCCCTCCAGGCCACGACGGTGACGTGGCCGGTATGACCCTGAGACGAAGGGCGCGGAGGACAAGGCCAGGATGATGAATGGTGAAATGGGATCAGATCACTTAGACAAGCCTGCCTTTATCAACTGCAAGCAAGCAAGCAAGCGACATCAACGCCATGCCGCGCTTCGATGGTCAAAGGCAACATCGGGGCTCCCTTGGGCCCCCCCTGCCCCTGTTGGATGCTGCGGGTGTCGTACGTCCGTCCTGTAACCGGCTCGCACGTGTTGGAACGATACATGCCTGACCAGTGACAACCCGTCAAAACCCATCGGCGGCGGTGGATTGGACGCAAGCTCACACCACCAAGTACGTCGAGCGCACCTCCAACGCAACCGAGCACTCGCCGCTGGCCAGGTCCCACACCCGCAGCGTGTTGTCCTCGCCGCCGCTGGCAATCGCCCTGCCGTCGGGGCTCCAGGCAACGCAGGTGACGTAGCCGGAGTGGCCCTGCAGGTAGCATGCGCGGGTGCGTGTGCGCGTGGCAGTGTACTTTTGGTTCACCACCAACGTGTCAACCAAAAGTAGGAAGCAAGGAAGGAAGAGGAGGTTAAACCCCAGCCCAGCCCATTAACGTCACCGCTAAAGTGCATGGGCTCGAACGCTGCTGCATGCATACTGGTGTGTATACAGGTAATCCATTCAGGCGGCTTGAAGCCTATGGTTCAATGGAGCGCCGCACAGCATGCAACACGATACACGGTACATTGAAACACACACCGGACTGGACAGGGCTGGGATTTTGCCTATTTTGTTTTTCTGTTTTTGGTTATTTTCTACTAACGCACGCCACACCTGCAGCGTCCTGCAGTCGTTGGCGCCCGATGCGCTCCACAGCCGCAAGGTCATGTCGTCACTCCCGCTCGCGAGGGTGCTGTCGTCGGGGCTCCAGGCGATGCACCGAACGTAGTCCGTATGGCCCTGGGAGTATGTGGGGGAGGGGCCAACGGAACGTTGTGGGCCTCGGTTACCGAACACGCGCAAACCTTGTCAAGTTCGGTGGCTAGGGAAACATGCAAAAAGCAAAAAAAGGGCGGGAAGAAAGAAACTCCGAACTCCGTGTCGCGAGCTTCGCGCCTTCCGTGTTCTTTGCCAGCTAACGAATGCTGACATGATTACAATCACCTGGAGACACGCGGCCTCCACCTTTCGTTCTGCTTCTGCAGCGTACCTCAAGGACGGCCCGACAGTGAGCTCCGCTGCTGCTGACCACGTCCCAGAGCCGCACTGTCGAGTCATTGCTACCGCTGGCCAGCGTCCGGCCGCCGAAGCTCCAGGCCACAGCAGTGACGTACGCCGAGTGGCCCTGTGGGAGGGGGCCAGTGGCGAAGCGGCATCGGTCGGTGGTGGGCTGGGTTTTACATTTTGGCTCAGTTCCCCTTTGTTTTTTTATTTCTTCCTTCTTTTTGCCTTTGTTTCTTCCTTTGGAAGGCAACATAGGGAGCAAAATAGGTCAATACACAGCAACAGGAGCTCTGCCACGCGTCCCCAGGCCCACTTCCCCTTCACCTACACCCGCGATCCCGACGTGCTTGCACCTTCCACTGTGAATTGCTTGGCGGCGCACCCCGCCCGGTCATGTCATGTCGAATCGTGTTTCCCAGGCGCCACGCACGACCCGCATATATAGCTGGTGCAGCGGGTCACTGTGTGCTTGACTTTGTTCTCAACCGCGCCTGGACTTCCTTCCTGCGTAGGAGTCTCCACTCGCTTTGGCGTTTCGGATCTAAGGGTTTCCCTCCTCAAGCACAAACCTCAAGTGTCGCCGTGCATTCGCCGGTCAAACCGTGCCAGAGCCGTACTCTTGTGTCGTCACTCCCACTAGCGAGGCTCCTGCCGTCGGGGCTCCACGCAACACACGTCACGAAGTCCGTATGTCCCTGGGTGGGGAGTTTCGAAGTCCCAGCCGCCGGAACAAAAATGATTAATCCGATAAGACTACTTTCCAAATGAGGACGGCTAGTCCCTAAAACTACCTTAGCTGCCTCTTTCTCCCATCTTAACTCCTTAATCATAAGTCACGCAGCTCGCAGCCCTCCCTGATCAGGTCCACACATCAGCACTTAGCAACCAAGGCGTCGTCGACATTCGCTAGCTAGCTAGCTAGCTAGCTGTCCGGCCCACCAACATGCCGGCTGCTATGTGTTCGACCATGGTTCCATTCGCCAGGCGTCCTTCCCACCACCCAGTCCAACCCACCGAAATCGGGGCGTCGCGCGCGGGTCGAATGGCGAAGTCCCAGAGCCGCACTGTGGTGTCGACGCTGCCGCTCGCAATAGCCCTGTTGTTGGGTCGCCACGCCACGCTTGTGACGGCGTCGGTGTGGCCCTGCGTCCCAGGGTTACGTGGCCTCATCAGGCAACCCAACGCATCCACACATGGGTCCATCCAACCACCCATCAGGCTGCGACCGATGGCACACAACCGCCGTACGCCAGCTCATCTTGACATCAGTCCATGAGGATGATGCAGCCACGGAAGACAAGAGCCAGACCGTGCGACACGTGACAGGACGTATGACACGTGCGACATCACTCCGTGTCGTACGTACGCCACTCATTTTTCTAGCGGCTAGACAGACACCGAATGGTACACCTCTCCTACCGCTAGAAGCCTAATTTGGTCGCTTAGTAGAGCAGCCACGTACCTCCAGGGTGGAGGTGCCCTCTCCGCTGGCGACGTTCCACAGCCGCACAGTGTTATCATTTCCGCCGCTCGCAAGGCTCAAGCCGTCGGGGCTCCAGTCCACGCAGCGGACGATGTCGGTGTGGCCCTGCGTACGTACGTACGTGCGTGGCGATTTGGCAAAACACCTTATTTACGGAACACCCCACCCCACCCCCTGGCGGTGTCACAAACGCGGTTTTGATGTCGGTGTGGCCCTGCGTGCGTACGTGGCGAATTAAATCATAAGAACTTCGTTTTGCGGAACACCCCACCCGCCTGGCGGTGCTGAGTGGTGCCGCGCCACACCTGTCCAGGATGGCGCCACTCGACTAGCGAGGTCCTAGAGAAAGGTACGACACGCACGGCGGCCATAGGGCGGTGGGGCCGCCAAGGCGGGTGGGGAACCAACAACCAAGAGAAGGCGGCGAGGCCCGCCCAAAACGCAACCCCCCAGCAGAAGCGCTGCATGCACTCGAGCACATGAAGTTGAGCGGTTGCCCCTCCCCAGGCTGCGCAAGCTGGTGTACCTCAAACAAACCTCCGCCCCCCTGCGCTCAAAAGGCTGCTGTCGCCTGGCCTCTGTGTCGCCGCTCTACCTGCAGCACGGCAGTGCAGTCACCGCTGGAGGCGTCCCAGAGCCGCACGGTGGAGTCGTTGCTCCCGCTCGCGAGTCCGCTGCCGTCCGGGCTCCAAGTGACAGCCGTGACGTAATCGCGGTGGCCCTGTGAGAGAGGGAGCAGGTAAGGTGCGTTCGCAACAACATGCAGCTGCAGTCGAGAAAGCTGGGACGCTACGTAACAGATCGACGGTTTCGTTGCTACTAATACAGCTGCATCCTAAGTAGGCTCTGCTGGAACTGATACGGGTGCACCCTAAGTAGGCGCTACTGGGAAGCAAGTGACGTTAACATCGATAGCTGTGCAGCGCCGATATTACGCCAGAATAGTAAACAATGCCAGGGAGCAAATCCCAGCCGGGGTCTTCAGACGCAGCCTGGGTTTGCAGGGTGGCGGGTGTTCTCCGCGGTGTGGTCCGTATGACTGGCCACACGTGTGAAGGCGCATCATAGGGCATGCAGCCGTTGCCCTCGTATTGCACATGTTGCACCCGGCCGGGGTCGAACCCGTGCGCTCAGCGGCTCCCCCCCACGCTACCTCCAAGACGCAGGTGCACTCGCCACTAGCCATATCCCAGAGCCGCACGGACTCATCGTAGCTGCAGCTTGCAACCATCCGGCCGCCAGCTGCGGCCGGGCGCCACGCGACACACGTGACGAAGTCCGCATGACCCTGCAGCAGCAGCAGCAGCAGCAGCGGCACGCGAGTCGCGCACGAGATCAAATGTGGCGTCCGCATGTGATGGTGTCGAAGGCCTACTAGGCCAGCAACTGCTAGGTAGGAAAGGGCGGCCTATACCGCGATGGTTGCATCGCAGCTAACCAATTTCCGTAACAGGCAGCTTCGGTTGTAGAAATTAACTACCCCTACGTGGCGCTCTACATTTTTGTTATGCACTGAATTAATCGTCAATGGCCAGGGGAGTCGTGCTTGTAGGCGCGGAGCGGGATGGCGCATGAGTGCCCTTACCTATTAGGGCATTAGGGCCTCGCTCGGTCGCGCTCCTCACCTGATTTAAGATGCGCACTAGGCGCCCGAGCCGCTTTGACTAGCTAGCTAGCCGGCTGGCTGGTTGGCGGGCTATGTCCCATGGGGTTAGGTTATGAGCGGAAATAGACCTGTGGGGCCAGGGCAGTGTGATGTGTTGCAGCTGCGCACCTGCAGTGCTGCAGTGCTCGTGGCGGTGGCCGCGGCCCACACTCGGAGCAGCGTATCCTTGCTGCCGCTGACTAGCTCCCTGCTGTCGGGGCTCCAGGCGACGCAGGTGACGCCGTCCTCGTGGCCCTGCGAGCGAGCAAAGGTACCCGGAGGTCACGGAGAAAGCAGCATTTCACCGGCATCCACCTGTACTGCTGCTGTAGACCTGTACTGCCGTAATTCGTACACCGGTGACCCACGCGGTGCGCGTGCCGTATTCGGCAGTCACCGGCACACGCGCACACAACGTACGGCACGGCTCAGCGGCAAATTAACACGCAAACGGTGCGTGTACGTGTGCGTGTGTATGCAAGCCTCAACGTAGGTTTCGCGCGGCTGGTCGCTTCCATCCACTAGATGATGATTTCAAAGCACCGTCCTCTGCGAATAACATCTCACGCTCGCAGAAGCCCCCAAATGCCCTCAATACGCAGCACGCTCCGCACCTACCTCGAGCACGGCAGTGCACTCGCCGCACCCGATATCGCACAGGCGGATGCTCCTGTCCTCGCCGCCGCTGGCAATCGCCCTGCCGTCGGGGCTCCAGGCAACGCAGGTGACGTAGCCGGAGTGGCCCTGCACATCCGGCACCATCACAAGGCCGGCATTCAGGCGGTATGTGAGGAAACCCCCGGGTCGACATTCAGGTGGGAGGACAGGTAGTGTGGCGGTCCATCACTCGCAAGAAGGGCACGTGCACGCCTGGTGCATGATCACACGATACACCACCACCACCACCACCAGCTGCGCCCGATACGTGCACCGCCAAGCGAGTGAGGTGACGCGCGGCTTGTGTACCTTGCAACAGACAACGCCACAAACTCTAATCGCCGCAAAACCCTTTCAGCACAGCGCTGCCGTGGCTGCGCCGATTGCGCGGGAGCGGTACGACCGCCGCCTGTCGTACACGCGCCGTACCTCCAGGGTGGCCATGCACTCGCCGCTGACCGTGTCCCAGAGGTGCACCGTTCCGTCGTCACAGCCGCTGGCTAGCGCCTTGCCGTCAGGGCTCCAGGCCAGACACGCGACATTACCGGTTGTGCCCTACAGCAGCGGATGAACGGGGAGAGGTGTGGTTGATGCGATGTAATGCGTTGCGCGCAATCCCATCTGCTCGGAGGGCCCCTGCCGGCAAAGATGTTTAATTCACCGCTTTAAATTGTTTGTAACTGGGGTTTGGAGGCTTAAAGGCCGTAAAGGAGACTCGAGTTAGCGCAGCATATTTACTAAGCGGGCTTCGGGTTGGGACCTGACGCGCTTCGCGAGCCCAGCACTCCACCTAGCTAGTTAGGCACGGTAAGGCAGTTCCGCCGCCGTACTTGAAGACCACCCGCAGAAGTGAGGCAAAGATCTCCGCCCCCGCTAGGCCGCCCCCGCCAGTGGTATGTACTCGCCTGCAGTGTCAGCTTCAGCACCGACCAGGTGCGGGACACCCCGAGACCGTGCAGCAGCCGCCACCGCGCCTTGCCCGCCGCCGCCGCCAGCATCTGCTCCTGGCCGTGCCGGAACGCCACGGAATCCAGCGGGCAGAGCAGCCCCGTGGACGCCACGTCTTCCGCCGTCCGGGCAGCCGCCAGCTCGTGCTGCTGCGCCAGCAGCCACCGCTGGATGTCCACCAGCACGGCTCCCGGCCGCGGTGCTCGCAGGATGTCGCGGATGAGCATGTGGCCGTGACCGTGACGAAACACGGCCGCCAGGAAGGCGTCATCCAGAAGCAACCGCTCCAGGGAGGCGCCCTGCCGGCTGGCCACCAGGTGCCGTACCAGGTACTTGAGGGCGTACACGGAGGGGTGGACGTGTCGGTCCAGGGAGGCCAGGAGCGCATTGGCGATGAGCTTGTGGCCGAGGCGGGTGTCGTCATCGGCGGCGGCGCCGCCGTGCTTGGTATCCGCCAGCCAGTCGGCCAGGGACCTGTGCAGCGCGTACACGTGGTGCTCGTCCACGTAGAACAGCACGGGGTACCCGGGCAGGTGCGCCAGGGCCGAGTGGAGGCCCATCACGTGCAGCAGGGACTCGGGCAGCGGCTCCTGCGCCGCCAGCAGCACCCGCAGCAGGCGGCGCACGGCTTGCGCCTCCAACGGGGTGCGGCCGGACATGCTGGAGGCGAACACATGGCCGTAGGCCCAGTAAAGGTCGGCGAGCTGCGGCGGGCCGGCAGCGGCGCCAGCAGCAGCGGCGCCAGCAGCAACGGCACCAGCAGCAGTAGCGCCGTCAGCAGTAGCGGCGCCAGCAGCAGTAGCGCCGTCAGCAGCGGCGCCAGCAGCAGCGGCACCACCACCAGCAGCGCCAGAAGTACTCGTAGTGCCGTCCCAACCCGGCGGAGGTGGTGGTGGTGGCGCAGCTGCAGCAGGACCAGGGTCAGCAGCAGTAGGAGGCGGGGTAAGGCCCCGCAGGCACTCATTCACAACGGTGTAGTACACCAGCACGCCGCCGCTGCCGCCGTCGCCGCCGCCACTGCCGCCCTCGCCGCCGCCGCTGCCGCCGTTGCGGCCGTCGTCGCCGCCGCCGGCAGGCCCACCGCTGCTCGCTGTGCCGCTCGAACCGGCGCTCCTGCCGATAACCGCTTCCCGCCGCAGCTCCTGCGGTGTCACGTACTGCACACCGCCCTGGCCGTGAAAGCAGCGGCTGAGGGCCGCCGTCACGTTGCCCCCCACGGCGGTCCCGCGGGTGGTGATGATGAAACGAACACAGCCGGGGAGCTCCTTGAGCTGCCGTACGAGTAGCTGGTAGATCTTGTTGCCGCACACATGCACCACTGCCTGGCGGCGCTGCCACCGCACAGCTGGGTTCTCGCAGCGTTCGCCGGGGGCATCGGCAGCAGAGCCACCGTCGGCATCGGCATCGGCATCGGCATCGGCATCGACATCGTCGTCGTCGTCATCGTGATCGAAAAGGTCCTGCGATGTGCTGGCCTGTGGGTCGGCCTCGTCCAAGGCGTCAATCAGGACCACCAGCTGGCGCCCGACCATGTTCGTCTTCCGAAGCGGCTCCAGCAGCAGCTCCCGGGCGGCGGTGCGCAGGTCGATCGTCCCGGACAACTCCACGGTGCCGGCGTCCAACAGGTGCGTGCGGACGTCCGGAAGCCTAGGCGGGAGCGAGTGCAGCAATGTAACAAAGTGTTGGAAGGGGAGAGAAAACGTCGCCTACGTTCTATGTGTGTGTGTGTGTCTGTGTGTGTGATGGTTGTGCGATGGGTGGGCTGGCATCCACGTGATGTGCCGTATGTGCTCTGACAAGAGGACAGCAGGCGGGGCCGGGAGGTCGGTGTTGTCTCTGCGGAAGTGCGGTTTGGTGCGCCCCTCGCTGCCCGCACTCACACCATCGCGCTGGCAGCACCCCTCCCCTCCCCTCCCCTCCCCTCCCCTCCCCTCCCCTCCCCTCCCCTCCCCTCCCCTCCCCTCCCCTCCCCTCCCCTCCCCTCCCCTCCCCTCCCCTCCCCTCCCCTCCCCTCCCCTCCCCTCCCCTCCCCTCCCCTCCCCTCCCCTCCCCTCCCCTCCCCTCCCCTCCCCTCCCCTCCCCTCCCCTCCCCCCCCGATGTTACCCCCGATGTTACTTTGCGATGCCGGCCTACGGGATTCCTCTTGTACTCGCCGCCGTCACCACCACCACCACCACCACCACCACACGAGCTATCCTACCCTATGTCGTGTTACCGGTCTTTACGCCACCCCCACCCCCACCCCCCCACCACCACACCGACCTGTCCGCAATCTGGAACGCCAGACTCCTGACGACGTTCAGCGGCTCCAGTCGCCGCTGGTCGCTGTACTTGATGAAGTGGTGCGCAACCACCGCGTGCCCGACCTCAGGAGACTCACATAGCGCCGCCGCGATCGTGGACTTGCCCTCCCCCGCCCCAGCCACCAAACACAGCACCCGGGGCCCCTCCGAGCCCGCCTCCAGCCACCGCTGCACCGCCCCGAACTCCCACAGAGTGCCCCTGGAGCGATCCACCAGGCGGCGCAGGTCCACCCTGTACGACAGCGGCTGCAGCATGAGCATCAGCTTCAGCGTGGCGTTGAAGGCGGCTGTGGAGCCGTGCTGTTTCACCACGTCGTTCAGGATCATGGCCTTGTCCTCCGGCTTGAAGCACTGCGCCTGCTGGATGTCTATGCCGTTGACCAGGGTGGCGCGGTCGGATGCCTTGAGCGGCAAGTGCAGGCCGTCTGGCCCGTGGGTCGCTACCGTTGCGGCCCACTCGTAGATGCACCACGCGCGACTGGCGGGGTTGCACGGCAGCGTCGCCAGTACGACAATGGTGCCGCCCGTGGATACACTGATGGCGTCCTTGAAGGCGTGCACATCGTCCGCCTGCTCGGGGGAGTCGGCGTGCTGGGAGGGGCATAAAACCCAGTTACACGGCATGGGTAGGGGAGGGGAAGGGAGGTGGCATAAAAACCGGTTACACGGCATGGGTAGGGGAGGGTAGAGGAGGGGAGGGGGAGGGCGCGAGGGCACATGCGCTGGGGGGAAAGGAGGAAGGAAGGTGGC
This sequence comes from Yamagishiella unicocca, assembly GCA_003116995.1. Taxonomy (NCBI): domain Eukaryota; kingdom Viridiplantae; phylum Chlorophyta; class Chlorophyceae; order Chlamydomonadales; family Volvocaceae; genus Yamagishiella; species Yamagishiella unicocca. The sequence goes on from BDSL01000060.1 coordinate 77,786, forward strand.
CGCCGGTGGAGCGGAAATGCACGTATGTATGCATTTCGGGCTGCCCCGTCCGGTAAGTCCAGCCCATGCAGCTCAGTTGCCAAACAATCGCGCGGGCAAGCCACCAGCCCACCCAGCTCAGCTGCCGTACCTGGTTCACCGCAAACACGTCCAGCCACACGCTTGTGTCCTCAGAGGCACTCGTGAGGAAGCCCTCGATACCCCGCAGCAGCCCGTCGAAGCTGTTGGCCCAGGCATGACTTATAAAGTACTGGGGCTTCCGTACATCGCACGGGTCCACCAGCTCTACCATGTCCGCCAGCCGACACTTGCGTCCCCGGGTGACCCACTTGACCCACTCGGTGACGTCGGCGGTGCTCTGGGACCGGTAGTCGCAGCCCACGAGTCTGAACTGCTTCTGGAGGAGGTCCTTGAGCCTGCGCAGGCCCCGAAGGGTGATGCCTCGGGAGGTGGCAGCTGACGCACCGCTGACCGGAGTGACTGATGGGCACAAGGGGGCAGGGGGCAAGGGGGTAAGGGCCCGGAGTGACTGATGGGCACAAGGGGGCAGGGGGCAAGGGGGTAAGGGCCCGGAGTGACTGATGGGCACAAGGGGGCAGGGGGCAAGGGGGAAAGGGCCCGGAGTGACTGATGGGCACAAGGGGGCAGGGGGCAAGGGGGTAAGGGGGCAAGGATGGGCGGTTGCGGGTGGGTGGTCGCGGCGGCGAATAGGCCGCGTTGGATCACGCACGGCGTAGAACTGGATGCAGTGCGCGCCTTGGGCAGTGGATGGAAGCGTGGACAATCTTGCTTGGTTGAGTTCTACTGGACCTACGGCACGCGACCACGTGCTGGTTCCCACACTGGGATTGAAATGGGCTAGGTACACGCGAAGATCAGCCCGAAGCTGATACTGCTGCTGTTGCTGCTGCTACTTGACTTCATGGGCTGTGTGTCCCCCTCCGTATACTGGCGCACCTTGTTGGCCAAGGGGGGCAACCCCAGTGCTCGCCACCTCCGCTGGCGTACGGCTATTTGGATCCTGATCGTGACCTCCATCGTGGGCGGGGCCAACGGCCACGGGCGCAGGGTTTGGTCCGCTCTCGCTGCACGACGGTGTGATGGGCGGGACCGGAGACAGCGGTGCCGGGTTGGCGTTGGGAGCCGCGTTTGCCGCCAGTTGTTGGGCTGCTGGCTCGATCTGGGGATCAATGCAGACGATGGCAATGTCGGGCGCTGCGTCGGAGCTGCCCTCGCTTTCAGGCGATGGCTTGGGGGCTGGGACCGGCTGGGGGGGCTGCGCTGAGCCCCCAGCGGCGGCTCCTTCCGCCGGCTGTGAACCCCGCTCCGGATCCGGCTTTCCATCATAAGAAGCACCAGCCAACATCGTGAGCTCAGGTGGGACACTGTACGCCGCGTGACGCCCGGCGCCGCGTGCCGATGTGTTTTGGAAACAGAGGAAACAAAGGGAACACAGCGGTTACGGATATACCGCGGTGTCGATGGTATAGTGACAGCAAGTTTGAGTACTGCTGGTAATTATGACAACACGCGTGCAGTGCCATAAAAAAATGCCGAGGGAAGTTTGGCAAGCAGATACATGTTACACTGGCTGCCTCACTCTACCTCAAGGGCTCAATGCCATGTTTTTATGTAGATTTTGAAAGAATTCATTTGCTGCACTGCGTATCATGCCACGGGTGTACCTTTTTGAACTCCAGTACGAACATGGCATTCAGAACATTCTCCGCGCGGCATCCGGGCGGCCGCTCTTAATTTCGCCTACTGGTATCCATTCTGCATTCGGCCATATGGCGGCCCCCGGCTGTTTAAGAAGGCATTGTACGAGCGGTTTAGCCGGCATCGGCGGTAAAAATGTACTGGCTCGTCTGGGGAAATTCCCATTGTTCGCCCCAAGTTGTTGCAGGCTCACACTATTAAGTAACATACTATATTACGTGCCTGCTATTAGGCGCATACAGTGGAAACTTGTAAAAGTGCAAGTGGGGGAATGATAGTTTTTAGGTTCCCGCTTCACGGATTATCGTCCTACAAAAAATGTGGAGCATAAGTTACTTATCTTCGCTTTATCCAGCTACTGCATGCTCTGGCTAAGAAATGACGTCCTCTTGACATTTCCCTTTTCCTTGTTACCGGCTTACTCCTCCGCGTTCTCGACATTTCCCTTTTACAATACCTACATGCGTACTGCATTCAGAACCTTGCATGTTCTCTGCGTGGTAAAAAATGTATAGTGGTAGGCGAGGCGCTTTTTGTCGGCCTGCCATGCCTGCCCGCATGGTCCTGTGATTTTCGCCTTCTATTGGCATGATCTGGGACATGGATCCATTTAGCAGCAGGGGCCAGTGTCGGTCAGAATACGGAACTGCGCCGGCAGCCGATGCATTCCAGGACAACCTGACCCGACATGACGCGCCTAGCGCGCAGGATTCCACAGGTGCGCCGTGCACCACCGCAGCGCCGTGCGCCTGTGTCCGTCGATGCTTTCCTGCTGTACGCTATTCGCGCCTACGATAGCTCCCGGGGAGCAGGACACCTCGCACTCTCATCGCTTCACAACCCTCGCAAACCCAAAACTGCCGACCATCACAAGAGGCACCACAGCGCCGCTGCCGCTACGCGTCCCTCCACCACATCCTGCACTGCAGCTAGCGGCCACCTGACCCGGTCCGTGGTGCCAGCTGCCACACCTGCTGCCCGAATCATCAATGCCAGCAGCGCAACCCGAGCGCAGTTTCGGGGGCGCCCTCCCTGGATGCCTAGCGCCGCCATCCCAGGCGCTCCGAAACCTCCAGCCGCCGACCCGCGTCTCCCGAAACAGCGCTCCATCCGAAGGCGCGCGCGCCTACAAGCCCCATCTCCGCACCGCAGAGCTCAGCGGCCGCACTCACAGCGCGCGCGCCGCACGGCCGCCCTGCGCGTTCTTCCCGAACCCACTCAGCTTCCGGACCGCGGCTCTCCTCTCCACCCCTGCCCCCCGGTCCCAAGCATGGGCTTCTTCGCCGCCACCGCCACCGCCTCACTTGGGCACCGCAGTGGGGGACTGCACCTGCACTTGGTTGAGCGGGTTGTCGGGAGCCTTCTGCCAGGTCTTCCAGAGCATGTCCTTGTACTGCGGCGGCGGGAAGAGCCAGGGACGAGGGCACCGACAACTTCAGACCAACGGGTAGCTACCGGTAGCTGGGCAACCCCCCCCCTGCTTGGCACAAAACAGCAAACTTAGAGTGTTTTGTTGCGGGTAAAATCAGCCACACAAAACACTGCGAGTTGCTCTGGGGCCAGGGGCAAAACCCATAGAAAGGGGCCAGGGCTCCCCCTACCATCTGCCCCATAGCCCGGGCCAGGGGCAAAACCCATAGAAAGGGGCCAGGGCTCCCCCTACCATCTGTCCCATAGCCCTACCTGCGACATCTTGAGCCCGGGCTTGTCCTGCTTGAGGATGGGCAGCGTGCGCTCCTCGTAGGCCTTCCAGGCCGCCTTCATGCGCCTGCGGGGGCACAAGAAGAAGGTAACGACGACGGCGACGTGGGGGAGGGCGGAGAGGTGGAGGTGGGGCCCGCTGGCGCAGGGTGTGGTGGTGGCGGTGGGTTTGCGACGTTGGGCTCCTACTGCCCCCGGGGGTTTTGAGGAAGACCCGTGGATGTGGGGGGTGGGCCTGAGGGGACTTGTGCCCTCCGGGGTGAGCACTGGCGGGTAGGAGGCGCCTTGTTAGGCCCCCTCCGACGAAGTCCACATCCCCCGCCAGCCTGCCAGAACCAATATACTGTCCTCAGGCACCAACACACCGCCAGTCTGCCAGTGCCCCTGCTTCCCCCGCCTCACTTACCCCTCTCCTGCTACACCATTCTCCGGCTACTTCTTCTCCTCCTTACATGTCGTGTAAAAGGATTTTCTCGCCGATCCCTGCCTCACTCCCTCTCGTCTTAATTTTTCATTGCCGGCCCCCGGGTTTCGTCTCATCCCCCCCCTTCCCGCAGCACCCTCCCCACTATCTCCCCGCTCACTTCTCCGGGTGCTTGTCCGCTTCCTCCTCCTTGACCGTGAGCACCTTGAGGGCCGCGTCCACCCCCCGGGCGTCCACCGCCTCCACGCCGCGGTTGATGTTCTCGGTCTCGACCTAGGGGGAGGGGGGCAGGGGGGTGTGGCAGCTGACATGCCTGTGGCGGTGATGTCGTGGTGGTGTGGTCGTGGTGGTAGGGGTGGTGGTGGTGTGGGTCGTCGTGGTAGGGGTGGTGGTGGTGTGGGTCGTGGTGGTAGGGGTGGTGGTGGTGTGGTCGTCGTGGTGATGGGTGTGGTGGTGATGGGTGTGGCGGTGATGGGTGTGGCGGTGATGGAAGTGGCGGAAGTGGTTGCAACGCTGAGCATGGGCAGTCGTCGGCTTGTGGAGGTGGCGAGTGGTGGTGTCATCCACTTATGCCTTCCATACACGCGACCTAGGTGAAGGGGAAAGCAAGACACGATCTCGCCCGGCCTCCCACGGGCCCCTACCCACCCCCAGCAACCTCCCCCACTACTCGGAGGGCATCTGTTAGGTCAACATCACACCACATGGCCTGCAACTCCCCGGCAGTAAGCTCACGGCCCCTCCGCTCCCGCAACTGCGCCGTACGGGCGGCCCCCACAGCGCTGTCCACCAGCTCTTTTGCAGCCAGTCTGTACCGGCGGGCCCTCAGGGACGAATGTGCAGGCTGCACGGTGGTCCGCGCCTCGAGCAGATCACCCCCCCCCCAAGCCGCCGACGGGCCACATCCACCGGTTTTCCGATAGTCAACCCAAGCTCCCCGGCATGCAAACTCAAATGCGTGTCCGAAAACTGTTCTGCCGGCTAGTTTTATGTCCTCCGTCTCCTATGTCGTGTAAACGGGTCTTTTCGCCACCTTTCCCTCCCGAGCTGCTCCCAACATTAGCCCCTCCACCGCTTTTCTCACTTCCCTAGGTGCTCTGCATGTCCCTCCCTGGACCCCCTCCATCGCCTCCCAACCCACCCCTGCCATGTGCGTCCTTCAAACCTCCTCCCGCTGGTCCGTTTCCTCTTTTGTCGCCCCACGACTTCCCTTCCCACCCCTCTTAAGATGTTTCATCAACCAGTCCTCCTTCAGTCATTTCTTTCTCCGCCACGATAGCTCGGTCGGGACTCGACCTCAGGCTTTGGGTGCTCGACCGAACCCTCCAACATGCGAACCCGAACGAGTATCCCAAACCTTTTCCGCCCAGCTTTTGCTTCTGTTAACCTTGTGCTGATCCACGGGTTTCGCCTCAGCCCCTCCCCGCGCCCACCTGTCGTGCGTACTGGTCCGCACTGATCTCCCTCCTCGCTGCCAGCTCCCTCTCCACCTGCGCCTCGTTCTTGGCCCGGTCCTCGAACTCACGCTGCTGCTGCAGCTGAAAGTGCGTCACCTGAGGTGTCGACGAGAGGGGAGGGGAGATTTCCGCGAGCGGGGGGAAGGGGAGAGGGTTTTTGCAGGGGAGGGGGAGTCGGGTTTTGCAGGGGAGGAGGAAGAGAAGGCGTGCGAGGGCAGGCGAGGGGAGGGGGATGGAGGCGGATGTAGCATTTTGGTTACGGAAGCGCAACGTTCCGTCTGCCCACAACGTCTCCACTAACTGCCCATTAGCCCCTTTAAGGAGCACACTCACACCCCTGGGCGGTCGTCGCTCCCTCCCCTGCGCGATCCGTCATTCGCTTGCCCCACGCCGCAACCCCCATCGTCATCGCCCTTCGCTTGTTGGAAACGCATTCGCGGATTCCCCTTGTACCCCCACACCCGCCGCCCCCCCGCCCTCCCCAGTCCTCACCTTTTGTGACCCAGCCTTCTCTGCCTTCGCCTTGGTCTTGGTGATCTCCTCTAGCTCGGCGTCCGCGAGCCGCTTCGCCTCGGCCTTCTTGGCCGCCAGCTCGGCGCGCTTCTTCTCCTCATCCTCGCGCTTCTTGGACGCTTTGGACTTGTCGTTCTCCCCCTGAGAAGCCCAATACGTGTCCTGGAAGCGGCAGTAGCAGTAAAAGGAGGCGACGGCGGCGGTGACTGGTGCGACGGCGGGGCTGAAGCGGACAGTGGGAGGTTGAAGTAGCATGGACGAGAATCTGTGGAGTCGTTGTTTTGGGGCAGGAGTCCTATTTATTACTGGCGCTTTTCTTTCAGGCATTCGGTTATACAGGCGTTCTAGCTTTACGGGAGGGGGATTGACGGTAGGGCAGCGAGAGGAGCTCGAGGTGGGGTTTGGTGCGGAGGCGCGGCACCGAAGGCGGCGGTGCGACCTGCCCAAGGTTGTGTCCTAGATGGAACGATGGCGTGAGATGTGTGGGGAAACTGGAGCAGGCGACAGCAACAGGGGCGGTACTGACGGCGCCTCGGGCAGTTGCCGGTGCTGGGAGCGGGACGTGGGCTGCGGTGGCAGTCCGGGCCCGTACCTCGGCGTCCTTCTGCGCCTTGACCTTCTCCGTGACCTTCTTGGTCTCCTCCCGCTCAATCTTAGCCTCCTTGCGCTCTGCCTTGCCCATGTTAGCTAAATCGCGAAGGGGTCACCACGATGTGCCGCTGCCCGCGGCTGAGAAGGTATGCAAGTGCAGAGATGACGATCAAATGCTTTTTTGCAGTTCGCCCAGCTCGTGGCTTTGCGTGCTGCTTTCCGGCGGCTACCCCGAGGCGCGCTGAAGGTGTTTTGCGCTCCCGCACAAAGTCGGCCGCAATTGAAAGTTAATGCAACGTCGAGGAGGGTTGTGAAGGTGATCGGATGTACTAAGGAATCGGCCCTTCGCGAAGTCCAACGCGTAGGTCGACGTGGTGACGGCGGCAGACGTATTGCTATTACTGCGAGTTAATTCCAATGATACAATAATGTTCACTTAACGGATTGTGCACTTCATCATGCCGAAATTTGCTGACTATGGGCTAACCTAATTTCAATAGTACGACATAGCCATCCCTTTCGTTACTGCAAGGGTTGACTATGGCAAAGTGTAGTGCACATTACCTTGCAAATCACAGCGGTCGACTTAGCGTATCAGAACCACCGGTACAATGCCCGACCAAGGTGACCGAAAGCGCAAGCACGGTGGCAGGGGAGGAGGAGGTGGTCGCGGTAGAGGTGGTCGTGGAAGAGGCGATGGAGGCGATAATGCAAACAAGAAGACCAAGTACTGGTCGGTAAGAGCCGTGCCGGCGGCGACCCGACGGTTTGCCGCAAGCAAGTGTTCCTGTTTTCCATACCAGAGGCAATATTTTGAATGCATGTAGTTGCTTTAGTCACTAGCAACAGCCATGAAGCGGCATGTTTGCCATGCGAGTCTCTCGGTCCCAAGGTTCTGCGGCGCTGACCATGCGAGGCGGCAGACACCTTACGATTGCGCCCTTACTCCATTCTGCGGACTTGCCTTTCAATCCTGTAGCAATCTAACAGGGGCACCGGTCAGGCGGTGCCGCTGGGCAGCCGGGGCATCCTGGTCACCTGTGATGCGGGTCGCGAGGACAGGGCCGGCGACGAGTCGGTGGCCCTGATTGAGGAGGTGAGGGGTGAGGCTGTATCGGGGTGTATCGGGGTGTATCGGGGTGGATGTCTACGTTAGCGGAGGTGGATGGTGGTGGTGGTGACGGTGCGGAGCGGACGGGGGCGAGTGACTTGGGCCTGCCCAGAGGCCGTGCCGGATGCATCCATGGCAGTGCGAGGCCGCGCTCCCCTCCCCCGGGTGGTTCAGCCACACCAGCGACACTAGCACACTATCGTACTTCGCGCTATATCAGTGGAGGTGGCAGGAGACGCGGAGGGAGGGCGGCAGTAGCTGCAGCGGCCGCAGCGCAGCATGTCCTGAGGCCGTCTCAGACATCCGTTCGAGCATTCCAGGAGACCCAACCCCCGACCCTACCATCCCCGCCGCATTACGGAACCCCTATGCTGTACACTCTACCCGCCGTCAGCACTACGACAAGCTGACGGAGGATGCGCCGGTCGGCCAGGAGTCCGCGGCGGCGGAGGCGCCGGCGGAGGCACCGGCGGAGGCGCCGGCGGTGGAAGCGGCGGAGGCCAAGGCCGCTGAGGGCGCCGACGCCGCGGACGCTGACGCCGCCGCCGCCGACAAGGCAGAGGGCGCCGCTGACGGTGCCGCCGCTGCCGCCGCCGAAGACGCCAAAGCGGATGAGGGTAAGTCTGGCAGCGGTGGAGGAGGAGGCGGCGGATGCAAGGACATCGCCGCACTGCTGGCTGAGGAGGTGGCTCAGATCAAGGACAAGAAGGCTGCGAAGTTCCGAGTGCACAACACGGGCGTCAAGGGCTGCATCTTCGTGCTGTTCCCGTCGGGCCCGCCGCCAGGTGAGAGCTCAGTTGCTGGCGCGCGTGCAGACGACGTCGAAGCCTGCATGGAAACACGTGTCGTCCTCCTCTCCTTCGCACTCGCCACCCTAGCCCGGCAGCGCTCGTCCCAACCGCCGCCGCCTCACGGCTGCTGGGCCCCAGAGAGCAACGTGGCCTCCTCACTGGCTCGCCACAAACCCGGGTCTGCCCCATCCCCGTCACTCGTCACCTGCGCTCCCCCGCACCTCACCCTCGCTCTCGCCGCCGCCGCCGTGCAGGGGCACCCGGGCCGGTCGAGGTGGCCACATCGATCGCTAAGGAGGCGCAGCAGCGGAAACAGGTGCGAGTGGCCGGGGCGCGCGCGAAAGGGGTGCTCCTGGGGTGAAGGAAAACCGATGGATCGACAAACGAGGAGAGGCACTGCCAGCTGGAGAAACGTTGTGTATGGGCTGGTGGGGAGGAGTTACGGCGGGATGATTTCCGGTCGGGGACAATCCAGGGGGATGGAGGGTAGGGGCGGCGCTGGAATGTACGACCGTACCGGGTGCCGCTGCTACTGCCCCGCCATCGGTACGACTCCTTTTATCACCGTCGCTTGCTTGCTACTGCGGCCCTGACAGCCCCCGTGCTACTGCCACACCAAAGCGCCTGCTGCCGCGCCGCGCTCACGTCTCTGCTACGGCCACTCCGTTGCTACTGCCACTCCGCTGCTGCTGCCACCCCCGCCGCTACGGCCAACCCGCTGCTACTGCCGCCCCCCTCCGCCCTGCTGGCTGCCAACCCGCCGTAGGTCCGGGGCCGGCACCTGGTTCGCTTCCTGCCGGTCACCCACACCTGCTTCGCGGGACTGGATGAGATCCGGGCGGCGGCGCCCAAGCTTCTGGCGGATCACTTCTCGGACGGTAGGGGCTCCAGGGCAGGCTCGGCAGGAGAGGGGGCGGGGAGAGGAGGTGGAGGGAGGAGGAGGGAGGGGAGGGGGCGGGGGGCATGCTTACGGAGTGGCAGTTAGAACAGAGTAGCCGTAGCAGAGGTCGCTTGTTTACGGTACATTGGGTGAAGAATGCGACCCACCCGCCGCGGCCTGACGGCTCTGCCCTCGGCTCTCCTCCGCTGGGCCGCAGCCGACGACGCCACCCCCGTGGAGTTCTCAGTGGAGTACGAGCACCGCTCCTCGGAGGGCTTTGAGCGGCTGGACGTGATCAACGCCTTCACCGAGGTCATCAAGACCCCTCCGCACAAGGTGGGGGAGGCACGAAGGAGGGCCAGGGAGGGCGGTGAGGGGGATTGGGACGAACGCTGGCGTGGGGACATTGGGGCCAGGTTAACGCGCACGCTGTCACGCGGGCTCACCGTGTTGGTGGTGTTGGCTGTGGGGATCGATCGGGCGACCGCGAGATGATGCGATGGCGGGGCGGGGTGCTGAGCAACGGAAGAGGTACTTGGGGGGCCCGCGACTTGGATCTCCGGCCGCCGCCATGCCTGTACGGCAGCAAATGGGTACATTTGGTTTTGCCTCGAGGGATGCAGGGAGCGGGGTTGGGAGCGGCGCCGTACTGCAGCGGCACCACCACCAGCACCCTGGCCGCAGACACTAACAAACATGTATAAGCATCACAGCCCCTCCTGCCCGATGGCCTCCCCTCTTCCCCCCTCCATCCCTCCTTCTCCTATGTCGTGTAACCGGGTCTTCTCGCCACCCCCACCCCTCCACCCCGCCTCCGCAGGTGAACCTCAAGAACCCCGCCAAGGTGGTTCTGGTGCAGCTGATCCGCAATGGCTGCGCCATGGCGGTGGTGCCGGGGTACCGCGATCTGGCCAAGTTCAACGTGCGCAAGCTGGCGGAGGTGGAGGAGGCGGCTTGAGGCAGGCAGGGAGGGAGGATGAGAGGAAGCCCGCGGGTCGACACATAAGGGAGAAGTGGAACCCAGGCGGAAAAGGTGCCTATCACGCGTTGGGTCAGGCGTGAGGGAGGGGGAGAGGAGGGAGGGACGGACACAGTGGGAGCAGCGGCGGGGAGAGCTCCGAACGCGGCGAGGCACGGTACGGCAGGGTACGGCAGGGTACTGGTCCCTGATGGCGGCGATGATGCTATGCTTGTCCTGCTATACTCGCACCGTACGAGTATGTTGTAGGGTTGGTGTCTCGTTGCGCATTCGGGCAGACGGCCAGGGAGCTGACGGAAGGGAGCCTGTGTGTTGAGAGGCCGGGTTTTGTCTTTCTTTTGTCTTACGAATTCGGACGGATGGGGGGATTCTTGGACACCGCGCTTAGCGTTTCGGGAGAGCCCGATCGGACAACCCTCGGGCGTTGAACAAACTAATGACACATTTGTGCGACGAGGGGAATGCCCAGTTGGCCACATAACGCGCGCGGCGCACCCAGCAGCAGCGGCTGGCGGCGGGGTGTGCCTTGGATGCCCTGGACACGGTCAACGATCAGCGGGGGGTGCTGCGGCGCGCGATTTAGACAGGGTAGGACGTGTTGATGTGGGTCAAGTCGATGAGACGCCTTACCGGTACCCGGCGGCCCGGCTTTCATTGCATGTTTTTTCCTGTGGCCAGTGCCGAGTTGTACGAGGCTGCTAAGCGACCATGCGGTCTGTGCCCTTGTCCTGGCTCCGATGGTTTCCTGCTAGCTTCGTAGGCCCCCCCACCAGCTACGTAGGCCCCCGACACCAGTCATCGGCTTGTTTTGTGTTCATTGGACCGCGACGAATGCCACACGATGCTGTGTTGTACCATACCGGTATATTGCGTTGTGGCTGGGGCATACTGGTGCGGATGCCGACGTTAACAAGGCGTGGTACATGTAAAGATCGTCCCCAGGAAGCCACATGCAGTACACTCAAGAGGATGGCGAGCGTCGCTTAAACTTCAATTCGTACCCTGCACGCTTGATTGTTCGTATTGGAGCAATTGGACACGTTTTTGCTCTTATCGTGGACGCTTGAATCTCATAGGCACTGTTGCTTGTCAGGTATCCTTGCATAGGGCGAGTCGTCCAAGGCCAACAGGCCACGTGCGCACCTCTTGATTCCGTGCCCAGTTGGGCATATTGGCATACTTTCATTCTAGTGTTATAAATCTTATTACACAGTCTCGCGCCATGGCGGGAGCAACTGCGGGCAAGCAGTCCTCGCCCGCCGCGCCAAGCTTGCCTGTTCCTTCTCACGAGCGACGAACTGTGACGTTCAAGAATACGCCTGATATTCATATTATGACACCTCAAAACGCGACACCTGTCATGGGCGGCGATGGAGCCTGGGCCGGTACGTGTATGCATGCGCCAAATGGCTGCGCGTAGTGGGCATGCAAGCAGACATTGTTTTCAAGCCGAGCGATTATCATTAGCCTGACGTCTTGGTTCCGCTGCCTCGTGCCGCCATCTCGGGCACGCCGTCCCGTTGTGCCGCACCCGACCGAGAAATGTGCGCCCGTCCCAAATCGGTTTGACCTCCATTCAGCTCGTTGCCATTTGAGACGAAACAACAACTCAGATCCAGTTCACATAGAAGACTGGACACATTCGGGAATCCAGTGCCCAGATGTTTCATTTGTAGGCGCACGTGTTTCCGCACGCTTTCCAGTCTCCCGCAGCGGCACGCCAACAGCGACCCACACACACGGCCCCTGGCCCCCCTACCACCTACCCCCTGACCCCTGCCCCTGCCCCGTGCCTCCGCGGATCCAGATGCGAATCCCTACGCCTCCAGGGGCGCTTCTCAGTCGGGCGCCCTCCCTGCAGCCGGCGCGGTCAGCCCCAGCCGCAGCCGCATCGCCGGGCCTTATGCCTTTCTCTCGCCCACGGACGCCCCCTCCAGCTCCGCCAACGGCGCCACCCAACCCGCGTCCACGACGCCTAAGCCCTCGTGGTACCAGCGCCTGAAGAACGCCGCCAAGGCGCTCAAGCAGGAGGTCAGCCGTGTCTTTGCGCGGGGGCCAGGCGCCAGGCCGGGATAGCTAGCGGCCGACCGACCGACCCTATCCATAGCTCCACAATGGGGCACACGCGGGCCCTATGGCCACTAGATACGTTCTCTGAGTCTCGGCACTCGGCACAGGGCACGGAGGCGCTCGAAACCCTGGTTGACCTCCGGCACCGGAACCCCCGCGTCAGCCCTTTTCCTTTAGCCGTGCGCCCGCCCTCCCCATCCCCCTTTCACCCCCACAGCCCTCTCATGCCCACGCCGCCACCTCAATCCACCGTCCCCCAACCGTCGTCCAACCGTCGGCGTTCCCCAACCGCCTCCCAACCTTCTCCCAACCACTGCCACCAACCGCAGGTGCTCGCCGTCTACTACGCCATGCAGCACCCCCAGACGCCCTTCCTGGCCAAGGCAATCGCCTTCCTGGTCCTCGCCTACGCGCTCAGCCCGCTGGACCTGGTGCCCGACTTCATTCCGGTGCTGGGCATCCTAGACGACCTCATACTGCTGCCCCTCATGATCGCAGCCGCCATTGCGCTACTGCCCCGGGGAGTCATGGAGGAGTCCCGGCGGCGGGCCAGCCAGGAGCCCCTCCGCCTCGCTCGCAACTGGCCCATGGCGGTCCTCATCGCGGCGCTGTGGGTGGCCGCCCTGGAGTGGTCCGCGTACTTCCTCGTGACGCGGTACGGCACGCCGTACATGCGGCAGTACCTGGTGTACGGCATGGTGGGGATGGGCGCGGCGTGCGGGCTGGGGTTCGGGGTGTGGCTGGCGGGCAGGGTGCGCAAGGAGGCGAGGAAGAGGCGGAAGGCGGAGGCGAGGGCGGCGGGGGCGCTGGCCGGGGCTGTGCGGGGCGCTGCGGGGGGGGAGGAGGCCGACGTGGAGGCGGGCGAGGGCGGAGGAGCCGGCGGGCGGCGCAGCGGTGAGGCAGCGGGAGCGGCAGCGGGGCCGGAGGTTGTGGATCCCAAGGCAGATGGTCAGGACCTACGTCAGCCTCTGCTGGGTGGAGAAGCGTAGGGCGAGGGCGAGGGCGGCGTCTCCCGCGCCCCTCCACCGCTCTGACGCGTCGTCGCCAGCACGCCGAGGGTGAGGGCGCGGGCGCGGGAGGCGGCGGCGGGTGGGTTTGGCGAGGGGTTACAAAGAAACCGGAGCCACGATGGAGGTGGCAAGTGTGCGCCCGTGTTCGTTGTTGGGTGGGAACGCCCTTACTTGTGTCGGGGGTTTTGATTGCGTGTTGTTGACGCCTTCGGCTGAGCTCGGGCCGATTGCCGCCGCCGGGTCTAGGGCGTTCGTTAGGTGGGCCGTAGGTTCTAGGTCGTGCTGAGCGCCTGTGCTTTTATGTGTCGTACTGTCGTACTCCTCGCCGTCATGGCGCCTGTTGAGGGCCTTATGAGTGGTCAAGCAATGACGCGAATGTCGGTCGCGTGGGATGAGGGCGCGTGAGTCGCTCGTAACACGAGGAGGATGCGCACAAGCGCCCTGCCCAGCAGCCCCACCTGCCTCCGCGCTGTAGTACGGTTCCGGAGCACCGTGTGGGGCGTCCGCGGGTTTTTGATGCCGAGGGGGAGCTGCTCGTGCGCATTCGTCGAGCGTTAGTCGGCAAGGCGAGTGCAGGGAGCCGTCCAGGCTATACCAGTGTTGGCGTTTTCCATTTTGGCGATTTTGCGCGCCAATGCGTCAGCAGGAAGCGCCACGCTCGATGGCCAGTTTTGGGTGTTGAGCGCGCGCCCCCTCGCTTTGCCGCCGGATCGCATTCGGGGCGGCATCAACTGCTGGGCGCCTCGCGGCGCTGGTCATGACGCAACGCACAGCAGCTGGGGCAGCAGCAGCAGCTGCGAAGACGCCGCTGTCTGGAGGTAGCCCGAGATGCCTCCCCGGGCACCTGGCGGGACTCCGACTCCTCGGGGTAACTCGCGGGTGAGGGAGTGCTGCTGCGCAGCATGAGTGTGTTTTTCCCGCGCTGACCAGGGACGTATGCTGCTCCGACAACCGTGTGGAGGGCTCGCGAGGGCAACCCGCATAAACCACTTAAATTTTTAGTTTAGCGCACGCGCTGTCGTATCTGGGCCCTATGCAATGAGCCCGGACAGCCCGGATGGGCCTTGGCAGAGGTGTCGAGTCGTGTGGTCGTCAAGCGAACCCTGCATCGCTCCCCGCTTTGGGGGCCCCTGAGAGCGCGAGCTCCGCAATATAGCGCATATGAGGACTGCTCCAAAGGTGGGCCCTGAGGCATAGGTGATCCCCGGTTTCACTTTGGGCCGCAAGGGTCATTCCGGGTATTCTTATTATTTCATACACTGGTAGTGAGGTCGTGCTGCTATTAGGTTGTGGGGGAGCAGAACAGCGCGCTCAGAGCTCCGGAGGATCGTCCTTAACGGTACCGGTACCAGTGACGGTGGCGGTGATGGTAAGGAGCTTGCGTGATGCGCCACTAGGCGCTCGGGTGGCTGCTGGGCGCGGCTCGAGACGCAGTGCCGTTGCGATGTGGCCGCGACCGCGATCCGCTCTTGCAGGAAGTGCGAGGAAACCCGTAGGTCGGCAATTAAAAATGACCGTAAAGCCGACGAGAAAAACGTTAGATGTGTAGTGTGTTGGGTGGGTGCAAACGCAAGGGCGGCGACCCTCGAAGTAGGGCTTGCGCGCATCGCGGAGGATAGGAAAAAGCGCTGGCGCGTGCGTCGTTGCCCTCCCAAGGGGTCATGTTGAGCCGGGTGCGTGGCGGAGCGGCAGTTTGGCGGTGGTGTGATTTATAGTGCTCGTCCATCGGTTTTTTTAAGGTTTCGGATGGCCCGCTCAACGCCAAATCACACATCGCGAGCTTGGCACTGTTTTCCTGAGAGGCGCGACCTCGAACACCCTCGGCCTGTAACGCACGCGCTTGGTTCCGCAGCCATCAAGCAGTTGGTTGCGGCTGGCGCCATGACTCAATACACCAAACGTACCGAGCCTCGCGAGTTGGCGCGCTCATGCGGATCATTGCCGTGCGGCTGTCATGTCCCAGCACCGGCGGCATGATCGATTCGCGGGCATTAGTCATGGTTTCGGTGCAGTGTTACACCTACTGTCCATGACAGCCGAAGCCTGCTGTGGGGCATGACACGGCGGCGGCGTTGGAAGGAGACACATACGGCGTCGCTTCGCCTCACCTCGCCTCTCCTGCCAGCGGCTCCGAAACCAAGCAGACAGCTCGGGTCCAGCGCAACGCCGCGGTGTCATCAAGTAATGCCGAGTTATGCCTAAATAGGCCGCACCCACTGCCTCAGGCTTCCTTAGTAACAGTGCACGTGCGCCAGTGCCTCATGTCCTCGGGTCGTGCCTCCCCTCCCCTACCCGCGATATACTGTAGGCCTAAGTGAGGTACGGCACAGGGTGACGTACCCACGTCCGGCCAAAGTGGGTCTTCACACCGCAATTGATTTTACATTTGAAGCACTCACATCTACGGTGGTACCGTCCCTGCTCCTTCCTGTGTGGAGGGAAGAGCAGCGAAGCGTGCCGCCCCAGCTACCGCTACCTCCCGATCACCGACGCGCGCAAACCTGGGCGGATCCTGGATCCTGTCCGGCATCTACCATGATGGACCTCTGTCCTGACCTGGCGGTCCAGGGGGGGAGAGATCGGTCAAAAGCCTCTCCCCGCACGCCAAAAACATGCACGTTGAGTGTCGCGTCCGCACCGACCGCACCGTTCCGTGCCCTCCACATGGATGGCTCCTCCCCCTCCCCTTCTCCTTCCCCTTCTCCTCCTTCTCGTCCTCAACAACAACGACGTGCGAGCCCGGGGCGGCCAGTGTGAGGCGCGCGTGCCCTTGTTCGCCATGCAAACAAGACAAGAACACGCACACGGGTGAGAGCACGCGTCATCGCACGCAAGCGCGCGTCCGGGTTGGATGGAAGCACGGCAGGAGCTGCCTCCCGGGCATGACACCCCATCCCATCGGCCCCCACACAGGGCTCAGGCGAGCACCGGAGGGGTCCATTTGGCCGCCTCCGAAACCCGCCTCCGAAACCCGCCCCCGAAACTCACGCATCACTTTATTTTACACCCCTTCCCGCCTGCGGCGATCCAATGAGGGAAACCGCGAGAGCGGGGTCAGAGCAGGGCCCGGGTCCGCTGGGAGAGCAATCCGGCGCCTGGGGAGCCGGTCAGCAGGACGAATCAACTCGCCTCAGCATCCCACCGCTTTCCAGCAGCACCACCACCACCCCAACCCTCCCTAAACCCTAAACCCTAAACCCTAAACGCCGTCCAATGGGTCCCGCGCGCGCGCCCCCAGCGGCGATCTGGCCCACGTGGCAGAACGTCGCAAACGCTGCCCGCCCCTGGAGCACATTTCGGCGCGCACCCAGCTTCCCGGCCCCCACCCTGGAGCAGCCGCACGCAGCCCGCGCTGATGATTTGGTCCTCATCAGGTCGTGGGATCGCCGGCAGACCCGGTCAGTGCGACAGTTGACCCAGCACAACGTCTCCTCCTCGCCCCCGTTGCTTTGCAGTCACCGGCAGGAGGAGCGCCGCTGTCCAAACTCTTGCTCCGGCTCCAAATGTTCAGGCCCGGCCCGCCCGGCAACACCGCCGGCAGCGCAGTCCTTCCACCAGAGAGGCACAGCCAAGAAAACCCAAAAACCTAAACCCCTCGGCCTACCCCACACCGGCTACACCGGCTACACGTGTGGCCTCATCCCCCTCCCGCTCCCCACATCCGCTTTCTCGCCTGCAAGTATCCCCCATGCCCAGCACCAATCCGTCGCGGCTGCCGGAGTGACACGCCGGAGCCCCTGACAGCTACCTGCCCTCTGCCTGCTGCTTCTGCCCCTGCCGCTTTCAGCCCCTGCTGCTGCTGCCGGGGTTGGTGCTCCCGCAGCTGCAGTGCTCCCGCAGCTGCAGTGCTCCCGCAGCTGCAGTGCTCCCGCAGCTGCAGTGCGCTACTGCCGCTACTGCCGCCACAGCGGCCTCCTCACGAGAAGAAGGGCACCTCGAAGCCCATGCCCGCCGCCAGCATGAGCAGCCCAACGAGGATGGCAATGCCTGACGCCACGGTGGACAGGTGCTTCTGCAGCCAGGGTTGCTCCTTGATGAGCGCCTGGGACGTGGTGCCTGTGGGGGCGGGTTGCGGGAGGGGGGAGGGAGGGAGGGGGGAAGGGAATGAGACGTATGAATACAGGGACATGTCGACCTGTACCTAGGCGACTGAACAACAGCTGAGGACAAAACGTCATGGATAGGTGCAGGGAAGGTGATACGCAGAGGCAGGCCAGCGACACCCGCCCCTCCACTCGCTGTAGGAACCACCCAAAAACACTGCCGGCGTCCCCGTCGTCCCGCCCCACCCTACTTCACTCAACCCCCTTTCCTCGCTTTCACCCTACGCTGGCCTCGCGGGATTCCTCGCCACATTCCACCCCATCTCACCCATCAAGGGTTTTTGTCGCATCCACGGGTCTTCCTCGAAACCCATCAAGGGCTATCGGCTGCTTCGCCCCGTGTGACACACATGCGTTCCTACTCCATCCCCCACCCATCCATAAGCCCCAACACCCAGCCGCACCATCCTAACCCATCCGGTAGTTTGCCTCGCAAGACCAGACGCGTTTCTGTGCCACCCGCTACCCTGCCCTACGCGCGTCCCCACGCCACGCCACCCACCGATGAGCAGCGTGTAGCCTCCCATGGCCGACACCGTCCCGATCACAAACATGGAGCAGTAGGCTATGGCCGCCAGCTTGGTGGGCAGCGCCAGCGCGGGGATCACAACGAACAGCGCATCCGGCTGCAGGCCGTACACGATGCCGGTGGCGTAGGTGGCGAACCCCGACTTGAGGCCGCTGGAGGACTTCCCGGAGGCCACGGAGCCGCCGCCTGACGGGGGCCGGGTGGGAGGGAGGCAAACCGGGGGGGTCGGGGGTCAGAAGGGTCAGAGGGGTTGGGGGGGAGATGGCGCGTGGAGTGAGGTGGCGGGAGTGAGGTGGCGGGAATGAGGTGGCGGGAGTGAGGTGGCGGTGCTGGCTGAGTGGGTTAGCGGCGCGGGCCCGTGCGGCTGGGTGGGGGTAGAGACGGGCAGTGCCGGCGGCAACGGTGGTGTTGGACAGTTGGAGGGCGCAGCAGGGTGTCTAGCTCCAGAGCCAGGCCCCTCCAGGCCACCGCACACTCCTGCACCACACCCCTGCCTCCCCCACCTCGGTACCTCCTCTCCGGACCTACCCCGCCCATACCCAAGCCTGCCCTACGCTACCCTGCCTCCTTACCACCGGATGCCAGCACAACGAACCAGCCGCTTCGTCTTCCCCTCCTCGTCCCTCCCCAGCTGTCTCCCGCCCTCCCCAGCTGTCTCCCCAGCTGCCTCCCCAGCCCACCCATCCGCCCCTCACCTGCCAGCGCTAGCCCCACTGCCTCCGCCTCCTCCTCGCCGTGCGAGTCTCCCTTCTCGAAGAAGCTCTCGTAGATGCCCATCAGCCCGATGGCGATGAGCGTCAGCGGCACCACCGTGCCCGCCCACTTGGACAGGAAGGGAACAAAGTCGTGGAAGCGCTCCTGCGGGTGCCGGGAGTTGCCGGGGGAGCAGGGGAGGCCGGGAGACAGGGTTGGCCGGGCAGGGTGGGTAGAGGAAACGTCGCGGCATCACCGCCGCCAAGTCCAGCCCGTCGCCTCAACAGGGTGTCGCTACCAAACCCACTGCCGGAGCACCGCCATCGGCCCGCTAGTAGATCCCCGCCCGCAGGCGTCTGCAAACGTCCGCCGCAGGCCCCGGCCATGCCGCTCGGGGTTCGAGCTCCTCGCCCGTCCCCCCCTACCACCTATTCTCTTTAAACCCCCTACCACAGGCCTGCCGATGCCCATGCCCTGCCCATGACGCCTCCTTGCCATCCGGCAATGTGCACCCGCCACCCCACCTCCCCGCCTGGCCTGGTTTTCCTCGCAAACTCCCCGCCTGGCCCCCGACCCAGATCGTCCCCCGACCCACATCACCGCCTAGCCCGCCCCGGGAGCTGCACCTTCACCTCCGAATGCCCAGGTCTTTCCGCACCCGGTGGGCGTCAGGCGGCCTTGCCCGCGGCCCGGGGACACATCTTCCCCGCCGCAACCACATGCAACCGGGAAGTCCCCCCCGCCCTCCGGTAGCCCCTCCCTCGAGCCTTAGCCCACGGAACACTCCCAGCGGCGCTTCCCCCCGCACCACCTTCCGGGACGGCCCCGCCCTTGTGGCCCTACTTGCCCTTCCCTGGCCGCTTCGCTTCGGCCCCTTTGCCTCTTGCCTCCCCTCTCATCCCCGGGCCTCCTGCGGTTGTTCCCTTTATTGAAACCTCTATTGAAACCCTAAACCCTAAAAACCCACCTTGAGCACCACAAACACCAGCCCCAAGATGAGCTGCCCGGTGGAGTGACCGAAACCCCACAGCGCCCCCAACGCCGAGGCGGCGAAGCGGTTGCGGCCGATGGTAAGCGGCGTCAGAGCCTGGGGGTTGGGAAGATGAGCGGAAGAGCGTGAGAGCAGGGAATCAGATCAGGGACGACTCAGAGCAGGGACTCAGAGCAGGGACGACTCAGAGCAGGGTTACTCGCGGGCGGCGGTCAAACGACTATCCGCCCTCCTAATATTCCAGGTTACACCCAAAGGACACCAATCACCAACCTGCCGTGCTACGCCGACCAAACTGCCCACTCCCTCAGGAAATCTTTCGACTACACCGTCCCTGTTATGGACTTCCATTCCCATGGGCCGTACCTTTGCCCGTGTGCCCATTCCCTGGCCACCCCCCGACGAGCCACCCAGTGGCCCAGCCAGGCCTGACCCAGATGGAGGCTCCCCTGCCTCTGCAAAACCCCGCCTCGCCCAATCCCTGCCACGTCCCACCATCGCCCCCGCCAGGTCTCACCGCCAGGTGGTCGGGCCCACAGAGCGTGTGTAAGAAGCCCGCCGCCAGTCCCGCCCAGGCGCTTTTGGCAGTGCTTGTAAGGCCTGAGGTTTGGGACCAAGTTGTGGAGGCGCAGCGGGCACGTAGGTGTAGCAGAAAAGTAGCAGCAGCAGCAGCAGCAGCAGCAGCAGCAGCGGCTGTGGCTCCGACGTGCAACGTCATGGTTCAAATGTCTGCTGGGCCGACGGGGGCCGTTGGGCGCTGGCGTACCTGACGCTGGTGCCTCGCCCATGGCCAGTGCGGCCGACGCGAAGGGAGCGCCCGGCGCCGATCCCCATGAGAGGAGGGCGTAGACCGCGCAGAAGGCCATACAGCTGAAGATTGCTCTGCATTTCCGCAATGCCTCAAAGATTCCGAGTTGCTGGGGGCATGGCTGCTGCTCGGATTCCGGAAGGGCTGGGGCGGCTGCCGCAGCGGCTGCTTGCACCGGGCACCTTTTGAATTGTGCAAGAGGCGTTGGGGCAGGGCGCTCTGGCAACTGCACTACGAGCCTGCTCCCGAAAGTGGAGGCTGGTCGAGGCAGCGCCGCCCGCTGCACGCCAGTCGCAACCCTCCTGGGCGCAGCAACGCTGCTGCCGATCGCAAGCATATCTCCTGCTATGCTTAGGCTGCAGGTTACGTGGCAAAAAAATTACAGAGTGCTGGTCTCAGCCCAACATCACCCACGCAGCAAGCAGCGCCGCCTGGATACCATGCCCCGCTAATAAAAAGTATTTTATATATTGTTATCGATGCAACAAACTAAACGAGTATGTTGTAAATTGATTGGGACGATGCATGATGAGTGGTCTTTCCTCCATTTTTGCAACCCTTACGCATTCCTGGAGAATTCTGCTCAGCTTGCGAGTGACAGAAATACGCGAATGTTTTCTTGACTTGCACCAAAAGATCAAGGCCCCGGCAAACCAACGAGACACATGCAGCCGCCAGCCCTGGTACTTTCCAAGAAGAGGCAGGATCACCTAAATATACAAGATCATTGCAGGCCTTAACTCATTTGTGAAGACACTAAGCTTTGGATACACTGATATGTGTGAGATGGAACCCAGTTCAATCTCAGACCTCCCTTGGAATGGGTTGCTTGCGCAAGCCGATTTCCTCTTTCTACGAGTCGCCTGCATCTATCCTTCAAAGTGAACGCAAACATGGGTTTAAGCGACACGATTGATCCCTACATTATCCCAGCCGAACGGCCCTCGCCAGTAAGATCGCGCGCATAACAGTGCATCCAAGGTGACACAACATATTGATCAAGGTCCTATGGTCGGGGACGGCCTATCGAGATGCTCGGACCACCCGTATGGAACGGCCGTAACGCATGACGGAACACCTGAATTGGGAAACAACGAGGCGCATTCATAACGTTAGCATCTTAGGATTAAAATTGGTGCGTAGCAACGACGACATTGACGGTGATGTAATCTGTTTGTCAACGGCTGCCCGGCACGTTAGCGTTCGTTGCTGTGCTGTAAGGTGCTGTACAGGTGGCCACCATCCAATCCGCTTCCTGCGCCATGCAGCCCCCCATTCCCCAGGCAATTTCATGAATGTTGCAACCCGCATACATCATATCGCAGTCCTTTCAAAGCCATTACAACCGATAAGGAATCGGTAGGCTACCTGAACAGTCCTTGCCGCCGGGCAAAACGCATAGTGGCTCAACCTCAGCTCTCAGGTGAAATGGAAACCTATGTCGCCGCTACATCTGAGCAGACAGCGCCGGCACTGACCCCGGAAACCATCGACCCAGAAGGTACGTTGGGCCCCGGGCGCAGGCACAGCCCGACACGTGCATGGACGCAGATTTCGATAACATTCACAATACGCATACAATTAAGATACTAGAGTGTTCTCCCATTCAATCGACGTAGTCTTGTGCTCTTGCCGACTGAACGTCCAAAATGCCATCCACAGGGCCGGAGTTCCTGTCCGCTGCTGGTCCCCGGCCTATCGACAAATACATGCATTTACGGGAACTGCGAGAAAGCGATCCAACTCAGTACTACCAGCTGATGGTGCACTCCACGCAGCAAGCAATGCCGTTTATTTACACCCCGACCGTGGGGCAGGCATGCCAGGAGTATCACACTCTCGGCATTAAGACTCGCGGCCTCTATATTACTCTTGACGACAGGTGCGTTTCGGTTATCGGATTAACATAGATGCCGCCGTGACGTAGCCTGTCCGACCCGGCCGGATAGCTATGTGACCTGTCGCATGCGCGCAGCACGATTTTCCTTTCAGCATGGGCAATTGGGGGGTAGCCCGGATACGCTCTTGATAAGCTTCAGTTGTCGGTCGCGGTTCAGTCTGAAGTCGTGCTCAAACAGCGACACGCGCCTACACACACTCCCAAACGTAAGGGTCATAAACACGAAAACCTCACAGATTGAGTCGTCACTGCAATTGTGCTCAACGCGCTGCTCGCTCGCACCTATTGCAGGGGCTCCATCCTGTCCAAGCTGCGCGCCTGGCCGCAGCAGGATATCGAAGTGATCGTGGTTACGGATGGCGAGCGCATTCTGGGCTTAGGCGACCTTGGCGCGGTGCGTGGCCGGGTCCAATTGCAACAAACACGCAGTTGACCGGTGGCGGTGCGGGGCGCCCTTGCCTCCAGCTCTTCATTCCATCTGGGCGCGTAGTGAACGCGGAGGCAGGTTCCTTCACCCTCAGCCCACGCAGCGCACGCAGCGCACGCACGCACCGCAGGCACGCCACAGCACACAGCACAGCACACCTGCAGAGAGTCGGAGCGATTTGGGCCAGCACGCTAAACGATACCACCTGTACGCTCTGTACACATCTACCCTAATCTTCCAAAGCCACGCAGCGCGCCGATGAGGCATGAACCCTCCCAGCTCCAGCATATCCTTATCCCCCGCTCCCCTCACAGAACGGCATGGGCATCTCGGAGGGCAAGATCGAGCTCTACACCGCCGCCGCGGGAGTGGACCCGGACAAGTGCCTGCCCGTGGCGCTGGACGTGGGCACCAACAACAAGGCGCTCCGAGACCACCCGGACTACCGCGGGGCGCGCCGCGCTAGGCCGGGCGACGAGGAGTACGACGCGTTCGTGGACGAGTTCATGCGCGCGCTCAAGGTGCGGCAGCGATTCGGGGTCGGGGGTCGGAAGTCACTGGGTAAGGGACGACATGCGAACGGACAGCGACGGCGACGGTGACGGTGATGGCGACGGCGACGGCGACGGCGACGGCGACGGCGACGGCGACGGCGACGGCGACGGCGACGGCGACGGTGACGGTGACGGTGACGGTGACGGTGATGGCGGTCATGCACGTGGGGCGGGGAGGAGTAGGATGCGGGCGATGCGGTACGTTGAGATGTTGTCGCAGCAGGTGAGACGCGACGTGGGGTGCTGTGCTGATGTGCTGCCCCACTCACAACCCGCCCCGCTTAGCGCCAGCCCCTCCGCCTCCACCCCGCCCTCCTGGCCTTCCCCCCTCCTGGCCTCCCCCCCTCCGTGGAATCGCGGATTCTCTTTGAATTCCCCCCTCCTGGCCTTCCCCCCTCCGTGGAATCGCGGATTCCTTTTAAATTCCGCCCTCCTGGCCTCCCTCCGACCGCAGGAGTGGCGACCGCACGTGCTGCTCCAGTTCGAGGACTTCGGCAACCACAATGCCTTCAGGTGGGCTGGGGCAGGTGGCTACCGGGGCCTGCCAGCCAGCTGTCCGTCACCCGGGCGGCGCCGGCCAGTCCGCCAGGTCTCTCCAAACCAGGCGGGAGAGGGCACACTCGTTCCCCACAAACACCACACTCGCACGTGTGCCCCCTCCGCCTCTCATCCCCGCTCCCCCTCCTGTCGGCCGTGGATTCGCGGATTATCGTTTACCCCCCTCCCCCTCCCCGGTTCTTATGCCCCCCCCCCCAACCCACCCAGGCTGCTTGAGAAGTACCAGCAGTCGTGGTGCTGCTTCAACGACGACATCCAGGTGAGGGCCCGGCGGGGTGGGGTCCTGGCGGGGTGTGGGTCCGGCGGGGTGTGGGTCCGGTGGGGTGTGGGTCCGGCGAGGTGGGGTGGGGGTCCGGCAGCTGCTGGCGGAGGCCGACGCTAGCTGTAAAGCCCAAGCCGCCTCAACCTTTGCTGGAACAAGCACCTTTTTCCGAACCGCATATGTTCCACCTCTTTCCCCGCCGCCCCTCCCCCGCTCCAGGGCACTGCGGGCATCACCTTGGCAGCCCTGCTGGCCTCCTTGAGGATCCAGGGCCGCAACCTGTCGGCCCAGCGCATACTGTTCATGGGAGCGGGTGAGAGCGCCCCTCGCCACTCCCCACCTCCGCAGCAGTGGGCGTCACCGCTCTGCTGCCTTGCTGATTGTTTTTAGCGTTCGAGAGCCCATTTCAGCACATTTCAGCCCATAGCATTTCCACTTGTCGTACTGTCCCCGTCCGGGCCCTACGTGGGGTTGCCACCGGTGTACCTCACTCGCCCCCTCCCCCCCGCGGCTGCAGGCGAGGCGGCCACAGGCATCGCCACGCTCATCGCGTACTGCATGCACCGCCGCGAGGGGCTGTCGGAGGAGGTGAGGCGGGGGGGAGGGGGAGGGGAGGAAGGGGAGGGGAGGAGGGGGAGGAGGGGGGGCGCGGGGGGGTAAGGTCCAAAACCCAGGCGAGGACGTCTACCCGTCATGTACGGACACGTCCCCCTGCCGTTCCACCTCGCCTCTCGGCCACCGGCCTCCTCCTCAGGAGCCACAACCACCACAACCACCACAATCACCACCATTCTCCCCTCCCTGCAGGAGACCCGCCGGCGCTGCTTCCTGATGGACTCCAAGGGCCTCGTGGTGGCCAGCAGGAAGGACCTGCAGGTGGGGGGGAGAGGGCTCCAGGGAGGCCGGACCAGGCAGGGCAGTGCTCCAGGGAGGCAGGGCGAGGCAGGGCACGGGCTCCAGGGAGGCAAGGCGAGGCAGGGCAGGGGCTCCAGGGAGGCAGGGCGAGGCAGGGCAGGGCGACGCAGGGCAGAGCTCCAGGGAGGCAGGCTGACCTGGGAGGCAGGGTAGGGCTCCAGGGAGGCAGGGTGGAACGGCCCCCTCGTCACCACCAACCCACCCTTCTTCCCAACCGCTGTGCTTCCCGGCCCCCACCCCCCGGGTCCTCTTTGCCCCCCCCCCGCTGACCATGCGCCAACTATCCTGTCCTTGTCGCGTCAACGGTGTTTATGCCACCCCGCAGGATCACAAGAAGCCCTTCGCGCACGACGTGCCCTTCGCCCGCACCCTGCTGGACGCCGTGCGCGCACTGAAGCCCACTGCGCTCATCGGAGTGAGCGCGGTGGCGGGGGCCTTCAGCCAGGAGGTGAGGCGGGGCGGGGGGTTCCAAGTAAAACAACCGGGGGGGGGGCTGATAAGAGAATCCGCGGGAGTGGGGGAGTGGGGACGGTAGGGTTTTAGGGTTCAGGGGGTGAGGGGATGCGGGGGCTGGGGAGGGGTGCGGGAGGTGAGAGGATGCGGAGCGAGGGTCGGGGGTAGCGGGGGGATCCGTGGACATGACCGCGCGAGTGTTGGAGGGGCTGGGACCACAGGGGTTACAGAAATGGACCGATTTCGCGACATGGGAAGTGGGGCACGAGGCTGGAGCACCCGGGGAGGGGGAGCCTGGCGGAGGCAGCGCGGGGCCACGGACCCAGAGCCTCGCCATGCCCCGCCATCTGTGTTCCGCTGCTGGTTCTGAGCAGACCCGGCAGCGTGATGTAATGTTGGACGTGGTGCGCAGCACAGTGCGTAATGCACATCAGGACTCCGAAGGCGGGCCCTCTCCCCCCCCCCCTGCATCTTCATCGCCCTTTGGTTTTTCCGCCGTGGATTCGCGGGTATGAGACCCCCTGTGTGCTGCTCCAGGTCGTGGAGGCGATGGCGGCGCTGAACGACCGGCCGGTCATCTTCCCGCTGTCCAACCCGACCAGCCTGGCGGAGTGCACCTTCGAGCAGGCGGTCAGGTGGGCCTGCGGGGGGGGGTGGAGAGGAAGCCCAGCGGGAGGGGGGAAGGGGAGGCGGGCGGGATGCAGGTGGGGGTGTGGCCTGGAAGACCGTGCACCCCTCACCGCTCGCCGCAACAACTGACCCCTCCACAAAACCGATCCCTCCACACAACCAACCCCTGTACACACACACACACACACCCGCAGGTGGACTGACGGGCGGGTGATCTTCGCCAGCGGTTCACCCTTCGACGCCGTCACCGACTCCAGGGGCGTCCTGCACAACGCCCCCCAGGCCAACAACGCCTACATCTTCCCCGCGGTGGGCCACGCGGCGGTGCTGACCCGCGCCAAGAACATCCCACAGGTGTGGGTGTGTGTGTGTGTGCGGTGCGCCAGCCCACAGGTGTTTGCGGTGCGCCAACCCCGACTGTCTTCTCGGGTTTCCGGACCTCGGCTTTCCTCTGGAAACCCCGCTTCCGGATCCCAGTTTCGGGCCTCGGCTTTTCTCCCTTGAGTCTTAGCCCCGGGCGGCAACGTTTCTGTAGCTACTAATAGTGTTTTCTGCTGTTTCGGTTCATGGGCAAGTGCCCCGCCCCTGTACGGTCGGGGCGGGCAGGCAGCGGTGCGGTGGGTTTGCTGCAGGCGGGCCGTGCGGTGATGCCAGGGGGCGGGGGCACGGAGGAGTGATTGTTACAGTGGGTTCCAGGCCGGAAGATAAAACCATCGGGCACCGGGGATACGGAGGAGTCCCTCGCTTTCGATGCTAAGGGTGCCGTCGACATAGCCGTAGCAGAGCGCACCGAAACCAACTGCCGGCTGGGGTGCGAGAGCGGCGGGGCTGGAAGGCAGTCCACTCGCCTGTTGACGGGATGTTTTGCGCTGCCGCTATCCTTTCGGTTCTCACACGGATGCCCTCGCCCTCGCCCGTCACCACCATCACCCCGTCTCCACCACCACCCGGCCTCCACCACCCCTCGGCACCCACGCAGGCGGTGTTTCTGGTGGCGGCTGAGCAGCTGGCAGCTATGGCCACACCCAAGGAGCTGGAGACGGGCAGGTGTGTTTTGGTGGGGGGCCGGCGGGGCAGGTCAAGGGCACAGGCAAGGTGCCGAGAGTTGGCACTCGTGTTTTCAAAACTGTTATCCCAAATGCACCTCGTGCCTCTTTCCCCTTTCCTGGTCCACCAGTTTACACCTTACCTCGCCCGCGTGTGTATGTGTACGTGTGTGTATGTGTGTGTGTGTGTTTTGCTCGCAGCCTCTTCCCGCAGTTCTCCGCCATCCGCGCCATCTCCTCCTCCATCATGGCGGCGGTGGTCCGCCAGCTGGTGTCCTCGGGGGTGGGCACCCTGCCTCCGGGCTGGGAGGCCAACCACGACGAGGAGGGACCCGACTGGAGGCACAAGGCCGCCGGGGCCATGTGGAAGCCGCCGGCACCCAGCCGCTTGTAGGCGCCGTGAGGGCGCAGGACCGGGCTGCCGTGGCAGCGGGCTGCAGGCGGCAGAGCCCGCACGGCTGAGCTGAGCTGGCAGCACCCAGATGATGGAAGGAAGTGGGGTTGGGCGGTCTCTCATTTTGCGTGGTGTGGTCTGGGGCGTGAAAATGGGACCCGTATTCGGTTCGGGCTGTGCTGTGTGCAGTGGGTATGTTTGTGGTGGTCAGTCGCCAGTTTGTGGGAAGGCAGACGGGGGGGGGGGCGATGCCAGGTCTCGTCCCTCGTCCCGCCGTACACAACGAACGCGCACAATATATTTCGTCCAGCACGCCCGTGTCGTATTCAGTACATCCCTGTTCCCTCTATTCATTCAAGCGAGTGGCGTGTTCCAAATGGACGCGCCCCCAGCCGTTGGCATGGTATAGCAACGATGCGAATACCGTGGCCGGCGGAATAATCGTTGCACGTCGCCTCAGGCCGCCGTATGTCCGGTCGCCGCCGCCGCCGCCGCCGCCACCATCTGCTCCCGTGTGCGCGAACTTCCCTCGAGACGAGCGCTCCAGGGTAGACAGTGCTCTCTGCGGTGGTTTGGTGTTGTCAGGTCCCTGCATCGAGCTTTGAAAGCAGTAAATCCAACAACGTTTGGAGATTTTGCTTTTGGAAGTTTTGGTTGTCCCGAACGGCGGGTCCCGTCCGGCTGTGGGGTGTTAAGGGACATATACCGGCGCAGTGGAGGAAGTCCTCACACCGACATGCGCGGGCTTGCAATCTTAGCAAAGCTGGCTGCATCACCCAAACCTATCGTCTTGCGCGCTCCGCGAGAGTGCGTATTAGCCTGTGTGCTTTTGTGTTTTGGATCGCGTCAAAGGTGGCAGCGCTGGCCGCCGAGGTGTTATCATTGTTTAGTTCGACCCCGCTCCCGAGGGCTGCCCCAGTAGCCTCAGGTCAGAAGGCCGATGTTGGGATGGAGAGTAAATTTGGCCTCGGTACGACTTGGCGGAGGTTCAAGGGCGGGGCCTGGCTGGCGCCGCGCCCGCTCAGGCCTGGCGTGTTCGATGCAGTGTTCATGCATAATGTCATTTTGATTGAGAATATTTTTTCTGCCTCGGTGTCCTCTTCTGGCTGGGGGTATTTCTGTCAACCAAATTACCGAATCCCCGCGTGCTTGATGGGACAGGAACACGCGTGTGTTAAACAAGATGTCGACCGACGAGTCGTAATTGAGCGAGTGAGGGGCCCACGCCCAGGTTTTGCTGTTTGTGCGATGTGTACAGCGCATCGCGGCCGTGCCGTTGCAACGGTTTCTGGAGCGCTGTACGGCGCCCGCCATCAAGATCGCACTAGTCCTTTATCTTCAACGTGTGTGTAGGTGCGTGTGTGTGTATGTGAGTTCATTGCGTGTCCACACGCGTTTTTGTTTCAAGCAGGCAGCCCTCACTACTGGAGTGCGTTGGGGTAGCGCGCAGGGCGCCAGCAGGCGCACCAAGGGCGATGATGGACCTCGTTTTGTTGCGCAATCCGTTGCGGCCACACGCGCCATCCTGCGTCGTCCTTCATAAAAGTGGATTTTGTGTGTGTGTTCCCTACCGGCAGGCAGGCGGTTCGTTTCATGTGAGGCAGTTGTCCTAGCATCGGCGTCCTAGTATAGCACGTCCCGCAATGTGAAGGTGAAGTGGCAGTACGGTACGTCCGGCAATATTCAGGTGGAGTAGCATTCATAGGATCTTGCGTTGTGGCACTTCGCATGCTGCTGCCCGGGTTGTCTATCGGCTTTTGGCCGGTGCAGTGTCCGGGGAGAGGGGGGACAGGAATGCGCGGCAAGGGAGGCAGAGGTGTGCTGGCACGCCCCCCGGGGCATTACCGGGGGCCCGGGAGGGAGGTAGCCGAATGCGAGAATAATCCCAGGTACCTTCAGCAGCATTACACCCATACACACCGTTTGACACACGCGTGCCATTGGCATGAACGTGACTAGATGGTATTCCGATTGCGTCGTCGACGCTGTGCCGTGACACGCCTATGTGTATCTGTGATGTCAGCCGTGTATCATTGCTCATCATCACGTAAGATCACTGGTTCGCTGCCTGCCCGCTTTTGTTGTGGGCCGTAGGGCCCACACGTCGCACCGGGCAGGAGCTGTTATGCGCTTGTATCAGGCGCTTGCGACTTCTGTCAGTGTCCACGACCCCGATTGACACAGTTCGCAACCAGGGTTAAAATGTCCAAGGTGAGATAAGAGGCGTCGTGGCGGCTGCACGAATGTGTGACGAAACATGCGCATGTGCGTGTCATTGCCGCCCCGGCCGGGCGGTTGCAACACACGTTTTCCATGTGTTTGAAATCTGTCCAAAGCAAAACTCACGTCGGCAGCAATATTGTCCCAAACAACTGGGGTCGGCAGCTTCTCTGCCGTCCCAGCGGCCGTTCCGCTGCGCAACTCAGCGCCAAGGGGTGGAGCAGCGAGAAGGCTCGGTTACACGAGGTCAAAGAGCGGGGGAGGGGGCCCCCTTGCAGCGCTGCCCTAGGCCTGGCCATGCCCTAGCTCTGCTATTTTGTCGTCGGTCCCATCGCCATGCCCTTGAGCATCGTCAGCAGGGATGGTTTCTGGTTCATGCATGTCCTCAGGACCTCAAACTGCAGCCGGAGGGCCAGGGAGGGTATGAGGAATCCCGGCAACCTGGGTGGCCAGGAACACGGTTGCACCGGGGAAGGGGTGATACCGCGATCTGAATGGCACGTGCTATCGGCAGGGGCCCTATCTCAACCAACGCTAGGGCACCCATGACAATGCCTGGACCCACCCCCTCACCAGCTCCATGCACTTCTCGTCACCCTGCTCGCCCTCACGCTCCATGCAGGCGTCAAACGCCTGCAACGCATTCAAACGTCAGACAGCTCCGCCCGCGGAGCTGGGCCCCACCGAGCTGGCGACCTTGCGTGCCTTCCCGCACGGCTGGAAAGCGCACACTTACATCGTATGGCTCCTTGCAAAGCTTCTGTTCCATTATCTTGCACCACGCACAGTCCTTCTCCCCATCCTGACCGCTCGGCTTCTGAGCAGGCGCCTCCATAATCCTACCGCTGTGTGCGGTATGCGGTACTATTTGTGCTAATCCTTTAACGGAGAATTTCGGCGTTGCTACCGCAGCATGTTTCCCGGCCTAGCCCCTTGCGGCACCGCGCACTAACCTCATGCTATCATCTATTTGCTTGCATTCTTGAACTGTCTAAATATCAAATCGCGATAGCTTTGCGGTGTTGGCCTCGATGGTGTCGGGTAGATCTGGGTGCGGGTCATCACCGAAAGCCTTGTTGGCCGCTTCCGGCACTGCCATTACCATCCAAGGAAAATATACGTTTACAATATTCCTGTATACTGCGCCAAAGCTACTGGCTTCACCTTTTCGTGGGCCCGTGGGTCGGCGCACTCCCAAAGAGCAGCGTCCAGCACCAGGAGTGCGGCGCAGCCGCACATTGACGTCCCGTCGTAAAGATTCCCCGAAATCACCGGCTCTGCCTACCACGCCATGCTTCCGGAGAGGACCTACGTCCCTCCGCCGCCCTTGGGCCTCCAGCCCGCTGCCGCCGGCGCAGCCGCGGGCCTCCGTGCCTTCGACCTGCAGTTCAACGACGACCACGATTACGACAAGACAACATCCTCCTCCCAGCACACAACTCCCAACTCCTCGCCACCTCCTGCCGGCGGCGGCGCTGGCGGCCGCCTCCTCAGCTCCGCCGGCCGCCCGGCCGTCACCGATGCCCCCACCCCGACCACCGCCACCGCCACCGCCATTAGCCCCGCCACCGCTGCCGCTGCCTCCCCCGGCCCCGCCACTGCTGCACCCTTACCGGTTGAGCCCGCGGGACTAAGCGCTGTCGTAGCACCGGCGACTCCCGCCCCCGCCGAGCCCCCGGCACCGCCGCCCCCGGCGGCGCCAGCGACTGAAGCCGCCGCGTCCGCGCCGGTCGCGCCGATCTTGATGTCCCCAATATCGCCGTCGCGCGGCGACTCGCTGCTCTGGAGGGCACTCAACCTGCCCGGCGTCTCGATCGTCAACCCCGAAAGCCCTGCAGCGCTGGGAAGTGGTTCCGGAGCAAGTGTGGCGGGAAGTGGTTCCGGAGCGAGTGCGCTGGGCGGCGTCCAGTCCCCTGGCGGCGCATCCTTCCACACTAGCGAGGCGCCCTCCCCCGGGGGCCAAGCCGCCCCGCCGCTACTGCCGCGATCACCGCTGTCGCCGCAGCAGACGGGTGGGGACAAGCCTTCGTCGCAGATGCAGATGCAGATGCAGATGCTGCTTCCGTCACCGTTGCCGTTGCCACTGTCGCCGCAGCCGGCGGCGGTAAGCAGCACCCTCGCCGGCCCGTATGAGCCCCTGCCAATGCCGCAGCCGATCCGCACAGCCGTCCCTGGAGTCGGCGCTGACGCTGGCGGCAGCGTTGGCGGCAGCCGCGGCGGCGGCGGCGACGGCGTTGGTGGCAGCCGCGGCGGCGGCGGCGGCGGCGGCGGCCGTGTTTTGGTCGGCGACGCGGATGCTGTGGGGCGTGACGTGAGTGGACTAGCCGCCAGCGGCGCCGCCAGCTGGCTCGGCCGCTGGCGGCCGAGGGCCGAAAGGTCTCCGGCCTCGTGGGACGTGGAGGTGCCGCTGGTTTCGGAGCTGCAGCGCCCGTCGCCCCCGGTGCGCCGCCCCGGGGCTGCCGGGGCGGGGGGCGGGGCCGGGGCCGGTGGCTGGCGGGTGTGGTCGTACCTGATGGACTGGCTGCTCGCGGCGGCGCTGCTGGCCATGAGCTTCGCGGTACCGCTCAAGGTAGGCGGATGGAGGAGGACACAAGGAAGAAATCAGCTGGCGGACGCCACACCGTAAATGATTTGATGCCCAGCCAGCAATACCAAAGCCCTAAATGATTAGATGCCCAGCCAGCCATACCTAGACCTGAAATGACTAGATGCCCAGCCACCTCTTAAAGCACGTCACCCAAGCCTTATTGAGTTGGCGTGAAAACAATGTGGATGGCTATGGACGCGCCGTGTGATGATGTCCGGCCCGCACGGCCGCCCCGTCCTGCTGCCCCACCTCGCTACCTCGCTCCCCCTCCGTTCCCCGAACCCGCCCCCAGGCCATACCCCCCCTGCAACGCCACGTGACCCCCGGGGACCCGGCGCTGAGCTACCCGCTCCGACACGACACGGTGCCCACATACGCGCTGGTAGTACTGACGGTTGGCGGCCCTGCCGCGGTGTTCGCGGCAGCGGCGCTGTGGCACTGGCGGTTCCTGCTGCTGTGAGTGACTGGCTACGGCTGCTACCGCCGCTATGTGCGTGTGACCGCCACTGTTGCTTCCGTTGCTACTGCTGTTGTTGCTACAGCTGGTGCTGTTGTTGCTGCTGCTACTGCGGCTGCTGCCGTACACGCGGTTGACCGCCTCTGCAGCTTCTGACACCGATGTTGTTTGTGGGCTGCTAATATGGAGGCTGCAAGCGCCTCAGCCGCCGAGAGCAGTAGCCTTGCGCACGGACCCGGACCCGTGGTTGCGGCTTCCGTACGGTGGTGCGGGCATACAGGGGGGAGACCCCCTCAGTTCCCCACCCCCTTAACACACGCTAGGGCTACGCCCAGCGACACTATTGTTATTATTATTGCGGTTACCGTGCCGCTGCCGCCTGTCCCCCTACCATAGCCTCCCATCCTCCGTGTTACCCCCCTCCTGCCCTCCTGCCCCCCCGCTCTCCTGCTCTCCTGCTCTCCAGCCACCATGGCCTGCTGAGTCTAGCTGAAGCCACCGCGCTGTTCGCGCTGCTCAAGCACTGGCTGAACCTTACCGGAGTCTACCGCCCCGACTGGTGAGCCCCGCCGGGCCGGGCCGCAGAGCTCCACTAGCTAGCTCCATCTGGCTACCTTTACCCCTGGCGGGTTCCACACCTCATACGCGCTCTCCACCCCACACCCTATCTACCTACACTCCGCCTCCGCACCTCCCCCCCCCCTGTGTGGCCGGCCACCCTAGTCCAGTAGCATGCGCGCGCGTCCCGGTGTCCGAAGGCTATGCGCCCACTACATTTCCCCAGTCGAGTCACCGGTTCTTTTATTGTAACCCCGCTGCGCCCCGACCGCCAGGTTCGCGGACGTTGCTTCAGGCGACCCACGGGTCGTCTCAGACGGCCGCCTGGCGTACCCCAGTGGCCACGCCGGCTTCAGCGCCACCGCCGCCTCCCTGGTGGCGCTGTTCCTGGCTGGCCAGACCCGGCTGCTGACGGGGGCCAGGCGAACGGTGAGGGCCCTATGCCACCCGGGGGGATTGGTATATTTCTCTGCCCCCATGTCACGCATGGTTGGCTACAGCAACGGAGGGGACGAGGCCGATCCCGGAGGAAGCGCATGCACCAACGGAACCGACTGACTCACCGTAGTACACTCGCCCGGCACTTACAAACTGACTGACTCACCGTAGTACACTCGCCCGGCACTTCGCACCAGGCCGGCCCCGGCGCCATGCCCGGCCCCCCGTCGTGTGGCGGTGCTCACAGCCGGTCGCGTGAGCGACGTAAATGGCTCGCTCCCTCTTCTTGAGTGACCTGCTGGCGGTCTAGGAAGGGAACGTGCCACTATGGGGGCCAATCGTAAGGCAGTGGGCGCCGGCCTGGTGTGGCCACGAGTCTTACGGAGGGAAACCCGTTTTCCTTCCAACAGCGCACCGGCCGCGTTAGGCGATACCGGTTGGTGCCTACACTGGGCGGGGCCGGGGTCTTGCGGCGCGCAGTGCGGTCCTCGACACGGTGGCGGCTGCGTGCGGGGCCGGGCTGGTGGGCGGCGGGAGGGGCACGCAGCGGGACGTCAGCAAGTGGGTGGGTCTCATTCGCACCCCCTGCACGCCTCCCTCCGCTGGCGACAGAAGAACACGTAATCCACTTTGACGTCACGTCCCTTTCCATCTCCATCATCACCAGCACCACCATCATCACCAGCACCACCAGCACCACCAGCACCTTATCTCCGCCGCCGCCTGACACCCGCAGGGCCAGTTCGCGCTCGCGCTGCTGTGCGCGAGCCCCCTGGCGGTGGCCGCCTTCGTAGCTGCCAGTCGGGTGGCTGACTACAAGCACTCCCCGGCGGACATCAACGCAGGAGCCGCGCTGGGAGTGG
Source organism: Yamagishiella unicocca (assembly GCA_003116995.1). NCBI lineage: Eukaryota > Viridiplantae > Chlorophyta > Chlorophyceae > Chlamydomonadales > Volvocaceae > Yamagishiella > Yamagishiella unicocca. Next base: position 112,418 of record BDSL01000060.1, read on the forward strand.
CATGCGGAGCCGGAGCCTACCTGCTCAACTTCCACAGGTGACGAGGCTGGGCGCCCTCGGGGCTGACGCCGGGGGGCCTTGCGTATGTTTGTTTGCGCTGGCTGGCGATGCGATGGCTTCGGAGCAGCGCAAAAGGTTTTGCGGCCGGGGGGCCGCATTTTCGGGCAGCGCGCCGCAGCCCCGTTCTCTTGGAAGCGCATGGGGCTGGCGCGTGGAAGGAACACCACACAACGTTGTATCCTTATATGACCCGCCCAGCTTTTTCCCTTCAGATCCCGCCCGCCTGCTCCCCTCCTCACTCGCTACTCCCGCCAACCCCGCCGGCCCCCCAGCCCCCTTGGCCGCTCCTCCGGGGAGCCGCGCCAACACGGACCCACGGGTCGCGCCCACGGCGGCGGCCATAGGGCCCACAAGATGCACCACGACCTGGACGAGCAGGACCGCCGCGATGGTTTCGGAGGCGGCCACGAGGAGGCCGAGGATGAGGAGAGGGGCGCGGGCCACCGCCGCGTGCTCCACCACCAGGGGCGTGGTGGGACCGCAGCAGGCCGGGATGGGGACGGCGGCGGCTGGGGCTCGGCGGGCGGCGCGAGAGACGTGGAGCGTGGCGGTGGCGGTGACGGCGAGGGTGGAGGCCGGGGTGGTGCGGGTTGGGGCGTCCAGCGACAGCTCCCCAGCCTTTGGGCCGTGGGCTTGGGGCGGCCGCGCTGAGGGGTCCGCAGAGGCTTAGAGAGGCTTGGCTTGCTGTCGGAGGACACGGGCGTTTCGTATGTTGGGACCTACGCAGGCGATAAGAGGAAAATGATCTGGGTAAGGGTTTGTGTGTGGGTGTGTGGGTGCGCACGCGGAGGTGGGTGGGCGGGCGTGGTGCGTGTGGGTGGCCTGCACCTGCCCTTCGTTGCTGAGCACTGGCATGGCCGGGCGCCATTGCGGGGGGGGGTCTTTCTCTCGCACTGGGCGGTGGCGGCCTTGTGCCTTGCTGGGCGCAAAGCGGCCTAGTAAACCCCTTGTATTAGGGGAGAGAGAAAGCGTCTGGGTGGGTAGGGCAGGGAAATGGAATGGGGAGGTGGGGACGGGTGCAGGGTTGCAGGCCCCGCTCTCGGGCCACCCGTGGCCCCTCGAGTGTGAGGTTGGTTATTTTGGCATTTACTACTGACAATATTGGACGCTTGATTTATATTAAGTTGAAATTACGTTGAGCGGGCGCGATGGACGGTGTCGGCACGACGGCACCTGAGTTCGCAGGGCATATAATAAGACATGTACGACATGGCATGATTTTTGCATCGCTGCCGTCCTTTTCGAGCGGAGGAATCAACTTGTCTTCAGTAGCCATAAATAATTATTGCTGATTAGTGTCGCCAAACCTTGCCTCGGAGAGCCGTCCCATAGGTCAATTTAAAGAAGGCAATAGACAGCGTTAATGTTTTAAATCACTTTACATATTCCTTCACATAATATAAAAAAACAAGCTAAATCTTGCATATATCGCACGTCGGGCGCATTCGCTTAAGTTTTGCAGACGGGGGAGCTGATAACGTCTCAACCGAGGACACTGCTCGACGGAAATAATCTTTGTGTGCCTTTCGACTGGTGCCTGTGGCGCGGCCGGAGCTGACCCTCGGTCGAACAGCCCACGGGAGTCATGCAACGGTAAAGCATCCGCCACAAAGGAGTGTACACAGCCAGCTGGTTATGGAGCAGCCGATATGTACTGATCCGGCTGGTCAGCGAAAACGGACCGACCGGCACACTGCTCCGAGAAGGCTGTGCTTTTGGCTCCTGGTTCACCTGGTCGGGCTCGCACCAGCGGCATCGCAGATCTGCAGGCCTTTGGAACAGGATGTACTTTGGGCGGAGCAAGTTCAGCAGTACCAACAACGCTATGACGATGAGCAGTGCTTGTGCGGCATTCCCGCGTACGCCCACTTTTACAGTAGGGCGTTTGGGCGCAACTCGTGTCACGGTAGCGTTACTAGCACAACCATTAGCGGCGGGAGCTTATCGCGGCAGGTAGCCCCTGTCCCGGACCCATCCCCGCAACCACGTCGGCAACAGCCGCCTGGCGCCGGCAGCGCCGCCAGCAGCAGCGGCACCTGTGGCACCGAAGCCGTTATCAAAGCCAGCGACGACACCACCTCGGACGATAGCGACGACGGCAACAGCAGCCATAGCGCTGGGCCGGCGACCATGCCCCCCGGCGCCGGCGACCTCCGGGCCTCGAGCCCGGATTCAAATCCCGCAGACGCCCGCGGCGACAGCTCCGTGGACGTTGACCGCGATGCCGTTGACCCGGAACGCCTGATCATCCGCTTCGACCACTACGCCCCCGCAGACGACCACCGCGTCTTCCTCCGCGGCCTCCTGGGCGCTGAGGGGCCTGACTCCTGGACCTGGGTGCCGCGCAGCAACCCTGCCGCCCGCTTCCCCACCGACTTCGGCCTGCTGGCTCCAGCCCCGGGCCAGGAGGGCGCCCTGCGGCGCCACCTCGCCGCCGCAGGCGCCGTGCGTGACGTCCACCCGGACAAGCGCTACACCGGCAAGCTGGCGTGGGTGCCGGAGGGGCGGCTGCGGGACATTGTGTTGGACCTGGGCGCCGGGGCGGCGGAGGCGGCAGCCGGCGGGCAGGACGCAGCGGAGGGGGGGGCCGAGGTAGGCCTCCTGGACGAGGCTGTGTTCTCCGTGTCGAGACGGCCCGGCCGCATCGTGACGCGCTTCTCCACGGAGCACCTGGCGGGTGACGCGGACCCGGAGGCGCTGATGGAGGCGGCGCAGCAGCAGGCGTGGCGCGCGGCCGGCGGTGGTGGTGGTGGTGGTGGTGATGGGGGGCTGGGGCTGGGTGTGGAGGGGGCCGAGGAGGAGGGCGGCGGGCTGACGAGGTCGGGGCGCCGAGTGGCGTCGGTGCCGCGGCATTCGGGCGGCGGCGGCAGCAGCAGCGGCGGCAGCGGCGGCGGCGGCGGGCGGGGTCAGGCGGACGACCCCCCGCGTGTGGAGGGCCGTGCGGGCAGCGGCGCACAGCAGCACCGGAAGCACCACGAGGATGCCAGGCACCGCGACGTCGCCCCCACCGGGCACGACCGGGAGCAGCGGGCGGGGCGGCAGCAGCACCAGCAGCAGCACCAGCAGCAGCACCAGCAGCAGCGCCACCTGCGCCAGCGGGAGGACACGCAGCAGCATCAACAACAACAACAACATCAACAACAACAACAACACGACGCGGCCAGTGGCGCGGCCGGCGGCGCCGCTGGCGGCGCCGGCGGGAGCGGCGACTCGGCGGCAGCGGCGCCGCCTCGCACCGGTCGAATGGGCGGCGGACAGCTGAAGCTCGGGGAGGAGAACAGCAGCGCCGGCAGTGATGGCGGCGACGTGGACCGGTGGCGGCGGCGGCTGCACCTGCAACACGCCCAGAGCGGCACCGTGCCCGTGATGATGCAGGCGGACAGGCTGTGGAAGCAGGGCTACACGGGCAAGGGAGTGAGGGTGAGGCGCCAGGGAGGGGAGGGGAGACCCGCGGGTCGGTGTCAAGGGAGAGGGAGAAGTAAAGGCGGAGGGTTGCGGGGGGGGGAGGGAGAGAGGGCCCGCGGGAGTGGGGGGGGTGGTGGGCCCACCAAGAGGGGGGGGCCGTCTCGAGCGCCGTACGGAGGAAGGGCTGAGGGCCGTGGCGGGGTGCGAGTGGGAGTGGGGGTGGGGGCGTGCGCTGGCGCCGGGCGCTGGTATGCGGTACGGCCCCGCCCAGGCGCCCAGCTTGGGTACCTACCTTCGCCGGCCTGAGGCACGCGGAAGAGGAGGCGCGGTCGTGGTCCCCACGTAGTGCCCCCCGCGGTGGCACCTAGAGAGCACCAGCCCCCGCAACCCCAGCTGTCACGCACTGCTCGCGGCCATTAGTCTGGGGAAGCGGCCCTCCGGTGGGGCCATCAGTCGGGGGAAGCGGCCCTCCGGTGGGGCCATCAGTCGGGGCTGGTGCCGCACTGACTGGGGAGGACCGCCCGCCCGGTACGACACTCGCCCACACCGCCGCCGCAGCCCCGCCCCCTCCCTCCTCATGGCCCTCTCTCCTCCCTTCCCTCCCCTGCCCTCACCCCACCCCACCCACACACACCCGCTCCGGCTCCGAAACCTTCCCCCCAGGTGGGCATCTTCGACACGGGCATCCGCAGCGACCACCCGCACATCCGCAACATCCGGGAGCGGACCAACTGGACCCACCAGAACTCGCTCAGCGACGGGCTGGGTCACGGGTCGTTCGTGGCGGGTGGGTGGGTGAATGGGCGGGCGGGTGGGTGAATGGGCGGGTGGGGTGGGTACATGGTTGAGTGGGTGAGGCAGCGGGGAGTGACGTGACGCCTGCGCCAGCTCAGGGGCATCTGGGGTGGGTGAGTCAGCCTTGGCGCTGGCCTGCTGGTCCAGATGCAGACTTGGCACCCGGGTACGGCACCCCTCTCGTCCGGTGTCTCTGCGAGCTCGTCCCGTTCCTGCGAGCTCGTCCCGTATCCGTACACGGCGTGGCTTGCTCTGAAGCAGCGACATCCCACCCCGCATGCGCCGACCCGTGCTGCCGCCAGGCGTTGTGGGCGGCCAGGACAGCCAGTGCCCGGGGTTCGCGCCGGACGTGGAGCTGTTCACGTTCAAGGTGAGGAGGCGAGGAGGGGCAGGCGCGGGGCGAGGAGGGGCCGCCGGGAAGACAGCCAGCAGCAGCGGCAGCAGCGGCAGCAGCAGCGGCAGCAGCGGCAACAGCGGCAGCAGCGGCGGCAGCGCCGCGCATCGCAGCCGGCTCGTGGCCCAGGTGGTTCCTGATCGCCGGCTTGGTCCCTCCCCCCCTGGAGTGCAGGTCTTCACGGACGACCAGGTGTCGTACACCAGTTGGTTCTTGGACGCCTTCAACTACGCCATCATTGTCAGGGTGGGTGGGCCGGGCGGGTGAGGTACGGGCCGGGTATTGAATGTACGGCCAAGCCACGGAAGTCCCGCCACGGGAATGAACATCGGTAGTTCAGGTTTGTAAAATTACGGCTAGGCCGCTATTCTACCGCTTATTAGCCCGGGTGTGTGTATGTGGGTGGGCGGAGCTTCGGCTTGGTGGCACGGAAGGTATGAGAGGAAAGCCCGTGGTGGCACGGAAGGTATGAGAGGAAAGCCCGTGGCAGGGGGGGGCGGCACCGGGGGGGGGCGGGGTTTCCGCATCAGTTGGCATCGGGCGGGTCCGGCGCTGGCGCTGGCTACTGCGTTGGCCGCGCCCCCAGGTGCCAGCCGGGCGTGACGGAGCTGGGAGCTGCCATCGGGGTGCGCAGGGAGTGACCCTCCCTCGCCAAGGACGACCCAAGCAACCAAACACACACACCCTGAGCCGCATACACGCCCCAGCCGGTCGCCGCCCGCCGCCCGCCGTCACAAGGACGTGGCACAACCGCGCCACAACCCACCTGACAACACAACCCACCTCCAACCCAAACCCCGGTTTCCCGCCGCCCCCCTCCCGCCCTCCCTCCCGCCCTCCAGCATGCATCTCAAAATGTCGGTTCTAAACGGTTTCATTCTCGCATCCACCGGTCTTCCTCGAAACCCTCCCTCCCTCCCTCCCCGGGCCCCCCTTCACCCCGCCTGCCAGGTCCACGTGATCAACCTGTCCATTGGCGGCCCCGACTTCCTGGACCAGCCCTTTGTCGACAAGGTGCCGTACGTGCTGCGCGGCGTGCTGTGCCCGCCTCCCAGTCCTCATCAAATGGCTGCCAGCAACCCTAAACACCATGACTTGACCCCGGCTGAACGCAACCCGGGGTTCTCCACTGCATAGCCAGCTAGACAACCCGACATCATGATTTTGTGACTCCCATCTTGTCACTGCGCGACCGCTGCATCGTCCCGCCGTGACCTACCCCTGTCTGTGGTTGTCGGCTGTCGTCTGTGGTGGTCGTCGACCTCGCTGCTCTGGAACGCGGGGGAGAGTCCCAGCCCCAGCCCTCGACGTGGCCCTATCAGGCAACCTAGCTGCCCCACCGGCCGTACCTACTGCCCCAGCTACTGCCACCCAACCTAGCTGCCCCAGCTACTGCCACCCAACCTAGCTGCCCCACCGGCCGTACCTACTGCCTCTCGCTTGCCGTAGGTCCTGGAGGTGACCAGCAACGGCGTGCTGCTGGTAAGCGCCATCGGCAACGACGGGCCGCTGTACGGCACCCTCAACAACCCCGCCGACCAGAATGACGTCATCGGGGTGGGCGGGATCGACAACTGGGACAGCATCGCCAGCTTCAGCAGCAGGTGGGGTGGGGTGGGGGAAGGTGGGGGGAGGCGAATGGGGAGGGAGTGAGGGGTGGCACAAAATCCAGTTAGCGGGGGGTGGTGTGGCATAAGAACCTAAGAACCGGTTACGCGATATGGTAGGAGGGGGAGAGAGTGAACCGATGGGGTTGGGGTTCGGGCGTGGTGTTGGGCGGCACTGCGCATGTGTATGGGGGGATGGGATTCGCGGGCGCTGGGCTGCGGGTGGGGGGCCAATGTCCACGTGTGTAGGTGGCGGGAACAGCACCAGAGGGGTGAAGCCCAGTTACTGCTGCCGTGCCGCCGCCGTTGCCGGCGGTACCTCGACGCGCGCGCTCTCTTACTGCCGTTGCCGCTACTGCCCCACCCCCCGGCCCCCCCCCCACACACACAGGGGTATGAGCACGTGGGAGCTGCCTCGGGGCTACGGCCGGGTCAAGCCCGACGTGATGGCGTACGCAAAGGACGTGCAGGGCTCCAAGATGCAGGGGGGGTGCCGCTCTCTGTCAGGTAGGGGAGGGGGTGGCATAAATTCTGTTTACGCGACAGGGGGTTACAGAAAAGGACCGGTAACTCGACATGGGAAGGGGGGTTACATGAAAGAACCGGTAACTCGACATGGGAAGGGGGGTTGCATGAAAGAACCGTTGACATGGAAAGGGGGCGGCATTTGTCAGGTGTGGGATGGGGGGGCGCGAAGGAGACATGACCCGGTTACATGACATAGGAGACGGAGGGCAGGAAGTAGCTGGCGATCGGTTTTCGGACACGTGTTTGAGGGTGCGTGCCGGAGAACTCGGGTTACCTTTTGGGAAGGGGGGTGGGGGTGAGAGGATGATCGGGTGATCTGGGCCGAGGGATGTGGTTGTAGAGAGGGAATGCAAGGTCCCATGCAAGGACGAGCAACCTAGGAGATTGCAACGAAAACCCGTGTACGAAAGAGAAAACCGGAAGCAGAGCGCTGCTAATTGCGGGGGGATGCCCTAGGTTGGGGCTGTCAGGATCCCCCACCGGACCGCTGTCGCACCTCTCTTGGCACGCACCCCACGCTACCCCTGGAAATTCCAAAACCAGCGTGCCAGACGTTTCCTACTCGGTTTAGCTTTTCGATGCTGACCTATGGGTTTCCTCTCACCCCCCCCCCGGCACCACCAACGCCGGGCCACACACATACACTCACGCACACCCCCCGGGTCCCCTCAGGCACCAGTGTGGCCTCCCCCGTGGTTGCCGGCGCCGTATCCCTGCTCGCCAGCACCGTGCCCGAGGAGCAGCGGTGGGAGCTGCTCAACCCGGCGTCCATGAAGCAGGCGCTGGTGGAGGGGGCGGTGCGGCTCAATAACCTAAATATATACGAGCAGGTAGGAGGGGGGGCGGGGGCGCAGCCTGGGGTGAGGCGGTTGGGAAACCTGTGCAGGGGGGGCGGGGGCGCAGCCAGGGGTGAGCTGGTCGGGAAACCTGTGCAAGGGGGGGGGGCGCGGAGATGGGTGGTAAGAGGGGGCCGAGCAGGAGGGGGGAGGTCACGCCTCCATCGAATATGATGGTGGGAGGCCTCCATCGGCTTCGATAGGGGGCGTGTTAGCAGCGGTGGATGTGGCAGGCACACCTGCGGTGGTTGGGGGTGGTTGGAAGGAAACATCGTTCACGAGGAAAAACCGTTTGGGTTGGGGGTGGTTGGGGGCAGCGCAGAAACGCGTATTGTGGAGCTGATGGCTTGGGGTGGTGTGTACCTGCGTTCTGGTTCTTGGCTCTCACCTATTCGCCCTGTTGATTGCCCTCCGCCCACTACCCACACCGTTGCTGCGCGCCCCTCCTGCCCTTCCCTCCCCTCCCCTCAGGGCAGCGGGCGGATAAACCTGATCAACAGCATGGCCGTCCTGCAGGTGGGGGGGGGGTAGAGGGGCAGGGGTAGAGAGGCAGGGGTAGAGAGGCAGGGGTGGAGGGGTAGAGAGGCGGGGAGGGAGGGGGGCGTCGGCGGGACAGGGTCCGCCGTCACAGTGGTGCGTGACGAGCTCATAACGTGTCTGTCCCCCTCCTCACCCGGGAGGTACGACAACGCCGCCTGCACTTCCGCCGCTTCTTCCCCTGGCTGCACTCACTACACCTTGCCACCGCCTCCGCCGCCACCGCCGCCGCCACCGCCTCCGCCGCCGCCACCGCCGCCTCCGCCGCCGCCGCCGCCGCCGCCGCCACCACTGCCCCGCTGCTTGCAGTCGTACAAGCCCCGCGCCTCAGTCATCCCCGCCAAGCTGGACCTGACGGACTGCCCCTACATGTGGCCCTTCTGCCGCCAGCACCTCTACGCGGGTGGGGCGGGGCGGGCACGCGCGCATGCGTGTTGGGAGACCCCAGTCGACTGGCACTGACCTAGCTGGGCGGGGCCAGGACGCCAGGTCCCAACCACCCACTAACCGCCCATCTCCTCCTCCCAACACCACCCCCAGCGTCCTACTCGCCCGCCCCTTGTTGGGGAGCGACCAGCACTCATACACTCAGGGATAGAGGGAAAAAGCAATACGGCCGGCTCGGAGACCCGGGCCGGGCGCCTTTGGTTCCCTCGACATCTCAAGGCGCCGCCCCCTCTATCCCCTCTAGCCGGCAAAACCCGCATCCCGCCCCATCCCGCCCCCCCCCCCGACCCCGACCCCGACCCCACCGTCTCCAGCCCCCCCTTCTCCTCCCCTCTGGGTCTATACGCCCCCTCCCTCCCCCTCCTCCCCGGACGCCGGATAGGCGCCCTGCCCGTGCTCTTCAACGCCACACTGCTCAACGGCCAGGGCGTGGCCGGCTGGCTGGAGGGCCCGCCCGTGTGGCGCCCAAGCGATGCGGGGGGGCGGCTTCTGCACCTGGACTTCGAGTGGAGCGCGACACTGTGGCCCTGGTCGGGTTTCCTGGCGCTGTACATTCGGGTGCACAAGGCGGGCGCGGCGTACGACGGCGTGGGCAACGGTGTGGTGGAGTGCGTGGTGGTTTCGGCGCCGGGCCCCGGGGAGGAGGGACTCCGCAGGTGGGTGGGGTTGGGCGGGGTGGGGTGGGGTTTCGAGGAAGACTCGTGGATGCCAGAAAAAAACGTTTAGAAGAGACGTTTTGAGGTGCATGCTGGAGAACTGGGTTGGGGAGACGATGGGGATATGGTGGGGTGGGGTGAGGTGGGTGTGTGCCAGTCCAGGATGTCGGTCTTGATGTCCAGGTTGTCTCGCGGGAGGGGGGGAGCGGGGGAGGAGTAGGGTGGTGTGGTGTGGGGTGCCGGGGGGCACAACCACCGCAAGCCGAGCCCGTGTCTCGCCGGTGCCTCACGTGGGCAGTGCCGCTCTGTCGTTCGTCCAAGACACCAAGGCCGACACCATGGAACGACACCATGCGTGCGTGTTTTGGGAACAAAAACAGGTTTCACATAATGGGAACCCCCGGTCAGAATAGGGGCAGCGTTGTCAAACCTAAGCCCGCGAACCGCAGGGCTTTGGATCCCTCACGGAGGACGGCCCCCAAACCCTAAAGATCCTTATTTCCCCCCTCTCGACCCGCCCCACCCCTTCCGCCACATGCTCGCGCCCCTCAGGTCCGTCGTACAGCTGCCCGTGCGCGCGCGCATAGGGCCCACCCCGCCCCGCTCCCGGCGGCTGCTGTGGGACCAGTTCCACAGCCTCAAGTACCCGCCCGCCTACCTCCCGCGAGACAACCTGGACATCAAGACCGACATCCTGGACTGGCACGGCGACCACCCGCACACCAACTTCCACGGCCTCTACAACGCGCTCCGAGACCAGGGCTACTTCCTGGAGGTGCTGGGATCGCCGGCCACTTGCTTCGACGCGTCGCAGTACGGCGCGTTACTCATCGTGGACTCGGGTGGGTTTCGAGGAAGACATGTGGATGCGAGAAAAAACCGTTTAGAACAGACGTTTTTAGGTGCATGCTGGAGAACTGGGTTGGGCGGGTGGGCCGCAAACTACTGTTCATACTTGTTTAGGAAACCCATACAGGTAACAGCCCCCGGCCTGAGACTGCCGAGCGCGACATCCTCCCATGCCTCCTAAATCCCTCCCACACCCTCCCACTCTTGCTGGCGCCCTCCTGCTCCCCCCTTTGACTCCCCATCACCACCCATCCCCGTCCTCTCCTGTATCGCCATTCGGGTTTCCTCCCTCCCCCAAAAGCGCTCCGCGTGCGCACTCGAACGCGTGTTCGAAGTTATTAACCCGCTAAGTTCCTGTCGTTCACCTCCTTTGTCTTGTAACCGGGTCTTCTCGCCACCTCCTATGTCTTGCAACCGGGTCCTCTGCAACCGGGCCTTCTCGCCACCCCCTCCCCAGAGGAGGAGTGGTACCCTGCTGAGGTTGCGGCCCTGGAGGCGGCGGTGTCCAACCTGGGGCTCAGCCTGCTCGTGTTTGCGGACTGGTACAACGTGGCCTCCCTGGACCAGGTGGGCAGGGGGGCGGGCGGGGAGGGGACGAGCACCAGGTGGGCGGGCGCCCTGCGATGTTACCGCTGCAGCCCTGGCCGGCGGGCACTGCGGCCGGGGACCCACACACCACACCACACCACACCACACCACACCACACCACACCACACCACCCTCCCGGGGGCCCACCTGCCAACGTGGTCGTGCGACTGCTGCGCGGGAGGAGATGGGGTGGGTGGTAGGGCATGAGCGGGTGCCGCGTCACCAGGCTGTTTCTGATCCTTCTTGAAAAGCAAAGGATGAACGGCCTCCACCTCGTCCGAATTGCTCCCGTGGTTGCCCCGCTCCTTCCCTCCCTCGGTCGACGTGGGTTTACGTTTCCTCGCCAAACCTCCCCCCCGCCCCCCCCCCCCCGCCTCTGACCCACTACATCTCCCCAGTCGAGTTACCGGTTCTTTTACGTAACCCCCGCCTCTGTCGTACACGGGATTTCCTTGCAACCCCCCCCCCCCGCCCCCCGCCCCGCGTTCCCCCAGATGCGCTTCTTCGACGACAACACCCGCAGCTGGTGGAACCCGGCAACGGGTGGCGCCCACGTGCCCGGCCTCAACGACCTGCTGGCACCGTACGGCATGGCGCTGGGGGACGCGGTCATCCACGGCACGGTCACGTTGGCAGGTGGGTCCCCGGGGGGGTCGTGTGGGCGTGGGCGTGCGGCGGGGGGCGGTGATTTACCGAGTGTAGGGTCTACTGGCCTGGCAGTGTTTTGGTCCTCAATAAGTAAGTACTTCATCGATTTATGGGTATTCAGTGCTGAGCGCTGAATCACTTGCTAGCAACACAGCCCTCCCTTGACCGTCCCTCCAAACTGGGGCTCGTCCGCTGCCTCCCATGACGCATCCTCCCTCCCTCCCCTCCGGGTCTTCCTCGAATCCCTCCCCTCCGACGCCACCCCTCCTCGCGTAAAACGGTTTTTACCCCCTCCCCCCCCCCAGGTGTCCGTGTGGTCATCAGCCACGGCTCCGACGTAGCCAAGGTGCCCAAGGGCGGCTGGCTGCACCGGGTGAGCAGGGAGGGGGGTTCGAGGGAAACCCGTGGATGTCCGAAAAAATCGTTTAAGACAGAAGTTTTGAGATGCATGCGGGAGAACTGGGTTGGGGATACGAAAGCCGAAGGTCGTAATATGACCTTTGGCGGCTAAGCTATATCGGCTACGGCGAGACGAAAGGAAGCGAGGACCCCGCGCGACGCACGTAAACTTTTCGCAGAACCGGTTTTGGGCGCTAGCAGGAGAACTGTGGGAGTTGGTGCGCTATGGGAGAGCGGACATCGCGGTCCGGTCCCAGTCCCAGTCCTAGTCGGAGTCCCAGTCCCGACCCGCCCGAATACCGACCAGATGCGTGAGGAAGCCGGTCATTACCAGAGAAGGTCCGCGGTCGTCCAGGAGAGGAGGCCGAAGCCGCGCCGCGCCGCCATGGGGGACGCGAAAGCCCAGACGCAGGTCCCGACGCCCGCAGACAAGAACGCAACGACTAGCAAAAAACTACCAGAACAGAGGCCCAACCCAGCGGCGGAACTCACCTGGCCAGGGCCCAGAGCGGGTGGGGAAGCGGTCGACGCGAAGCATGCGGGCAAGGGGCAGCAGGGGGCATGCTGGACAACTGGGTTGGGGATACTGGGGGGAGGGAGGGAGGGAGGGGGTACGACGGGACCCCAGTGTGGTTGCTCGGTTCTCCTTGCTGCTGCCCCCCCCCTTCTGCGCCATGCGCCAACTATCCTGCCCCGTTGCGTAAAACGGTTTTTACACACACCCCCACCGCCAACGACCATGCGCCAACTATCCTGCCCCGTTGCGTAAAACGGTTTTTACACACACACCCACCGCCAACGACCATGCGCCAAATATCCTGCCCTGTTGCGTAAAACGGTTTTTACACACACACCCACCGCCAACGACCATGCGCCAAATATCCTGCCCTGTTGCGTAAAACGGTTTTTACACACACCCCCACCGCCAACGACCATGCGCCAACTATCCTGCCCCGTTGCGTAAAACGGTTTTTAACACCCGCCTCTTCTGGCGGGGAGGAGTTGTGGTTGCTCCTCCCGGTGCAACAGGCGGCGCCCCTTTCCGCTGTCGCACGCACGCTCGCCCCGCCCCTCCCCTTCCAACACACCTCCTCCTAGACTCCAGCCCGCCACCCCCCCCCCGCTGACGCCACCCCCATCCGCCCACCCGCCTCCAGGCCTCGCTCAGCAACGCCGTACGCCGCGGCGGCGCCGCCAGCGGGCAACACGGTTTCCTGGGCGCCGTGACCCACGGGTCGGCTGGCGGCCACGTGGTCGTCTTCGCCGACTCCAACTGCTTGGACCGCTCCCACATGACCAACAACTGCTACGAGCTGGTCATGAAGCTGCTGGCGAGGGTGTTGGACCAGCAGTCAGGGCAGGGCGTGCTGGAGGACTCGGTGGGTACTGGTGGTGGCGGTGGAGGTGGTGGTGGGCAGGTGGGTGGGTAGTAGTGGTGGGCGTGGGGGATAGCATGGAAACGCGTGCTGTTCACATTAGGTGAACTGCCCGGATAGGCGAGGATGAGACAAGGCTTAGCGGTGGGGGGGGGGTGATGAAAGTCCGTGGGGTGGGATGGGGGTAGGGGCGGGGTGCTCGGAGGGGGCGCGGTTGGGGATGGGGGTGGCGAGGGTGGGTTGGTGGGGGCTGTGCAGGGTAGGCCTGGCCGGGGTGGTGCGGTGAGCCGGGTCGGGAGCCAAGTTCCATTCTTTCGGTCGGTCAAGTTAAGAATGCCCGTCAACGCCTGGCGGCCGCTGTTTCGCGAACACGCAGCGAATTGTGTATTGGCCCTCTGCCGCCTGGCCCCCCCCCCGTCCCTCCAGGCCAAGCTGGACCGTCCGTACGTGACGCCGCTGTACAACTTCACCATGCCAGCCCGCCGCCCGGCGTCGGAGTACAACTTCACGGAGGTGTCGTACGTGCTGAGTCACCCGCAGCCCACGTGCTTCCCCAACGCCGCGTGCGTCAAGCTGCCGGGCTACCCGGCCTGCCAGGCGAGTGGCGGGTCGGGGCATGAGCCGCCACTCGGGTTGGGTTTTAGGGTTTTACCCGGGTCTAATCCTTATCTGGTCTCGCCTGGTTTGTTCGGGCTTTTCGCTGCCCCGTCCCAGGCCCCCCCTCCAGCCATCCATGATCGCAATCACCTTTTGCGCATTTTTGCACCCGTGCCGCTCCCTGGCCTCCGCCGCTCCCTGGCGTCCGCTGCTCCCTGGACTCAATTCCTCTCACCTCCCCCGCCCCTCCCTCCCTCCCTCTCCGCGGGCTTCCTCCCTACCCCACCCCTCCCGTCTGCTCTAAACGGTTTTTTCGGGCATCCACGGGTCTTCCTCGGACCCCCCTCCCTTCCCGCAGGACTTCCTGGCTGCCGAGAACGCCACCGCCGCCAGCGCCAACAGCGACCACGCGGGCCAGCAGCCGTCCACCGCTTCAGACGACGCGAACCCCGAGGGCCTGCAGCTCCCCGGCCTCGGCGGCGACCGACGCAGCAACGGCGGCGGCGGCGGCACTGTGCTGCTCGTCCACCCAGACGGGGGCTCGCCCCCCACCTCGCTCCTGCAGCTGGGCCTCAGCAGCACGCAGCTGCTGGTGCTGGGCTGCCTGCTGTTCCTGGGGCTGTTCCTGGGGCTGTGGGTGGTGCGGATGGGGCCGGGCCGCGGGGTGGCGGCCGCAGGAGGCAGCGGCAGCTCCGGAGGCAGCGGCGCCGCTGTGGGTGGAGCGCGGCGCACTGGTCTGGGTGCCGCGCGGTTGCGAGTGAGCGACGTGTGAGGGGGCGAGTGAGTGGGTGACCGTGGGAGCTGCTGGGCGGGTCGCTGGGCTGCGCTCCGCCGGCCCCGTTGCGGGCGCGGACGGGTTCGCATGACCGTAGGGGTTAGGAACTGAACTCTCTGCTGGTAGGGGGCGAGGAATGCGGGGCGGCGCGTGCAGTTAGGAGACGATCGCATGACTTCGGAGGCGGGCAGCATTGCAGGTGTTAGGCAGGGGGAAGAACTGTGGGACGGCAGGCAGGTGCAAGCGGGACAGCAGCTGCAGCAGCCACAGGCGGCGACGGGAAATCGGGGTGGCGGGGGGGGTGCTTAGGGGGTTTGCCAAGGGTGGTGGTGGCTGTCTATCTGGTTTGTGGTTGCCTGGTCGGGCAACCAGGCCGGGGCTTGCTGCGTGGCTGACAGGCAAGGCTGGGATCGGGACGGACGACGACGGCTGCGTGTGGACTGTGAAGCGGTCGGTCGCCGGGGTTGCTAGTTGGACGGCAAAAATCGCAGGACCTCCGGTAAGCTCGTTCGTCGTCGGAGCAGTCCCGCACGGAGGCAGGGGGGAAACGGTGCAGTAGGGACCTGCTACAGCTGGCCGTACGTACGGCACCGGATAGCGCGGTACGGTGCTCGGCATTCCTGGAGCGAGTCTGCCATTGGCTGCCGAGACACGTGTCCGTTGGCCTCGCATCCAACTGCAACGACAGCGCCAAAACAACTACCGTAACCACAGTCGATCAAAGCCATGCAACTACATCTACCAGACAACGCATCAACGCTAACCGCAGGGCGCAACACGTGCCCTTAAGAGTACGGCAACTACGGCACTCCGCACGCGCTGTGACGGTTAGTCGTGATGTCGTGACAGTGCGCTGCAGGGTCAGGACAATATTGGCAGGTATCTAGGAACCGAGGGAGGCACGCGTCGGTACGTCCGGCCAGTCGAAAGATTGAGTGCCCTGTCAACATTACATACGGCGAGTCGACAGCTGAAGCCATGAGGCGGGGCTTAGGACCCCCTATGCGCAAGGCCCACATGGACACGCACCAAAGTATCAATACTGGTAGACCTGAGGCCTACACGCATGAGTAGGAATCTCAAAGGACGGACTGGACGGCTGGCCTGCCGACCACTGCGGGTGGGGGCTCAACAGTGTGGACGGCCTGCAGCTACCACAGGAGGCGGTCGTGCTACCAGCAGCCGCTAGTCTGTGGGCGCGGATGCGCCTCGATGTCCGTAGTGTGTCTCCAAGAAACCCATCATACAGGGAAAGGTTCAGAGTCGGCTGCTGCTGCAGCACGGGCTCTACGCAGTTGCAAAGCGATTGGGCGTTCCAGGGTGGGTCGTTGTGGCGGAATCCTTTACAGGTCCGATCAGATCTAACTCGGGAGCTGTCCACCGCCACGCCCGGACCTGCAGAGCGCCCATCGGGTCGTTTTTGCGGTGTTCTTTCACGTGGAGTGGGCACCGAATACACCTAGCAACTGTCTACATGCCAGCCGCCTCTTATGCGTCGGAGCGCAGGGCGTTAGTGCAAAGCACGCCGGCGCCGCTTGCAAGGGCGTTCTCCCGTTCGTAGCGTCGTCCACCATTGCCATTCCGACTCAACCGGATCATAGGGTAGCAGTCATTCATGGCTCTCCTCCCGGAGGTAGCCAAAGGCAGATGCCCAGGGTGCGCACGCAGCTTCTAGCGGTATTGCTGCTCGCTGCCGCTACTGCTGCTGCCGCTACTTACCGGCACCTTATTCGCACGACGTCCAAGCACGACCCGCCGACACCGAAATAAATCCATGCGGGCCTGCCGCCCTCACAAGGTACTTCGACCCGGTCTCACACTGTACGACCCGGTATCACACTGTACGACCCGGTATCACACTGTACGACCCGGTCTCACACTGTACGACCCGGTCTCACACTGTACGACCCGGTCTCACACTGTACGACCCGGTCTCACACTGTACGACCCGGTCTCACACTGTACGACCCGCCTGCCATCATGCTTTATAATCTTAATGCGGGTAAAACTCAATAAAAGCCATTTAGGTACGTAGTGCAATAGACGAATGCCAAGCTTACTGGCTCTCCGCACCCCAAAACTAATATTCCCCCGCCCCAGCCCCCACTGACGCACTACAGCGCCACAGCCCCATGCCTCAACCCCACGGCAGCCGCAGACAGGGCCACAAAGCAGTTCCATCGCGTACTACGCTGGCGGTAGCCCAGACCACCGCCGCCCTGATGCCTTATTAGGACATCGCCCCACTCGCTAGCTAGCCCTTGGCATCATGCGGGTGCCGCAGGCCCGAACCGGTGCAGGGCTCGCAGGCCAGCTGGCCCACCCCATGGCAGCGGGGGCACCTGGGGGCAGTAGGGCGGGGTTTGAGGGGAAACCCGTAGGGTGCAGGGGAGCGGGTATGGGCACCGGGTATACCGGGTTCGAATTTAGGGATGGGCCGCATGGGTGGGGGCAGGAAGGGCCAACCCAGCCGCTAGGCACCGTGTACGGAGGGCGTCTGACTCAAGCGTCACGGTGGTTCGTACGGCAAGTAGAGGGATGGTTCGTACGGCGAGTAAAAGGGGGGAAGGTGGACAGTGCATGTGACCCCGCCCCACCCCAACAGGCCACCCCATCACGTCACCCGAGAAGAGGGTCACCGCACGGACCCACGCCTCATGGCCCAGCCGCAGCAACTGCCCCATACCAGCACGCCTTGTTGTGGTCCAACCCGGGCCCATGTCCTCCCCGGGGCGCACATACACACCCCCCGAGCGGGGTGAACATACACGCCCCCCGGGGTGCATCTACCCACCCCCCGCGGCGCCCAGACGCACCTGTTGGTCTGCCGCCGGTCGTTGCTCGCGTACGGCACGTCCTGGTGCGCCCCGCCGAACGCCGATTGCATCTTCTGCAGCAACTCTCGCGGCATCCTATCCCGCTCCGCTGTCTGAGGATCAAGGTAACCTTTACCCTGCAGCCACCACATACAACCGCGGCCAACACCACCGTTACCAGCCACCAAGAAATCGGCACCGGGCTCGTGTTGCAGGGCACCAGCACCGCCTTGCGTCGGAGGTGACTGTCCAGGCAGCTAGGGAACCCAAGGGACCCCCCCTTCTACGCTGCTCCCGCATGCGCCCACAAAATTGGTGTCCGACGACCATGCGCCAACTACCGGTATCCTGTCCCGTCGCGTAAAACGGTTTTTTTCCACACCCCTTCTAAGGTATCAGATCGTCACTGGGCAGGTGCGCAATGTGCGGGTGGGGCTATATGGGTGCGTGCCTCTCGAAGCCTCGATGCTGCCCGCCCTGTGCGACTAGCTGGCAGGCTGCCGCGGTGCTGGCCAGGCATTTTCAGCCTCCGTCTCTTATGTCGTGTAAATGGTTTTCTCTCCATCTCCATAGCGCTTGGTGTCACGCGGCAGCAGCAGCAGCAGCAGCAGCCGCAGCAGCAGCGGCTACCCACCTTGCAGTGCACGCACACCACCTTCCCGTCCCCGCGGCAGCTGAGGCAGGTACACTTCCCTCGGTTGAGCGACGAGGCGGCCTGCAGGCGGAGGAGGTGGGGCGGGCGGGCAGGTCGCAGGGGTCGGTAAAAATGGGAAGCAGGAGGAGGTAGCAGAGGGTGAAGTAGTAGAGAGCGAGTTGGGAAAAGTTAACGCTGTATGGGCGGATAGGAGCTGGGGAGCAGGCGCACCGGTACTTACGCGATTCAGCATGACTTCGATTGACTTTGTGAAGCCGTTGCTCTCAGAAGCCACAGCATCGCGTTTACGTTCGGCCGACGGTGGGCTCCGCGCGTCGCTTGGCGAGAGCTGCGAATGGACGGAGATAGACACTTAGCCGCACAGCATCACACCGTGATGCCCACGAGCCAAGGACCATTTGCAAGCGTCATGATTGTAAAATTGTCACACAACCGAATTCCTCCGAGACGGGAGCAAGCGAGGGGGGACTGAGTACTGACGCATATCGCGTGCTCAAGTGCGACACTAAGGGCCACTGTCGCATGCCAAGATTCCCGCCACTGGTTGCGCTTGCCAAAGATTTCGGGAGCACTTCGGAGTGACACGATGTGCAGCGATGTCACACGGACCTTTACATTTACGACGACTTGCTGCCTTGCCCTTGAAGGAGGCAAATTGCATGTTGCATTGCGGTGTGAGCTGCAACGAAGTGATGCGTGGACGCGAAACATCCGTCGTCGTCTTGTCCACGTCAGCCGAGTCGACGCGCGACAAAGCCGATTGTACCGAAACACCCGGTTACGCAGGAAACTCTTAGTTGGAACTTGATTGTAGGAAACCCGCCTGTTCAGCGCTGTTGAAAAGCAGCTAACGTGTCGGAAGCCAGGCAGGGAAAGAGGGAACTGGCTATTAATATCAAGAGATGGATAACGCAAAAGGAAAGTGCAATCAATTGTTACGAGGCGCAGAAACTATTTTGTCATTGAGCCTCGCGGTTTATGTATCTCATAGTTGTACGGCTTTCCGACACTCGCCACGCCGTCAGCAAGGCGTTCAGGACATTTCCGATGGCACATGAAACAACCTCCGGTATATGCACGCATTTTTTCTCTCTTACTTTCGAGGCCTGAGGAGCGAGGACTCGCAACACCTGAAACCCTGGCAGGTAAGCGTTTAGTTTGGGGAGATTATAGCTTTGACTTTTTGATTTTCAGTTCTCTTTGACGCTCGGTGTCAGCCAAATAGTGGAGGGAGCGCAGAGTTCCGCGCCAAGTTCTGCATTCTTTAGTCGCCCTAGCCATGGGCTGGAAAGAGCCTGTCGAGCAGCACACATCGTCTCATGGCTTTGTTGCCGGTACGATGTCCTGGCCGGTTACACCACAGGCTTTACTTTGGCGCTGTAAACCCTACCTCAAGGGAGCGGACCACAATCCCGCCCCGCCGACGGCCGGAGGCTGGAGCCCTTTCGCGTCGCAAGCTTCTCAAGTACATTCGTGTCGTTTGTGTCTCTTTTTGCGCACTGACGGCAAGGCAACCCGGCGTGTTCGCAACTTTTGGGCTGCCATCCTCATAGCCGCGCACGAGCCGCGCCGCAATCTCCTCCTCCAGTCCCCACTGATACTGGGCAATACAACAAATGCAATCAAATGTATCATCACGCAGATGTAATCAAATGCACCGTCGCGCGCTACGCTACCGTTTGCATACATCAACGACCGCCAACGCCCTCTTGGTACTTCGACCCACCCCACACTCGCCCATCCCCCCGTCCTCCCTTCTGCCCAACCACCCCCTCCCCAAACCAACGCTCCGTCATCGTCCCAAAGCCTAGTAGGTTCGTCATCGGATCACCCGTCCCTGTCCTGCGGACTGGGGCACTGCGGCCATCGCTGTCATGGCCAGCGGCGCCCCCTCAGCCGCCCTCGCGACCCCCGCCGCCGCCGCCCACCGCCTCGCCTGCGGCGGCGGCGGCGGCGCCCGCCCTCTGTCGTCCCACCAGCGGCATCCACTCCGCGTCCCCGCAGCTGCTCCCTTTCCACGCAGGCTGCCAGGCCCGCAGTTGGCGCCCACCAGCGCCACCTTCCCGGCATCGATGGCCGCCGCGGCGAGTGTCGGCACAGGCGGCCCTGCTGCGGCGCGTGCTGCGCATGCTGCGCGGCTAGGGCCGCAGTGGCTGCCATCTGGGTCGCGGCCCCCTCGCGGCGGCGCGGCCACCGCCCGCTACTTCCGCGAGGGCGCTCACTCCGAGGGCGCGAGTGAGGAGGCGCACGCGGCAGCGCCCGTGGGCGGCGCGTTTGGTAGCGACCCACGGGACGCGCCGACTCGGCCCGGCCCCGCTGACTCATCGCCGTCCGTCCCATCGGTCGGAGGCGGTGACGCCGGGTCGCCAGCGCAAGTGCCGCCACAGCCCCACGCAGCAGCCTTCGTCGCGTCCACTCGGCAGCACCACCACCCCTCCCATCAACGTCCTGCGGCCGCCGTTGGTGGCGGCGCCGGCAGGGTTGCTGAGGATGATGATGTGCCCGGCGGCGAGGAGGAATTGCGGCGGCGGGCACATGCCTTGCGTGAGGGGCTGTTCTCAGAGGCGGAGCAGCGGGTGAGTGGCCCCCTGCGTGGTGGGGAGTGCGGCTGCGAGGACCGGCGCCCACAGGGGACGCCACTCCGGCGATCGGCGGTTGTGCCGGGGTGGGAGCCTGGCGGACAGTGCCGCCGCTCTGCATCCTTGGATTCTGGATCTTGGCTCCTGCGATTCCCTGGCGATTCCTTGGCTCCTGTGATTCCCGTGAATCTGTTTTGACGAGCCTGAGAGGGCGCGTCTTCCCGTGGAATCCCGTATAGAGTCATTTTCTGCCCAGTGATCTTTTTTAAATCCTGCTGGATCCCCCCAACTTCGCCTGGACATCAGGCGGTCCATGAGTCTTAGCGCCCCTCGTGTCACAGGCACTTCAGAACTGCACAAGCGGGCTGCAATGCATCATGGATGGACTCCTAAAGCCTTTAACCTCCTATCCAACTCCGCCTTGATGCCGGGGTCCCGCACCCCCCTGCTAGGCCGTCAGCCTGCATCCAGATATTCTGTTGGACGAGCTAGCGACGGCGGCCACGGTGCCGTACGGCGCCACAGGCAGCCTCGACGGCGCCGGGGCCGCGGCGGCGCCGGGAGATGTAGGTGCCGCCGCCGGGCCCCCCAGCGGCGGCGCAGGGCCACACGGCGGGCTGGCGATTGAGAGCGTGGATCCCGAAACCGGTGGATTCACATCCAGCCTGCCGGTCGTGGATCCGGCGTACGACGATGTGGGCCGAGCGATCCG
The DNA here is from genome assembly GCA_003116995.1 of Yamagishiella unicocca. Classification (NCBI taxonomy): domain Eukaryota; kingdom Viridiplantae; phylum Chlorophyta; class Chlorophyceae; order Chlamydomonadales; family Volvocaceae; genus Yamagishiella; species Yamagishiella unicocca. Next base: position 133,677 of record BDSL01000060.1, read on the forward strand.
CGAGCAGCAAGGTGAGGCGGTGGTGGTGGTGGGATGCGTCCATACTGCCTACTCCCCTTCGGCCTTAAGTGCTTCCTCGCGACATCCCCGCCGCCCCGCAGGCCACCACGGCCACCGCCACCCCCCCTCACTGCTGGCTGCCGAGGCTCGCGCGCGTAAGGCCGCCACGGCGGAGGACCTGCGGGAGGCGCTGCTGGACGTGGTTCCGGAGCTGCAGGTGCGGACCAAGGTCCAGGGAGGGACGACTGGGGTAGGAAGGTGCGAGGGCAGCTACCTCAAAAATGAGGGGCTCCGCAATCGTGCGCAGGATGCCTCGCCTCACGAAGCCTTTGTAAGGGAAGGGGAGAGAGGGGGGTAGCGGCAGAGACGCCTCCGCGTCTCCCAGGCCAAGGGCCGGCCCGGAGGTTGCTTCTGCGGGTGAAGGTGGGGTTGAGGAGGTCAAGGGAGGGGGCAGCGGGCCGGGCCTGTAGCCGGATGACATGCACCTAAATCCCACGCCGGCGCGACTGCGCAGGCCACGTACGGCGTGTTTGGCGGCGGCGGCGATCTGGCCAGTCGCGTGGTCCGCGGTGCGGCCATCAGCAACGACCAAGTGGAGGCGCTGCTAGGTGGGTGGCGGCGGCGGCGGTGACGGGGGCGGCGGCGGTGACGGGGGCGGCGGCGGTGAGGGGGGTTGCGGCGGTGACGGGGGCGGCGGCTGGCCCGCGCTGGGCCCCGCCCAAAGCCTAATACACTTGCACAGACGCGCCGCGCCTGGGAGACACGCTTCACGGTAAGCTGCATGCCGTTGGCAGCTGTTCGCTGCCCTGGGGTTGCACGGTGCCTTGCGTTAAGTACGACAAGCTTTGCGCGCAATGTGGCCGCAATGAATGACCCCGTTCCCTTGGATGCCTTGGCTCCGTCTGGCGGCATCCTCTGGTTACATCGCCCCGTGGATCGGTGGACAGGGGCCGCCTTCCCTCAAAAGGGATGGGTCAGGCCTCCATCCCATCCGAGGGGGGCATCCGTGCACGTAGGTGGCACCTAGCCGCGAGGCCCTCCCCCCCTGGCACCACCGTGTTGTCCGCGGTGGCCAGCGCCGCAACGGCCGCACAGCCCACCTCCTGTCGCCGCAGATGGACTGCAAAGGGCCTCCCTGCTTGCTCCTGTCGAAAGCTTGCTCGCGTTTGCCCTCCCCGCAACGCCCGACCCGCAGAGACGTCGTCATTCGGCCAGGAGGGAGCTGTCCTGGCGGACGAGGCGGAGGCGACGGAGGAGGCGCGCGCGCTAGTGGACCCGCTGGCTGGGCAGGGCGCGGGTGGCGTCACCGGCGGCGGCGGCGGCGACCCGCTGGCGGCGCTGGATGCCCTCGCGGTGAGCGCCAGCAGCAGTAGCAGCAGCAACAACAACAGCGGCAGCAGTAGCAGTAACAGCAGCCGTAAGAAGTGACGGCAGTAAGAAGAAGAAGCAGCAGAGGCACTGGCGTGGGGCCGGGTGCATGGGGGGGAAGAGGTGTCTCGTGTGTGTGTGTGTTCCATGGAAGGGGCTCCTTTTAAAGAGGCGCCGCTGCGGTTCCGCTGTGGTGGGCGTCTTGGCGGGAGCCGCAACCGCCTTACCCCTAGGGTGTAGCCTCTCCCCGCACCTCTCCCTGCGCCTTCCAAACCCCCTCCTCCCTCTTCCCTCCTCTCCTCGTGTTTTAAACCACGCCAATATGCCCGTCCCTCTCCCCTCCACTGCTCCCCTCAGCACCAGGCGGCTCTGGAGCGCCTAGAGAGCGGCACCGCCACCGCCGCCGATGTCGCCGACGTCATGCCGCCACCCTTCCCCCCCGGACCCTCCCCCTCGACCGCCGCGGCCGGCCGGGGCGGGGGCAGCGCTCGCGTCGGTGGAGCCGCCCCCGGAGCCCTGCCGGGCGCTGGCGGCACTCGCAAGGGCGCGCTGCGACGCAGCGGCGGCAGCGCCGCCGCCGCCGCCGCCGCCGGTACGACAGGCCGTTTGAGGAGCGGCCGCCGTGCGTCGTCGGAGGCGCGACCCTCGTCCAGCATCCGTCACGCGGCCCCCTCCGCGGGGCAGCCGCCCTTCTACCGTACCAGCCCCGACGTGCCCGATGAGGATCTGGAGGGGCGCAGACGACGACGGTCGACGGGGCTGGCGGCAGGCGCCTCCGCTGCAGCCGCAGCCGCAGCCAGGGCCGTGCGCGGCGGCTCGCGTCAGCCGAGCGGCGAGCTAGGCCGCCCGGTGGATGTGCAGGCCCAGTTGTACGGCAACAGCCCCGACGTGCCCGATGAGGAGGCAGAGCGCTCCGCGGCCGCTGCGGCTGCGGCAGCGGCGGCCGTGTCCCCACAGCAAGAGGGGCAGGAGCAGCAGCAGCTGCGGGCTGCGACGACGCCCGTCGACAATGCCGTCGACAATGCCGTCGACCCAGCTAGCATCGCGCCCGAAAGTGACAATATGAGGCCACCTGAGCCGGCAAGGGCGGGCCGCCCTCAGCGCGCCACGCCACCGCGCCCGGGGTGGGCGCAGCCTCTGCCCAAGGCGGCCAGCGACGGGCGGCGGCTCGAGTCGCTCGGCGACGTGGACCGCCAGTTCATTGACTTTGAGGTCGTTGGTGGTTGGGACGAGCAGGCCAACGACCTGCGCAACTCCATGCGCGGCGTGGGGCCCAAGCCCGCGCGCTCCGCCCAGCTGCGGCTGGCCTCCCAGGCGCCCGGCGCTCGCGGCGCTAATGGCTCCTTGCAGCCGCAGACCATCGGCATTCACGGAAACGGCGGCGGCGGCGGCGGCGGCGGCGGCGGGGGGGGCGGCGGCCGTCCCGGCGACCGGCCCGTGACAGTCCTGCGCGTGGAGAGCGTCCCGTCGCAGACGTACGGCAGCGCCAATACAGCCGCCGTACTGGCGGCCGACGGCAAGCTGACGCTGTTGGCGAGGCCCACCGGGCCGACGCCGGAGAGGGTGCGTGCCGCGCTGAAGTTGTTGCGTATGGCGCCGGACAGCGGCGATTTCCGGGCCAGCGCCGCCGCTGCGGCGGCGGCGGCCGCCGACAATGACCAGCGCGCCGCCGCCGCGACGGCCGCCGCCGTGGCGGCGGCGGTGGCGGCGGCGGGGGCACAGGGCATGGAGCTGGAGGCGCAGCAGCGCGCGGCGTCGGCGCTAACGTCAGAGGACGAGCAGAACATAATACAACATCAGCCGGGGCTCATCCTGGGCATGGTGCGTTATGGCCAGTGAGGGGGGGAGTCTGCGTCTGGCCACGGTTTGAAGCCCTCGTAACTATTTAGACACGTCGTGACTATGGCACCCACCCCTCCACATGTGGCAGCTCGAGTTGTTGCCGTCAACGCGCCGCGTTGAGGCGTGTCACTTTGCTACGGGATGTATTCGCCTCCTGGCGACGGTGGCCGGCGAGTGCCCCACCTGCCCACCTACCCACCTGCCCACCTACCCACCTGCCCACCCACCTGGGGAGCCACGCGCTGCAGGCGCACCCGCGCGCCCGCTCTGCCCCGATATGTCCGCCTCCCCAGCCCCCTTGTTTGAACTTCGCGTCTTCGCTTTGTCGTTGGCACCTGGCACACAATATTAAAACCCGAACATCCTGAACTCCTGGCCGCCCCCTGCAGACCGAGATTGACCCAGGGGATGTGCGAGCAGGTGCGTGGGGGCAAGAGAGCTGAGGACCGAGTGAAAGGGGCACTAGCGGGAACCGGGGCAGGGAAAGACGCCCCCGCCCTGCACGGGGCGTTTCGAGGGAGACCCGTGGATGCCAGAAAAAACCGTGCAGGTGTGGGGTTTCGAGGAAGACCCGTGGATGCCAGAAAAAACCGTTTATAACAGGCGTACGGACCGCCCCTGCACGTGGCGGGGGCAGGACCGCCGCAGGGTCCCTCGCATGCGTACCGACGCGCCGCTTAACGAGTTGTCGCGTTGAGCCGGCTCGTACCTAAGCTTGAAGAAAGACATTCCGACGGTTTACGGGGTGGACTGGACGCGGATGGTTGTGAGACGGACTTGCGGCGGCGTGACGACCTGCCGCCTCGTCGCCTCAAATGGGGGGAACCCCGCCGCGCCGCTGTGTACTCCGATTTCGTTTTGCGGCTCTCCTCTCTTACCCCCGCCCCTGTATGCTCCTGGCTCATCCGCTGTATCGTGCTGTACCACCTTCCCTAGATGACACGGATCGCCGGGCCGTCCCAATAAGGGTGGCACCACCTGGAGCCTCCTGCACATAGTGGCCCCCACCTGCGCATCGGTTCTGCCGTTTGTCATCAGGCGCTTACCCTCTACACCCTGGGCCGTCTTCTGTACTGCAGATCCAGATTTCCCGATGGGTTCTGCCTGGCCCGACCACCACGACCCGCACGACCCACATGGCTCTGCGCCCATGATGGACGGGGAGGGGCACATGCTAGGTCTTCAGGCAAACCAATGGCAAGACGACTATGACGAGGTCATGGGCCAGATATATGACTCACAGCGTTCCGGCTGGAGCGAGGATGCTGTGAACGGGGGATTCGATAGCGACGTGTATTAGCTTGTAGGGCAGAGTACGACGACGACGCCTTGCTGCGTTGGTGCACACCGCGCCGCTCCGGGTAAAGTGTCAGTGTATATGGATATGGACTTACTTTTGCCACACTCTGTGTCGAGTTGCACGTGCGTTATAGGAGCCGTGCCCACGGGCTTTGCCAGGGCACGGCTCGAATCAGGTACATGGCACCTGGTGTTGAATTGATCTGATTCGTATGTAGATTATAAAGATTCGGTACAGATTTGTTCTAGGGTACGGGTTGCTATGTTGTGACAGGCGAATGAGGGCACCGAAAAGAGTGTCCTGACACGCTGACAGCCTGTCTGACGGACTTCGGAGCATATGTAGGTGCGATCATAGATATGCCGCATATACAATTGTACCTTTACATAGCAATTCATAAAGCTACCTGTAATTGTAAGTGCTATCCCTGCCTCGACCTTGACCCAGCTTTTGATCCTTCCCGCGCTCTCAAGGCAGAATGACCGGCAAGAAGGTTATTGCTATGTTTGATGTGGATGGCACTCTGACGGCCCCACGGAAGGTAATGCTCGAAGCTTGGGATAAATGGAGCGCGGGTAGTGATCACCTTGTGAGGCAGGAGGCATAAGACTAGCCGTCGCCGTTTTGCAGACGGCACCCAAGGAGATGTTGGAGTTCATGCAGGAGCTACGCAAAGTAAGAAGCTGCAATTGCACGCTGGTTACCAGCGGCTCGCGCGCAGCACAACTGAACAATACTCTCGTGCAAAGCAGAAGGTCCAGATCGGCATCGTTGGTGGCTCGGATTTGCATAAGATTGCGGAGCAGCTTGGAGAAGGGCGTAAGTAGGGATAATGACACGATCACCCTTGGGCCTTACGCTTGAGTGACCTGTTGCATGCCACCTCCCTCCCCTTGAACTCCCATAATGCCCTCACGCCACTATTCCTACTGCTATGCGCACGCACGTCCTCCATCTGACCCATCAGTTACTTTCGCGCCGTGTGTAAAACGCAGTCCTCACGTCGTACGACTACGTGTTCGCGGAGAACGGCCTGGTGGCATACAAGGCGGGCTCTGAGCTGGCTATCCAGAGCCTCAAGACCTTCTTGGGCGAGGACAAGCTCAGGGTACGACTGCTAGCGTACGGCACGGGGCACATTGCATGGAATCGCGATAACATTGCATGGGATCCATGTGAGGCCTGCTGGCCGAAGCCATGGTTGGCACACCTGGCAAACCCAGCAAAGCCAGGCAGGTGCACCCTGTTGGGATGAAGACCAGCTCCCCTCCTCTACCGGCAGGTCTTGCCACTCGGCCCACAGTTTTCGTCTGAATCCTCCATGCGCAGGAGCTAATCAACTTCTGCCTGCACTACATCGCCGACCTGGACATTCCCATCAAGCGCGGCACTTTCATCGAGTTCCGCAACGGCATGATCAACGTGTCACCCATCGGCCGTAACTGCAGCCAGACGGAGCGCGACGACTTTGAGAAGTTCGACGAGACCGCAGGCGTCAGGTACAGCCGCCCAGGTTTGACCGTAGCATTTCGCTGTGACGTCCGTCAGATGAAGGTGCCCGGGTACTGCTCTATTGCACTAGCGGTGACCGGCGACTGGTGATCGGGGTCTCGCAGCCTCCAGGGCGGGTCCGCCCCGGACTGGAAGCCAGGCCGGCCGGGCGGTTTGGCTGGTCCTGAGCGCCTGCCTTTGCTGCAAACGCCTAGAATACCCAGCATGGTCGGTTCGTTGACGCAGCCAGGTCGTTTCGGCCCCCTTGGCCTGGATTGCGCGCACGGCTTGCACGCATCTGGACCACATGGGCATGGTTTGGGTCATGCCGTGCCGATACACGCTGTGTAGCTCACCTCCCGTCTTGCCACGCCCTTGACGCCGTGCCACGACAGGAAGGCGTTTGTGTCCGTCCTGAAGGAGAAGTTTGCGCACCTGAACCTCACGTACAGCATCGGCGGCCAGATCAGCTTCGACGTGTTCCCTCAGGTGTGGCCGCCGGTTGGAGGGTGCGGACCAAAGCCGGGGTTGCCGTAGCCCCCTTCCAGCAGCGGCACGTGTCCCTTGGCCCCGGCGCCCCTTGACCTTACTGTCGCCTGGTCGCACTACTGCCTACCCTATGTCGCCTTCCCTCCGCCTGTCGCGACCGCGGCCTTCCCTCGCCCGGCAAGGCAGCTGGCATATAACTGAAAAGGACGGAATCCGACTGCGCCAAAATGAACTTCCTCTTTCTTCACCCCGATTGCAGGGCTGGGACAAGACCTACTGCCTGCAGTTCCTCACAGAGTTCGACGAGGTCCACTTCTTCGGGGACAAGACCTACCCGGTGAGCTTGGCTGCCGCTTTCTCTTGAGTGGGTGGTTGGTCGCAGTTGGGACGGCATAGGGCACTATGGCAAATAGGGGGCCACGAGGGGAAGTCAAACGCACAACGGCTATAACCGACCGCCTAATCGTGCTCGGCCCATGTGCGTACCAAACTGATGACGTCCAACAACGGTGGCCACAGGGCGGCAACGATTACGAGATCTTCACCAGCGAGCGTACCATCGGCCACACCGTCACCAGTCCCGACGACACGCGCAAGCAGTGCACCGAGCTGTTCATGCACTAGACCGCTAGCTAGCGGCATGCACTGTGGGGGCATGGTGCCGCAGGACGGACGCGCAACGTCGTGCCGCGACTGGTGCCGATGTTATTCATGTGGCCCTGTCAACTGGCTAATTTGACAATTACCGTATTGGGTGGTGTCTTTAAGTTATTTGCAGTCTGGAGTCGAAATCAGAGGCTTGCGCTCGATACCTTGCGTCGAAAGGCGTGTCAATAGTCGGCTTACTTTGCTCGTGCGAGTACTTACGGACGACCTGGAAAGTGTTACAGCGTGGGGAGACGCCCTGGCGCGTTGAACGACCGTGAACCGGTTACTGTCCAGTAGGCATAAAGTGTTAACATCTCAAAGCACTCACGCATGAGACTCCGTGTGCGCGTGTGGCATGGACTATGCGACGATTCAGGTCACGGATGCGCGGATGCGATGCGCGGTACAGGGTGCAGAGCGGACGCCGCACTATTGGCACGCGACCTCCACTTCCCGCAGCTTCCGCTGATCCCAGGATGCGCCATTGTCCCGGAATCTGATGCTGAGGGTGTGTACATAAGAACCCATGCGAACACATTACCTGCCCTGATTTGAAAAATATGTGCCTGATCCGGTACTGGTTGAGGCCATTCGGCTGTGCCCAACCCCCCAGAACCCAGCTGTTTGCGGACCAGTCCACGTTTCCCGCGCACATGATGAAACGGTTCAGAGGAGCAGTTGACACGAAGGCAGGGCCCTACTCGACTGCATCGGGCGCTGCGGCTGTGAAGCTGTCACTAGCCGGGTGGCTGGTGCCTGACGGCACGGTACAGTAGGTGGTGTTACAGAGGGTATTGGGATGGGAGGGGGTCGGCCGGGACCAGGCCCCACATCCTATCCAAAACATAGGTCCAACATTCCGCTCTTAAGCAATGCACAGATGAGGTCATCATGCAGATGTCAAGACGTACTCAAAGCGATTGATTAGGGAAGACAACAGCACTGCTTTCCTATAGTTGTAAGGGCCCTTTCGCCGTGTAACGCAAAACGACTACAGGCTGCGGCCTTGGCCAACCACTGTCCACCGTGCGCCGTACAATCCCTTCGCATAGATGTACGACAGCACGCCCGGGGCCACCAGGTGCCGCACTGGCCGCCCTGCCGCCAGCTCCTTCCGCACCTTGGACGAGCTGACAGAGTTGCCCACCCTGTCGTACACTAGTACGACCCGGTCGCGGTAATCGTACAACACGGTGCCAGGGCGGTCCAGCAGGCGCTCCAGATCGGTCCCCTCACGCACCACGCACACCACGCCGTGGTTTCGGAGGATCACGTCCGGGTCCCTCCAAACGCCGGGGGTCGCCATGGATGCCAGCACGTCCCCCCCGCACAGCAGCATAGCTCGGACCTCCGGCTGTAGCCCCTGCGGCTGTGGCTGCGGCTGTAACCCCTGCGGCTGTGCCTGCAGCTGTAACCCCTGTGGCTGCAGCTGCGGCTGTGGCTGCAGCTGTGCCAGCGGCTGTGGCTGCGGCTGCGGCTGCGGCTGTGGCTGTGGCTGTGGCTGCGGCTGCGGCTGCGGCTGCGGCTGCGGCTGCGGCTGCGGCTGTGCCTGCGCCTGTTGCCCCTGCGGCTGTGGCTGCGGCTGTCGATGAGGTAAGTGGTGGGGCTGCGGGGCCGTGCCTTGATTCTGTGGTGGAGCAGCAGCTGCAGCTGGTGGGGGCGGGCCTGACGCGGCGTGACTCGCGGCCGCCTCAGTCCCCGCGCCCACAGCCACGCTACCGTCCGCTACCACTCCTGACGCCGCTCCACCCAGCCATCCCTGGAGCTCCGATTCGACCCGCCGCAGCACGGCCAGGGTCCGCGTGTAGCCCGGCTGGCGGGCCTCCCAATCGTACACCATGGTCAGATCCGGTTCTGGATCCGAACGGTGGCCGGTTGGCTCCGCGGCCGCCAGGCGGCACATCTCGACGCGGTCGGGTGCTGGAACGAGGCCAGGCTTACCGTACGAGTCGGCGACGGGCGACAGGTAAGCACCCCAGACGTCGTAGCCACGCTGCGGAATAGCGAGAGCAGGTGCGGGTGCGACGTCATGCAGGGAGGCGAGCGAGTTAGGAGTGCTTCACCTATGGATACGGGAATCACAAGGAGGACGGTTTGCTTAGCCGGGCTACGAACGGCACGGCATTACGGCACGCTCGTCTTCGGCTATTGAAGCGACAAGGCCTGGGAGGCAAGGTTGGGTTTACCTGGTGTAGTGTGGTGTGCATATGTGCGGTGGCCTCAGTGGATTGCTCCCGTGGCTACGGCCGCGACGGTAATTCCTACCCGGTCAACAAGGGGTCAACGCTGACTCAGCTGCCCCTTCCCCCCTCGTAAGCCTATCGGAGATATTTCCGATGCCGCATCTCACGACCCTCCTGACCCCCATCTCCAAACTCCCGAATTCGTCCCAACTCCCAACTCCCAAAACCCAGGGGTGCTGCGTCTGCGTGGTCCATAAAGTCTCCGTCATCCCCTCTCCTTTTATGGTCAGTTCCCTTCTTAACCCACACCTTACCCCCGCATCTCCGACACATCAGAGGATAAAACAAAGCCGCTGCCCCTGACCTCCTACACCCTAAAACCTCTGCCCGGCTTCGTTCCTCCTCCCTGTCCTGACGCCCTGTTGACCTCCTTGGTCACCCACACCCCTGACTCCCTCGCCTATGCCTCACCCGCATCAGCTCCTCTCCCGCCAGGTCCACCATCCGCATGTGCATCACGGTTGGTGGATTGAAGCTGCCGCAGCACACCAGCACCACGGGCGTCCGTGGCGGCGACGACGCCGCCTTGCAGCTCAGCTTCTCAACAGGCAGCTGCGCAGTGCTGGAGACGCCGGAAGCCGGGAGGGTCTCGGAGGAAGCGGATGAGTTGGTGGCAGAGGATGTGGGAGCAGAGATGGCCGCGCCTGCGAGGTTCGTGAAGCGCGGAAGCTGTGGACCGGTGTGCGCTTGTGCTCCTTGTGGGGTTCAAGCGCGGGCCTGGCGAGTTTGGGGACGCAGTGCAGGGGAAATGCTCGACGCTGGTTATTTCCGCACGGCCTCAAAGCAAGAGATATTCCTTGGATGTTGATTTGTGGCTTTGTTGACGGGGGAAAGGGAAAATTGGGTCGGACGGGTTGGATTCTGAACCAATCCGACCGACCCCCGACGACCCATACCCTGCCGCGTCAGCACAGATACGCACCTGATGGCGTCCTTTGCTCACTCCGTAAGCTGTAAGCGTTGGCAGTCGGATCCGCTCCAACAGTCAGCCCCCAAGACGTTGCGATGGCTGCCGCGGCGGCAGCAGCTGTCGAGAGAGCTGTGCCCCGATTCCGGAAGAAGAAGCTTCTAAATGCGCCGCCTTGTAGCATCTTACCGATTGCACCTGGGTAGAGCGTCCGTGGTGTTGCGTCCAGCGGGCGACGATTGCATGCGGATAGCGCGGCCGCGTTTTACCAACGATAGGGCGTGCGCGATCGCAGCTCAGCAATACGCTATGGATTCGCTATGCGTCGCCCAGCTTGTTATCGAACAGCGACTAAAGACGGTGACTCAGGTTGCAGATGGAACAGTTTTTGAAGAGGGAATAATGGAACTCTACTGACGACCTTGATTGAGTGATTAATGAAGTGTAAGGAATTGTGGGACCAAAGCACGGGTCGTGATCGCAGGTCAAGCTTTAGTCCCAGGGGTCGCAGCACAATTGTTTCGTAAGGTAACTGAAGCTAACGTACATAGATGTGGAAATTTTCCGACTGGCCCATAAGGCACAGGAGAGCCATGAGGCTCGTGACTCTCGGACTGCGCGGATGTTCAGCCATAAGAATACAGACGTTCCGGCAATTGCTTGGGCCTCATACACCGTTAAATGCCTGTATGCGTGCATCTTCCAGGCGACACCTCGCTTCCTACAACAATTCTGAGCGTGGGCAGAAATCCCCTGATTGTTGCGGACCGGCCTGTGTGTCTATACCGCCGACAGCCCTATTACGCCCCTCTAACCTGCATGCCCGGGGGCGGAAAGCACAGTTGTGCGGGGAGCTCGAAGACAACCTTCACAGCTGCTGCCCCCACCACGGCCGACATCCTAGATGCGTCGTAATCATCTATGCCTCCCTGCACCCGCCCATATTGCACCGGATGGAAGGATCGGCCATCTATCGGCAGGCATGAGACATCCAGGCACCCAACGGATTCCTAAAAAGCACGAGAAGGCATTATTGGAGCTTACTAGTAGACAGGATCACGCTCCTCCACATCCTTGCAAGTAAGGGACCACAAGCACACTACTGTTGGTCCGGAGGCCACGTCAGCATCTAGCTTACTGTTACGCGCACAACGCGCCCCGAGGGCGCAATGGAAGGGGAAGGCGGGAGGCACTTGGCCGCCCCGTTCCCTACACTACAGCGGACCGGCCGTCCTACCCGTTTCCCGCTTCGCAGCCCCATTCTCTTCCCCCTGCCTGGGGCATGATCAGGGGTTGACAGCAGCGGTCTGTCCATACCGAATGGTCCGTACCTCGTCCATACGGGTACTCCATACAAAATGTATGAGGTCCCGCAGTGCCCACCATACGATGCTGGTAGACGCCCTGCGTCCGACGGCGGTGATCGCCCCCTCACCCAGGTACTCTTGCATGGCTGGTGGTGGTCACTTCGCAGCCGGCGGAACTAAATCGAAGATGCGGATTCTCCCAAGAACGGTGCCAGTACCACAACCACCATCAATCGCACCCAGACCGAAATAATAGTTAACTACTACAAGGATGTCGGTCCACGGCTCCACGGCACGCCATTCTGTCCGGCCGTCCACGGCTCCCCCTTGCAGGGCGCTTTCCGCCCTGCCCTGCGCTGCCCCGTCTCGGGACACACACGCCGCCACATCACGCGGATGTGCACAGCTGCGCCGCATCATTGTCATCTTCTTTCTTCTTCGCTCATTCGCATTCACACCGTGCTGCCGCTTCGCCTCACGTTCTTGGCGACGACGAGCCGTGTAGAGAAATCGACAGCCATAAGATCCCACCACGCACCGCCAGGTATGCCCGATGACGTCTACGGCAATCTATAGCGCCTGCAAAGCTTCCAACGCGCCGGCACGCTGGCGGTGTGGGTATCAGCGCCCGCGCACGATGTTGGTGCGACTATCGGCTCGTCGTTTGCATGCCTCGCGGGAGCTTGTTTGGGAGCCACACTTCCCCCTCCGCCCAGACAGCCCACCTGTGCTCATCCGAGCAATCTCGCTGACAACACAGCCACGAAGCAGTCATATACCGGTACCAGCGACAAAGTGTAGCCCACACGCCATCCGCCGGCAGCCTCGCGTCGCACAAACATCTGTTTCCCAACGAATAGGCCGGTGCGCTTAGGGCGACCCACCCCAGACAGGTTGACATCTTGCCTTGCATAACCCACACGCGGTCCCACGCTGCCCCATGCAGGCTCACTTGCCGCAGCCAAAGCAAGCCAGCAAGCCACCCCTGCGGGCCACCTGCCGCTTGCGCTGCGGCTCACTAGCAGCTGCCGTCTCGGCACCCTGATCCAGTTGTTTATCGGACGGAGCGCAGAGGGCTGCAACCTCAACCACTGCCGGGGACTGTGCCTCACCGAGGTCAGCAATGACGCTCGCCAGCTTTGCGTCGCTGCCTGCGGCCGCAGCTGCTGCGTCCTGTCCGTGTTGGTGGAGGTTGGGTGACACCGTGCCTGGCTCCGCATCGGGCAGGGCTGCGACGATTGGTAGCGATATGGTCCGGGGGAGCTCCTGCTCCCGCGGCCGAGGCTGTACATATGGGGCGGCAAAGACGGCAATTTGGCATCAGTACGCAACCTTATGAGGATGCTCGAAGGATGTTTGCCAGGAGCGAGGGAGGGCAGGAGCCTACCTAAGACGTAGTCCACAGGCCCGGTGGCGGCGTCTCCCAAGCGGAGATGCCCATCCCCACACAGCCCCAGCACATCCGGGAGTTCGGTTGCTGCACCCCGCCCCATCTGGCCTCACCTCTCTACTGCTCGACATTTGCGAACCGCCCGCGGGGAGGAGGTCTGTGGGCGAAGGGCCGCCCGTGCTGCTGGGCCCTGCCGTCGACAAGGCAGCAGCGGCGATCGCGTCCGCGGAGCCCGGCACCACCGCCGCCGCCGCCGCGGCAGGCACACCCGTGCCGCTGGCCGGCGCGGAGTTGCACCTCAGCTGCTTCGATCGCGGCGGTGGCCGCGGCGCCGCCGCGGTGGTGCGGCTCTCCGCCGCGCAGCTGCGCACCACGTCCCGGCGCCTCTCCGCCGCCTCCTTGAGCAGCTGCGCCACCGCGTCATGGCCCTTGCGCCGGGCCAGGTCGCAGGCCGTACGACCTGTCGTACACGGCGGCGATACACAAGCGGGCAGCTTGGCATGCATGCACCCATCGAACAAAGCTCGCGTGCCTATATTGGGGTATCGTGCGTGGCTTTCGCTTGGTCCCATGGTTGGATTTGCTCGTACAGCTCGATTACTCCTCCCCGCCCTTGACCCGGAACTGTTAAGGACGGCAGGTGCTGGTGCCGTCCTACCCTGGCTGCCTGCGGTCCTGGGTGACGGTTACTTCTCCGCTACTCACCGGTGCCGTCGCGAACCCCGGCGAAGGCCCCATAGTGCAGCAGCAGCTGCACCACTCCGAACGAGCCCGCCTCCGCCGCGTAGTGGAGGGCGGTGCGTCCGCCAGCTGCGGCGGCGGTGCCGCCAACGAACGCGCCAGCCAAAGCGCTGCGCACGCCGGGCATAGACGGCTGCGGGCCCTGCTGCTGCTGGGCGCTCTCCGTTGCATTGACGTCGGCTCCGTGCTCCTGAAATATACAGCCCGTGGGTAAGCGTGTATGAGTGTACATGTATAGGCGCGCATTAGAAATCAACAAAATCGAAACACCCAGCCCCCCGACACCCAGCCCCCAGAATGCAACACCGAACCAATGGGCAGTTGTGGTCGTGGTTGGTGGGGTATTTGAGTGGGCGCTCTACACCCCCAGCCACCCACCACTCCGCCAGCGCGCACTGCACCCCCAGTCACCCACCACAAGGTAAGCCACCCGGGCGATGTTTCCCAGCTGCGCCGCTTGCACGAGAGCCTTCATGCGGTTCGCGATCTGCGGCTGGGGCGCCGCGGATGGCCCAGACGGAGCACTGGCCGCATGGGCTGCGGGTTTCAACGGGATTTGGCAGGTCGAGAGGGTGGTGGCTCAGGTCCAAGGCCACGGCGGCGAACGAGGCACGAGGCGAGGATGTGTGGAGTGTTTGGGAGGTTATGGGAGGCTGGGTGTTGGCGGGACGCTGTTTCGCGCGGTTGGGTCGAAGGGGAGGTCAGGGCACCTCACGACTGCTAATGACCTTGTTCGATGTATGTAAAACAGCCCAACGCACCCCGCCGTGGAATCCTCTATTGTCGGTTCACCGTGTACCCGCTACCCGCCGCACCCTGATTGCCCCTCCTTGCGCGCCCATACCCCAAGCCAAAACCCCTCCAGTCCCATTCTTACGTAACCGAACGTTAGCCGGCGGCACGCCATCAGCCCCGGGAGCCTCCACGCCTGATTGGAACCTCGTAACCGTCGCAGTGAAGCTGCTCTCGCTGCCAATGGAGCTGCCGCGTCGGTGCCGGCGAACCATGGAACCAGCCAGCGGCGGCAGCGAGGGCAGCACCAGGCGCCCCCCGGCCGTGCCTGCCGCCAGCGGCCCAGCATCTGCGTCCTGAAGCGCTGCTGGCCCCATCTCGGTCGCCGCCGATGCCGCCGCCGCGGTCAAAACGGCCGGCTGGGCGACCAGCATGTCGTGCAGCTGCCGTACGCCGTACTGTACTGCCAAGAGTAAGCGCTGGTACTCGCAAGGCGACATGACGTGCAGTGGTGTTCCGTCGACCAGCAACTGCCGTACAGCGGCGGCCGCTGATGCTGCGGCCGTCGTCGCCGCCCGCTTGCTCGACGTGCCGGCGGCGAAGTTGCCGCTGCTGCTCTTTAGGCCCCCAGCGCTGCCGGTGCAGGCAGAGCCGCCGCCGCCGTTGAAGGCAGAGGAGCCACCACCGCTGCTGGCGGCGTGGCGACCAACGCCGGGGTAGTACGTGCAGTTGGAGGAGATGATGTGGAACGCCAGGGGGCCGTCGTGCTGCTCTGCCGCCGCGATAACGGCGGCAAAGTGCTCAGCGGCCATGACTGCTAAGGGGACGCCCTTCTCCAGGCACTTGCGCACAGTGGCCGCGGTGGCGGCGGCCACCGACGGCGACGCGTGCATCTGCAGCGCCGGCGGTAGACTGGCCGGGCCCGAAGCAGCCGACGCGGATACATTGCGCGGCAGCGGCAGGCCGGGCAGCGGCAGGGGAACGTACGGCATCAATTGCAGCCGCACCCCCTCCCAGCCGCTACCGGGGATGATGGCGGCCGGGGGCCAGGCCGCGACAGCGCTTGCGACAGCCGCTGCGGCTGCGGTCGGTCCGCTGCCGGATAAGCCGTTGATGCCGCTCGGCCCGCTGCCGGGTAAGCCGTTGATGCTGTCCTGGCGGACGCCGCTGCTGGGCTTCTGCATCCCCGGCAGAGGCAGTAGCGTTCGCTGCGCGGCCGATTGGACGGCCTTCAGGTAGTCGGGCGTGAAGCCGTCGGCGCCGCCAGGGCCAGGACGGACCAGAATGTCCAGCCCCTTGCAGACCACCTCGCCGGTGTCGTCCGCCGCGCCGGCTTCAACCTTGTCCAGAACGGAGGCGGCGGACTGGCTGCTGCCAAAGCCCTGCACGCAGAGCTTAACAGACGCACCGTCGCCTTGCGAGGGCAGGCGCGGCTGCACAGTGGCCGAGCCGTCTGCCGTGTTGGCCAACTCCTCCTGGTCGAGGTTAAAAGGAGCGGGCGGCGGGTGCGTAAGGCTGGCTACCCTAAGCTAAATTTAGACGCCCAGCCGAACGCAAAAGAGCGTGAAGCTGAAACGCGATGATGAACAGTATCTGGGCTGATCGGAGTTGGGAAGGCCGGCAAGCGCCGTTTGGAGTGCTCTCTTTAACTTTTATATGCGGGTTCCGATCGTCCGCACGCATGACCCACAACCCTATCGCCGCGTGGACCTGACTGCAAAACAATCCCCCCTCCCGTCAACCCACCTGCCAGACAATCATTTGTGCAGCCGCGCCGCTCGTGCTGCTGCACTCGGCCAATTGGGTCGGCAGCTGCTGCTTGCATGACGTCTCTCCGGTGGTGTTCGTCAAGCTGGCCTGCGGCTCGCCCGACGGTATCAATGAGAAAAGGCTGTCGGTCCGAGGCACGGAGCTGCACATCTCCAACCCCCATGCAGTCAGCTGGGCGCAGCCGCCACTTCCGCAGCCATCGCCGCGGGCATCAGCACCCACGCTGGGTTTCGGAACAACGGGCCCAGGCGCTGACCTGGCGGCCGCGCCCCCGTACAGCGCATTGTACGACACGCACCCGGAAGCATTGATCACCGCTCCCTCGAAGGGCGACAATGGTCGCCCGGTGTCGCCGGTGCTCGGTGTTGGCGAATAGTAGTAGAACTGCAGATCTATCCCGCCAGGTGATTGCTGCGGTTGCCGGTGCTGCACGCTGTTACCTGCCGCCCCGCTGGGGGCAGGAGCTCCTGCGGCTACCAGCGGAGTCGCGGGACTTGAGGCCCTCGGGCCCTGACCTTCGCCAGTGACCATGCATGTAGCGCAGGTGGCAATGGCCACCGCGCTCTCGTACGGGCTGTCCGGCGACGCTACTGGCGCCATCGCTGCCTCCACCGCCGCCATCACAATGCCTAAATTACATGGGCGGTTGGCGCAGGTAACATTCACGCTCTGTGCAGCTTCTCCAGTTGACGTAGATTCCGGGCACCCGCCTAATGCACTGCCGTCGGCGCCGGAGCCGCTGTGACCGGCCGCGGTTCCGTCAGCGTCGGAATGGCGGCCAGACTTTCCGCTGGCGACCTTTTGCAGCACGGCGTCGCGGATCGCCACGAACTGGCGGTACAGCTGCTCTGGGGAGAGCGCCTGCGAGAAGGCGGGTGCCCGAGGAGGACAGGGACAGCGCGGAGCGGCGCGCGACAGTGCGAGTTAGTGCGGATGTGAGAGGCAGGAGAGAGGAGCAAGGGATAGGGCGCGAGGCGCTGGTCATTGGTTGTATCGTGCACGGTGGGCCGCGGCCTCCTTACTCGGGTCCGCTATACGCCGAGGTTCGCCTGGGTCGCAACCGACACTGACGTCCACAGTTGCCCAGCCGCAACGCACGGTATGGGCGTGCTTGCGGCGGCTGTGCGCTGAGATGAGATCTTGCATGCGAGTCCCCAGAAATCTCGCATGCAAGTCCCCATTTTTAATGCAGGTGCAGGTACGTTGCCCATCAGACGCCCCGTGACATGCGGCCGCGACGGCGATTGCAACTTGTGTGTGCGTTTGTGCAGGAGTGAGGCCGCCTGTTCAACTTTTAGGCCCGCTGCGCAGGCAGCAGGCACCGCCATTTAAGTTCACTGAAGCGCTGGCAAGGAGTTCGAGCCACCGTAGGGGCGAGTGGGACCGACCCACATCCTATCATGTCCATAGCTTCAGGCCAATCCCTTGTGCAGGGTTCCAAAAAGGGGTCCTTGGTAAGTTACACTTCGTACCCTATTGCGTCGCATTATTTAATTCATGATGCAAATTCGACCTGCGCATACACATGTGCAGGCCAGGACGGTCCTCAACCCATTTCAAGTCCTTCCCCGTTTTCCTAAACGCTCCACATCCTTAAGACTCTCACCTCAAGGCCTCCCGTGGTTACTGCACACTGCGGACCTGAACAGACGCCGGCCGCCCAGCTACACCGCCGCCGCCGCTGCCGCGGGGTAGTCATTCCCGCGGACGACGTGGCATCCGGTACGTTGCTGCTGGCTAGCCCATCTGCCGCTGTGTCCAGCTCCTCCTCTGGGATCCTGTCGTCGCACAGGGCGGCGCCGTGCCTGTTTTGGGGGCCAGCTCCGGGGTGATAGCACGGAGCTGCGTGCACGTTCATGGAAGTCGCTGGGGCACTGAGCTGCCTTTCATGTCTGATGTCACCACCATAGGCGTTGGCTCTCACAAGGTTCCGAATCGTGTCGCCATTTACCGGCTTGCAGCGAGCGAATGTGCCGTCAACTGGAGTGATATCCTGGTTGTCATCTGAATATAAATAGATGCTATCAGCAGCAGCAAGCTGATGCTGAAAGGGAAAACTTTCCGGGGCCTCAGCTGGGCATGACGGCAAAACGGTCGTTGCGCGCGTCACGTCGCCAGCTTCTGAGGCCATAATTAACGCAAGCTGCTCAAATAGATATCCTCCAGCCGTGTGTGCCGATATTGCTATGGTTCGGACGCTGTAGAAGCAGCTTTGACCTGGGGACTTCAGGAGACGCGGAGTCAGCGCCTTTGCGCCAAGTCCCCGCTACAAGTTAAGCCTGCGCACGGTCATGCTGGTGCTGATCATGAAACGTAGGAGCTCCAGCAGAGGCGATGACGGCCTGGCCTGTGCGCGTGGCGTCAAACCATGTGCAACCGCAGCGTGAAGAAAGGAAAGCAGCTGATGTCTAGTTTTCCTAAGAATGGGCGCAACAGACCGTATTAGCTATAGGAATATGGCTAACGGTGTCAGCAATGTCGCCTTTGTGCACGTCTGCGCTCTGCCGCAGAGCCTCTGCGCAAGTACGCTGTAGCAATCCGGAATGGGCCAGGCCAGCTTCTATTATCTATATCATACCTTACTTCATTATTAACGATGGAGAATGTACGATGAGCAGCAGACAGGGCACAGCCTCGCTCGCCTAAGTGGGAAGTTCCAGGGACAGCTCGCACCAGACTGCAAACTGTGATGTAAAAGGATTCGTCGTCTTCGTCAACAAAATTTTACGTGTTCCGCTAGCAGACTTCCGAAAAGGAGACCTTCGTCTACTCCTGCACGACATCAACTGCTGTACTATTAGGGGAACCAAAACCACCTCAGGGTTGGCAAACTTCGGTGCTTTGCACATTCCCAACGGAATGAGGTATTATCTGCGTCATGTACTGTCAGCTAGTTCTGTAAGTTTCCTGTGCAGTCGGTTGTGTAGAGTTGGGCATCTCCCACGGTAGGTGCTGTGACGACTGTCCCCTGCCCAGTGATGATACATGGCGTGACAAGCTGTCAGCATTCCGTTACTGTTGCCTACCGGGTATTGACCCCTGCCACAGGCAGACCTTTTTGGATAGGCCACTTCGTCATTCCGTGATGCTCCGTGTCATTCATTGTATCATAAAGCAAGTGCTGCTGTGCGTGGATATGTGTAGATACAGGGGCTTACAGCGTTGCAGGATTCCCAGACGAATCATGGTAAGAGCAGGGGTAAGGGTAACAACAGGCAGCTGTGTGCAGGCAGGTGCGGCAGGTGCAGGTCAAGGGCTCTGGGAAATGCCGTTGAGCTGCGACGGGCAGGTCTAGGCGAACTGCAGGAAGGATTAGACGCCGCTACCGCCTGCTGTTTCTTCCTGCTCGGAATGGTATGCGCCCACCCACATCCTCGAGCTGGTCAACGAGGTCAGGGAACTCATGTTGCCAGATCCCGATCCACCTAGGACTACCCTAGGTGCACAGGCTACTGCCAACGTGGTATGCGCGAGCCTGCTGCAGGTACGAGGCACAGGATCAGTGGTGCAACCTGGTTTGTGGGGGTACGAGCGCCTGGCACTTGCGCATGGACGTTGCGGCAAAGTGTGGCTGAGCCGCGCGAGGGTGCATATATGCAGACCTAGGATGCCGATGTTGTTAACTTCTGGCGAGAGCCTCCTCTGCTGCCAATCCTGCCCAATCCTGCCAGCCCATGTGGTTAGGATAGGCGCATGCAACTCCTAACCGATGCATAGCAAACCCCGATAAAGCCTCAAGATTGGAGATTGCTTATGGTTGGGGATGCACGCAACGGCTCAGGTTGAGATATGGTATTGTTTCACACGCTAGCACGCTACCACACTGGCGACACTGCATCTATCGAGAGGTAACATCTTGTTCCTGGGCACAGGGCGGGCATATTATCGACGAGTCCGATGCCATTTCTGCCAAATACGCCGCAAGTGCAGCTGTGGGAATGGCTTGCGGCAAACGACTGACATTCAGTTGGTCTGTCCATGTATAAAATTCAGATGGACCCTGGCAGAAGAGATCGAGAAGCGCTGAAATCAGCCAAATACTTGTCACGGGCCCTGACAGCTAGTCCAGTGCTCCAGTCCACGGGCGTTGTCGTACTGGAACAGGTCGCCTGGATGCCGAGTTGCCTACAACAGGTTATCGGGTACTATGCGACTTCATTGATAGTCATAATGTTGGAAATGTTTGCTTCTAGGTTGCCTTGATGCAGCCGATAGCAAGGCGAATTGTCCCTGCGCCTATCAGCGCTAGTTTCCTTCACAATCAGGACGTCAAAAAATTGATATTGTCGATCGGTGCGAGCTTATCGGCATGCAGTGGATGCCAGCGCTTCACTGTAAAGTCCCTTGCGTCGTGGCGGTTCGCGCGAGTACATTACCTTAACACTACTGAAACACGGCGCGCTATGCATTCCGTGGTGATCTCACAAGGATGCTCCCATCCGGGCGTCAGCCGCGCGTGTCCGTACCAGCAGCACCAGGCCCCCGACCTCCCCGCCAAGTGGCCATCGCTGATCCATCGCCCACATGTGACCACTGGCAGCGGCCACGCCTCTGAAAACCGACGCACAACGTTGCCTTCGCTGCGGGCAATGACCTGCTTTGGCGCAGCCGCTGCTAGTGCTCCTGCGGCGACAGGTTTCCCCGCCATCGCTACGGCCCGCCTGGGGTTTCCTCCTCCTCCCGGGTCACCATGGGGTCGGAGGATCACGCATCAATCAGCTTCAGCCGCAGCCACTCGGGGCTCAGCCTCCGCTGCTGCCTCCGCCGCCGCCGCAGCGGCAGCGACGGACGCGCCATCAGCTGCCGGCCGTCAGTCGGCCGCCACCAGTGGTGCGAGCAGCAGCGGCGGAGGCGGTGGCGGTAGCGGCAGCGACGTTCCCGTCCCTTCTCGGCTACAGCAGGTGGACTACAGTGCGCTGGCCGCCAGCTGCTGGGAGCTGCGGGAGGGCTGGCTGCCAGCTAAAGTGGAGCAGGTGGGTTAGGCCAGGAAACGCGTGTTGGTCAGCAAAGGAGATGGGGAGCAGGTGGGTTGGGGGAATGCGGGCTGGGTAGCTGAAGATGACGCCGTGGGACGCACTGCGGGGCTGTGTGTGTTGTCAAGCCGCCTTTCGACCCACCGTCGGCTGCAAGCGAGTGTGTTGTATCGGTGAGCAGACAATCCGAGTAAGCTAAGTTTGGTCCGCGAAGGGGAACGTAAGGGGCCAGGAGAGGGATGAAGCAGAAGACGTTGCGAGGTTAGCGGATTGGGTCAGCGTGCGGGCGGGCGGGTGGGAGGGCTCAAGCAAGCGTTTCCCTGGCCTATCAGGGAAGCTACTGTTGCTGAAGGGGGTAAGCTAGGGCTCGGGTGCAGTGCCGTTTGGTTGGTAGTTGTGGACTGAGGGGCAGTTGGTAGTTGTGGCAATGAGGTTTTTGTTCGACAGCTCGTCGAGAGGGGACCGACCTGGTGTCGCCGCTGCCGGAAGGAAGACGTTCCTCCCGCGAATCGCGCGGCCTCACGCTGCTTCCTAACATCCCTGCCTCCCTTAACATCCCCTAGCCGTCCCAATCCTGCGCACCCAATCCCCCGCTCGCTCGCCGCCCGCGACACGCCGCCCGAAAAACCAGCCGAACACCCCGGACATTCTCCACAACCGGGTATGTCTCGGACGTGCCCCCGGGATGCCCCAGGTGGCCATGCCGGACAAGACCAGCCTTTGCCTCCGCCTGCGTACGCCGTCCGACCAGGGGTGGCTGCGCGTGTCCTGGCACCAGGCGGCTGGCCGCCTCAACATGATGTCCCATGGGTCGCTGCCGGAGCGCGGCAACGCCTCAGAGCTTTACAGCCTGGGCGAGCAGGTGGGGGGGGCGCTCTTAAGGTCTGGCTCGGCCAACCGCATTCCTGGTTCCACTATCCCTTTTGTCGGCGCGCACAACCGCTTCAGTGCTCCGCAGCCGCTAGGGCGCCAGCGCTGCCAATCAACCAGCCCCCACGCATGCATACGGGATGTAACGCACAGCACGCTGTCCGTCTTCGTCGGGGCACTTCCAGCCTACTTTCCAGCATCCGCTGTCTGGGTTTGGCTTGGTGTCTGCAGCCTGATGCTGATTCACACTTGCGCCGCGCTGCATTCCCTACCTGACAACCCTAAGGAAGCCGTGTACAGGTTTGGTTCCCCGTTTCTCAGTCCATATGGCGTACATTTGCGTACGACGCAGGTTGGGGTCACGCAGCGAAATGTGGCTCTCACATGCGCCCCTGGTCGCCCCTAAATCCCGCGGCGCCCCCGATCTCAAGTCCTTCCGCTCCCTCGCAAACACCTCGCCCCTAGCCCACACAAACCCTCACAAGCACCAACCCCTCGCCAGCACCAACCCCTAGCCCACACCAACCCCTCGCAAACACCAACCCCTAGCCCACACAAACCCTCACAAGCACCAACCCCTCGCCAACACCAACCCCTAGCCCACACCAACCCCTCGCAAACACCAACCCCTAGCCCACACAAACCCTCTCGCGCACCCAGGTCCGCGATGTGCTGGTGGGCCTTGTGCTGGTGGGCGTGCGGCTGCCCGCCGCCTGGGAGCGGGTGGCCCAGCTGCAGTTCGGGGTGCGGCCGGGGGAGCCTCCCACGCACCACCTGTACTGCGAGGTCATGGCCAGGTGGGAGTAGTGAGGAGCGGCGCGGTGGTCATGTGAGCCGTGCTTGCCACGTGGCACGTGTTTGTCATGTCCGTCACGTGGGAGGAGATCGTCCCGTGAGGCCAAGCAACCCTCGAGCCGGACATGCGGGCTGTTTGTGATGCGGGGGTGGGTGGGGAGGGGAGGGGAGGCCCGGTGCGGAGGCGGGTAGATGCGAGGACTGGGCTGGATGCAGGAATGTTGCGGTCACGTGCAGCCAAGATATCCGTTGTTGAGATTTGTCTTGGTTAGTGAGCGTCAGCTTTAAGCTGAACACTTGGTTTATATTAATTTAGGCTACTAGGGCTGATAGGGCTGCTGGGGCTGATAGGGGTGTTCACGGGTGCCGGCGGAAAAGCAGTAACAATTGTTACAATGGGCCCCAGACCGTAAGGTAAAGCCGGGCGGAGCAACCGAAGTAAACGACGCCCAACAATCCCAGACAGGGGCCGGCGTGATTCCTGTCGTACCACTCTTCGGCCCTAATGTAGCCTCAACCCCCATTCGCCCACCTCTCCCACCCTCACCGCCGTCGCAGGTACAGCAACGTGATCCTGACGGGGGCGGCTGACGAGGTGCTTGCAGTGGCGTATCAGGTGAGGGTCGATGGGTGTACCAGGTGAGGGTGGGCAGCTGAGGAAACTCGTGTCAGTACAAGTGAGGTGGGTGGTGGCTTTGAACGAAGCTTCGCCGCCACCGGACATCTGTGGAAGCCGGGGGGGGGCGTGTATAAGAGAATCCGCGAATCCACGGCCGACAAATTGAGGGGGCCCAACCAGCGGGGGGGTCCAATCAGCGTCCCAGAGCCCGGGACCCCGGTGCTGGGGCGCCAAGTTTGCACTGCAGCAGCGGTGAATCAGCAAACATGGAACCAGCGAAACCGAACACGGGTTCCACCGCCAGCGGTCCCGCTCTGCTGTCTTGGTTGCAGGTAGGCGGCATGATGTCCAGTCACCGGCAGGTGCAGGTGGGGCGCACATACGCCCTGCCGCCGCAGCTCTTCGGCGTGGCGCCCACCGCCGTGACGTCGCTGACTGAGTGGCGAGACACGCTGGTGCGCGCGGCGGTGCTGGCGGCGGCGCAGCAGCGGGAGGTGGCGGAGCAGCGGCGCGCGGCGGCGGCGGCCAAGCAGAAGCAGCGCGGTGGCGGCGGCGGAGCCGCCGGCGCCGCCGCCGGCGCGATGCCGGACGTGACGGCGGCGGAGGTGGCGGCGGCGGAGCCGCCCGCCGGCACCAGCAACGGCGGTGGCGACGGCGGCGGCAGGCTGGCGGATGGTTTCATCCGCGCCTTCCACGGCGTCAGCCCCAGCCTGGTGGACGAGCTGTGCCGTACAGCCGGCGTCCGGACCGACGTCAGTCCCGGGGCGCTGGGCTCGGCCGAGTGGGAGGCGTTGTACGGCGAGTGGGCGGCGTGGCAGGAGCGGCTTCGGAGCGGCACCTTCGCCGCCACGTCCGACCCCGACACCGGCAGGTGAGCTCCCCGCAATAATTGATAACTGGTAACTGATAACTGGTAACTGGTAACTGCTGCCTCCTCCTCCACGCCCCTTCCGGGCAAGGTACACGCCTCCTCTCCCCGATATCGAATCCCATCTGCGCCCCATCGTGCGCGCGACTCCTCTGGCGGCCGCAGGTACTCGGTGTTCGGTTCCCTCCCCCGCCGCCACCCCTCCGTACATGCCATGTTGGAGGACTACTACGGGCCCCTGACGGCGGCGGAGGCGCACGTGCAGCTGCACAGCAAGCTGGCGGCGGTGGTGGCGGCGGCGCTGAAGAAGGCGCGCGGCAAGGTGCGGTTACGCGGGGCGCAAGGGAAGGGGGGTGGGCTCGACCAAACCCGCTCAAACCACCTAGCTGGTTGTCCAGCCGGTCAATCGTGTTTTCCTCTTTGCCGGTCCGCTGGGTTCTTACCCTTGCACCCCTTCGCGCGCCTTTTCGCCTCCCTCCCTCCCCTCTCTCCCCCTCCTCCGACGATGCGCCAGCTATTATACCTATGTCGTATAACCGGCCTTTATACCACCTCCCCCTCCTCCGACCTGCCTCCAGACCCGCGCGTTCGAGCAGCAGCTGGCCGAGTCGGGTCGCAGCGAGGAGGTGCAGCGGCTGGCGGACCTCATCACCGCCAACCTGTACCGGTGGGTACCTGGGCGGGTGGGTACCTGGGCGGGTGGGCGCAGGTGTGTGGTGCGAGGGCAGGGAGGCGGACGCCGACGCGGATGGTCCCAGAACCTCCGCCTGGACCCAGAACCCCGCCGCTCCTCTCCCGCCTTTGCTCTCTTATGTCGTTTTCACGGGTGTCCCCTCCCTGCCCCCTCCCTGCCCCCTCCCCCTGCCCCCTGTCCCCTCACCACCCCCCCTTGACCCCTCCCTGCCCTGCCTCCGCTCCGCCGCCGCCCCGCCCCCCCCCAGCATCCCCGCCGGCTCCTCCTCCGCCGAAGTGGAGGACTGGGACACGGGGGAGCCGCTGACCCTGCAGCTGGACGCCACCAAGCCGCCGGTAGCCTCAGCGACGGCACTGTACCGCAAGTAGGGCGCCTGTCGTACATCTGGCCGTCCGTCCGTCTGTGTGTCGTGTGATGTCATCGTGCAATACGGTCATGAATGCTGCAGTACGGTCATGAATGCTGCATGCGGTTGGCTGGGGATTGTCTGTCGGCCAGATGTGACTGTCGGGGCGAGAGCGCGACGTGACGATGGCGCGTGTGAAATGAAGGAGGGCTGGGGCTCTGGCGATGCCTTAGTGGGAAGGCTGGGCCGGCAGGCAAAAGGCAATTATGGGTTTCCGAGATAGAGGGCGTGGGGGGTGTCAGGAGAAGTCAGGGGAGCGAAGAAGTGTTCCTGCTGTTTTTATTGATGAAACAGATGCCGTGATGACGACTTAGAGCGACTCCGTTATTGGGCAGCGCTATCATCGTTTCCCACTCCCCCCTTACACCCGCACGCTGCCAATGCCACCGCATCCCGCTTTCACAATAGGGCCCGCAAGCTGCGGCGGGCGGTGGATGCCGTACAACCGCTGCTGGAGGAGATCCGGGCTGACGTGGCGTACCTGGAGGATGTGGAGGTGCGGCCGGGGGGGGGTGAATGAGGAACGAGGGAGCGGCGACAGTGGGGGCGGTGAGGCAGCCCCGCTCCGAAACCAGCAGGCCGCCATGGAGAGAGACGGGTGTACAAATATGTGGCTTTATTAGGACGGGAATGCAAATATGTAGCTTCAGTAGCTTTACGTCGTAAAGCAACGTACCTCTTACACTAAAGCAAGGGGGGGTCTTATCGTCGCCGGCACGTGCATCGCAGGTGGGCCTGGTGGGACTGAAGCGGTGGACCGGCGATGCAGCCGACTTGACGGCTCTGCGGGAGGTGCAGGTGGGTGGAATGTTGCCTGGAGGAGGCATCCCCCGGACCCTGGTTCGGTTGGTGGTTGCGAGACGACGGCCCTCCGGCGGGGGTGGATGTTGTGTGGGTATGAGTGGGCGCGCCAGGGGCGGTCGCCACAGGGTTCCCCCGGTGAATCCCGATAAGGGGATACGCGTAAGGGCGGCGGGCACCCTCTCCCGCCTTCGCCCAACTGTCGTACTCGAACTCGAACTGGCGATGCACCGCAGCGACGCATCTCCGAAACCCGTGCCGTACGTGTGTACGACAGGATGAGCTGGTGGCCGGCAAGTACATGAAGCCGCCGCCGGACGCGGCCCTCGCCCAGAAGACTGCGGCGCGAGCCAGCAAGGCGGCGGCCAAGGCCGCGAAGGGAGGCAGCGGGAAGAAGGGCGGCAAGGGTGGCGGAGCTGGCGGCCCGGCGGGGAAGGCGGCGACCGCCGCCGACGGCGGTCAGGACGCGGCTTCTGCCCGACGATACACCAGCCCCGGTGGCTTCACGGTGCTGGTGGGGCGGAATAACAAGCAGAACGATGTGTTGAGCACGCAGGTCGGCTGGGCGTGAGACGGGGCGCGGGCGGGGGCATATGAAACCCTGAGGACCATGGGCCCAGGACACACAAGAGGGGCCAGTGTGGGTGGGGGGATGCATTATCCACGCCACCCAGCCCGTCTCCCAACATACCACCCGACCCACTCACCCACCCAACCAACCAAGCAACCACTTTACCGACCATCCTCAACCACCAACCGCAGGTGGCGGCCGACGACGACCTGTGGCTGCACGTGCGCGGCATGCCCGGCTCCCACACGCTGCTGCGAGTGCCGGCCGGCTCCGCCCCCGGCGACGACGACGTGCAGTTCGCCGCGAACCTGGCGGCCTTCTTCAGTCGGGCCAGGGACAGCCTCAAGGCGGACGTGGTGCTGTCGAAGGGGGCGTGGGTGCGCAAGCCACGAGGTGCCAAGCCGGGCGCGGTGATGATTACTAGGGAGCTGAGGAACGTGGTCGGGAGGCCGGGGGATTGCCCCGCCGCGGCGGCGCCGCCGGCGGCGGCGACCAAGGGGTAGCGAGGAAGACCCGTGTACGACGAAAGGGAAACCGTATAGAGCAGACGGGCGTTTCGAAATGCATGCTGGAGAGGTTGGTTGAGGGAACTAAAGTCGGCGCGGTGAGGGACGGTATGTATGTGTGTATGTATGGAGCGGGGTGGCTGGAAGGGGGGCGGGGGGGGGGGGGAGGTTGGAGATGGCGCTGGCGGTGAGGAGGTGGCGGGAATTCGGCGGAAGCCGAAAGCACGGTGGACGGTGCGTTCCGAATAATGGGATCGTGGCGTGCCACCACGATTAACGACGATCTTTCCGGTGGCTTCCCGGGTGGTTTGCGACTGCCCGTCTGCGGGGGTCCAAATGTTGTAGGGGTTCATCTTGCAATGGTGTTGTTGCCAAGGTCGAAAGCACACTGGAGGCCAATTCGGGGGAAATCATTTCCCGGAAATGGGCTCGTATCGTAACATCCTGGGAGCCCATTCCTCATGCACTCACCCTACAGATAAAACATAGCAGAGGCCTTCGTTAACTGTCATACATCGATAGTTTGAGTAGCTGTGTTGCCAGTCTGCTACGCTGGCCAGCCCTCACTTGACGGGACCTCCCCACCCGCTGGCCACCAGTCAACACCATACCATCCCGCCTCCATGTTCAACGCGGGAAACTTATTAGGAAGGACAACCGACTACCTACAGGTAGGCATCGATCACTGTTAAATCAATCCACATGTGGCCAGTCATGAAAGTTCCAAAACTTCGACAGCGTCACCTTTATTACTTGCGCCCGTACACCAGCGATTCCCGATCCATCCGCGCCGCTGCATTGGAAACGACCAGCTGATCACGAAATGTGTGGTGCCGCCGCTGTCTACCTCCTCACTCTGCGCCATCTCGCGAACCAACGAGGCTGGAAGTAAGCAGCTGCTGAAAGCAACCGGCCTTCACTGGTTGGATGTGAGCGGCCGCCTACCATACCAACCCTGTCCCCGAACCTACCTGGCCCTGAACTAAGCCGTACACGATAGGCATGTAGCAAAGAAAGAAACGCATATATAACATTCATAAACGCAATGGCGAATAGTGGACGTACACACCTTCTGCGGCCACTCAGTATCATGTGAGGGGTCTCCTGCAGGAGTCTTTGGTATGCCCGTATCCCCCCAGCCTCCTCACGCACCCGCTCCCGAAAACCCGACTCCCGCGAGGACCACCACCAGCAAAGAACAAACCCAATCGGACCAAACCCAGCGCTTCGCCCCGACTCAACGCGAGCTGCCGCTGCCGCAGATCCCCTCGAAGCCCAGCTGACCCGACCGCAGATCCGAAACCGCAGTCCGCATTCCAAACGCCGCCACGCACACCGTCCCCGTGGCCATGACTCCCGCCAGCGCCAGAACCACGATGCTGGGTCGCCCACTCCTCTTCACCGCGCCCGCCACTGCTTTCGTGCCCACCATACCCGCCACCAGGCTAGCCGCGCCAAAGACAACGGCGTAGGAGGTGTTGAGGCGGTGGATCAGCGCGAATTGGGTCAGGGCGGCGGAGGAGGAGAACAGCACCATGGCGCCGCTGGTGGCGGCGGTGACCTGGCAGCGGGGAGCGGCGGAGTGGATGGATGGGTGGGGGAGTGGCGGAGTGGATGGATGGGTGGGGGAGTGGCGGAGTGGTGGAGTGGATGGATGGGTGGGGGAAGCAGCAGAGTGGGTGGCGCGGCAAGAAAGGGGTGCCGTCATGCAGGTCTCGAATCGTCAGATACGGATGCGTTTGGGAGCGGTGGTGGTGATTCGCGTGAAGGGATGGTGCTGTGAAGGGACCGGCTCATGTCAAGCAGGGTGGGCCCCCGAGAACAAACACCTCGGACTTTTTGCCGGCGCCGTCGAGGAGGTTATGACGCAAAAGCCCCGTACGCAGCACCGTGCGCAACACCGTGCACAGCACCGTTTCTGTTTTGGAAAACGAGGGACGCTCCGGGAAGGCTTTTGCAGCGCCGAGGGTGTGTAGCCGTGCGCTCCGCGCTCGGACGTCATTCGCTGGCGCCGACCCATCAGTACACATCACTTACCTGCGGGTGCACGCCGAGCTGCAGCATCAGCGGCCCCATGACCATGCCGCCTCCTAGACCCAGCAGCCCGCCAGTCAGCCCCGCGCCGAAGGTGGCGCACAGCGTAAAGAAGGGCGCCTGCAGCACCAGCAGCGCGGCCGCGCCCTCGGCGTACGTCTCCACCGGCAGCGCGCCGCCCCTCGCCACTTCCCCCGTCGCCGTCAGCCGCTTGCTGTTTGCAGCAGCGGCAGCGGCGGTGGCTGCGGCGCGGGCGCCGTCGTCGTTGAGGCCGGCGGCGGCGGCGACGCCGTCCGTGGGCCCCGCCGCCTGTGCGATGACGTCCAAGGGATCCCCCTCCCCCTCCACCTCCAGCTCCTCATCTCCCCCATCCACCGCGTTTGCTTCCGCCTCCAGCTCCTCCGCATGCAAGGCCGCCGTCGCCACCAGCACCGCGCCAACGCTGATGCACAGCATGGCGACGATCTGGATCACGAATAGGGCCCACCAGGCGGGGCTGCACCGGGGCTGAAAGGCGCGGACCGCCTGCAGCACCAGGTACAGCAGCCAGGCAGCCAGCACCGCGGCGGCGAAGCGGGGAGGTATCCGCCGCAGCGCCACGGCCCAGCCGGCCCCCCAGGCACGTATGGCAGCTGTGGCGGAGGCGGCGAAGCCGTGGCAGAGGCGGCTGACGCCGCCGCGCTGGCTGGCGGCGGCGGCGGCGCCGCCGCCGGCTTCCATCTCGAAATGTATTGCGGTGGGCATAACCGATGGGGTGCTGGAGCCGACGGCGGCGGCGGCGCCGACGGTGTCGTCGCCGCGGCGGTGGTCGTACGGCATGTCCGACTCCGGCATCCACTCGCCGGCAGGCCGGCTGGAGGGCAGGAACGCGGGTTGCGCGGCGGCGGTGGCGAAGGGCGACAACGTCGTCGCGGCGGTGTACGGCGGTGTACGGCGGCTGGATTGCCCAGCAACGCCGGCGGCGGTGCGCCCGTCTTCACCTTCCTCAAGCAGCGTCTCGAGATGTGTCGGCGGCCGGTATCCGTCCCCGCCGCCGCCGTCGCCGCCGCCGTCGCCGCCATTGCCAGGCCCCGTACGACTCCTCCCGCGACCGTTGCCACCGTCGACGTAGGACGCCGCTGGAATTACGCCGCCGTACTCGGCCCGTGGATCCGGGTGCGGTGAGTGGTCCACGTGCGGGCCCAGCAGGGGCAGATCCAGATCCAGATCCGGGTGTTCCCTGGAAGCACTCTCGCCGCTTCCTAGGCGCAGCGACCGACTTCGCGGCTGGGCGAAGCTGCTCCCCCGAGATGAAGCTGCTGGCGGTTGCGGCGGCCGCGCCGCCGTCAGAGCCGGCGACGACGCCGCCGACGCCGCCGGCGGCCGATGCGGCAAGCTCACTGGGGGAAAGCGGTTCCGCCACTTGGATCTGACGGGGTGGTTGGGTGGTTGGACGGTTGGGGTCAGGGTGGGGGCCAATGCGCGCTGTTGCTGCCACCGCTGCATGAGCTGCCACACGACGGGCGCCAGCAACGGGTGAACGCACCAGCCCCTCCCCACTCCCCGGTTGTACGGTTCACAAGGTAAGACGGAGCAAAACCAAGAGTCCGCATCCTATACCCCTGGTACGCGGCTGGCCCTGTTGCGACACGCTCAGCCCCCTCCCTCCCAGCTTCCCAGCTTCCCAGTTTCCCGCCCTCCCTGGTGCACGTTACCCGCGTTACCCGCCCAGCCCACGTGTACGGAAACAGCCGCCCCCACACCTCCGCTGTAGCCAGCTGTCATCACCGGCTGCCTCCGCGCCCTCCCCCCCTGCCATCGCCGCCGCCGTGGCCGGGTCGAACGAGCTCCTCCGCGCCAGGAGGGAGCCGCCCCGGGCGCCAGGGCGCGGACCGCGCTGCGGCTGCGGCCGCCTCAGTAGCTGTGACAGCAAGCGAGCCGTGGCTGCGGAGGGCAGGCCGCGAGCTGCGGGGGGCAGGACTCCGAACGGCGACATCGCTCGGAAGGACCTGCGCGCCGCCGCCCCCGGCCCCTGGCCTGCCCCGCCCTCGTCGTCGGTGTACCCCTCCGCGTCGCTGTCGAAGTCCACCACACCCTGAGGCGGGACGTCACCGGCGACGGGTGAGGGGTGCACATATGGCCACGTGGGTACGACACGGCACGATCACGTGCGGCACGTACGGTTAAGTCGAGGATTCTTTGTGGGATGAAGCATCAAGAAAGGAAGACGCAATGCATTCCGAACGCAGAAGCAAAAACGTAGTGATGTATGTGGCAGTGAAACTGAACCGCTGATGTGCTTGTTTACCGCTAAGCCTCGATATTTGTGTATGCGCGCACGGCCGTAACCTCTTCTCCTGACAGTTGTGGTGTACCAAAACCCTCGCAGCCCCCCCTAACTTGCATCCTAGCCCCGACGCCTCCCGCCACCCGCACCAGCTCATTGAAGGCCCTCCAGGAGGGGGCGTACTGCAGCGAGGAGCTGGGGGGAGAGGGGGACAACGGCGGCGGAGAGCCAGGCGCGACCGGCCCCGGGGCGGCCCCGGTGGCGGAGCGGCGACCCCAGTCGTCGCCGGCACCGGCGTAGGGCTGCGGCGCGACGGCGACGTGTACGGCAACGGCGCCTGCCGGCAGAGAGCCGCTGCTGGTGGGTGTGTCGAGGCCGCCGCTGCCGCCGACTGTGGTGGCGGCGGTGGCGACGCCCTCCATGCAATCCCACGAGGCATCAACGCCTCGGCGTCGTGGCCCGCCCGCCGTGTTGGCGGCCGCGGCAGCACTGCCACCACCGCCATCGTACGGCGGCAATGCCGTACCGTCGCCGTCGGCCCCTTCCAGGCAGCCCAGCGAGGCGTCCTGATCGGGCTCAAGGGCCCGGAGGCCATCACGTGGGGGCCCTGGCAGGATGTACGACGGACCGCGCCGCTGGCGCAGGCCCCCCGGCGGCGCCGCCAGGCCGTGGGAGGGGTGGTCGGAGCCGTTGTGGTCATTTGACAGCAGCGACTGGCGGCCGCTGCCGGCGCCGCCGTCGCTGTCAGCTGCCGCCGCCTCCATGGCTAGCTTCCGCTTGGTCTCTTGGGCCCACAGAGCGCGGCCCTGTGGTCGACGGGGCCAGTGGCACGAGGGGGAGGGGGAGGACATGAGGGGGCACGAGGGGGAGGGGGAGGACATGAGGGGGCACGAGGGGGAGTGCGGGACATGAGGGGGCACGAGGGGGAGTGCGGGACATGAGGGGGCACATGGGGGAGTGCGGGACATATGAGTGGCGCCGGCAGTCGGTGGTCGGGCCGCCATCCTAAATACCGGTAACTCCGCCTTTCCCGCCGCCTCAGCAACCCCGCAACGACCATCCCGGCAGGGGTGCTGGTGTACAACACGCATCCACCCGACCACCAATCCCATGCTGGACGCTCACCCTCCCCCCCACACCCCACACCCCATGCGTATGTTTCCACGCTCCCACCACGTGCCCAGGCACAGATGCATAAGCCCCACGCGCCTTTGCAATTGCCTGCGCCAGCAGCAGTAGCAGCAGCAGCAGCAGCAGGATGTTGAGAAGCCAGGAGGGCAGCATCACGTTGAGCAGCACTCCTGCAGCCCGCGTGCGCGTGTGTGTTTGGGGCCGGGGGGCGGATGACGGGTGAGCTAGGGGTGTGCTGGCCTGCGGAGTAAGGACACGGCTGGCGTGTAGAGGCGACGGAGTGTGGGAGAGCGGGGAAGAGGAGCCGAGCGGCCAAGCCAGAGGGCCCTAGAGACCCACAACCCACAACCCACCTATGCCCACGCCGACCAGCAGCACCGGAGTCAGCATGACCATGAGCGGAAAGTCGATGAGCGGAAGCTCCCGGCTGGCGGGATGGGTGCGCGGCAGGTTGGCCACCAGGGCCGATAGGGAGGCGGCGGTGATGCATGCCTGTGACAGCGCTGTGCTGGGCTTGAGGGCTGGGGAGAGAGGGTTTGGAGGGCGGGTGACGTTGTAATTTTGGTCAACTACACATTACGGGTGGCGGGTTGGTAGGGTCAGTGGGGGATGGGAGGGTAATGAGACAAGGGGGCGGTGGCGAGGGATGGGAGGTTGCGGAGAGCCCAGCCTTGGAACCGCATGCGAAACTCAAATGCAGGCAATATGTAGCCGCCCGGCGAGCGTACGACATACAGCAGGGAACTGAAGCCAATGCCCATAGCACGGCCTGTTCCATTGATGTTCGCCGCGGGACAAGTGTGACGGCACAGGGATTAAGGATGCAGCAGGGGGCACGCACCCTGCGTAATAGGGGCTAAATTTCTTAGCTCCTCAATTCTCTGGGCGCTTTTTCGTCGTCCGATGGCAATGACAGTACACTTTCGCACCCGTCGCGTGGTCAGATTGCCAAAACGAAAACTTACACTAACTATATTTGTGTGCGTGCGTTGGAACAGGAAATGCGTTCCCATACTCAATATGCCGTTAATCGCAGTCGCGCTGGAGCTCACCAAATCCAACCAGCGCGTTGAAAATTGGAATAAATATAGCGCCTCCACCTACACCCGATGCCGTTGCCACAGCTCCAATCTGCGGCAAATGACGACGGAAGCAAAAGAGTAAGGCTATCCGTCGAAAGCCCTACGCCCTTTAACATCAGCAAAATATCCTTCTGTTAGTGGCTTACAACGACGGTGAGCACGAGCGCCACCATCGTGCGGGCGTTGACTTGGAACGGTGAATCGACGGTAAGATCC
This sequence comes from Yamagishiella unicocca, assembly GCA_003116995.1. Taxonomy (NCBI): domain Eukaryota; kingdom Viridiplantae; phylum Chlorophyta; class Chlorophyceae; order Chlamydomonadales; family Volvocaceae; genus Yamagishiella; species Yamagishiella unicocca. The sequence continues at coordinate 167,737 of BDSL01000060.1, forward strand.
TCATCCATGATTTTTAGGCAAAGTAAAAAGTAAGAATGTGAAGAAAATCAACGAGCTTTAGGTAAGGGCTCCAAAATCAGCGCTAGTCAGCCAACAATGTCTTGTACACCCAAGCCGCGATCAACAGCTCCTTGCGTTCATGGGGAGGTTTTAGATGCCCTTTCACTTGGGGTGACGTACAGTATGTGGCATGCCAGTTGCATACGTACCCGGTGTCCGAATAGCTGACCGCCGCCGACAGTTCCGAGACCGTACGACTGACGTAAAATGGCACAAGGCCGAAGCCATACGCCTGAAGGATATGTAGAGTCAGAGTGAGAGACACCAGCGACTACCAAGAATCGTTTCGCAGTTTTGGACGCGGACACAGCGCTGCACAGCGTGACGGCAGACCGTGGTATCCGTACAAGGTACGGAACGGTGAAATGAGTCGACTCAACTCAAGCAGGGCATACTTGTTGCCGTGTCCAGGCGGTTCTTTGATGAAATCGCAAGTGCAATTTGCCAGAACAAGGAGTGGCAGCCCAGCGCCACCTCACGTGCTCATCACAACAGAGGAAGCACAGCAGCCACGCGACTCGCCAGAACCACACGCGCTGCGCGCAGGTCCCAATCGGAAGTAAGGCCGCTGCGTCCGCCTCGCTCACTGCTCTTGTGTTTGCGCCAGAACTGTGGCGTGCTGTGTTACACCGCACGACAAAGTCAAAGGCCATGCATTTGTGACGTTTTATATTACAAGACAACCAACTGATGCCCGCGGCAACAAGGGCGCAGGGCAATGTCGCCAGCTCGAGTAGCATTCCTTACTCTTAAGAGCTGTAACTCCAAGCTACAAACTGCAACGCGAAGCTTCTATGGCCCCACGTGCTTTTATCCCAACACCATAACCGAGCCGGGGCAAGTAAAACCCTTACAAACCAGCAAGTTCGCTCTGCGTCCAGGCGTTAATTAACTTGGTAGGCATCGACCAGTAGCGAAACGCGACGACGGCATAGCGCCGACGAGGGTAGTGTACTCCCTAAAATGCGCAAAAACAGTCACTCTAAGAACTCCCACGCCGTCCCGACGGGCAGCAGCCAACCAACCACCACTGTAACAGTTACGACTACCACCAGGCACGGCCTGCTCCGCCCATTAGATAGCCAAAGCAGGCAACACCTGCGGCGCTCATCTCACCTCCCTTGCCGTCCTGGCTAGGGCAGGGGGCCTGGATTACTGCCCTGCTTCATCCAGTTAGGGCGCCGGTCCCGCGGTCCAGTCCTTGGCGACCTCATCCTGCAATGACGCGCGAGCATGACGTACAGAGCAGCCGCCGTCACCACGAGTCCCAACAGCAGAAGCATAACGGCCACCCCCACCCGCCCGAGGACAGGCAGCATGATGATGCTTTTTGTTGTAACGGTTGTAAGGATGGTGATGCTATACATGTACGATGCAACAGTTCCTATTACATGTAATGCGATACGGTTATCTGGAAGCGCAAGGAGGTTCAATCGCTCAAGAGACGGCTCCACCTCCTGTCCCGCTGTTGCCCGCTCCGTAACCATCCTTGCCGTTACCTGCTGGAACAGTGCGTCCTCCGATCCAGTCGCTGTGGCGGTTTTATATAGAATCAAGTCGCTGTGGCAACTAACTATATGATCCAGTCGCGCCGTGGCAGTTAACGATTTGGTCCAGTCGCTGTGGCGGTTAACCACATGCGCAAAGCACGCCTAGTTGGGGTGCGTGTGCGGCTGTCGCGGGCGGGCCGACCCATGGGATGCTGCTTGCAGAGAGGAAAATGAGCGCAGTGCGGCCTCAGACGCGGTAGGCCAAGACCTAGCAGATTGCTCCTCACCAATCGCCGCAGTGCAGCGTACTGATGTAGTTGACGACCCGGGCCCGCAGACCATCTTCGAACAAACCCACGCGCTCTTAACCCCGCCAATTTGCCCACCGATTTCCCCTGTCCGCCCCACCCACCATCCACCCACCAGAATCCACCCTCCAGAATCCACCCATCCAGCATTCGGTTTCTACCTGTCACGTGTTAACCCTAGCTACCTCTAGCTACCCCAGCAAACCAGCGCCCACCTGCTGCTGGTCGCGGCCGCCATCGCCGCCGCCGCCGCCGCCTACAATTACATCGGGCACCAGCGGCTCTCCCAGCCGTTCCGCGGCTTTGCTGCCGCCGCCGCCACCCAGGGCCTTATCCTTAGCGACGGCAGCCCCCGCCGTCACCGCCGCCGCCAGGCTCCGCGCCGCCTGATCCACCTGCCCCGCGGATCCCCGAACCACGTCAGCGACTCCGGCAGCAGACTGCCGCAGCTTGCCCGCCATAGTGCCAAGCTGATTACGGATGTGGGACGACGGGGCGACGAGGTGCCGTACATATATAAGTGGCGGCGGCAATGGCGGGCGGCGGCAATGGCGGGCGGCGGCAGTGGCGGGCGGGGTCAGACCAAGGGGATGAGAAACGCGGGCGCCAGAAATAGGCACGCAAGGTCGAGCCACTCCCTCCTGACCCCTACTTTCCCCTCGGTCGCCACCGCGGCTGCTGGCGGATCACCAAACACCGCATAACATCCAAACACATGGCCGCACGGAGGCCGCAGGAATGCCGCACGATCGCCGTACGGAGGCCGCACGAATGCCGTACGAAGGCCGCATGAATGCCGTACGGAGGCCGCACGAACGCCGTACCGAGGCCGCACGAATGCCGTACGGAGGCCGCACGAATGCCGTACGGAGGCCGCACGAACGCCGCACGGAGGCCGCACGAACGCCGGCCTCCAGCTCGCTGCCACCCAACGCCTCCACACAGTTAACAGTACATTACTACTACACACAGGGGAGCCCCTTCCACCCACCAGCTGCCCCGGCTTGCTGCTCATCACCTCTCCAGCTGCCGCCATCACCTTCGCCGCCGCGCCGGCGCCGGCGGCGCCACCGCTGCCTTCGCCAGCTTCGCGCTCCTTGATCTTGTCCTTATCCGATGGCCCCAAACCTATGGCGGTGGTTGCGGCTGTCAGGGCGTCCACGGCGCCGCCGCCCACGTCAGCACCACCAGCCTCGCCGCCGTCTCCACCCTCCTCTCCACCATCCGGGCCCTCGCCCTCGTCGCTGCTGCCTCTCTCCGCCAGGGGGTCTCGCAGGGGAGCGGGGCCGATGGCTGGGCTCCGCTCGCAAACCTAGAGGACAGCAGAGGCAAGAGCGGGGTTGAGGTAGTTCAACGACCGCCGGCCGTGGGGATCGATGCGGGGACCGCCGCATCCGAGGCAGCATGCGAGGAGCAAGGCTCACAAGTCCACGTCCATGGCAGCAAGTAGCCAGCTGGGTAAGTAGCCAGCTGGGGAGCTAATCAAGCCCCACCCCAAGTCTTAGTAATAACTCCTACAGTGGGCCCCAGACCACAAGGTAGAGCCATCGGGCGCACCGCCTGACAAACTGAAAGCGACGTATGCAGGAGACCCTGTCCTGCTCCTGGTACTCCGGCTTCACCCAAGACCCCGCCGTCAGACCGGGCCCCCCATGCGTCTGACCTAGAGCTCGGCTTGGCATCCCTGGAGCGATTGCTTTAAAGTGTAAAACCCACAGCCCGCTCGCGCCGCCACCCCACCACCTCGACCTCCTGTCCTATCCTGTCCTGGAACCCACTGTAACCGTTACAGCAACCATTTATTTGCGCTCGTCCCACCTGCTCCAGTACGGCGGCGGCCTGGGGGACTGGGGAGCCGTCATCTCCCGCCAGCGGGGGGAGGTCGACCTGGCGAGGGAGGAGGAGGTGGGGGGGAGGGTTTGGGGGCGGCGCATCAGATGGCCGGCCTGCACCGGGTGCTTGGTTCTGAGGTTGTGACCGCTCTGACAGGGACATACCACAGCCCGTGTCGCGCAGCACCAAGGCGAGCTGAGGTCTTCTCGGAGTCGTTGCCTGGGGCGTCAGTGATCATCCGTCCAACCCGTCTCCCTCCTGACCCCGCCAACATGGTCGCTCAGTAAGTTCTCCTCCCCAAAGAAAAGCCCGCAAAAACCTCTTTGACCGCCACCAGATACTCGACCCATCCCCGCCCCCCTCCCCCATCGCATCACCCACCTCCTCCACCACGTCCACCTGGCCCGGGCTGGGTCCTGGGGCCACGATCATGTTGTGTACGGCAGGGTCGGCGGCTGGGTTGGCGGGGATGAGCGGCACTCCGGGGGGCTGGTGGCGGGGGGTGGGTGGCATAAAAAGCGTTCACGCGACATGGCGGGTGGGTGGGTGGGGAGGCGTGTGCGCAGGAGTGGGGGGGGGGGCAGCACGAGGTCACGAGCCGTGGGGCTAGCGACAGCAGGCCCTCGACCGCTCGACGCCACCCTTGGGGGCTCCGCAGGGTGAGACGGCAGCAGGGCAGGCGTGCGAGGAAAGCCCGTGTGCTAGGACGCCGATTAGGTAACCGTTTGGTACATGACTGCAGGGCAGGGAGGGGAGACAGCCGAGAGGCCGCGGTGCACGTCGTCGGCGGTTAGCTACCGTTGTCCGCATCGCCGCCACCCGGGTTGCCCGCGCCCCTCGGACACCACCACCACCACCACACGCACACAAACCCGCCCGCCCTCCTCACCCCTCGGAAAACCTGCTCGTCCGACATGCCCTCCGGCACGGGGTAGCGCAGCGTAGCCCCCGGCTCTGCAGCCGCCTCCCGCAGCGCCGCCGCCAGGTGCGACACGGACGGGGGCGGCGGCGGCGGTGAGCCAGCAGCTGAGGCGGCCGGTGGCTCCATCGGCGCCGCAGGAGCAGCAGCCGCAGTAGCAGCCGCAGGAGCAGCAGCAGCAGCAGCAGCCGCAGGGGCAGCAGCGGTAGCAGCAGCAGCAGTGGGGGTCTCGGCCGTGGGGGCGACTGTTGGCGTCTCCGTAGATGCTCCGGGGCCGGAGGAGGGGCCGCGGGGTAGCAGGGGGCTCTCGGAATCCTCCGGTCCTCGGCCGGGTGCGGGCTCGGCAGGAGCCTCGCCCTCGCCCTCGTGGGCCGACCCATGGGTCGCCACCGCGTCGTGGAGTGGTTGGTCGCCCTTCAGCATCGCTGCGGGTGCCTTCTCATCACGCGCCTGGCAGCGGCAGAGAAAGGGGAGTTACATATAAAACTAAAGGGGAAACCCGAGGGAACGATACAGCGTTCAACAACAGTCCTTTCGGGCGAAGGGTGGTTGTGTCGACCCAGAGGTTTCCTGTCAACCCCTCAAGAACCACATCCGGGAATACACATCCACGTGCGTACTTGCGGAGCCAACAACCGCTATCGCGACGCCCCTGTACGGCAATATTCGACAACCCCCACCGCATGGACACCGCAGCTCGTGCCCTAGAATAACACCCTCGCGTGTGTCAAAATGGCCACCGCGCAGATGCGGCGTCTCCGAAAGGGCTCTCACCTTGGATTGCGGCGCGTCTTGCGCATGGGAAACCGGGCCTGGTGGGTAGGGGGTACGAGGGCGGGAGAAGGAAACAGCGGTTTTGGGTCTGGCAGCCGACCCGCGGGACGGCATGTGATCAAAGCAGCTGACGACTAGCGTGCTTGCTGAGAGCGGGTGGCTGGATTTCGCAACGGAGGTGCACAGTCAGAGCAGCGGCGACCCGCGGGTCAGCCTGCCGGAGGAGCGGAAAACGGAACCATTCCGCCACAGTAATCCGTGAGAAGGAAAAGGCGTCATCGAGAGCACGCGGCGAGCTCCGCATCGGCCAGCTGGCACAAGATCTCCTCGATGCGTCAGCCCTGATGGCGCCTAAAGCCGACCCGTGCAGTGACGGCCACCGTATAGCTGGGAGGAATCAGGGTGGCGGCCCAGTTTCGCGGTGCCGTCTCTGTGCTGGTGAGGGTCTGACGTCCGCATGCGCACCTTTCACGACATCGCCTCCGGAGCCTGCTTCCATATCGCGAAGTTGCGTTTCCCGCGAAGAGCAGTACGTCGCTGTGCGTTGCGCTGCTAACTGTTGCGGAAGTAAGGCTGCGAGGAGGCACCAATCGATGCGCGCCAACGGTCAAGCTGCGTCGGCCTCGTGCGATGCAGGATAGCTCTGGCAGGTTGAAAGAGCTAGAAGCTCAAGTAGGGCGTTTCTATCTATGGACGGAGCAAAGGCTGGAAAATAGTTGAGTTGTTCGTACGTCACGGCGTTGTTGCTACCATTCAAGGGGGTCTCGGACGCATACGTCACCTGTACGGCGAGGACCCACTCCATCCGTAGCCGTTCCGGCGATGCACGCATGGATGAGGCGATGATGACCCATTTGGAGACCAGGGCTAGAAATGCTTACACAGAAGGTGAACGGTCTTCCATCTGACTCGTCGCTGCTGCCAGGCAGCCCCGTCCAAAGGCCGCCGCTGTACTGCTGCTGACTGTTATTCCGCAGCCCAAAGATCCGCCCGCACGGAGCCGTCGGCGCGTCACTATGCGCCGCCACTGCGTTGGCATCGCGATCTTCCGCCTTCCGTCCATCCGCGTCCAAAACCGTCTTGCCACGTACTTGGCGCGCAGGCCAGCAGGTCGCGCAAATCCACCCAGCATTCCAGTTCATGATTGCCCCACCCGTCCCCTGCGGCGGCTGAACTGCTCCTGTCCTCTTTTACAACAACAGTAATCAGCAGCATGAGGCACGCGAGTCCGATTGTCCAGCACGCAGCTGGTCAGCCTGTTTCGCACGTCGGTCAGGATTGTTTAACAGCGACAATCGTCCGTCAAGCGGCTGCTCGTTTGCGGGACAGCATCCCGTCCCGCGGTCCCTGCAATTCCAGCACCTGCAGCAAGGTGCAGCTCACTCTCGATGCGGCCTTGTCTGCCGCCTGTTGCTTCCGCCCCTCGCTGCTACCGCTGTGCTTCGCAAGCACGCCTCCCAACAGCTCCAACCTGCAGCCCCCTCCTGAGCACACGCATCTCTTTCCGCAGCCCGCACGCCGACGCGTGAGCGATGACTCCCACCATGGACTCCCTCGTCGCGCGAGCACGTTGCAGGGAGCACATAGCAGCACTTCTCTCCATAAGCAAGATCCTCTGTCCGGCACGCCCGCGTAACATACGCGCCATGTGGGTCGGCGTCGGTGACATGCCAGCGCCCATGACGAGACACAATGAGAAGGCGGTCACACAACAGCTGCTCACAGCAGCCCCTCCCTTCCAAATCCCGAGCAAAACACCCCCCCCACCGCACCCGGTGCCCCCTCACCCCTCACCCCTGTCCCCCCCCCCCACACACACGGGTTTCACGCCACCCCCCACGTGGGGACTCGCAGATTATCCCTCCCCCCCCCCAGTGGGCCAGGCATAAGCCGCCGCCCCAGCGCTGTCCAAGGCGTCCGCCGCCGACTCCAGCCCTGCCCTGTACACAGCAACGCAAATCCGCAGGGCTTGGCTCCGAGACCGCCTGTTGATCCCCTCCCGCTATGCCTCTTCCTAGTAGTGCTACTGCTACTACCGGTATGCGGCTGCCGCCCACACAGCCCCTCGAGTAAAAATCCCTTTTTGTCGTGCTGTACGGATGACAGGGTCATCGTGCCCCGTCACGTGGGGAGGAGGGGTCCCCCATTGGAGGAGGGGTCCCCCCCTGGAGGACGGGTCTGGCCCTGGAGGACGGGACCCTCCCTGGCCCACAGCGCGCCTGGACTGGCGACCCTTCCCCGGAGGTCCGTCCGCCGCCGCATGCGTCGCACGCGCAGCACGGCTGCAGGCCGCACACACCCCGCACGACCCCCCCCTGACACACAGCAAACGGTGCCATCACGTCACCATGCCTGCCTGGCTGGCTGCCAGGAGGGTGCAGGCGGCGAGGCATTGCGGGGGCAGCGGGGCGGTGGGGCCTGCCCGCCCGCCCGCCTGGCAGGGGCTAGCGGCGGGTCCCCGCCCCCGCCCCTCGCCCTCTCCCGACCCCTCCCGACAGCATCCCGTGCGGCCCGATTGCAATGGAAACCCGCCCGCCGTCTCCCTCGCCGCCGCCGCCACCGCCGCGGCCGCCGGCGGAGGCGCCGATGTCGACCCCTGACATAGGGCCCACCATCTCGCCCTCCTCGTCGCCTGGGGCAGGCAGCCAGGAGCCGCGTCGCCAGGGTGAGAGAGGGGGAGGGGGAGGGAGGGGGAGGGAGGGGGAGGGGGAGGGAAGGGGGAGGCGGAGGGAGGGGGAGGGAAGGGGAGGGAGGGGGAGGGAGGGGGAGGGAGGGGGAGGGAGGGGGAGGGAGGGGGAGGGAGGGGAAGGGAGGGGGAGGGAGGGGAAGGGAGGGGGAGGGAGGGGAAGGGAGCGGGAGGGAGGGGGAGGGAGGGGAAGGGAGCGGGAGGGAGGGGAAGGGAGGGGGAGGGAGGGGAAGGGAGGGGGAGGGAGGGGAAGGGAAACGAGGGCCGATGAAGCACACGGAGGGCCATGACTCGGAGTCGATGAGGATGCTGTGAAGCAGCGGTGGCGAGGCCCTCTGCCAGCCACTCACCTTGCCACCTACCCAGGCAGCCACCTACCTCGACCACCTAATTCCGTCCACCCAACCCAAACAATTCCTAATGCCACGAGTCCCCCCCACACCTCGCGCTGCATCCCTCCACCTCCACCTTCCCCTAGCTCCCCCCTACCCCGCCACAGCCCGGCTGCCGCAGCCCGGCTCCCGTGACTCACCCTCTGGGATGTTGGGTTGTGACAGCAGGCCCCCCGTGTGTCCCGACCCGAAGCTCATCCCAGGGCTGTACCCCGCCGGCCCCTCGCTCTCCGTGGCGCCGTCGTCCGTGTCCGCATCCAGCGCGTGGGGCATCAGGGTGGACTGGCCCAGCCGCATGGACCTGCGGGGTGGGTTTCGAGGTAGCCCCGTGGATGCGAGGAAAGCCGTTTAGGAAAGACGTGGGGAGGGGAGGGGAGGGCATGGGAGGGAGGAAGCCCCGCGAAACGTAAGGCAGAGTAGGAGACGGTTGAGGAGGGGACGCGGCAGCGGAGATGCGCAGGGGGGCGGGGGCGTGGGGGAGTTGGTGTTTCGAACCCCACCCCGGCCCTGAGGTGTTTCGAACCCCAACCCGGCCCTGAGGTGTTTCGAACCCCACCCCTGACCCCCAAGTCCCCGACCTAAACCCCTGAATCCAACGGCCTACAGCAATAAGGGGCTTCCCCCGAGCCGGCGCCAGGCGCCCGTCTGCTCACCTGGCCATGGTGTACTCTCCCTCGGAGCTGTCGCGCGGCGCGGGGCGGCGACCCGCGGGTCGGACCGCGGCGGGCGGCGCCGGCGCCGCCATGTGGTGGTGGTGGTGCGAGTTGGGCCCTATGGGCATGCCCAACGACGGCAGCAATGCCGCGGCCCCGTTGGCCTTGAGGGCGGCGGGTCCGAGCCCCGGAGCGGGGGACAGGAGGGGCTCGGTGAGGGAGCCTGCAGCGGGGTGGAGGGGAGGGCATGAGAGGAAACCCGTTGGTCGGCACTCGAACAGTGGCTAAAACTGGCTAGGAAGCGTTTGGTGACCCCGCCACTGCAGCGGCACCGGTCCTCGTGGGAGCGGTGGATCCTGAATCTCTAATTCCAAATATGGATCTGGGTCGCTGAGGGATCGCGCTCTGACCCCATTCTTCCGAGCTCGCAAGTACCGACGGCCCCCCCAGCCTTGCGCAGCGCTCGCAAGTACCGACGCCCCCCCAGCCTTGCGCAGCGCTCGCAAGTACCGACGCCCCCCCAGCCTTGCGCAGCGCTCGCAAGTACCGACGCCCCCCCAGCCTTGCGCAGCGCTCGCAAGTACCGACGCCCCCCCAGCCCTGCGCAGCGCTATCGTACCCTCCCCTCTCTTTAGCGGCCCCCGGCCCGGCCCCCCGCCCCGCACTCACCCTCCTCCTCGTCCGCCCCCTTGCCCTCCCGCCCCCCCTCCGAGCTGCTGCTGCTCTCGTAGCCGCTCTCGGTGCCGCTCTCCTCCTCCTCCTCGTCCTCTCCGGGCCGCGGCAGGCAGATGCGGATGAGCTCGTTGTAGAGGCTGGTGCCTGGGGACGTGTGCGGCGGGGGGGGGGGGGATGGGCAGGCGGACAGCTTGAAGGGGGCAGCTTGAAGGGGGCAGTTTGAAGGGGGCAGTTTGAAGGGGGCAGTTTGAAGGGGGCAGGACGGGCAGGAGCTGCAGCAGCAGGATGACCATTATACCAGCTATAATCAAGGCGGCAGAGCCCTATAACCAGGTGGCGTATTTGCTAAGAAAGCTGCATGCCCTGCAAGAAGTAGTAGCCGATACGGAGCTCCCATTAGCGCTAAATTGCGGCAATAACTATGCTCCATCCCCCGCCCGCTGCCCCTCCCCCTCCCTGCCCTCCCTGCGCCCACCTGCGAAGAGCACCACGAAGCCCACCACCTGCAGCGGCAGGAAGTGCTCCCAGCCCAGCCACATGGACGCCAGCCAGATGAACAGGGTGCGGGTGGCGTCGATGGTGGCGCGAGCGGCGCCGCTGAGGGCCTGCGAGGGAGAGCGGCGGAGCGGGTGGGGCCGGGTGTGTTGGTCTACCGCTAAGCCATGAGGAAACTCCACAAGACCAAACAGCCAAGGCAAGGTGATGGGCCCGCACAGGGTTTGACAGGAAACCCGTTGGTCGGCGCTTGACAGATGGCTGGCTGGCTGACTGGCTGGGTACGCGTAAGGCAATCCAGGGGCACAGCTGCGAGGTATGGAGGGAGGCAAGCGACGCGCCCCAGGCCCCCGCCTGCACGGGAGTCCGCCCATGGCATCTCGAAACGTCTGTCCTAAACGGTTTTCCTCTTATTCCCGGGCCTCCCTCGCAGCCCACCCACCTTAGTGACGGAGATACCGAAGAAGTTGAAGAAACCGATGGCCACGATGGACACCGCCACCGAGGCCGCCAGGGGGCCGTGGGCGGCGATCTCGCGGAAGGCCTGCGCGCCAGGTGGTGGATTTGTGGTTTCGGAGCTGCGGGACCAGGGCGTGTATGTTTCCGTGCACTGTACGTCTTGTGTATTACGTGGTGGTCAGGGGGGGCAGCTGCCCCCCGCGGAGCCACGGGAGGTGGTCGGGCGGACAAGAGGTGATTGACGAGCCCCGGCCCCTCCACACAACCCGCCTGCCCCGCTGGCCCAGGCCTCCCCCCTCTTGGCCCGACGGTCACGACCTCCCCCCTCTTGGCCCCGCCGGTCACGACCTCCCCCCTCTTGGCCCCGCCGGTCACGACCTCCCCCCTCTTGGCCCCGCCGGTCACGACCTCCCCCCTCTTGGCCCCGCCGGTCACGACCTCCCCCCTCTTGGCCCCGCCGGTCACGACCTCCCCCCTCTTGGCCCCGCCGGTCACGACCTCCCCCCTCCCGCCCCTCGTGGCCCTCCCGGGCATGGCAACCTTCCTCTTCGACCCGCTCAGGCAGGGCAAACTCCATGCTTCCCCGCTCACCTCCACCGCCGAGTCCAGCGGCAGCCCCTCCGGCCCCGCCCGCACCAGCCCCAGCACCGGCAGCGCCACCGCGCACACCGCCATGCCCCACAGCCCCTCCAGCCCCACCGCCAGCAGCGTGGGCACCCGGTACTCCGCCACGAACTTCTCCTCCAAGATGAACTGCAGGAGAGATTGGGAGGGAGGGAGGGAGGGAGGGGGGAGGGAGGGGGGGTGAGAACAGAGGAACCCGACAACCGTCAACCACCCCAACTGCCAACCGACAACGGCGGAGATGAGGAATGAATGCTAACCGAATGCGCAGCCGAGGCCGCGCCGCAGGCGCTGAGGCCGCACCTGCAGCGCCGTGAAGGCCTGAGCCGCCACCACGCACAAGTCTCCGAACAGGGGGGCGGAGGCGGCGTCCACTCCGGGGTCGCCGCCCAGCATCGCCGACTGGTGGGTTGGGGCGGGGAGGAGCGGGGGTAGCGCAGGGACGCGGTTCGGTCAGAGCAGCCAAAGCAAGCCACACGAGCCAAAGCAGCCGCTAAAAGACTGATCAGAACACATGTTGGGCGGGGAGCGGGGGCGGGGCCGCAGATTGGTTCTAGTTGGTTCTACAGTTATTGGTTGGTTTTAGTTGGTTCTAGTTCGACGCGCTGCCACGTGCCATAGCTCGTCCTCCTAATGTTCCCTAATGTGCAGGCGGAACTGGGACATCCAAGCCTGCCAGCGCGCAGACACCGTTTGTGCGCGCCTTCTGACCGTTACGTACGGCGGCCGGGGCTTATGTACGGCAAGGTGCGCGGCGCCACCTGCCTGGGCTGAGCTCGTCATGCCTCGGCCGCCCTCACGGCTCGGTATGACGCGAGTACGCGAGTAAAACCCTAAAACCCGAAACCCTAACTCCCCCCAGCGTGTACGGTGACGCCAATCCGCCGCTTCCCCACCCGTCCCCCGTTCCTCCCTCCTCCTCCTCCTCGCTACACCCCCTTGATTTCCTCTCCTGTTTCCTAACCACCTGCCTACGGGTTGCCTCTCACTCACCCCCCCAGGTTTCCCCTCAGTCCCACCCCACCTACCGCCAGCCTCCGAGCGCCTAGCGCCAACCCGCCGCCACCACCGCCATCGGCGGCAACACCTCCTGATGGCGCGCCGCCTCCGCCGCCGCCTCCGCCTCCGCCTCCGCCGCCGTGCCCGTGCTGCTGCGCTGACAGCACCGACGACGCGCCCACCAGCGCCGCCCCGCCGGTGATGAGCGCCATGCCGAGCCAGTGGTGGATGAAGAGGGAGCGCCGCAATATGACTATGGTGAAGAAGCCGGCGAAGAGCACCAGCGTGCCGCGCAGCATTTGGTAGGTGGAGGCAAAGCTGCCGAGGTACCGGGGGGGGGCCAGGAGGGCATGGCGGGAACATGCAGGGAAACAGGGGAGGGGGAAGTTGGGCGGGAGGAGGGTGCCGTACAGGTGGGTTTATGCAGCAATGTACCATGCGTTAGCGGCCGCCCCCGCCACCGGCCCCCACCGCCAATAACGTGCCAACCTCACCGCTCCGTGCACGAGCTGAATCATGTGGCGAGCACCACGCTGGTCCTCACCCCCGGCCGACACTGCATACGTCCGCCCGTGTTTGTTTTCCGCCGTTTGTTTTTAAGTCTTCCGATTTCCTCCCACGATTTCCCCCCCACGATTTCCCCCCCCCCCACGATTTCCCCCCCACGATTTCCCCCCCACGATCCCCCCCCCACGATTTCCCCCCCACGATCCCCCCCCACGATTTCCCTCGCCTACGTGTAGTAGAGCCCCACGTTGAGCAGGGTAGTGGCCACCGCATCGCAGGCGGCGGGTACCGCGAAGGCTAGCACCCGGCGGGCGCGGAAGGTGGCGCCGCGCCGCTCGAGCTCGGCCCGCCGCCTCACTCGGCTTTTGGTGCTGGCGTACCGCCACTCCAGGAAATAGTACGGCAGCAGGCAGAGCATCTCGCCGAAGAACATGAAGGCAGACTGGGGTTGGGGTTGCGGGGGAAGGGGGTTGCGGTGGAGGGTTGTGGGGTGGTGTGGCGGGGGGGGGTGAGGAGGAGGGCGGGTTGTGTGGAGGCGGGGGGAGGTGGTGTGGAGGCGACAGGTCGTACTGACGCCGCGCGGATCAGCCAGCAGCTTCCCGCAGCTCCTCGGGCGAATCCAAAACCGAGATCCCACGACTCCGCCATCACCAACATCACGGACCCATAATCCAAATCGCTGTGCTCCAGCATTTAGTCGCCTGCCTTGTTCCATTCAGCAGAGTGGTCGTCCAAAACCGTGTGCGATCCCATGGAGGAGGTGGTGGTCATTGGCAGTGAGGAACTGTGTTGCCGCCTTCGACGCGCCTCCGACGGGGCGCACGCAACGCTCTTACTCGCCCATGTCTTCCCCCGCCCCACCCCACACACACATCTCGTCCAGGGGTTGCTAGTTACCTGTACAGCGGGGTGCTTGAATGTGCGGGGCTTGCCATCGGGCATGTGTCCCACCACCGCCATATCCTGACGGGCGGCGGGCCGGCGCGGAGGGGCAGGCGGATCAAAGCGGCAAGGCGGGGGCCCGTTGACGGGTGGGTAGGCAAGGGGCGGTTGTTGGCTCGGAAGGCGCACAGCTGGAGCTTTCGGCGGATGGCGTTGACTAAGTGGTTGCATGTTTTAGCTGTTCGTGGTGTTTATGGGCCAGATCGGGGCGCCTTGGGCCAAACGCACGCGCTGAGGTGGCGATGCACAGGCCTGTGGGCCTGCATGACCGCCCATTACTTCCCTTTATCTGTCCATACCTGGAATTTTGTTGTCAGGGTGTTAATTGTCCCAAAAAATAGCATGCAGGCCGCGAGGACGGCGACCTTGAGCCGAGCCATTTGTTCAGTTCGCCGACACAGAGCGCCCCAGCGCCGTTGATCTGGAGTGCGCAGGGCGCGTATTCAAGGCTTCCTATATATGTGTCAATTTGGCTTCAATTGACTTGACAGGGCACGTGCTGCGTGAAGTCATGACATACGCCGTGCGAGTTGAGGGAAAACGAGCAAACGACCGATCCGCGATACACAGTAACAGTTAGTAAAGATTTTTTAGAGAATCATTGCTCCTGCCCCTAATAGGTATTGGCTTTGGGGATCTGCAGCCATAGTTAACTTTGTGCGGAGTTTAAGTCCGCTACGCTGGCTGCTGCCACGTCATTTGTCGCGCGGGCGGTGCATTGCCGATTTTCATTACTGTGTTATTCTGTAGCTATGCATTCCAGCGCGCGGGTCGGAGGCGCGTCCGCTGCCAGCGCGACGCGGTGCGCGGCGCTCCTGCAGCCGCTGCCCCCTAGCCTAGCCCCAACACCCTTCACGGCCGTCCTCAAATCGGGCCCTAGCCGGGCGTCTGCTCGCCAGCTGTCCTGCTCCACTAGCGCGATGCCATCGCCCTCGCCTGCTGCGTCCACGTCCGCAGCGACCGCGTCGCTTGTCTCCGGCTCTCCATTCCTAAGAAGGACTCTGGCGCCCTCGTGGACGGCGTCGCCTTCTTTCTCGGGCCTGGGCGTCTCCTGCCGCAGCGCAGCCACGGCGGCACCCCCCACCCAGGCCGCCTCGCCCTCTGGAGCCGAGGTACGAGCTACGTCTCGATGGGGCTATTGAGGTGGCCCGCGCGACACGCGTCAGGGCTCCTCAGCAGATGGGGCCTAAAATTAGGGTTGCTGGCTGAGGCCGGTGTGGGTTGCACCTATCTGCAGGCTGATGCAGCTGACCGGTAGCGGCGGCATCTTAGCATCAGGTCGGCGTCTTAGCATCAGGTCGGCGTCTTAGCATCAGGTCGGCGTCTTAGCATCTTTCCGTCTACCACAAATGCGTAGGAGGGCGACGGCTCTCAGCCGCACCCACCAGCTTACCCGGGAGAGGGGATGGGCTCGGGGCGGGTTTCCGCAACCGCGGACCGGGAGGGACCGTGCGGATGTGGACTGTGGAGGGCTGTGTGCACCGAAGCTGGTGGGGAAGCCACGCAGCCAAGGCCGCCCCGCTGCCCCACAAGCTGTGGCGGCACGCGGCCTTGGCTGCGTGGCGGGAGAGGTGTCTGGGAGTTGTAGGGGGAGCGGCGTGGCGCCCAGCTGCTGCCAGCGTCTTCCGCGGGTGCAGGCGGTGGAGCGGTGTCAGTCAGTCTCCGCAGCAGAGGGGTGGCAGCAGAGGGGTGGCAGCACAGGGGCGGCAGCAGAGGGGTGGCATCAGGGGTTGCGGGGCGACAGGGCGCAGGCAGCAGCGCACGGAAGGCCCTCCCTCCCTCCCCTCCCCTCCCCGGGAGACGAGTCATGATCCCGCGTAGCGAGGCCTGGGCGGCACCGCACTGGTGGCAGCTGCGGGCCTCGTTGCTGGCTGCGGCCCGCTGCTGTGCGGCGGCGAGTTCCCGGCTGCCTGCTGGTGCGGGTATACGCTGCATGCCCGGGAACCCACACGGGCCCCCACCTGGAGCCGACGCAGTGAGAGGGCACCGTGGGCCCCGGGTGGGGGGAAAGCCGCCTGGTCTCGGAGCTGGACAGGTTGGGAGCAGGGAGCAGAGGAAGCCAGCTGCGGACCACCAGCAGCACCACCACCAGGCTGTGTCGCAAGCGCTCTTGGGCGTCAGCGCCGCTCCGAAACCACACACACACACCAACCCCCCCGCCGGGGATCCGCGGATAGCAATTTATCCCCCCCCCGGCCCCCCGCCGGCTGCCGCGTCGTAGCCTCGCACGTGTGCCCAGCTGCCAACCGTTTGCCCGGCGTCTCCGATGCCGTACCATGTACGACGCTCGTCCCCCCGTGCCGTGTCCCCCCGGTGCCCCACGGCGCAGGTGGAGTTCGAGGCGGTCATCGGCATCGAGTGCCACGTGCAGCTGCTCACCCGCACCAAGGCGTTCTGCGGCTGCCCCTCCGAGTTCGGCTCGGAGCCCAACAGCAACGTGTGCCCAGTGTGCCTGGGGCACCCGGTGGGTCGGCGGGTTCCATTCGCAGTGGGCCGCGCCTTTGGTTTCGGAGCGGGTTGTCCAGCCTCCGGCTGTCGAGCCACGTGGGCCCGGTACCCACCATACGAGTACATGTACGTGTGTATTCCCCATTTGTCGCACCTACCCAACCGACACACCCACCCGGCACAACCACCCACCCCTCCACCAGTAGCATGCGCGCGCGTCCCGATGTCTGAAGGCTATGCACCAACTACATTTCCCCAGTCGCGTTACCGGTTCTTTTATTGTAACCCCTCCACCAGGGCACGCTGCCGGTGCTGAACGCGGAGATGGTGACGCTGGCGGTGCGGGCGGGTCTGGCTCTGGGCTCCGAGATCGCGCGGTTGTCGAAGTTCGACCGCAAGCAGTACTTCTACCCGGACCTGCCGAAGGTGGGGCAGCCGGGGAAGGGGTCGGAAGGGGGGAGGGGCCGGGGGGAGGGGGCGGGGCCTTATGGGGACGGGCATGGGCGGCAGGTGTGGACGGTAGGGTGTGGTTGACAACCTGAAGGGGCGGGGAAATGAGGCGGAGAGGTGTGGTCGACAACCAGAAGGGGCGGGGAAAGGACGCGGAGAGGAGAGGGTGTGAAGGGGTGGGTCGGTGCGTCGCCTCGACGGCGAAGGGGACGAATGGAAGGGATGACACCAGAGCAAATCAAACCCACGTATTGCGTGGAGGAGGGGAGAGGCAGCGCCGAGAAAGGGAGTCAGGAGGCCTCACGAAGGGCGGGCGACATCTAGCAAATGAGGTACTGGGAATGCAGGGGGGATGAACTGGGGGGGATGTCGCGCTGATCCGCAAATTGCTCCAGGGAGGGACGTGTTGGCCGCGGGAAAAGGTTGACTGCGCTGAGGACGCATCGAAGAGGGCGCACCGGGGCGGCCCCGGTCATAAACGACCCCACCTGACGTCTCGCTTCTACGCTCCGAAACCGCGAAACCCGGTTCTCCCCCCCGACCCCTACCCCCGGCGCAGGGCTACCAGATCAGCCAGTACGACGAACCCATCTGCAGCGGCGGGTCGCTTGAGGTGGAGGTGGATGGCCAGCTGAAGAGGTGCGCAATGCGGGTGGTACGGCAGATCCGACATACATTTTAATTTCCACGCTGGACGAGCGCTGTGCGGGCGATGTCGAGCAGACACGCAGTCGAGCGACCCACTTTGTCCACCACAGCCAACGCCTGCCTCCTCCTCCTTGGTCGCTGTGCTCCGGAACCACCACCACCACCACCATCACCACCGCCACCTCCATTGCCGCCGCACTCAACTCGACGCCTCCTCCTCCTCCCCTCCTCGGGCGCCCCCCCCTCAGCTTCGGCATCATCCGGGCGCACCTGGAGGAGGACGCGGGCAAGATCGTGTACGCGGGGGCGGACCGGCTCAGCGGGGCTGACTACTCGCTGGTGGACTACAACCGCGCAGGTGGGGGGAGGCAGCATGTGGGCAGGGCTGGCTCGAGGGAGGGCTGGCTCGAGGGAGGGCTGGCTCGAGGGAGGGACGGGGCGGAGCGGGAGGGACGGGGCGGAGCGGGAGGGACGGGGCGGGGCGGGAGGGACGGGGCGGGGCGGGAGGGCTGGCTCGAGGGAGGGACGGGGCGGAGCGGGAGGGCTGGCATTGCGCTTTGAGCGGGTGGGCCCTGGATTGGACCTGCTTTAGTGGCGTGGCGGGATTACTTCCGGGATTCTTCCAGGCGACGAGGTTGAGGTCGTGCAAACAACGCATACCCAGAGCTCTCCGGGTGCCGAGAGGCACGGGCGCGTGCGGGGCAGTGACTGTCCCCGCTTTGGGTTAGGTGGGTGGGAGCCGGACCGGTCGGGAGAGGACGGGGCGTGAGGCGTCACGGTGCCACGACCCTTAGGGTCGCCCCCCCCCCCCCCGCCCCCGCCCACCAACCCCATCTCGCCCCTCGCCCCTCCCCCCTTGCCCCTCGGCCCCCTCCCACCGCCCCTCGGCCCCCTCCCACCGCCCCTCGGCCCCCTCCCACCGCCCCTCCCACCGCCCCAGGCGTCCCGCTGCTGGAGATCGTGTCGGCCCCCGACATGCGCAGCGGCCGCGACGCCGCGGCGTACGGCGAGGAGCTCCGCCGCATCCTGCGCACGTGCGGCATCACGGACGGCAACATGGCGGAGGGATCCATGCGGTGAGCTGGCGGGATCCAGGATCCACGGAAGGGGAGGCAAGGGCGCTCTGGGCAGGGTGCGGGGTCGTGGGGGAAAAACGGGAGGGGCAGGTCCAGGGAGGGGTAGTGCGGCGGAATCAAATCGCGAAGGCAGCCGCCAACTCCTTACCTGCGCCCACAACCCCCGCAACACATTTACCGATTGATCTGGTCGGTGAAACACACACACGCTTTTCTTCCCCCCCTTCCTTCCCCCCTCCCTCCGCTCCCCTCCAGCGTGGACGTCAACGTCAGCGTGCGGCCCCGCGGCAGCCCCGTGTACGGCACCCGCGTGGAGATCAAAAACATGAACAGCTTCTCCAACATGCAGAAGGCCATTGACTTCGAGATCGACCGCCAGGTCGCGCTGATCCGATCCGGCCGCGGATCCGAGATCGTGCTGGAGACGCGGCTTTGGGACGAGATCAAGCTGGTGACTAACACTATGCGAAAGAAAGAAGGCTTGGCGGATTACCGGTGGGAGCGGGGGGGCTGGGGGGACTGGGGGGGTGGGGCTGGGAAGCCGTGGACTGGGACGGTGGGTGGGGCTGGGGTCTGGGAGGAAGGGGCCATGGGGACGAGCTTCAGGGCTAAGGTGACCTGCCAGGAGTGCGTCGTACATCGGGCCTCACCGGGTCGTACAGCAGTCGTACAGGATGAAGCAGTATCTGTGTCGCATTACGGGTGCTCTGGGAACGCCTGGCTCACAGCACCAAGCCATGCGCCGCACCACCCCCCGTGTAACCCATTTGTTGTCTGTTTCTCTCTGCTCCGGCCGCAGCTACTTCCCGGAGCCCGACCTGCCGCCGCTGACCGTCTCCGAGGACTTCATCGCCCACGTCAGGGTGAGGGACGGAGTACAGGGGCGGAGCAGTAGCAGCGAAGTGCACGGGCGGGACTGGGGGCTGGCAGTAGCGGCCGCAGCAGCCACCTAATAGCCACTCAACGCAAACACCCGACAGCCCAACCCAATCCAACTCGCATCCACGGGTCTTCCTCGAAACCCAACTGAACTCGCCCAGCCACCGACCCGCCCAGCCACCCGCCCACCCGCCATACCTCCACCTGGGCCTGCACAACTACCCCCCCCCTCCACACCCAACTCCTCCTTCCCCCTCGCGCAGGCGGCCATGCCCGAGCTCCCCGCCGCCAAGCGCGCCCGCTACATGTCCCTGGGCCTCACCCGGGGTGACGTGGCGGTTCTGACGGACGAGACAGCGACCTCGGAGCTGTTCGACGCGGTGCTGGCGCTGGGGGCGCCCGTCAAGCCGGCGGCCAACTGGATCCAGGGAGACATCATGGCGTACTGCAAGGTACAACACACATGCCGTAGTGTGATGGGCGGAAGGGGGCTGCGTACAGAAGGGGGTGTGTGTGGTGGAGCTGGGCGCCAGAGGTTGCGATAGTGTGTGGCTAGATGTCGGCTTGGGCTGCTTTGCTGACGCGGACGCTTGACCGCCTGACCCGGCCCCGCGCGCCCATGTCTCCCACCTGTCATGGCCCCTGGCTATCTTCGATAAAAAAACAATCCTTCGATGTGAATACACCGCAATGCACCGCAACGCACCGCAATGCAAGAGTCGTAACTACCAGATGCGAGTAAGCCTTCGACAGAGTTGCTTTTATCCCCCACCTTCCAGGGCCCCGGCGTTGGTGTTCCCCCGTATGCTTGTGCGCCGCCGGCGGGCGCACCCCCTTGGTCGCCTTTCCTTACCTTCGGCCCCCTACTACCGTCTCCTCCCCTGCCGTCCAATCCTCTCACCTTCCGACCCCTCACCTTCTGACCCCTCACCTTCCCCTCCCAGGAGTCCAAGATGGGCATGGACGCCCTCGCCATCTCCCCCGCCGCCCTGGCCGAGATGATCTCGCTCATCGAGGACAACACCATCAGCGGCAAGATCGCGAAGGAGGTGCTGCCGGACCTGCTGCAGGGCAAGGGGAACAAGGGTGCGAGCAGGCTGGGGGGCCGCGAGGGGGGTAGGGTGGAGAGGAAGCCCGAGGAGACGACGCAGTAGGAAGGGAGGGGAACTACTAGCGGAGAAGCGTTTGGGATTTAGGGTTTTGCGTTTTAGGATAACTCGCGGCGTGCTGGGGGCCGGAGCTTCGTTTTGGCGTGGTGCCGGGCCCTGGGGTCCCCGCGTCGGGCCAGTCACGCAGGTCGCCCAAAGCGCCCGCGGCAGACAGCCAGCAGACGGCGACCCTCCTGGGGGGCCATCAACCCCCCTCCTGCCATCTGGTGCCGCCTTCCAGCCGCCACCCTTACGGCCCTATTGCCCATGCAATCAGGAGCACACGAACGTGACCCCAATCCACACCAAGCACACCAACGTGACCCCTGCCCACACCCTGCTAGTCCGCCTGTCGTCCGCCTGTCCGCCTCTCTCTCAAGGTTTTCCCCGCTGAACCCCACCCTCCCCCGCCGCCCCACCTTACCGTTGCCCCCAACCGCCACCTCCACCGCCCCCAACCGCCACCTCCACCGCCAATCCCCCTACCGCCACCGCCAACAGCACCCCGCCTGCCCGCCCCGCACCACCACCGCTCAGGTGTCCGCGCACACATCGAGGGCCGCGGGCTGCTGATGATCAGCGACGAGGCGGCCATCGGGGCCATGATCGACAAGGTGCTGGCGGCCAGCGGCAAGCAGCTGCAAGTGGGTGCATAGGAGAGGCAGACTGGGGCGGCGAGAAGACCCGGTTACACGACATAGGAGGCCGGCTGGGCTGGGCCCGGGGGGGAGGGCCGCGGGCTCGGAGGGGTAGACTGGGGGAGGGGGCGCGGCGTCAGGGTTGCGGCGCGGCGGCCTGCTTGGCTGCAGTCCAGGGAGGGCTGGTGTCCGCAGGATCCGGTCATCATGACGCAGGTGAGTCGCAACCGACGACGCGACACTCGCGACCCTTGCACTTCCCGGTTTCTCCGGACGTCGCTGTATGCGTGCCTGACCAGCCTCTCGGTGCTCCGCCTGCACTTCCCGAAACCCGGCACCCCTCCAAATCGGCGCCCCCCTGGCCCTTACCGTGGCCCTCCCCTCCCTCAGGAGTTCCGGTCTGGGAAGACCAAGCTGCAGGGCTTCTTCGAGGGGTGAGCCGCTCCCTCATGTTCCGGTCGGGTCGCAGCCCGCGTGCGACAGTCGCGTCACAACTGCTGCCGCGTGTGTAGTACCTGGCTCAGAGTCGCGTCACAGCTGCTTTAGGGTTTTACAATCTTCGCATGAGCTTGATGCACAGCACACCCTTCCAGCTGCCGCTCCATCTACACCCCCTGCACGTGCCGACCGCCATGAAGTGCGAACGCAGCAGATGACAGCTCGGCCACCCGGCCATCAGGAGCTGGCTCCTCCTCCACCCCTCATGACACGGACGCTGGGCTCCATCCCACCCGGCCCCGGGCCCTCACTCAAGTTCTCCATCATGTATCTCAAACCGGCTTTCCTAAACGGTTTTTCTCGCATGCACGGATCTTCCGTGAAACCCGGCCCCCGGCATCTGAACGGCCCCACGTGAACTTCAACTTCCCCCTCCCCGGCCCCCTTCCCTATACTTGCAACCTTCCCTTCTCGGCCGTTCTCTCGGCTGCCTCTCAGGCAAGTGATGAAGGAGTCCAAGGGACGCGTCAACCCGGGCCTTATGAAGGACATCCTCATGAAGAAGCTCCTGGGCGAGTGAAGGCGACTGCTGGACCGAGACCGGCCCCGACCCGTCCGGGTGTGCTAGGGGCAAGGGTGCAGACCCACGCGGGCGGAGTGGCGCCGTGAGGGTGCTAGTGCAGCGGGGCTGCCACTTTACGTTACCCGGCGCTGTACGGTAATGGGTAGCGTAGGTAGCATAGGTTTGTGTGGTAAACTGGTAATGGATGATGGTTGTATGCTGTCAGCGGCCCCCAAGCGCGAGCCCGCTTGCTGCATATGCGCGCGGCAGCGCAAGCACGGTTTTCCAGGGGCTGGTTGGCGAGCAATGGCGGACCGATGTGGTGTGACGGTTTTCCCCTGCTATGTAGGCCCTGCGTACGACAGTGCCGTATACGGCCCTGCTGGGTCGGAGGCAGCTGGGGGGCCAGGGAGGCGATCCTGTAATGAGCTATTAGCAGCACTTGCCTGCTTGGCTGGCGCTACCTTTGGCTGCGGGTCGTCCTAGCCTTCGTCGCTAGCCGATACTGGCATACTGCCTGCATGTTTGCGGCCATGCAGGGCGGGGCCTGGCGAAGCCAACGGACACAAGCGCCGTATTTCCTTCCCGAGACAGCGACCCAACGAGTGTTATGGCTCATCAGCTGCAAAACGTGCAGCATTAGGGCACCTAGGCACTGAGCAGCGATTGTGGCAGGCAGCACCCAGCAACACTCCGGTGGCGGGAGGATACTGGGGCGAATGCGCCATGCGGCGCGAATTGCGTTTCAGCTCGCGACAGATTTCAGCCATAGTTGCATCAGAGTACGTGCGGGTTATTCACTTCAGAGCAGATGCATCGGCTTATTTACCTAGTTAATTCACGCTTGCTTCACTTCCGTAACCCTGCGCGGTAATGATCCGAGCGCACGGCTGCGTCAACAAAAGCCGCGACCCCTTTACTTCAGTAGTATCTGTTATAGTGGGCCTCTACTTGCTGCCCAGACATCCAGGGACTGCGGCTGCTATTGCTGCTGCTGCGCAAAGAAAACCTCATTTCATTGCAAAGACGACAATCAACACCAAAGCGGCACCACTGCACCGCAGCCCGCGCGCCTGCCGATCAACCTTCGTCCTGGGGCAGCTTGCTTGCTTGGACGTTTGACTCACGAAAAAGCGTGAGGCAGGGCCGTGCGGGCCTGCTCCGGGCCTCCTGATCCTCAGCTGATCACCACAAACCTTCGCCGCCTCGTGGCTCGTCAGTCCCGCCGGGACTCAGTCGCCCGGCAAGTCGGAGAAAGCATGGGCGAGCCCCTCCCAGGCCAGCCGCGGTGCCGCGTAGCTCGCATCGAAGCCCGGGGTGAGTCGACCCACCCACACGCAGGGTCCCTAAGGGTCCCGGTCCCTTCTAGGGGTCCCGGTCCCTTCTAAGGGTCCCTAAGGGTTGGGTGGCCATCGCCATCGCCATCGCCATCGCCCTGGCCCATTGCCGCGCCTGAGCCTCTTGACCCAGTTCACAAATCGCTTTTCCGTTCCGCCCGACCCGCGGGTCATTCGCCCGCCCGCCCGCCCGCCCGCCGCCCTCCCACGCACCTTCCGTCCCTGCTCCCCCCATTTCCCCACTTTTCCCCTGCTGCCTGCTCCCCCCCTTTCCGGCAACTGCAGGCTTCAAGTGCTTCCGCGACGGTGTGGATGTGGCGCTGTCCCCGGGGGCGGGGCTGGTGTGCATCGTGGGCCCAAACGGGTGCGGCAAGAGCGTACTGGTGGGTGGGTCGGCGGGCGAATTGGGAGGTTGGGAGTTAGGAGTTGGGACAGGTAGATTTCTGAGGCGCCGTTATTGCCGCATGTACGTAGGTCCTCTGCGCCTCTCGCGGACTGGGCGCGGACCCCTCCATCCGTCGGTCAGGCACCAGCTCCCATCACCCCACGGTCGTCTATCCCCTCCTCACTCCCCTCGCTCGCCTCCTCGCCGTCGCAGGGCGAGTGCCTTTCCTTCGCTCTGGGGGGCGGCCGCCACCTGCTGCGGGCCCGTACACTGGCCTCCCTCATCAGCCAGGACTACCTGACTGGCCGCCAGCAGCAGGGGCCGCCCCGTGCGTCTCGGCGAGAGGGGGGAGGCGGCGGCGCCAGGTGAGTGGGGCCGCCATCCTGGGGTCCTTGGGGGGCTGTGGCGTCATCCTCATCCTCATCCGCTGCTGCCCCGCCCCGCGACCTGGCCATCAATTCCGCCGGCGCCGCTGCCAACCCCCGGTGCTCACAACACAATGTCTTTACAATGCCTCCACACCGCGCATGGCCTAACTAGCTAACTTGCTGCCTGAATACCTCACCACACCTCTTACGACCGATCGATCTAACCTGGGTCACCCAACCTGCAGCAGTGCGCCCCCACGCACATCATGCTGCACCCCACCTGCTGCCGACCCCAACTAACCCGACCTGCCGACCCCCTGGCCGCTTCACGCAGCGGTGTGCACGCTGCTGCGGCCCTCCCGGCGGCCCCCCGGCCGCCGCCGCACGTGGCGGTCACGTTTGAGGCGCCCGGCGGCGGCAGCAGCGTGCGAGTGGAACGGCGGCTGGTGGTGATGGCGGCGGCGGCGGCGGCGGGCGACGGCGGCGGCGGTCGTGGCGCTGCGACGGTGACGCGGGTGGAGGCTCCGGCGGGGAGTGGCAGGTGGCGGCAGACGACGCAGGTACGGTGCCGTACTGCGTGTCGCGGCGCGTGCTCGTGTTCGTTACAGGACGGATGCGGGATTCTCAATTTGTCTGAGCTATTCTCCTGGAGTCGGGTGCACGTACACGCGGCGCGAAGACGGTCTTTCCAAGTAAGGGTGGAAATGGAATGGGACTAACGCCCAGACGATTTTGATGGCTGTCGGCCCTTGCGGTTAAGGATTATCAGGAAGCTGTGGGCCCTCATACCTGCGTTAACGGCATTTGGTTTTAGACCTTTAGGACGTCATCGACTGCCGCGGGCGGCCGCGAAACCCTGTCCCTCCCGCCCCTCGCGCATGTCTCCGCAGGACGAGCTGGCGGCGGTGCTGCAGCCGTACGGCATCTGCCCCGGGGCTGCCGTGGACCGTTACGTGGTTTCGCAGGCGCGGCGGGGCGCGGCGGTGGAGGTTTCGGAGCCGCTGAGGCTGCTGGGCCACGTGGAGGCGCTGCTGGGCATGGGGCACGTGCAGGTGGGTGAGGCGGGGAGGGGACCTGCCTGCGGGTTGGGACGGGGGGCTGGGAAAGGTGTGGGGAGAAGTAAGGAGCAGCAGCATGCATGGCTGTACACATACATCTGGGTTTTCATAACACACGTAAGGCCCAGGCGTGACCGATCCACCGGCCCAAACTTGACCGCGGCCTCTCCTTGCCTGCAAAATCCTTCATCCCTCCCACCGCCACCCCCCCCACACACACCGTCAGGAGAGGTTGGCCGCTGTGGAGGACGAGATGCGGTCCACAACCGCCCAACTGGACGAGCAGGACAGCCGGGCGGCCAGGTTCGGTTAGCGGGGAAGGCAGGGGTGGTTGATGGGGGGCAGGGTGTCCTACGTGCGTGCGTGTGTGTATGGAGCAGGTAGCGCAGGTCCGGGGTGGGGCGGGCCACTTGGACGCCGGGGGGGGAGGTGCACATTACCGGTAGCTTCCCATTACTCGGCATGTGCGGCCCCTCCTGGAGCTCATGTCGGGCCGGCCTTGGGCGCCGTTGCTCCCTCTGCTGCCTCCGTCTGATGCCCCTTTCCTAGGCCGTATCTGTCCCTTAACATAGGGTATCCTGATGCTAGCCTGATGCTCGGACCCCCGTCGTCCCCGCGCCGTTCCTAATTCCCTCACTCCTGCCCCCCCCTCAGCCTCCAGTCCCGTCGCGAGGTCCTGGCGCCGCTGGTGGCTCGCTGGCGGCGCTACCAGGAGGCGGCTCAGCAGCTGGCGGCGCGGAGGGGGGCGCTGCGGCGGCGGCAGCTGCGGCGCAGCACCCACCAGCTGCGGGAAGCGCGGCGGCAGGTGAGCGGCAGCAGTAGGAAAACTAGTTGTAGCAGTGATGGTTGTTACAGTGGGATCCAGAACAAAATGGCAGAACCACCGGGCACATCGCCGGATGCTGAACGAGCCGGATACGGCAGGTGAGGGTGTGCTGGAGCGAGTGGGTCGCCCGCTCTCACTAGGGGGCCTATCTGCCGGGGTTGGAAATCCGCGGGTCGGAGGGGCGGCGGGTGAGGGCACTGCACCCCCCACCAGCGGTCCCTACTGCGTCTGGGGCCCGAATGGCGTCACCACGCTTCTGCTGCTGCTGCTGCTGCTGCCGCTGCTGCTGCCGCTGCTACTGCTGCCGTTACGTGCGTCACCCAGGACTGACTCATGTACGGCACGTGTCATTATTGTACGATACACAGGAGGGTGCCGCCGAAGAGCAGGCGGCGGACTCGCGGCTGAGGGAGGAGGCGCTGGCGGCGGCGGCGGCGGGGGCCGCGGCGGCGGACGGGGCGGCGGGTCGCGAGCTGGCGGCGGCGAGCAAGAAGCGGGAGGCGGCGGCAGCAAAGGTGGATGGGTGGGTTTCGAGGAAGACCCGTGTATGCGAGAAAAAACCGTTTGGGTGTGGGTGAGTGAGTGCGAGGCCGCGTGAGGGCGCTGTCTGCCGGTCTGTGGATCGGTCAGCCTACATGCGCCTGATGGGTCCTCGTAAATACTACTACCACGTACGTCACCAGCTGTTTGCCGAGTGCATACAAATGAGCGCTCGGGCCAGCCCGGCGGACGGACACACGGCTCAGAAGCCGGGACCGATCGCGACGCCCTCCTACCTGCCAGTCCCAAGAGGGTCGCCTTGCGGTAGCTTGATTGTGTGTGTCGTACAAGAGCGCAGGACGCACGTACGTCAGCAGCAGGTCGCCTTTCCACACACCGCTTTATTTCAGCGTCGTAATGTCTCCCTTATCCCCCACTATTTGCTTTTTGTATTTGCTTAAAAAGCCCACAAGCACGCCCACGCGTCCCACAACTTGGACGGGCTTCACGATGTGGGTCTTCGAGGCACGAAGCATCCTTGGCCGAAGACTCGAAAAGACACAAGCAAGCGATGAATACCCCGCAACTAACACACTTGCTTCCTCTCTTCCGTCCCACCCCTGACCCGCCCTTCGCCTCCTCCCTCACCCACCGCCGGCCCCTAGCTCGTGGACCAGCGCGCCTCGCTGGCAAAGCTGCAGGCCCGTACGGCAATGTACGGCGAAGAGGAGGCGCAGGCGGCGGCCGTCGCGCAGCGGCTGACGGGCCGGGTGGCGCAGCTCCGGTGCGACGTGGACGAGCGGCAGGCTGAGCTGGCGCGGCTGGACGAGCAACTGGCGGAGCTGCTTCGGCAGCAGCAGCTGCGGCAGCAGCAACAACAGCAGGCGGAGCCAGCAGAGGCAGAGGTCGACGCCGGCGGTGATGCTGCTGCTGCCGCCCGTGCTGCTACTCCTGCTGGCGCCGCTGGCGCTGGCGCTACTGCCAGCCTGGGGGTGCTGAGCCGTCAGGCCGCGGCTGCCGCGAAGCAGCTGATGGCCGCGCAGCAGCGGCAGGAGGAGATGGAGGGGGACCTGGCTCAGGTGCGTTAGATCTTAGGTGGGTACGGAGTGGGGGAAAAGAGGTGCCGCGGGTAGGGTGGTAGGGTAGGTTGGCGTTACGAACAAAGGGTGGGCACAGGTGGACAGACGATTGCAGCCATGCCACGAAGTAGTAGTAACCGTTACAGTAAACGTTACAGTGGGCCCCAGACCAGAAGGTAGAGCCATCGGGCACATCGCCTGGCACTGAAAAAGACGCAGGAAGAAGAACAAAACTGCCGACCGACGAATACGCATCGTGCTAGCGAGTAGTGGTAGCTGTGGGCCCCAGACCAGAAGCCAGTGTATTGTCCTTAGTTGTTGTTGTAACGGTCCTTAGTAATAATAATACATGTGCAGCCGGCAGTCAGCCCCAGCCGTCGTAGGTTGCTGTTCAGTTGGCCGCTTGGGAAAGCCTTGCTTGCTGCTGGTTGACTGGTGGTTGACGGTTGGTGGTGGTTGGTGCGTGATGGCGGTTGGTGCGTGGCGGCTGCTCACAGGCGCAGCAGGTACTGGAGGCAGCGCGCGCAAAGGCCGCCGGCGAGTACGGCAGTGCCGTGCATGAAGTGGACGAGCGGCGGAGTGAGGCGATTGCGGCGCTGGCGGCGCTGGCGGCGGAGGCGGCGGCGGCGGGAGGCGGAGGCACAGCGGTTACCTGTGAGGAGACGCTGGCGGAGGCGCGGAGGGAGCTCGTGGAGGAACAGGTGGGGTGTTGGAGGCGGTTGGCGGTTAGGGAAAGGGTTGTTGCTGGCCGGACGCCGTGGCCTCCCAAAGGCCTTGTCTCTTTTATTACGAGGTCTTTGCGCATGTTTGCTAACGCCGTACTTGCAGGTCCAGATTCAAATGCTGGACGAGCAGCTGAAGCAGCTGGACGCTGACGGGGAAGGGGACGGCAACGCTGACGGCGACGGCGACGTCCCGCGCCCAGGCGGCGGCGACGGCGGCGGCGGCAACGCCGATCGTGGCGGTGGCAGCGGCGGGGGCAGCGGCGACGGTGGCGGCGGTGGCAGCAGTGGCGGTCGCTGGCGGCGCTACGATCTTGCGCTGCAGCAGCTCATGTCGGCGCCGCCGCTGGCCGGGCGGCTTCTGGGCCGGCTACGTGACGTGCTGCGTGTACGGCAAGACCGGCGGCGGCAGGATCCAGATCTGGATCTCGAGGTGCCGGTCAACGCGGCGCTAGCGGAGCAGTGCCACCTCCCCACCTGTCTGGTGGTGACGGACCGCGGAGCCGCGGAGCAGGTGGCTGGGGAGGGCGGGGGTGGAAATGGTGGCGGCGGGAATCGATGGGGGGATGGCAGGTTGTTGCCCGGCCGTCACCTTGCCTGGCCGTGGCCTTCCCTTCCCCGCTGCAACACCTACTGTGGCTTCCCCTCGCGTGTTGTTCCCGCCGTCGTCCCCATCTATCTATAAACCCCGGTTCACGTAAATAGGTGCCCTCGCTCCTCCTCTCCCCGCCGCCCCGCCCTCCCGCTCTCTTCAGCCGCCCCCGCCTTTCCC
Organism: Yamagishiella unicocca; assembly: GCA_003116995.1. Lineage (NCBI taxonomy): Eukaryota > Viridiplantae > Chlorophyta > Chlorophyceae > Chlamydomonadales > Volvocaceae > Yamagishiella > Yamagishiella unicocca. The sequence continues at coordinate 196,867 of BDSL01000060.1, forward strand.
CTCTCCCGCCTCCCCCATCTCCCGCCTCCCCCTCTTCCCTACCCCCCCTCCCTCACCTCTCGCCTCCTCCCTACCCCCCCTCCCCTCCCCCAGGTCATCTCGCACTTCACCTCCCACCGGGTGGGCCGGGTCACTTGCCGCATCCTGCAGGAGATCAACCCGGTCCTCAACCAGCAGCTGCCGGGGCCCCGCAGCGCAGCTGCTGGCGGTGGCGGTGGCCGTGGTGTCAGTGGTGGTGGCGGTGGTGGTGGCGGCGGACATGATACCGGGGGGTTGCCGCTGGTGGACCTGGTGGAGTCGGCGCCTGGTGGGTTCGGTGTCCGGGTTTTGGAAACGACAGTCACGAGGACTCGAGGAGGGAACGAACACGATACGGTGTGGCAGGGCCGTGCGCAGGACGGGTGCCTTACGGGCATTGATTGATTGGTTTGTTGGTTTGTTGGTTTGTCGGTTGGTTGGTTGGTTGGTTGGGGGTTGCTTCGACTGGGCGGTTGGGTATGTCATCGGGAAGGGAGGTAAGGCCCGCGGTCCAGGAGCGGCGGGGCCCCGGGGGGTTTGTTAGTTCCGAAGGGTCAGTGTACCGCCTGTACCGCCTGTACCACTGCCCGCCGTGCCGCCGTCGGCCGCCCCCACCGACCGCTGCCCCCGCTACACCTCAATGGCAGGTGCCCCCGCCGCGGTTTCGGAGCTGCTGCGCTCTTTGCTGGGCGGCTGGTGTATGGTGGCGGATGCGCAGGTGGGGCCCGGGGGGGTGGGGGTGGGAAGCGTGTCCATGAGGGGGCGGTGGCTGGCAGGGGGGTGCAGGTAGGGATAGGCTAGTTTGTTAAGTTAGTTTCGTTCGTTTGGTTAGTTGCAGTCTGGGGTCGTGTGGGGTACTGGGCATTCGACGCAGCCGTGTGGGTCTGGACCGAGGTCGGTGGAAGTTATGGTTTGGTCGTACGTGGTAAGTGCGTGGTTACTTAACCGCATCGCATCGTCTGGGGGAGCACACGCCGGGGGGCACGAAGCGGCGCACCCGGCTGGCTCGGGACGGCGCAACCCCCCCCCTCCGTCGCCTTTAGATGCCTGCTGGTGAGCGGGGCCTCCCTGGAGCGCCGGCTTGCTTCCGCCTGCTGGGAGCCCTCACGTCGGACCCCAACCAATCCCGTCCTCCCCTCCTCGGATGGCCACACCGCTCACCTTCGCGGCATCAGGCGGCCCTCAGGGCTCAAGGGGCGGCGGCCAGCGGCGGCGGCGGCGGCACGGGCAGTGGCCTGCCGCGCACCAACCTCGTCACTCGCAGCGGCGCCGTCTTCAAGGCCGATGGCGAGATTGTCGTACAGGACGCCGGAGGCGGCGGTGGAGGTGGCGGTCGAGGGCGGCTAGCGGCGGGCGGGGCAGCGGCGGCGGCGGCGCTTGACAGGGAATGCTGGTGGGTGAGCGGGTTTGTGGTGTGATGGTGGGTGTGAGACAGTGAGAGGCGTTCTGGGGTGGATGTCATGGCCACCCCTGGAGTCCAGCACGGCTAGCTACTTGCTATGCGTCCAAACGGTCGTACGGCACAACACTCCTGCCGTACCGGACCCGTAAGAGGTATGTAGCTTTAATACGATTCAAAATACTCTCGTAAGAGGTACGTAGCTTTACTACGTAAAGCTACGAAAGCTACACTCGAAAGCCTTAGATTTAGCCGAAGCCCAATCTACGTCTTTATAGCACCCGCAGCTGCCCGCACCTTTCTTATTTCGCAGCTCGCTCGTCGGACCCACTAGCTACCCCGTGCCCGCCCTGACTTCCTTGTTGCAACAGGGTGCGGGGGCGGGAGCAGGAGCCCGGGCCGGGGGCAGGGGCGGCGGGGGCACAGCCGCCAGTGCAAGCAGCGCCTGTGGGGAGGGCGGCGCTGGAGCCCCCGGGGCGCGAGGGGGCGCGGGGTGAGGAGGCGGTGCGCCGGCGGCAACAGCAGCGGGAGCACCAGCAGCAGCGGGAGCAGCGGGAGCAGGAGCGGCGGGTCCTTGGACAGCGGCGGCGGGACAGGGAGGCGGCGGAGGCGGCAACCCGCGCCAGGATCCAGGAGATGGAGGTGCAGCTACGGGTAGGTACGACACTACGTGCGTACGACTTCGTGCCCTACGTACGACGGCGACGCGCTCGCGTACGGCCCATCATCACGGTGCATGGCTGGGATGGCGTGATGCGACACAGACACACACGCACGCGATGCAACCCGACCTACCATGCTTCGCCGTGTCTAGCACCTATCAGGCCTGTATGGACCGGTCGCCGTGTCTTCATTTCGGTGCCATACTTCAAGACAACACCGGCTCCACCCGCAGCACCACACAGAGAAGTGGAGAAGTCCTCTACACAGTAAAGCCTCATGCATGCCGCCTCCCGCGCATTGACTTCCTCCTCCTTACGCGCCGCCTCGCTCCCCGACCACATGTGTATGTATGTATGTAAGGCCCACGAGGACGCCGCCCGTCTGAGGCGCTCGCGCGAGGGGGCGCTGAAGCGCACAGTGGCCGCCCTGTCGGAGGAGCTGCGCCGCCTCCGCCGCGGCGGCGGCGCTGGTACTGGAACCTTTGGTGGCAGCAGCGGCGGCGGTGGCGGTGGCGGTGGCGGTGCAGACGATGGCGGCGGCGGAGTATTAACGGCGGCCGGAGCGGAAGCGATAATGGTGGCGGATAACGACGTCGTTGTCCGGCAACAGGAGGCTCTGGTGGCCGGTCTCCGGGACTCCCTGGAGCGCGGGGCGGCCAGGTTGCTGCAGCTGCGCCAGGCGGCTGCTACAGCCAGGGAGCGACACGAAGGGGCGGCGGCGGCGGTGGCGGTGACGGTGAAGGAGGCCGCCGCGGCGGGGGGGCCCGCCGCCTCAGCAGCAGCAGCCGCCACCACTGGCCGTCAGCGGCAGCGGCAGCAACAGCGCCAGCAGGAGCTGCAGAGGCGGGTGCAGCAGGTCCGTACGGCACCACTCACGCTAGCCCTTTCTCTCCTCTCTTGACTATGCTCCTCCTCTTGTACGCACGCAGCCTGCGCACACGCGCCTGCCTGTCACATCCCGCCCCCCATACACACGGGTTCTCCCCACATACCCCCCATACACACGGGTTCTCCCCACATACCCCCCATACACACGGGTTCTCCCCACATACCCCCCATACACACGGGTTCTCCCCACATACCCCCCATACACACGGGTTCTCCCCACATACCCCCCATACACACCGTGCGTTCACGGGCTGTTGACGGAGTTGACGGAGTTGAGCTGAAGAGCGGGCCCCCACGCACCCACGCACCCACAGGTCCGCTCCGGGAGGGACTCCCTGGCGGGCCGCTGCCGCCGCCTGGCCGCGTCACTGGGAGTGCAGCAGCGGGCGCTGGTGGAGGCGGAGGCGGCGCGGGAGGCGGCGGCGCGGGAGCAGCTCGGCGCGGAGGAGCGGTTGGCTTCCCTGGAGCGCAAGGTAGGCCGGCTTGATTCTCGTTTTGGCGGCGCCAAAGAGAGATAAGACGTAGCTCTCGCACGGCGGTGCCTTGCTCCTCGCGTGTCTGAGCGCACTGACGTCACATAGGCCCCACATCTATCCGTATTATGTTACCGGTATTGGCAGAATACAACCATATGCGGTTGCGGTGTGCCCCTTGACATACCTCTAGCCCGCGCTGGACGGCGGCCCCGAGCCGGCCCCCACCCAAGCACCGGCCTCCTTGCTTGCCTCCGGTGCGTGCCGGGTTACGAACAAAACACCTCGGGCGGCCGCAGGCAGTTGAGACCCAAGCAGCGGACGAGGCGGCGGCGGCTTCGGAGCGGGCGGCCAAGGGCCGGAAGCGGGCAGCAGCCAGGGAGCTGGAGGTGCGTACGGCAGGGTGACGTACGTGGCGGCTGGCGGGGTGGCGCGAGGAAGTAGGTTGTTGTTTTACCGCAGGTATCGGTTGGTCGAGGTCGAGCCGGGATGGGCGGCAGCAGGAGAAGCGCCCTCTCTCGCCCGCTCCAGTTGGGCCGGCCATGGCGGGGCCGATCCAGATAGCATTGTTGTAACGGTTACAGTGGGGTTACAGATGTTGCGATTCCCCTGGGGCCCCTTTGGACCCCTGCCTAGTCTGCGGCCGCTGAAGCGAGTGCTGCCGCATGGCGGCCGACGTTGGCAGGTGCCCTGTCGAACCCCGAAGAAAAGAACGCGCGTATTTGTTGTAACGGTTACAGTGGGTTCCGGACCAAAAGGTATCGTGGCCAGCACGCTGAAGCGCGCACGTGACGGATTCCCCAACTTGTCCTCGGTGATGCCCTTGCAGGATGCCCGGGCTCGCTTGCAAGGGGCGGCTGTGGCCCGCGAGGAGGCAGAGCGCCGGCTGGCCGCCGCACGTACGGTGGTTTCGGAGCTTGCTGTCAGGGTGGAACGTCACCGACGGGAGGTGGAGGAGGTGGAGGCGGAGCTGGGGGCGGAGGCAGTGATGATGACGTGTGGGGCGGGAACAACGGTGGCGGCAGCAGCAGCGGCGGCGGCGGCGGCGGCAGCGGCGGGCCAGAAGGTACCGCAGCGGGTTGTTGCGGGTGGCAGTAGTAGCGACGGCAGTAGCGGAGGCGAGGAGGGGGAGGGGGGAGGGAAGGCGAGGGAAGGGGAGGAGGAGGGGCGGCAGGAGGCCGGGCGCGGCGCTGACAAGAGGAGGCGGAGGGTTGGAGGCGGCGGTGCCAATAATGCAGCAAGGGAGGGGCAGAGCAGCAGGGGTCGCTCAGCAGTAGCAGCAATGGGCAAGAGCGCTGTCGTACACAGGGATGGCGGCGGGGGCAGCGGCGACGACAGCGGTGATTTCCTGCCGCCGGCCTCACGGGGTGTCGGCGGCCGCGGCGGCGGCGGCAGGGCCCCTAGGGCAGCAGCAGCGCCTCACCGCGCCCGCCGCGGCGCCGTCGGTGGCGGCGGAGGCCACGATGACGGCGGCGGAGGCGGCGGTGACGACGGCGGTAGCTCCGAGACCGATGAGTGGCTGACGACGCAGGCGGCGGCGGTGGCGGCGGAGGAGCGGCGGCTGGAGATGGAGCGCAGCTGCATCGACCCAGAGGCGCTTCGAGTGAGTGTGTGGGTGCTGCGGTTGTCGGGCGTGCGTGGGGAGCCAAGGGGGAAAGGGAGGGCTGGTGCAGTCACGAGCCCTTCATCCACACGACTGCACCAGCCCTCCCCAGCCCTCCCTTTCCCCCTTGCTGCATGCGGTTAGGCGTATCGTGATCCAATATTCGGATATGTGAGGTGACGGAGTGATCGCTACCAACCCATCAAGGACGAGAGTGATCCCACAACTAGCTAAGCCCATACGCGTGCTGGCGGTTCTCGCACCCGCGCGCCCATCGTCCACCGGCACGTCCCCTCCCTTTCGCGTGTCATCGTACGGCAGGAGGACGTGTCGCTCGTGCGGTCCCTGGACGAGTGCCGCCGCTGTACGGCGGAGTTAGACGAGCGGCTCGAGGGCGCGGCTGCCAGCAGGGAAGCGCTGCAGGCGGCGCGCTACAGCCGCCTGGCGGCGGCGCTTGGAGAGGTCAACAAGCACCTGGGGTGCGTCTACGGAACCCTGACGGCGGGCGCCGGGGATGCCGTATTGTCGTACACGCCGGACCGGGCGCTGCTGTTCATGCATGGCGTCACCCTGGAAGTGCGGTGAGTCCGGTATGTCGTACATTGGCATGCCAGGCATGCCTTTCCCATCTTGTAGGACCAATTGCTCCCTGACCGACACGGCTGCCGCCAGCCACCTACCACTACCATGTGCCCGATGGCTCTACCTTTTGGTCTGGAGCCCACTGTAACCGTTACAACCAACCACCACCACGGCATCGTCATTGCGCGATCGGCACGGCAGTCAGCTAAAGCGACCGCCTCCGTCCAGCCGACCCAGCGGCCCACATGCCTACATACATGCCCACATGCCCACATGCACCCGCCGCACATCCGTACATTGCGCGCTCTCCTCTCCCCAATCACAATCTGCCGCTCAACTGCGCCGGGGGACCGGCCCCACGTGTATTTGCGTCCCCGCCCGCCGCCGCACCCTGCTGTTCAGGCCCGACGAGCACAAGTGGCGCCCCTTCCCCTCCCTCAGCGGCGGCCAGCAGGCGCTGGCCTCCCTGGCGCTAAGCCTCGCGCTGCAGGTAGGTACGGCGGTACGGCAGATTTACCCGTACGTGCGTACTAGCTTCCAGGCAACTCGATCGTCACCCAGCCGCCGCCTCGTTGCTTGCTCGGGCTGCGCGCGAATCATGTCCGGCTGTTGACGCCGTGGTGTTGCTCAAATCCAAGCAGCTCAAAGTCTTACCCTACAGTCCCAGGCCCCCTTACCTCGCCCGCCCCCTCACCCCACGACCCCCACGCACGCACCCAGGCGGTGGCGCCCTCGCCCTTCTACTTCTTCGACGAAATAGACTGCGCGCTGGATACCGCCGCCGCCGGGCGCGTGGCTGAGTACCTGTGCGCCTCCTCCTCCACAGCCACCGTCGGAGGCGCGGGTGCCGCCGGCGTCGCCAAGAATGCCGCTGCTGCCGCCAACAGCACCGCCGCCGGTAGCAGCAGTGCAGCTGCTGCTGCTGCTGCTGCTGCTGCTGCTGCAACTCCAGCTGCTGCCGCTCAGTACATCGTGGTGAGCCACAAGCCACAGGTGGGTGTTGTACGTGCACACCATTGTTACAAACAGTAAACCCAGCGTCAGAACCTGCCGCTGTCGCTGCCCCGCGCCCCCACCGCCGCAACCACACGCCGCCAACTACCAAGCCGCCGCCGCCGCCGCGCCGCCGCCGCTGCCGCCGCCGCTCGCTGCCGGCAGCGGCGGGTACGTTTGGCCATTACCAATCAGCAGCGCCGAGCGCAGCTGTGTGCGCCGTTCATTGATGTAACTTCATGTGATCGTCTGCCATCACAACACAACAAGCTGGATGTACGTCCTATCTAGTGGTTTCGTTCGGGGGCCGGGCGGGTGGGCTTAGTTTCAGCGCCTTGGCTACTTCGATTGACTTCCGCCGCCTCCACGCGCTAAGCACTGCGTGCTCACGCACACGACCAAGCACCCGAACTAAGCACCGCGTGCTCACAAGCACCCGAACCAAGCACTGCGTGCTCACGCACAAGACCAAGCACCCGAACCCCGGCCAACTCGACCGCAGGTGTTCGAGCGGGCGCGCTGCTTGGTGGGTGTGTACAGCCTGCACGGCGCGTCAGCGGCGGTGGTTGCGAGCGGACTGGAGCCTGCTGCTAGTAGTAATTGCTACAGTGGGGCCCAGACTGCTACTGCTGCTGCTGCGATCGCATGTGTCCCGGACGACTGAAGAGACGTGCTGTCAAGATAAGCGGTAGGGGACGGAAAGGGAAAGCTGAGGAGTCGGGGTGTCACAAGGTGCATGCATGGTGGTGCCTTCTACAAAGAGCAGCAGGTGATGCGTGGCACGAGAATTCGCTCGACCGCTTTTGTCGCTGGCAAGTATGTGTGACTACCGTCGTCGGTCCTCAGAATTCGTCTCGGCTATCCTTGCTTGCATCGTTGCCGGACGATAGATTGGGGGACAAGTGATATGTATGCACGGCTGCTGGCCGCCGACCTAAGTTGCGATTATCTCCTTAGCTGCTGCTCGCTGCTACTGCTGCTGGTGGGCGCGACTGGCTGTGCGCGCGTACGCCCCTTGTATGGGAGCTCTGGCCGGGTCGGACATTATAGTCATCAGGTTGGGTGCCGTTACCGGTGCCTGACGAATGGGTGCTAGGGTAACATGCAACCTGAGGCACGTGCCGGGTACCGGGAACCGGAACTCAAGCTTTGCGCGCAGGTAGGCGGCAGAGGACATGTGCAACACCATTTGTAAGGTGTACGCTGGTGAACAACTGACAATCCCTGTTTTGCTCTAAAACAATGGTACAACGTTAAGCGGCCTGGATCCGATCGCTCGTTCGGCCGGGCAAGGAAACTCACTTAATAGTGTACTTCTAGCGACTCGCTGCCATAGTGAAGTATGTTTGCGTTCGCTGCATTCTCGTTAAAATTACGTCAACGGTTGCGCTGTTGCAACACTGAGCAAACGCGGTTGCTTGCATGCGATGGGCGGCAAAAAACGCGCGCAAACGGATACAATCTGGATGGTAATCTATTGAGGCGCTTCCACATTTTTTTGCGCAGTAGTAGATAGGTCGCAAACTGGTTTTGCAACTGAACGGGTTGGCTTTATCTAGGCTAACCGACCCGCGGGTCGGCGCCTCGCTGCCTCGCCGGTCCCACATGTCTGGCGCCTGCCTACGCAGCCACGCACCAGCCAAGTGAGTTTCTTTGCTGCAAGATGTAATTGATGGGCGCATGTGATCGGCTGATGTTTCCTTTTTCCTTATCTTTCCTCGGACGAGCCGAGCCGGGTCGTGAGAGCATCAACGACACCAGCAATTGCAAGCCGCGACACTGCGGTGTACTGGATGTCGCTTTTTATTCCTTGTTGTTGAGGTCAATACTTTATTCTTGCTTGTTGAGGTCAATACAAGAGACAACCAGGTACACGCGTCGGTCGGTCCGGATGGACGGTGGCCCGCAGCAGCCCACCAAGCAAGCAAGCACTCTCGCACGCGCGTTACAAGCAGCAGTTGTCTAGCAGTAGTTTTTGCTATTCCACACTGCAGCCGCTTCTGCGTGTAGCCCTACCTTCCCGACATACGGTATCCCCAGCCACATCTCCAGCCACATCATACGATACGTTATGTGTCCCCAGCCATACACCAAACACAAGGGAAACCGCCCCTAACGTTCGCGGCCGGGGCGCTCGAATAGCTAGACAGCAGTGGAAATCTCCGACCATACCTCCATCGGCACACATCTACCTCGCAGTTTCGAGCCCTGATGGTGAGACGGTTCCTGATGGTGAGATGGCTCCAGTGTCTCGGATGACCTCCAGTGGCAACACAGCAAGCGAGCGAAGTAAGGGACACACGCAAGCACGCAGTAGATAGGCGCGCAGCGCCGCCAAAACAACCAATGCGCCCGGGCATGATGTCTCCGTGGTGCACCCCCCATGTGTATGTGCTGGGTTGCGGAGGGACCGCCCTTTTTAAGTCCGACTATGCCCTACGGGCCGTCGAGTCGATCGACCGCGTGCCTAATTAAGCATTTTATTTGTGCAGCTGCTGACCGGGCCATACAGGATGACGAAGACGACGACGGCGACATGACCAGCGCAGCACTACTACTCGAACATGGTTACCTTTCGTAATAATCTACCCCGCCGCCGTGCGTCTGTCCACGCAGGTGGTCCATCAGGCGACGGCCAGTGACGAGGGAGGGGCCGGTGCGCGGCAGCCGCCACAGCAGCCGGAGCCGGCCGGCGGACGAGGCGATGGTAACAGCAGTGATGCAGCGATTGACGACCGCATGCCGCCGCTTGCGGCGGCTGCGCCGGCAGCAGCAATGCCCAAGTGCAGCAGCAACAGCAGCAGCAGCGGCGGCGGCGGCGGCGGCGGCAGTAGCAGCGACTACTGCTTCAGCCCCTGGATCCTGCCAGCGCCACCGCGGCGCGTCGCGCCTGCCGCTGCTGCTGCTGCTGCAGCCGTCACGACGACGACTGCCGCCGCCGCCGCTGTTGGTGATGAGCACCAGCATGGCACTCGATCGCCAGGCGGCGGCATTATTATTCGTCAGCCGATGGACGACGGTGGTGGTGTGGAGGTCCCCGTAGACGACCCGCGGGTCAGCATGCTCCTGTTCTGCATCCCCCAGGTGCATGCGTGCGTGCATGGGCACCCGTGCGTAGCGTTGTCAGGGTGTACGGGGTGTACGGGGTGTACGGGGTGTACGGGGTGTACGGGGTGTGCGGCCGCCACCGGGATGGTTTGGCCACCTTACTTGGCGCCTCAAGGTCTTACTCAACTGCTTGTACGGCTAGCGACGACGGTCGTACATACACCAGCGGCGCCGGTATATCCTGACAACGGAAGGTATCATTGTCCGCCGGTAACGATCAAGCGTTAGTAGTTGGTGCCGCCGACCGGCACAACTAAAGCCGTGCTGGACGAGCGAAGGTAGGGCGCTGATGCTGTGGCCTGCGACTCTACCTGGATATGTACCTACTTGCTGCTGGCTGCGTCGAATCTGCCATTCGGTGTGAACGGGGTCTATCCAGGAATCGTCTCAATAATCGAATCGTCTCGCGCCTTGCTTAACTCGCCTCAGAGCTCGCCCCCGCCCGCCCTCCCAACCTACCTGCGCCCCGCGGCCCCCAAACGTGTGTGACACATGAGTCTTCAGCACCTACAGCAGTGCACTAACCTTGCCTGTGATGCGATGTGCAGGCGGGCATGGGCGCCTGGGTGTACCACCCCTGGGAGCAGCACCTGCGGAAACACGGAATCCAGGTGGGGTAGGCCGTGTGGATAATCAATAATGCATGGCAGCAGGTAGGGCGGAGGAAGCAGGTAGGGCGGAGGAAGCAGGTATGGCGGAGGAAGCAGGTAGGGCGGAGGAAGCAGGTAGGGGGCTCGCAGGCCGGCGCGCGGACATCATGATGCCAGCAGTGCGCGGCTGGGGTCACCAGGTGAGTACGCGGGGTACCGGCGGCTTGCCGACGTACGTGTGAGGTTTTTGTCTCTATCACGTTTGCCCTAGCCTAGGCCGCGCACCACTCATTCCTAGGTAGGTGCTTACTTAGGACATAGCCACACAGGTACAGCCGCACCAGCCGCGTTGCCGACGCCCACGCCGCCGACGCTAGCGAGCTATCCTCGAACGACGCGGCTGTTGACGCTTCTGCTGCTGCTGTGGCCGTTGCTACTGCTTCTGCTGCAGGTCCTGGCTCTGGAGCTGCCCGGCCACAACAGCCGCATGCGGGAGCCCTTCGCTCAGGACCTGCCGCACCTAGCCGCGGACATCGCCGGAGTGATCCAACGGGTGGTGGGCAGCAGGCACGTACGGCAGGGGCACGCATGGGACGACACGTACGGCTTGGCTTGTGTGATTGACGGACACCGTACGCCATGCCACACGCAGGGGAGGGCTGTCGTACGGGTTGTTCGGCCACAGCATGGGGGCTTGGATTGCGTATGAAGTGGTCCAGGTGGGTCGGAGGGGTGGTAGGTTCGGAGCCCGTAAATGACGCAGGTGCACAGGCGAGAGCGGGGTGACGGGTCCTACCTTATCCCACCGAAGTACCCATGCATGTGAGAGTACCGCCGGTAACCTGACTTCAATCCGGATCCGGATCCTGATCTTCGGAGATGAACGAGGCGCGGTGGTGGGCTAGCTGTAGCCCGCTGTGCCCTTGCTCCCGCAGCTGCGCCCATCAGGCCGCTCCTGCCCCGCTGACCCGTTGGCTGCTCGCCCGCTCCGGAACCTGCTCCGGGACCCGCTCCGGAACCCGCCCTCCTGCCCAACCCGTGCACAGGCCCTTATGCGTCGGGGCGCGCAACTGCCCGTCCACCTGTTTGTCTCCGCATCCAGGTATGTTTGGTGCGCAGCACCACACAGCACAGCACGGCGCAGCATGGCGGCGCGGCACAGTGCAGCATGGCGCAGCACAGCGCAGCACGGCGCCCAGCATGCACGACACACGCCTGACCTCGAGAGCGGCACCAAAGCCCTCACGTACCGTGCGTGTAACAAGTGACATGACATATGTCAGCGTGTATTAGTAAAAGAGAAATAAACGCATGTCGACGTGCGTGCCGTGCCGTGCCGTGTTATACGTGTCACCGTCTGGCCCCGATCGCTCGGTGGCGGCGCAGGGCGCCCCACCTCTTCGCCGCGAGCGAGGACGTGGATCCCACCCGCCTGCACAAGCTGACCAGTGCGGACGATTTCTGGGAGGCCTTCCGGGCTCGGTACGGCAGCGGCAACCCTCACCTGGTGGGCGTACTGCTGGTCGGCCGGGCACTGCTTTGCTGTGTGTTGGGCTGGGAGCGAGGGAGCGGCGGTAGGTAGTACCGGTAGGCGCGTAGTTGGCTGCCGTGGGCAGCAGAGAGGGAGCCCGGGAATTGAAACCGGAGGAAACGAATGCATAGCTCGATGGGATTAGGTGTTGGTTGTTGGGTGCTGGCTGGAGATGAGCGAGTAGGGCGTTTGCTTGGGTGAGCGCATCCAATGCGTGTTACCGGTAGCTGCTGGGAGGACCACTTACTTACTTCCCCTGACTCCCTGGCTTGCCCGCTCGTACACGCCGGCTCGGCCCGCCATGCGCCCGCGGATCAGGCCAACCCCAGGGTCCGGCAGCTAGTGTGGCCCGTCCTGCGGGCCGACTTCGCCCTCATCGAGACGTACGAGGTGCGCACGGATGAGGGGGCCCCTTCTGTCCGGCAGTGTGACTCTCCATCCACCTCGCCCATCCAGCGCGTTATGTGTCGGCTGTCGGTGACTCGGTGCATCCCTCATGTGGGTCATCGGTAATTCGGATCATGTCAGCCCAAGCAAGCGCTAACCTATAACCGTTACAACAACTAACGGTTCACCTGTTGCAACTCGTATTTCGGCATCACCTGCGAAACCTGCTCTTCACAGTCCACAGTCGACACCAATACGGGCACGAACCCTGGCCCCTCAGTTGCCGTCCATCCTCTCCTACGGCACAGGCCCACCTTGCCGCCTTGACTGCCCCTCCCGCCCGCCGCTGCCCTTCCCGATATAACTTACCCCCCATCCTGCCTGCCTGCTGCCCACTCACGCACGCAGCTGCCCCCCGACAACGCGCCCGTCCCAGTGCCCACCACCGTCTTCGCCGGCGAGCTCGACCGCCGGTACACGCGGGAGCAGGTGCGCGTGAGGTGGGGGTCGGCGGTCGGGGTCCGCCGCAGTGCCAGCGCGGGGGCTTGCGGTTTGAAAGAGCGCGGGCCGGTTCTCACCGCCGTACACACGCCGGCTGGTCCTCAAGGGCCCTACGCCGCCTGGTCCATTCTCAAGGGCCCTACGCCACTCGCCCAACATTCATGGTTGCTACCGCTATGTATATAACCGCCACCGCCCGCACTCCAGTGCCTGGGCTGATGCTCAACCCATCGCGGTGGTCAGTCCATTCGTTGCGTCCGCCCGCTCCTCCGCGCCCCTTCGGCGCCCTACCTGCCTGTGGCGACACATGCACAGGTTGCCGCCTGGGGCCAGCACCTGCGCGGACCCGCCTCCTTCGTGTGGCTGCCGGCTGCCGGGCATGACTACGTGGAGAAGGCCCACCCGCTGATGCTGGCCACCCTGGCAGCGCAGCTGGCGCCGCCGCAGGAGGATTTGCGGCAGCAGCCGCAGCAGCCGCAGCAGCTGCAGCAGCCGCAGCAGCCGCAGCAGCCGCAGCAGCTGCAGCAGCCGCAGCAGCTGCAGCAGCCGCAGCAGCCGCAGCAGCTGCAGCAGCCGCAGCAGCCGCAGCAGCCGCAGCAGCCGCAGCAGCCGCAGCAGCCGCAGCAGCCGCAGCAGCCGCAGCAGCCGCAGCAGCCGCAGCAGCCGCAGCTGACGACGGTAGCGGCGATCACCAACGTTGGGGCTGATTAAGGTGCTTCTGCCCAACCTCTCCAGCGGGAGGCGATTGTAGGAGGCGGCCGACGGGCAGGCGGTCCGCCTGCCGCCGCGTGCTGCATGGTGCTTGGTCGAATCCCTCCTCTCCCACCCGTACAGGCCCGTACCCGTCGTGACGAGAACGTCGGTATTTGGGGACCGGCTGTAGTAATCGACAGCGCAACCAACTTAGGGGGGTTGCAATAAAACTTGGGGGGGGGGCGTGGCAGATGCGCTCCGCTGGCGCCGGCTCCTGGCCAGCTCGGCTGGCGCAGCACACAGCAGCTCGTGCGTGCAGGAATGCCGGTTGTTGGCTGGGCTGAGCGTGTCCCTGGGTGCGCTAAGCGTGGCAGAGAAGGAGGTCTGCGGGACGTGCGCTATGGCCACGGGGTCCGCCTCGCCAATTATCAGCCGGGGGAGCAAACCGCCTCGGCTGGTGCACACAGATCCCTACCTGCGGCCCGATGGCGGTGCTCTGCGGCCGCGGGGGCCCGCGTCATGTGCTGGCGCTACAGAACGGCTCCGCAACCGGTTGCAGGACGAAACACAACTCCACCAACAGCGGTGGTGCGCATGTGTCCCCCTTAAGCCAGGGCAATGCTGATATGGCACCAACTGATAACTTCGCCCCAGCATTGTCGTGAGGGGCTCGTAGCTGCGCTGGGTAGTGCCTGCTGGTGTCGTGTTGATACGCAATCGCTGATCGTATAGCCGAGGGCAGGGGTGCGGTTCTGATTGGATATTTTGCGTGCCCTGCAACGGTCTGGGCCATCTAGCCTATTAATGGTCTGTTTCACAGCCATGCCAATGATTTGTTTCGAGGCCGTTCCAAACAATACAAGCCCACAATGGGTGATGAACAATCAGGCCTCCACCGGCAACGTTCAGTGCATTTTGACCAACCCAGCCTGTCACGCGCATGGCGTCCCAACTCCGAACCCTCTTATCCATGGTCGCTGGGGCCGACTTCCTCGCAGCTCCCTTTACAGATGGGGAGCTGGCCCAACTCGGCCCCAACCGTAAAGCCGTATTTCGGCCGCACCTCCAGTCAGACTTCGACAGGAACGTGGCTTTCTGTCCAGACACCATCTCATAAATGATACCGATTGCCAGTGCGTTCGTGATTAAAGCCGTCCATCTCGTGGTGAGCCAATCAACCCATCGCAACCAGTCGCCAACAGGTTGGGAGCACACATGCGGCCGTGTCCTAGTGCTGGCTGGCCAAACACCCTCAAACCAGCATCCGCTGAGCTAGCGAGCTACAGGCGTCGGCAGTGCGGCACCGCGCCCTCCGTCATGCCCTCCGCACGATGCCGGGAGGTCGCCTAGCCTGGTTGGTGCCAGCTGCCCCCCCCCCTGGTTGGTGCGTCATGGCGGTGGGTTGCGCGAAACCGTCGGGGTCTGCCTCCGGGCCCTCGCAGCAAACGTGGGGTGAGAGATTCCGGTCCTGAAACACATTCCCCGACCATGCCGTGGCAACGGTACTTGCTTGCCTCCGCAAGCTCAGATCCGTGACGGGGCCCCCGTTCCAAAGCAGGCACCTCATCCTTACCTCCATTATCGCCATCTTCACACCACACAAGACACCTAGCCTTGTGGCGCAACAAAGTCCAAGACCCCCTATCTTTAGGACAGCTGCGGTCAGGGCACGACGCAATGATCACCTGATGCAGGAGTCATCTCATCTATTATACCGGTATCCTACGCCGTCAGTTTCCCAACACATGCCCCAAGCCACATCAACCCACCGCCGGCTTTACGACGTTCGAGTCGGTGGCCGTGCGGTGGGGGCCCACCTGGCGCAATCCATCTCAATGCGCGAGGCGTACTGCAACAGGAGAGCCGCGCACACACGACTTCAGCGCAGTGTGGCGGACGCATCGCCGGCAGAGGCAGTCGATGAGAAGCTGTGATGTTTAGCTAGTGTTCTCGGCACAGCTGATGCGCTCAGCTGCGCTGCTAATCATGGGCCGCCCTCTACTTCTCTTCCTCGTCCTCGCTCTGGTCCTGCGCTTTGGGCGGCAGGCCGCAGGGCAGCAGCATCCGCTGCAGGAACTCGTACTTGACCCGCCCGATGGACTCGTTCTCCACCACGCCAAAGTAGGACACCATATTGTGGTGGCCAACGTAGGACGCGTAGCTGCGAAGTAGGTGGGCGGCAGGCGAACGGGATCGGGTGGGTGGGTTGGGAGGGTAAGGGACGCGTGGGAGGGGCCCGGGTGAGGTAGACGGCATTCGGAGTTCCACAGACCGCAGTACACGATAGGGAAAGCACGATGCCACAGCGTGCTGCAATGGGCTTCCATCTAGCGCTCATATGGATAGACAGGGCGGGTTGTGGTGACTTGGGCGTCTCGAAGGGCAGCTGGGCCATTCAAGTCGCATTACCGATGCAACATGAACATTCCCCTCAAACTCATGGTGCGGTCAAGCAGGCCGAGCACAGGTTATCGAGTAGCGCGCCAGCGCACCTGTCACGATGGATGTTCAGCGCCCACTCGAACTTTGTAAGGTCGGCGTGCCCCGTGCCCACATATTTGGCCTGAAGGTGCTCAATCTGGCTGTTGATGTTCAGGCGGTCTGATAGCGTCGCCATGGTGAAGGGTTACAGAACTCCTATGCCTCTGGACTGGCTAGCTGCAGTGCAGGAAGCAGGTATATATCACAGATACACTTTTGGCCTGCACTAATATCAGGTCGCAGGCCTAAACAATAAACTGTGTTGGTAACTTGGAACCGAGACCCGTAGTTACGTAAGACGGTCTGCAACGTGCAAGAGTGAGCTGGTGCAAAATGATACATACCCTGCATAGTCTTGCTAACGTGAAAGGTGAAACACTGGTTGGCATTCCGTACGTGCCGTGATTTTTGCACTTGGTGTGGAATCGCGTGCAATTGCATATCCTAATTGCATCCCATTGATGATCTGGACTTCCTGTTCCGTGATCAGCTCCCTTCACGCACCTCCATAGGAGACGTCCGCCGCCAACAGTGCACGCGCAACGTAGTCTCTTTCCCAAAATGCTTGCGCGCTATCAGCTGAGGAGCTCAGGAACAGCAGGCGCTACTAGCCGCTGCCGGAGCGCACGTACTTCTGTGGTAGTAATGGCATCGACCAAGCCGGCCTTGCAGCTGATGGTCAACAGGTAATCCCCAAGTGGACATGCCTCATATTCCTATCCATACGGGCACCAGATGTGCATAGCTACACGCAATCACGTGCGGGGCTTCCGCTGGATCCTAACGCCCACGCAGCCCGCCACCCCACGCCCAGCACCGCTGCTCCATCGATCTAGCGCCCCATGCCACATGTCCCCCTGCATCCATCCACCCGGCGCGGACATCTGCAAGCTTCCCGCACCCTCCCAGCACCCATCTAACCTGGCAGACTCTCTGCATTCCCACCACGCCGCGCCCAACCCCATCCCCACCGCCAATCGCAACTCCGCCGTCCCCCCAACAGCTGCACCGGCAAGATGGGCCAAGCCGTGGCGGAGGCCGCCCTGCGCGCCGGCGTCGAGCTAGTGCCGTACACCCTGTGCGGCCCGTCGGACGTCCAGGACAAGTCGCACGTGGCGGTGCAGGGCGTGCAGCTGGAGCTGGTGCCGCCGGCCACCCGCGACACCGTCGTCACCGACCTCAAGGCGCGCTACCCCAACCTTGTCATGGTGGACTACACCCTGCCCGACGCCATCCACTCCATGGTCGACTTTTACGTTGCGCACAACACGCCCTTCGTCATGGGCACCACCGGCGGCGACCGCGCGCGCATCCACGCGCAGGTCCAGGCCGCGCGCACGTACGCGGTCATCGCCCCCAACATGGGCAAGCAGATCGTGGCGTTCCAGGCCATGATGGACATGATGGCAAAGAGCTTCCCTGGAGCGTTCGCGGGCTACAAGCTGCGCGTCGTGGAGTCGCACCAGTCGACCAAGAAGGACACGTCGGGGACGGCCAAGGCGGTGGTGCAGTCGTTCGTGGAGATGGGGGTGCCGTTCGAGGTATCGCAGATCGAGCTGGTGCGCGAGGCTAAGCAGCAGGTGGAGGTGATGAAGGTTCCCGAGTCGGCGCTCAACGGTCATGCGTACCACACGTACCAGCTGGTGTCCGGCGACGGCTCCGTAATGTTTGAGTTCCAGCACAACGTCACGGGGCGGACCACGTACGCGGAGGGCACGGTGGACGCGAGCCTGTTCCTGGCGCGGCGGATAGCGGACAAGAGCGAGCAGACGCTGTACAACATGATCGACGTGCTGCGCGCGGGGGACATGCGATAGGCGCAGCTTGTTTCAAGGGTCAGGGATTCATTGGGGCTGACAAGGTGACAGAAGCTTGATGTAGGTGCGCGGAGCGATGCTGGGCGTTGGGATGGGGTACTAGGGAGGTACACAATTGTACGGCGTGTATCACGCTGGAGCTAGGCCATGGACGCGGAGCTGAGCTGGGATGTTTGGTTGCTGAGTCGGCTTTGCAATTTAGTTAGCTTTGAGATCCTGAAATGGATGAAATGGAAGAGGGTATGGAAGGAGTCGCGACTGATGAGGAGGAGCTATTTGGGTCGGCGGCCAGCTTTCTAGCTGCAGCAGTAACTGGAAAGGACGCACGCTTCGATGACAAACTTAAGCTGCAGTTTTACGGACTGTATAAGCAGGCGACGGCCGGCAAATGCTCTGGCGGGAGGCCAGGCTTTTGGGACATGGCCGGCCGTGCAAAATGGTAAGGCCTGGATGTTTAAATTATAATGCTTCATACGCCAGACTGCATGCCGCGTCCCATCTTCAGGGATGCCTGGTCGCAACTGGGTGACTTGTCCAATGCCGATGCGATGGCTCGATACGTGGAACTGTTGCGAACCATCGCGCCGGAATGGGGCCAAGGAGAAGCCAGCGGCAGTCAGGCAAAGAACAGAGGTGGTATGGGGCCAGTATTCAGCTGCCTAGCCGCCGGCGAAGAGGCGGGCAACGGAGATGAAACGGTAAGCTCGCCGACATGCTTTCGAAGGGCAGCATTAGGTTGGTATCCACGATCTCGGCTCCTTGCAGGGCCCACGGACCCTGCATGAGGTCGCGGGCGAGGGCGACGTCGAGGCGGTGGCCAATATGTTAGAAGCCGGCGAGCCGGTTGACGGGAGGGACGACACGGGGTGTACGGCCCTCCACTTCGCGGCAGACCGCGGCAGTGTTGACGTGGCCCGCATGCTGATCACTGCGGGGGCCGACATCAACGCGCAAGACGCCGACGGGCAAACACCACTGCACTACGCAACCATCACGGAGCACCGCGAGGTGCGGCTCACAGGTCTTGATTGGTATAAGACATGGAAGGGGGGAAGGGGCAAGAGTTTCTCAAAGGTATGGGTCGGCCAAGGCAACAGAGGAAGCACGGATTGACAAGCTGCGGGTTTGCGGACTGATGGGGACAAGAGCGAGGGGAAAGAGACACCCTGGGTCGCGCAATGGGAACGTGCGAGCCGCCCGCCATTCCTTCCACCTCGAGTCCTGCAGATGTACCCACCCCTCAGCAGCGCAAGCAGCACGTCTTAGCCGCGGACCCGACGGCCCTCATCCCGCGTTACTCCTGTACTGCTAGGTGTACGACGTGTTGGTTGAAGCCGGGGCGGATGTCAGCGTCCGGGACAGCCAGGGCGCAACGGCGGCGGAGGGGGCGCCGGCGTCATGGGGGCTGGCGTAGCAGCAGCGGCGGCGTCATGGGGTCTGGCTGGCATAGCAGCAGCGGCGGCTTCAGCGGCAGTGGGTGGAGTCCGCGGCGACCGGCGATGCCGTGTGCCTCCCAGCGCAGGTCGTGGGGGGAGGCACTGATCGCGGCCCTGGCGCAAACAGGTGCGGCCGGCGTTGCGGCAGTTGTCACACGAAGGTACCGCCACCCGTGTTTGCGGGGTCTCCGCGCTGCTGGCCTACGTTCCGCCGGAGTCCATTTGTGCCTCGGGGCTGGAATGGTAGCGCATCTGGTGGCTGGGGTTGCCAATGTGGCCTCGTTGCTAAGCGGGGCGGCGGAGCTGGGTTGGCGGTCAGCGTCGCGGCTGTGGCCGGAAGCCCATTGGCGTCCCGTCCCGCACGCGAGCAGGTCGTTGGAGGACCACGCAGCAGCGTGGAACGCTGCCGTGCTGTACAGGGCTGAGTTGGGTGGTCCCGGCTGGTTTCGGCACTATGTAGCGGCAGCTGGCGGTTTGTGAAGCATCTTATGTGGTTAAGGCGAACGGAGGGTGCAGTGGCCTAGCCGCGGGACTGGTGTATGCAGCCCTAGCCGCCAAGGGGGCAAGGCCGACGGGTGGTATGGTACGCTGGTAATGCTGCCTGATGAATGGGTTGGGTCACCTGCAACGTTTGCAGCGATGAAGGCCAGAGGCCAGCGAAACTTAATGAGGGTAATGCTGCCGTACTTTCTGAAGCTTATCGAGGTCATCTCACTTTAGATCGGGGTTTTGTTACACTGGTCGGGAATGGTAAGGACGGGTCATCTCATACCTCAAGCTAAGCCAGGAGGGCTTTCCGCTGCCCGCGTCCATCGCCCCGTTTCAGGTTCAGGGGTTCAGTGGCCGTGTGTCAATAGAAATGGTAGCGGCGACGGGTGGAGGTAGTTGGGGTTGGCTGACATCGTCAGGGGTCACGGGTCTGTGTCGTTGGCTGGTTGATGTGCGGTCGGACAGCATTACGTCGGTCGTCGCATCGGTACGGCACTTGGTGCGCTGACATGATGTAGTATGTACGGCGCCTGGCACGCTGGCAGTTGTAGCGTGTCGGCGCGGGATAGGGCCCATGATCGAGGAAATTGGTCGTACGGAGTATTTTGCGCGGGAGAGCGGCAGCAGCGAGCACTCTGACCTAATGGTGTTGGTGGCGGTGCATGGCCGGGTTGCCTGGCAGTAACGCGGGAGCGGCAGCAGTGCCGGCCACGTCCCGGCACCTGCACGTGTCATTGTAAGCTTTAGGACGCGCCCAGGTAGATCGACGTGCCTCGGTAATTTCTGGTGAGGTGTTGTACTTACTAGACGCGTGTTGCGCAGGAGTTTCTAAGGACTAACCGCGCCTGGAGCGCGGAGGGGCCGGCAGTGAGGTCGGGGGGTAGCGAGGAAAACCGCGGCAAGGACTTTTATTAGGAGAAAGTGGGAGCCGACTTATACGCGGGGGGGCCTGGCGGGTGCTACATCCACTGCGAAAGAGCACAAGAGAAGTTGTGGTACGGTCGGTACCTGCTATGTTGGGGAGGGGCGTGACGACGTGAGGGCCTCCATCCTCAGCGACCAGCTGCCAATGGTTGGCCGTTGCTTGGCACGTGCCGTGTTACTGCATCATAGTACCTTATGCGGTGGGTACGTGTGGGCCGTATTGCGCCTGGGGTGCCGCGCGCACTGCAAAGGGCACGGCCTATGTAACGCATGTGCGCGGGCTGGGTGGTTACCCCCTGCTGACGTCACCACGGTACGGCACCGTTTTTCGCTGAAGCCTGCGAAACGTGCCACAGAGACCCAGCTGCATGGCGTAGTGGCCCGTAGTGGCTCATGCGCGCTCCCTCCCTGCTTGCCTGATGTCCCTCAGTCGGTATGCGGCAGAAACCAGGCGCTGCGGGCTTCCTCAGTCGTGAACCACGGCAGCAATGGCCGCTGCGCAGAGCAACCACGTGCATGGAACACTGGATCAGGTACGGAGGCGCTCTCCACAATCTCGGAGTGAGCTCCGCAGGAGTACCTTCAGCGTATAAATCTAAGGCGCGTACTATTGATGCGGATATACTTTTAAGGCGTACAAATGTTAACAATGCGTATACAGTAGGTTTTACGCGCGTATGCGCACGCCACCGTCACTGCTGGAGCCATGAGAGCTGGCTATGGACGGCGTGAGCGGGCGCCAAGTCGTCGCCTGCTGCCGTAGCGCTTCGGCCGCCGCCGTTGCTACGTGCAACCGCCCGACGCGACTCGGCTTGCCCACCCCTTTCAGCCTACCGCACCACCAAGAGGACGCAACCTGGGGGGGTCGACGGCCACCTGTCGAGGCCCGACTCTTCCAGTCACCTGCTGGCTGTCTTTTAAGGGACACCAGACGCACAACAAGTCCCTTTCGGTGTCTTTTAACCTACGGCAAGCTATGCTCCCCGGCTGGCGCTTGCAAGGAAACACACATGCCAGACACGCGAGTCAGGGTCCCCGCCTCAGGTGTCGCAAGCGGATGCAGACGGCGGGGACGCGTCGCACAACGCCCCACGTGCGTGTGTTTTGCTTCCCCCTTCCCCTCACCCCACATCTTCGCCGTACCCCGCACCTGTCTGCTGTTCTGGTTGCTGTTCGAGGTCATCCTTACCACTAGTGCCCTTAACCCTTGCAGCAGGGGAGGGGAGAGAGACCTCGCCCCGCTCCACGCCCACCCATGTCTGGTCCCAGTCCCAGTCCCCGTCCTCCCACCCACCTGCCCCACATCACCCACGGCCCTGCACCTACCTACGCGGCCCTCGGCCACAAACAATCAGCCGAGCCGGTTGCATCGCCGTCGCCCCTCGGCCCCTGCCGCCCCCTCCCGCGCGCCCTTGTCCTTGTTTCCGTTAGTCTAGGCATCGCAGCCGGAGTAAACAAAGGCGCCGGGGATCAACACTCGACCTACGGTTCTCCTTTCCTCAACCAAATTTCCCAGCATGCACCTCCAAACGCGTGTACCACACGGCATCCGACGCCGCTTCATAGTCCACGGGCTCTCCTCAACCTCCCGCTGTCCGCCGTGCGCAGCGCAAAACAAAACACACGCAGGTCCCCGAAACCCGAATCACGCCACCCCCCCTGCTGGGTTGCCTGATCAGACCGCCGCCGCCGCGTCGTCGAGCGCCTCTCGCGCCCACAGCATCGCCCCACTCACGTCGAAGCTCCCCACCGGCTTGATCAGGCAACGCCGGAGCACCCACTGCGTGACGTCTCCCAAGTCCACCAGCATGCCCATCGGCATCACCACGTCATCGCCGCCGCCACCGCCGCCGGCGTCGTCCCCCTCCGCGCCGCCGCGCGCGCCGCCGCCGCTGCCGTCGCTTGTCGAGAAGCCCAACGCCGTCAGCAAACATGCCACCGCCCTGCTGGGCCCCAACAGCGCCCCTAGCTTCTCTACCAGCGCCACCACCTCCACCGGGCTCTCCCCCCCCTCCCCGTCCCCGATGTAGGGTACCGTGGGGGTGTCGGCGAGTTGCGTCGCGACCTCCATACACAGCGTCTGGATCTCGTCGATGTGCTGCCCCAGCAGCCCCGACATGAGCGGCCCGACCGGGTGCGCCACCTTGGCCAGCAGCTCCGGCCGGTAGCGGGTGGCCTTGGCCGTCGACGGCGCCGTCGACGCCGGCGGCGCCAGCAGACCGTACGGCTCCAGAACCGCCTGCAGGGCCTCCAGTCGTACGGTTTCGCTGGAAAACTGCGCCCGGAGCGCCTCCCGCAGCTTGCTGATTCGGAAGGAGGGGCGGTTGGGGAAGAGCCGCTCCAGGGCGGCGGACACGTCCTCGATGTGCAGGATGCGGTCAGGCGTAGATGGGTCCGCCTCGGCACCGCCCTCCGCGGCCGCGCCCACGGTGGGCAGACTGTGCAGCAGCGCCGTCAGCCCCGAAACCATGACGCGCTGGTCCGTGGCAGCCGCCTCCGAAACCTGCCCCGTCAGCACCAGCCAGAAGGTCCTCACGACCGAGCTGGACTTGGCGTAGGTGGAGCAGGCGTTGTAGAGGCTGTAGCACAGCCGTGCGGTGTCGGCGTTGGCCATGCCCTGGGGCGGAGGGGAAGGGAGGGGGGGTTCGGCAAGGCGTGTGGATGGGGTTTTAGGGCTCAAGGGTTTTAGGGCTTTAGGGTTTAGGGTTTTAGGGCTTTAGGGTTTGGGGCTTTAGGGTTTGGGGTTTTAACACTCGCTCTCGGATATGCCTGCGCGTCATCACCTCGTGTGTCCCGACATCGCCCCTCCTAGAATGGTTCAGGGCACGCACTGCTGCTTGTCTTTTGGGGTTTGTGATAAGTGTCAAATCTCAACATTTCTTAGGGCTTGCAACCGTGCGCCGCCATCACACGAGTCAGCGTTGGTCGCCCTACCCCCCACGGGTTTCCTCTGACACCCTCCCATGTCGTGTAACCGGTCTTTAAGCCACCCCCAAATACCCCCCCCCCACCGGGCTTCTCGCCACCCACCACCAGTACGCGTTCCTCGCTACCCCCCCCCCTCACCTGCGGGTTGAAGTAGTAGTACATGAAGGACTGCAGGGTGCCCGACGTAGAGGACACGTCCATGGCCTGTCGGGCCTGTGGTGCGGGAGGGAGGGAGGGAGGGAGGCGTCTTAGGCGGCCGGCTCCGGGTAGGCCAGGTGGTGCTTTGTGAGGCCACCCATACTTCTTGCTTGTTTAGGCTACACTGGGAGGCACAAGCTGCAGCTACAGCTACAGCTAGCGATGGCCGCGTTGAAGCGGAGAACGTGAGAGCGAGATCACGGCTTCCCCCCCTCCACCCTGCCTGCCGCACTGATGCCCCTTGGCGGTTCACTGGTTTGCCCTGCACCCCCCCCTTCGGCTGCCGTGCGCACCTTCCACATTGCTATGACCAGCACCTCCGTCTGCTCCTGCGTGAAGGCCTGCAGCGACACGCGCTGCGCCCAGCGCAGGCAGCGGGGCACGCTGGGCGCCAGGCCGCAGGGCTCGGCGATGGCGGGGGTGTTGGCGGGCGGCGTCGACGCGGTGGTGCTGCCGCCACCCTCCGTCAGGAAGTCTGGGGGCCGGAGGAAGGAGGAG
Organism: Yamagishiella unicocca; assembly: GCA_003116995.1. Taxonomy (NCBI): domain Eukaryota; kingdom Viridiplantae; phylum Chlorophyta; class Chlorophyceae; order Chlamydomonadales; family Volvocaceae; genus Yamagishiella; species Yamagishiella unicocca. Next base: position 221,066 of record BDSL01000060.1, read on the forward strand.
AGGAAGAAGAGGAAGCAGAGCAAGGGGGGTTGGGGTAGAGTAGAAATTGCGTCCATTGCAAATCCTCTCTTCCCGAACGCACGTCGTTTCGTTCAGTTTGGCGTCCTCCCCAAGCTCGCCCCACCCAAGCCCCCTCCCCTCGTCCGCCCACTCACACGACGACGAGTCCGTCACCAGCGTCAGCTGCACCTCCGTGGGCGCCACGTCGGGCTGCAGCAGCGCCGCCGCGAGGTTGAGCTTGCTTTTCAGCTCGTCCAGCTCGCTGGCGTAGCGCCCCAGCTTCTCTTCCACACGGTGGACCAGCTCGGCGGTGCGGCGGCCGGTCTGTGTGTGTGCGCGCATGTGTGTGTGTACATGGCGGTGGGAGCGGGGGGGAGAGGGGAGGGGGAAAACACAGTGGGAAGGAGGCCCAGCGGGACGGGACGGGGCGGGGAGAAAGAGGCAGAAACCCGAGCCCCTGCGGGAGGTGCGTGTGTGTGGCGCGCGGCGCACCAGGATGTTGTGTTCCGCTATCTTGCGCCACACGGGCCGGGGTGTCATGATATCCAGCCGGTGCGCCAGCTTGGTGTTGACCGCCTCCACGTCCCTGATGTGCGCCAGCGCCAGCTCCAGCTCGGACTGCGTGTCAGCCAGGGTCACCTGGAGCTTCTCGAACACCTGAGGCGATGCAAGGCGGCGCGTGCAGGGTTTTAGGGGTGTTAGGGTTTTCAGGGTTTTAGGGTTTCTCAGGGCGGCATCTGGCGGCAGGGTGTCACAGTGTGCTACGGTCGGTAAGCCGAGGCAGGGTCAGATCATCCGATGATGCCGCAGATTTGAACGGGGGGGGGGGAGGGTTTGAGGCGGAGGGTATGGAGTGGGTTGGGAGACGCGCAGAGTGGCGAGGCGTAGCAAGTTCCAGCGGTGGTTTGCGTCCTCTAAACGCAAGGTCCTCATGCCACGCACAGCGCGCCGGCTTCCTGGTCCTATGCGCCCCCCCCCGCTTACACACATGGTCCCCGTCCCGCCTCACCTCCGGCGCCATGCGACTCTCCGCCAGGCGCTTGGCGTCTCCGGCCTCGTTCTCGGAGGCCGCCAGCGAGGAGGAAAGCTCCGCGATCCGGGTGGCGGAGAACTCGTTCAGCTCGGCGTGGCGTTCCTGCAGGGGGTTCGAGGAAGGCCCGTGGATGCCCGAAAAACCGTTTAGGACAGACGGTTTGAGATGCATGCCGGGGAACTGGGTTGGGGATGGCAGGAAGACCCGGTTGCACGACATAGGGCAGACGGAGGGCAGAAACTGTGGGGGAAGAGGGCGCAGCGGGCTCGCAACTGGGGCCTTGGACCGCGGTGGATGGAGGTCAGGCTGTCCTCCCATCAGCACCTCGGGCTGGCGGCAGCCCCCCAGACGCCCACTCGGGGGGTGCTGCGTCGCCACCCCCCACACTGCGCTGCGCCGCGGCCCCCACCTGCAGCTTGCCGTGCGCCTCCCGCTCCGCCTCCAGCTCGTCCCGCATCTTGAGGTACTCCTTCCGCAGCTTCTTGAGCTCCTCGCGGCCCGTCTTGGCCTGCGAGGGGGACACCGTACGGCGGCAGGGTTACACCGTGGCTTCGGAGCAGAGGTTTCGCGCGGAACCTGCCCTCCTCGCCTCCCTGGCCCCGCAGCGCCCCCACCCCGCTATCCCCCCCCATTCCGTTCCACCCCACCCCACTCCCAGCCTACATCGTCCCCTCGCGCTTCCCCGCTGCCCCCCCGCTGCCTGTTTCCTCTCCAACCCCACCTGCCCCGCACCTCCCCCCCCCCACCGGCCGCGCCAACTATCCTGTCCCTGTCGCGTAAACGGTTTTCATGCCACCCCACCGGCCGCGCACCTCCAGCCTCGCCGACTCCTCGCTGACGGTCACTCGCTCCAGGTGCGTCCGCAGCGCCGCCGCCTCCAGCTGCGCCGCCTCAGTGGCGCGACGAAGCGACAGCATCTGTTCGTCGATGCGGCCGACCGCCTCCTGCTCTCGCGGCCGGGACCGGTGGGTTTGGCGTGGGTGTGTTACTTGTTACTCTCACCGTTCTCGCACGGGAAGCGGTGGTGTGGTGGGTGTGTCGCTCTGCCGCTAATCGACGCCGGTGGGTGTGTGGGTGCAGGTGCGGGGCATCAGAGGGCAAAATACACAGCGTGGCAACGGCAAGGGCAGGGGCGCTGAGGGCGTGTTCTATGGGAGGAAGGGGCTCCCGTAGGCCTGGACCTCAACACGGGGACGGACCGTGGGTGGGACAGGAGCTCCTTCGATGGGGGACACATGTGCAAGGTGGGTACACGGGGCTTACGAAGTGTTGGTTCCCTGATCCCCTCCCGGTGCCGCATACCGCCCGAGAGCCCGACCACAGCCGAGGCGTCGCCTGCACCCTCCATGGCCTTTTCCGCACCGCCGTCGGCGCGCGGCTCCCCTGCCGTCGCCATTGTCCTGTCGCCCAACGCCGGCACGACGACACCCCGTTGCTAAACCCTAAACCCTAAACCCCTCCCTGCCCTGACATTGCTCCCGAGTCGTGTCCGCGGGTTTTCTCTCTCCCATCCACCCGCACCCGCACCCCCGCCCTTCCCCTGGCCCCGAAGGCTATGCACACGCTACATTTCCCCAGTCGCGTTACCGGTTCTATTATTGTAACCCCACCTGGGCCCAATTCTCCGGCATGCATCTCAAAACGTCTGTCCTAAACGGTTTTTTTCACGCATCCACGCGTCTTCCTCGAACCCCCCACCTGCTGGTCCTTCATCTGCAGCTTGAACGCCTCCCTCTCCTCCAGCATCGCCTCCTTCTCGCGCTCCAACCGCTCCGAAACCGCAAACCACGGCAGCTGGTCGAAGGACAGGCCACCCCGCTCCGAGGAGTAGTGCCACGAGTACACCGCCTTGAGCAGCTCGTCGCGCAGGGTGGTGAGCACCCCGGAGAAGGGGCCGCACAGCTCGGCGAACTCGCCCATCAGCTGCGGAGGATGCGGTGTGGTGCGGGCGCGGTGCGGGTTGTGTGGGCCAAAGGTGGCGGCTGTGTAAGCCAATCGTGGCGGCTGTGGCGCTGGGTGGGGTCGGAAAGGCCGCGGTGGAGGAGGCCGCGGTATGATGGTGGCCGTGCGTGCTAGTACCTCCGGTGGTGCGTGCTAGTATCTTCGGTGGATCTGATGAATCCGGTGGTGAATCTGCGGGCGCCAAAAGGCGCTGTGGACGTGAAGCGGGTAAGAAGCTCACGGCTCCTGCCAAGCTGTCGCGATCCCTGCCTTGCCACCGGTAACCGCGCGAAAAGATATTTCCCGGCGGACGCCTCCCTCTTCAGCCCAGCCCCCCTCTCCGCAACTACGCTTCCCATGCCGAGTAACCGGTTCTTTCCAGTAACCCCTCTCCGCAGCCAGCCCCCCACCTGACACGCATCTGGAAACGTCTGTTCTAAACGGTTTTTCTCTCGCATCCACGGGTCTTCCTCGAAACCCACCTGGCACGCGACGGCAGTCCGCAGCTTGTTGGGCCGCTCCTCTCCGGTGGCTGTGTGCGTCTGCGGGCTCACCCGCTCGCACCGCTCCAGCGCCTCCGCCAGCTTCACCTCCGCATGCAGCGCCAGGCTCTTGTACTTGTCGGAGGCGGTCAGGTCGGAGGTGATCTCCTTGGCCTGCGGTTGGTGGTTGGTGGTTGGCGGGTAGCTGGACGTGAAAGCCGCCGCCGAGGCGCCGGCACGGAACAGTCACGTCCCGTGCAGCAGGCCCTGCCGTCCGCATCGCAGCAGCGGCCCCGCAGCAATTTGTCCTCTACCAGCCCCACCCCCCACTACCAGGACCCCCAGCGGCGGGAGTCGGCGGGGGGGGCGCACCGGCTGCCGGGGTGGCAGCGAGGACCTAGCGACCACCACCTGGCGATTCGGGACTTGTCCGCTCGGGTAAGGTGCCCGCCCCCGTCCGGTCGCCACCGAGCTCGGCAGGCCCGGCACCCACCCACGTGGTTTTGCGCCCGGTGCGCCTCCACCGCTTCCCTCCTGTCCCCATGTACACGCCGCGTTGTGGGCGCCGTGCAGCCTGCTCTTCCCTCCCTACGGAGTCATCCGCTCCTGCGCTCCGGAACCACCTTTGTGTTCCCGTCCGCCCTTGCTACACGGTGTACCATGCTGTGGCGCCGTGCAGCCTGCTCTGCCGTCCCGTCCCGTCCCCTACCCGCCCACCCACCTGCCGGGACCAGCTCCGCACGTCAAAGGCTGCCGTCTGCGCCACCGCCACTGCAGCCGCGAGGTCTGACTCCTTGCCCGACCTGCAGCCGGGGGGATTTGATGGGGGGATCACAACACGCAGGAGCACAGCTGGTGGATGGGAGTCGTGGGTGGTGGGAAAACATGGGTTTGGTCTGGTCTGCGTGCGAGGCGTGCGTCGAGGAGATATTGCAGGGTTGCGGCGGGGATGTGAAGCAGGTAGGTACAGGGTTCGATGCTCGGTTCCGGCTGCTACGAGGGGTGACGCTGTGCGTGAGGAGAAGCCTTTCACCATACGTCACCATACACTGCCCGCCCCTCTAACCGGGTCGAACAGCAGGATCCCCGGCGCACAGGGTAGCTGCCGACATAGCCCCCTCCTTCCTCAACCTGGTGGCGAACTTGTTGAGGACCGCCCTTCTATTGGCGCAGCCCCCGACATCGGTCATTGCTGCGAAACCATCGCAACCCCTCACCTTGCGCCGCTCCCGGCGAACGGCGCCATGACCGATTGGCTGTCTTTCCTTTCGACTCCATTTGGCCCTGTGAGCTGCGGCTGGAGCAACGGCAGCTACGCGCGAGCAAGGAGCGGTCACGCGTGCATGCCTAGGTGAGTCAAGTCGATCGATGTTTACTGCGTCGGTTAGTAATGTAAACCAATTAATACACACCTTGAACATGGTCTCTAGGCTCCCAGGTGCGTTGCTCCGCTGCTAACAATGCTAGCGCATTTTTTCCGCTGTGCTCTCGGCCCTGTCAAACCCATTCATTTCCATCCATAAATTTTCGATTTGTTGAGTATTGTATTTTGATGCGACAAGCAGTTGGTGAACCAGCGGTCACGCACACGAGAATAGAAGTCTGTATGAAGCCTTAAGGGAAGGACGTCGTGTATTATAATGCACAATACCTATGTAGTGCGAGTATTGGGCGAGTAGTTAGTTGTGCATGGATTTCCCTAGTCCACGCACTCAAGGACTTCGAAGCAAGCAAGGGACATGCTTCGTTGCGCTTGCAAAAAATATAGTTGTGTTTGTTTCTGATTCAATATTTTCAAACGTGACCTTATGATAATTAACACTGCTACCGCTTAAATTGCGACAGGCATCTTTCCATGACCAGTTCTATGAAGTTCACGAAACGTTCTATACCAACAAGAGGCTAAAACTTTTGAAACAAACGTTCTTTCAATGTCCAACAGCGTTCGGGCCATCGGAACCTTGGCGCGACTGAGGAAGCCGTCGACTTAGGGAGGGACGCCGGCCCCGGGGGAGCTATGGCGTCCAAGGATAATGATTCGCAGCAGCATCCCGGTCAGCTGAAAAATGCTTTGTACCTGCAGCCAAAGGTGGCAGCAGGCGTGCATGCGCCCAAAGCAGCCAAGAAGTATGCTCAAGCGCAAGCAGCATCTCAAGTGGTACGCAGCTACCACGATATATGTGACAGACCGTTAGGAAAAGCGACGTCATTCAACGCTAATCCTGTATTCCGTGGCATTCCGCAGTCCGCCACGCGGTCTTTGGCACCGCTGGAGGCCACGGCTGGGTTTGAGAAAGCCCAGCAGATAAGGAGTTCGCTAAATGCGCTGGGCGCGAGAAAGGTGAGATAAATTTGAGCCTCGACAGCATGTCGCAGCGGCACCAACATACTTGCACATACCGGCGGTGTCACCAATCAGCTCCCTTCGCGAAATCCCGCTGACCTGGGCAGGCGCCGATGCTGGAAAAGCTCAAGCAGACGCCGCAGTCCCCTAAGACGGATGTCCCGCCGCTTGACAAGCCCATGCCTTCAGTGGCTCCGCCGCTGCGTGGCTCGGGCCGTAAGAAGGATGAAGACGTTGCAGGTAAAGCGTGCGGGTGTCCGGGGGAGCTCGGGGGTCCGACACGGTCTAGCGCAGGACGCCGGGAGCGACACGGTCTAGCGCAGGACGCCGGGGGCGGGGCCTGGGGCAGCCAGAGACTCGTCCGACAAGGGTCACAACTTCAAAACCTGACGCGGGTAACTGACAGCTTCGTTGAGCCCTCCGCGTCTGTTAGAGGGGCCATTCGCACGGCACGATTGGGATGCGGGTAATCTGGTCCCCGCCGGGCCTGGAGTGGAGGTGTGAAGCCGGGGCTGCGCGCAGCTCCCGCCACGGCGACGTGAGCTTACTCGGCGACCCCTCCCAGCAGCAGCAGCACCGGCGTGGTGGGATCTACACCTGGTCGGCAGCAGCCCGAGCTCGCAGCCATGGCAGGGTGCAGTGGGTCAGCCACAGGCGGGAGATCCGCGACCGGCTTGACAATATCGTCGTGGCCGCGGCATTGGCCCCACCGTCCAGCGCAGTGTCAGGACAGGCACCAGTTGACGCCTGTTGGCTCCCCCTCTCGTAGCGGCACCATTCCAGGGCTGCAGCTGCGGAGCCGCGTCGCATGCTGCCACCCTGGCCTCACGTCGCATGCTGCCACCCTGGGCTCACGTCGCATGCTGCCACCCTGGGCTCACGTCGCATGCTGCCACCCTGGGCTCACGTCCGAGTGTTGGTAGTAGGTCCCTGCTGAGCCCACCTTATGTCACGCGCCCGCAGGGCTCAGCGTGTCGCCTCCGCGCGCCGCCACCACCACCACCACCATCACCGCCGCGGAGATGATCCATCGGACCAACGGTGACAACGGAAACGGACACGCGCTCACGCAGACCCGGTTCTCAAAACAGCAGGAGCTCGGAGATGGGCTGCCGTACGTCAAGTGAGTTGCTGTCGTACGCGAGCTCGGCTCGCGTGGGGTACAACACGGAGGGAAGGCGGGTGGGCGAGGGAAGGGAGTAGGACGGGAGCGGCGCTGAAGGTTGGTGGTTGCGTGACGGAGGAAGTGCCTCGCCGGTGCCAACGGCCAGCGAGCGGGGCCTTTTGATCGGTGTTGAGTGGACGTGCCGTAATCGTTACCAACTGGTACCGGCTGGGGTACCGGCTGGGGTACCGGCTGGGGTACCGTAATCGTTACCAGCTGGGCTACCGACTGACTGCAAGACTGACTGCGAAGGCTGTGGAGGCTGCGAGGGGAGGCGTGCGTTGGGGCTGTGGAGGCGGGCTGGGTGCGCATGGGGCGCGTCCTGGGTCCTGGTCCTGGGCGCTGCACGGCGGTGCACCACAGCGGCCCCGCAGCCCCGCAAGGGGAGGGGCGGCCGCGGGCTGGGGCGCGTACTGCGGAACAGGACACGGATCGGGGCGGCGGTGGCTTGGGCGGGCGGTAGCCAGCCCGCAACTGAAGACGTGGCTATGCTGGGCATCAGGCGATGTCAAACCACCCACCTGGACAACTTGGCGGCCAGCAGCCTGGCATTGCCTGCTGCTGGGCATCCCTAATCGCATCGGAAAACGTTGGCTGGATTTGGGCTTGGGTGGTAACGGATCATCCGCGAATCCACGGTTTGGGTGGGTGGGTTGGGTGTACGCGCGTTGTAGCGACCGCGCCTGTGGCGCGGTCTACAATGGTCAAGGGATAGGTAGCACTCCAGGGGGGCTGGCCGCCGGGTGCAGGGTCGCACGGGTGCTGTGTCCGCAGCGCGCGAAGTCTGGGTCGCACGGGTGCTGTGTCCGCAGCGCGCGAAGTCTGGGTCGCACGGGTGCTGTGTCCGCAGCGCGCGAAGTCTGGGTCGCACGGGTGCTGTGTCCGCAGCGCGCGAAGTCTGGGTCGCGCCCTGCGCGTGCCCGGCCCGTGCTCACGCGGGGCCGTACGTGCCTGAGCACCGGGGAGGATCAGCCAACGAATCCGGGCGCCTGCAGCTGCGCGGCAACGTGGAAGCGCCAGGAAGTGTACGTGCGTGGGCCTTACGAGGACAGTAAGGGCTCGCCAGGGGGTGCGTTGACCCCTGCCTCCGCAGTGTGAAGGACACTGGGGGCCCTGCCTGCCTCCGCCCTTCCTGCTGCCTCGGTCGTCAACTGACACTAGCGCCGTACCACACACACCCCGGGCAGCAAACACACACCGGGCAGCAAACACACACCGGGCAGCAAACACACACCGGGCAGCAAACACACCCCGGGCAGCAAACACACACCGGGCAGCAAACACACACCGGGCAGCAAACACACACCGGGCAGCAAACACACACCGGGCAGCAAACACACACCGGGCAGCAAACACACACCGGGCAGCAAACACACACCGGGCAGCAAACACACCGAGCCTCTTCCCGAAATCATAAACACGCAAGGGCTGTACTGGAGTTCCCGTAGCGGTGCCTGGAGGGCTGCCGCATCGCACACCTGCGTTCCGCGATGCGACCTTTGGGTCGCACCGGGCTGGGGGGGGGGGCGGGGCGTTACACGCCTGACGACATGTGGGTCCCAGCGGCCTGCCGCGTCTGTGCCCGTCGCTGAGCCCCCACCCACCCATCCCACCGCACAAACGCGTTTAGATTGCGCCGAGCGTGTCGGTGCCCCTCCCGGGAGCGCGAAACGAGGCCTGTGCGGATCCGGGACAGTCGCGTTAGGTATTGGTTTGTGGTGTGCAAGGTCAAACCATGGCGGTGCAGCGGAGGTTCATGCCTCGGCCGGGTGACTGCGGTGCCCCTGTCCCTGCGCACGAGGCTGCGGGGCTCCGGGAGGGGAGGGGAGGGGCCCAGGACGAGTCCATCCCCGCGCCTTTTCCACCTCAGCGTCAACCACCGCGCAGCCTAGCATATGGTGTATGTGTATGTACCTCGCAGTCCCCGTGGCAAACCGCTAATAGGTTTGCCGTACTTCCATCAGTCAGCACCCACCACGCGGCGGCGGCCACGACTTGTGAGCGTGTTGGAGCCCTGTCAGCACACGCCCTAACCCAGTCACCCCTCCCCACCCACCACCCACCACGTGCTCCCCACCTGCCAGGCTCATCTACACGCTGCGGGAGTACCCCAACACGGAGGACTTCGTCTACCTGCGCCGCATGGACCGCAATCCGTCGGAGTACGACCCGTACGCGCTGGAGGTGCGGTCCGCGGGTCCCTCCGTTGCCTGACTCGTACTGGCGACCTCCTTGGGGGCCCAGGGCCGCGCGGCTGCAGTCCCAAGCAACGTTTGCCGGGCTTGCCTTGAATGCGCGGCACATTGCAGCTACCTAGGTCCTGGCAGATGGCGCCAGTCGGGGACGTTATCGCAGCAGCGATATCTGGCGGCGCCCATCGTGCCAAGCGCACGCTTGCGCGTGATAGCCTAGCTGCCGGGGGCTGCGCTGGCGACCGCGGCTCTTAGTGCAGCGCCCCAACTATGGTCTCCGACAGGGGAGCCCTCCGCACCGCACACCTGCGTTACGCGTTGCGACCCGTGGGTCGCTCCGGGCTGGGCGGGGCAGTGCATTGTCAGCATGACGACGCGTGGGTCCAAGCGGCCTGCCGCGTCTGGCTCGTGCCGTTGGTTGCCCGGCGCTGAGCCCTCGCCCTCCCATCCCCACACCGCCCCGCACCGTGCACCCCCACCCCGCCCCGCACCGTCCTGCCCCGCCCCCTCGCCAGGTGGTTCCGTTTGCCGCAATCGACCAGCGCGACTTCTACACCATGTCGGTGCGGGGCATCACCCACTACCTGGACGGCACATCGTCGGACTTTGCTAGTAAGCCGGCGGAGGGAGCAGGGCGCAGGGCGGAGGGAACAGGGCGCAGGGCACACGCAGGGCGCAAGGCACACGCAGGGCGGAGGGAACAGGGCGCAGGGCACACGCAGGGGACATGGGGGACGGGGCGGATCACTGCTGGGAATGGTTGGCCAGAATAGCGATTTGGGTCACGAGCCGTATCGCACGCGGCCGGGCGCACAGGTGCCTACGTGGCCTGGTAAAGGGGGCCGCGGGCACGAGAGGAGACCCGCGGGTCGGCACTGAAAAGTGAAACCGGTTAGGAAAGGTTCGGTACACTCTCGGAGGCTCGGATGTCGCGGGTGCCTAGGCGGGCCGGGGTTGGGGACGGAGCGGGGCGCAAAGGAAGGGTGCCAAACAAGGGAGGGTTGCAAGGAAAACCCGTTTACGAAAATGGAAATCGTTTAGGACAGCCGTTTGGAGATGCGGGGGGGTTGCTGCACGGATGGTCGCGCAGCCCTATCGGCGGTTGGCATGGGGGGCATGGGATATGGATGGGACATCGCTGGCGCGGGTTGGACCGCCGTGGGACACGGATGCAACCGGACCAGCAGGCAGGAGGTGCAGCCAGCAGCCGGGGAGGCCCTCGCTTACCAGGGGGAGTGCGGAGTTGAGCCAACGGGCGGGGGGGGCCGTGACAAGGCAGCGATTACAGCAGAACGCGATCAGGCAGGCCCACACGATCACACAACCGACAAGCGCAAAGTACACAACTCACCGCCTGTCCATCCACACGTCCATCCACACGTCCATCCACATGTCCACCCACACGTCCATCCACACGTCCGCGTGCCGCGCACCGCAGCTCTGGACCAGTGGGAGCGTGAGCTGCACCTGTTCACGCGGCTGAAGTACCTGAAGATGTTCCGGCTGTACAAGCTGTGGAAGGCGTTCCGGCTGTGGAAGCGGGCCGTCAACCAGCACAAGTTCCACAAGGCGCGCTCCTCCCTGGAGCGCAACCTCTTCCAGCTGTCGCCCGTCTTCCAGAGCCCGCTGCGCAAGTTCCACGGACTGTGCTTCGAGCTGAGCCACATGCGCATGCACAACGTCATGCTGCTCAAGGTGGGTGCGAGATAGAGGAGACCCGTGGGTCGGCACTGAAAAGGAAAACCGGTTGGGGGCACGTTTGGCGCACACGTTTGGTCAATCAAGGCGGGGGACCATGGAGTATGGCCTGGCGCGCAGAGCGGTCACCGGCTTACGGAGTTGGGGGACACGGTATGGGGACGTCCCAACCGACATCCCACCACCTTGTTTTTGTGTTTGCGTTTCTTGTTTTCCACCACAGAAGATTCAACACTGCCTACAGAAATTGGGAGTCCTCAGCTTGAGTCCTTTCACACGTGTGCTGGTTGTTGTTTTTTGGACTTCATGGCCGCAAGCTGCTCCCCTCCCCCCGCCTTCCCCGCGCCCCCAGGTGTACACCCTTGACGAGTTCGTGGCGGAGCAGAGCGAGCATAAGGCCTCTGTGGAGGGGCGGCTGGCGCAGTTCCATGACGACACCTTCCAGACCGTGCTGCAGGCGTGCAGGTGCGGCTGCGGCGGCTAGTAGGGGCGGCACTAGCACCCCGGGGAAGTGGGCAGCGCGTCTCCATCCGCAATCTTCGTCGTGTGGGCTACCACATTCGGCACAGCGGCACGCCACCAGCGTCGCGAGCTCGCGGGGCCTCCAGAAGAGTTCGGGATCTACGAATTTTCACCTGGGAGCGAAGGGTCCTTCCTCCTCCTCGCGCGTAACTGTGTTCCGTTACAACTTGGGGCTCCGTCCCGCTTGAACCTGTCACTGCATCCCTGCACCTTGCCGCTCCGCTCGGGCGCCCTCCCTGTTACCCTCCCTGATACCCTCCCTGATACCCTCCCTGATACCCTCCCTGATACCCTCCCTGATACCCTCCCTGTTGCCCTCCCTGATACCCTCCCTGATACCCTCCCTGACACCCTCCCTGATACCCTCCCTGATACCCTCCCTGATACCCTCCCTGATACCCTCCCTGATACCCTCCCTGATACCCTCCCTGATACCCTCCCTGATACCCTCCCTGATACCCTCCCTGATACCCTCCCTGATACCCTCCCTGATACCCTCCCTGATACCCTCCCTGATACCCTCCCTGATACCCTCCCTGATACCCTCCCTGATACCCTCCCTGATACCCTCCCTGATACCCTCCCTGACACCCTCCCTGATACCCTCCCTGATACCCTCCCTGATACCCTCCCTGATACCCTCCCTGATACCCTCCCTGACACCCTCCCTGATACCCTCCCTGATACCCTCCCTGACACCCTCCCTGATACCCTCCCTGATACCCTCCCTGATACCCTCCCTGATACCCTCCCTGATACCCTCCCTGACACCCTCCCTGATACCCTCCATGACACCCTCCCTGATACCCTCCCTGATACCCTCCCTGATACCCTCCCTGATACCCTCCCTGATACCCTCCCTCCTCCAGGGACGACCTGGACAAGCTGGAGGAGCGGCTCGCCGAGTTCAACAAGAAGCACGACGAGAACGAGACGCAGCGCGCCGGCGAGCTGGCCAAGGCGCAGCACATCAACTTCCTGGCCAAGGCCGAGCAGGAGAAGGACCGCGAGCAGGGCCAGTCCGACTTCGCCTACACCATCGCCGCCGCGCGCCGCTCCGAGCAGCGCCGGCTGCTCAACTTCATCCGCCTCGCCGACTACATGGTGTGCGACACGCTGCACAGCGTGCTGCTGGAGTCGCTGCGGGAGCTGCTGGACAGCACGCGGCCCAAGCGGCCCGTGATCGTGCTCTTCAAGGAGATGGACGAGGCCGCGGCCGCCGCGGCGGCGGAGGCCGCGGCGGCGGCCGCCGACGCGGACGACAAGGCCGCCAAGGAGGCGGGCAGGGAGGGCGGCAGCTCGAGCATCAGCGGCGGTAGCACCATCGACGGCGGCGTCAAGGAGGGCGGCAAGGACGGCGCGGCGGCGGCGGCGGCTGCCGCCGCCGCCGCCGCCGCCAGCGATGCGCTGTTCCAGCTGGAGCTGCTCCTCGCGGACAATCAGGAGGACCTGCTGTACGACCCGCACCCGGAGGAGTTCTTCGAGGAGATGCAGCGCATCATGGCCAACTACCTGGAGAGCCTGTGCGGCATCACGCGGCTGTACGGCGACGGCACGCTGATGAACGTGGTCATGGGCGACAAGGCGGGCGAGGTGGAGCCGGGCACGGAGCTGCAGGAGCTCATCACCAACGAGAACTACGACGACCTGGTGGTTTCGGTGCGGGACAGCGTGGTGGAGGCCTTCCAGCACGCAGAGGACCACAAGCAGTGCTACCTGCCGTATCGCGACATGGTGCTCTTCCACAACACCCTGGACATCCCCGGGCTGGCGCCGCTGTTCAAGACCAAGGGGGATCCGCTGCCGGCCGAGGACAGCGCTGCGGACGCCGCCAACCAGCAACAGCAGCAACAGCAGCAGCAGACCGGTGACGGCGCCGCTGCAGCAGCGGAGGCTGACGGCGAGGGTGACGGCGGCGCGGCGCCGCCGCCGCCGCCGCCGCCACCGCAGGAGAAGCAGCAGCGCGTGACGCTGGCGACGTTCCGCCAGCTGATGGATTTGCTGGCGCAGCAGAAGGCGGAGATGGAGGCGCTGCTGCCGCACCGCGACGTGTCCATTGTGCGCGCGGCGGTGGGGCACTTCAAGGACGCCGTCATACCCAGCCCCACGCGCTGCCTGGAGGAGATGCACGTGATGCTGCCGGCGCTGGCCGCGGACCTCTTCCACGAGTTTATGAGCACGGTGCAGAACGCGCTGAGCAGGCTGCAGGTGGGGGTGGGTGTTGCACAAGACGCATGTCTGTGGGCGGGTGGGTGGAGGCGGATGCGGATGCGGAGCGCAGGGTGCGAGGCGTGCCGAGGCATGGGGGTGGGGGTATAAAAGAAATGCGCGAATCCACGGCTGACAAACCAAGGGCGATGACGACGGGTCCCAGAAGAGACGGTTGGCGAGTAGACGGGGGTGGGGGTTCCGCGCTTGTGGAAAAGCGACTGGGGGTCGCCAAGGGAAGGGGGTTGGCGTGGAACGCATGGGGGTGGGTGGGAAGGAAGGGAGGGCGTCGATGGGGCTCGAGGAGAGTGGTTGCCGCCGCACCTCCGCAACGAACGCACTGGCAGGATTGTGTGCCTGGGGCACAACACCACGGCTGTCCGCACAGGCGGCGAGGGCCAAGCAAGCAGTGTGGAACACCGCACCCGCTTCGCCCCTGCCGCAACCCCCTTACCCCCGCATCCCCGCATTCCCTCCCTCGAGCTTCCAGGCCCCCAGCAGCGCCGTGGAGGAGTACGTGGAGAAGCTGCAGTTCCTGGCGGAGGTGCGGGAGTCGGAGAAACGGCTGGACTTTGCGTGCAACGAGATCCACGATCTGTACGGCCTGATCGACGAGTACGACATCCCCGTGACGCCCATGGACCACGCTGCGTACGCCACCATGGACTCCACCTACAACACGCTCAAGACGACGATGGAGGAGGTGGAGGGCGCGAGGGACGACCACGTGTCCAAGTATAGCGCCAACCTGGAGCAGGGTGGGTGGCCGGAGGGAGGGAGGGAGGGAGGAAGGGAAGGAAGGAAAAGTTGGGTTAGGAAATACGTTGTGGTAGTGTTAGGAAGTACGTTGTGGTAGTTAAACTGTACACTCCGTTTCCTACGTTGTGCCACCGGGTCTTCTCGCCCCGCCCCGGCCCCCCTGCTTTCCTCACGGACCTATCCTTCCCCCCGCTGCTTTCCTCACGTAACCCCCGGCCCCCCCGGCCCGCTGCTGGCCCCCTTGCTGCCCCCAGGCATCGAGTCCATCAGCAAGGAGGTCACGGAGATCCGCAACGAGGCGCAGCACGAGATGGTGCTCAGCGAGGACAGCGAGCACGACAAGGTGGTGGCCTACCTGCAGCAGCTCAAGGAGGCGGTGGACAGGCTCACGGTGGGGCGGCCGGGGAGGCGGCGGCGGGGACCGGTGTGGGAGGCAGGGAGAGAGGAAGCCCGGGGACACGACGTGGCAGGAAGAGAGGAGAGACTAGCGGAGAAGAGTTGCGGGCAAGCGTAGGGGGTGGGGTCCTTTGCAGGAGACACAGGCTTTGCCTCCTTACTGGAAGCCTGAGACGCAGCAGCACCGGGTGGATGGCTGGTCGCAGTGCTGTAAGCCGCGCCCCACACCACCTTCCCCCCCATGCCACCTTTCCCCCCCCCCGCCACCTTCACCCCAACGCCACCTCCCCCCCACGCCCCTACCCTCAGGCCGAGTCCGCCCGCATCAACAAGTACCAGCGCCTGTTCAAGGTAAGCGCCCCGGCCCCGGTCCCGCGCCTCCCCGCGCCCCACTCACCATCCCGCCATCCCCTCAGCCCCATGCACTGGCCAACTTGGGGGCACCCACCAAAGGCACCAGCTGCTTCCCGCTTTACCTCCGCCTTCACTTTCAGACTCTCGTGCGGCCGTCCTGCCATCAACCCGCCCCCACCTCTCCGGCATTCGCCGCCCCCACCTCTCCGGCATTCGCCGCTCCCACCTCCACGGGTCTTCCTCAAAACCTCTCCGGCATCCGCCTGCGCATTGTCCTTCGTATCTTTCGTCGTGCCACCACCCTCCTTGATCCTTCCTGCCCTCCTCCCACACCTCCTCCGACCAACGGGTTGCATCTAACCACCCCTCCCCCCCTTCTCTCCCCCAGGTCCCCGAGGCCAAGTCCGAGGACCTGAGCGACACCGCCGACGAGGTCAACCTGAAGCTCAACCTGTGGCTGGGCCGCTCCGAGTGGGAGTCCATCACCGACATCTGGTGCGCCACACACTTCGAGTCGCTGGACATGACCATCCTGGAGGATACCACCAGCAAGTTCCACAAGCAGGTGGGAGAGAGGAGGCGGCAGCAGGGGCGGGGAGAGAGCAGGCGGCGGCAACAACGAGAGCGCCGGATGGCAAGGGCGATTCCGGGTGTTGTGGCATTCGAACCCGCGCACGCACCTGCACCCTTACACCCCACCGGTGCCACCCCGGTTTCGGGACTCGGGCACTCGTCCCGTATGCTCACACACGCCCTGAGCCCTTTACCGTGTTCCTCTGCCCCCCTCTCTCCCATCTTGCAACCAAGATACCGGTAGGAATAGGTTTTCTTTTTTTATTTTTCGGTGCTGACCCACGGGTTTCGCATCCCTTCTCCCCCCCTCGTCCCCTCCCCTCATCCCGTTTCCTATGTCGTCTAACCGGGTCTTCTCGCCACTTCCCCCCACCCCTTCCCTGCAGGTGTACAAGATGGAGCGGGGGCTGCCGCCCAACAAGCTGGTGCCCAAGTTCCGCGGTGCCGTGGACGACTTCCGCAACCTGCTGCCCGTGGTGGCGGCGCTGCGCAACCGCGCGCTCAAGGAGCGCCACTGGAACAAGATCTTCGAGACCATCGGGCAGCCCATCGTGCGAGACACCAGCTTCACGCTGCAGGTAGGTGCTGGGATGGGTGTATCGCTGGATGGCTGCGTGGGATGGATGCGGTCGAACGAGCGGCGGCCTCCGAGCCCGCGCTCGTCTCTGGCCGGGCCGGGCCGGACCGGGCGCTGCAACAAGGTTCCTGTGGCCGCCGGTGGCTTGCCGCCTTCGGGAGCTTCAACCCATGCGCTGTTGCCGTATATGTACGTGTCGTACAGGTGCTCCTGGACGCCAAGGTGCAGGTCTGGAAGGACGCCATCTCGACCACCTCCACGGAGGCCACGCAGGAGATGGCGCTGGAGGAGCTGCTGGCCAAGGTGGGTCGGGTTTGGGGCGGGGGGTGGCATAAAAACCGGCTAGGTGGGTTTTATCTTTGGGATGCGGTACACAAGACCTCCCGGGGGTTGACAGCAAATATGACCTGCCTGGCGAATGGCCCGTCGCTTCCTATCTCGCAGCAACACTCCAGCCGCCACCCAAGCACACGGTGTCCGTGTCGCTCAACGGGCCTTATGATGGTCCCCGTACGTGCCTTGCCACGTCATCAAATCACGTTTCATCCACCACCTGGCCCCCCTCCTCCAGGTGTCCAACAAGTGGGTCGACCTGGAGTTCAACGTGGTCCCGTACAAGGAGAGCAAGGACGTGTTCATCCTGGGAGCCATCGAGGACATCCAGGTGGGTCGGGGGGGGAGAGAAGACCCGGCTACACGGCATACGATAGGTGGAGGGGTGGGAAGCAGCGGCACGGCTGGATCGTTGCTGCAGCAGGCAGAAGCGCGCCGTTGGCCTTGTTGGCAGTGTGCTTTCTGTTGCATCACTGCAGCCACAGCGAGTCGGTGCCGTCGTCCTTGGTTGCTCCTCCATGGCCGCTGCGGCAACGATCCGCACGCATGGCGACAACGACCAGCACACGCGCCGCCGTGCAACTTCACGCAGCTTCCTGCAACTTCGTGCAACTTTCATGCAACTTCCTGCAACTTCCTGCAACTTCGTGCAACTTCGCTAACAACAACAACACCCCCTCCTCCCTCCCTTTCGCACCCCCCCCCGCCCCCGTCTAGATCGCTCTGGAGGACAGCATGGTCACCATGTCCACCATCCTGGCCAGCCGCTTCGTGACCGGCATCCGGCCCGAGGTGGAGAAGGTGGAGCGGCAGCTCACGCTGTTCGCCGACACGCTGGACGAGTGGATCAGCGTGCAGAAGGCGTGGATGTACCTGGAGCCCATCTTCTCGGCCATCGACATCCAGCGCCAGCTGCCGGTGGAGGCCAAGGCGTTCTTCGCGGTGGACAAGCAGCTCCGAGAGATCATGCGGAGAACCAAGGACCGGCCCAACGCGCTCATCGCGGGCACACATCCAGGTGCGATGCGCGCGTGTTACGACCACGCCGACACCTCAACCCACCCCCCCCCCCGATTTTCGAGCCGACGATCCGAAAACCTCTGGGCGGCGCAGCTTTT
Organism: Yamagishiella unicocca; assembly: GCA_003116995.1. Lineage (NCBI taxonomy): Eukaryota > Viridiplantae > Chlorophyta > Chlorophyceae > Chlamydomonadales > Volvocaceae > Yamagishiella > Yamagishiella unicocca. Next base: position 238,761 of record BDSL01000060.1, read on the forward strand.
GCCGATCCACCGCCCGCAGGGTATTGCGCGCCGGGAGCTCCCCGCGTGCATGTCTAATGCGTCGGGCGCTGCCCGCACGCGTCCAATCCAACGACGTACGAGGAAGGGAGCACCCGCTGCAGACGTATGGCCCTTCCCCGCCAAGTCGATCTCGGGACCCAACCCAGCCCAGCGCACCACTCAACTCACCCGAATCGCCCTGGTCCCGGCGCCGCTCCCGGCTGTGCTCTCTTTTTGTGTGGCCGCGCAGGTGTGCTGGAGACGTTCCAGAAGGCCAACGAGACGCTGGAGAAGATCCAGAAGAACCTGGAGGACTACCTGGAGACCAAGCGCATGGCCTTCCCGCGCTTCTACTTCCTGTCCAACGACGAGCTGCTGGAGATCCTGGCGCAGACCAAGAACGTGCAGGTGGGTGGCGAGGAAAACCCGTGTGTGAAAGACAAAGCCGTTTAGGACAGTCGTTTGGAGGTGCATGCTGAACGTGCAGGTGGGTGGGCGGGTCGGCGGGGTGGGTAGTGAAGGGGCGGGCGCAGCGGCTTGGGTGGAGTGGGTCGAGGTTGGGGTGGGTGGGGTGGGTGGGTGCGCTGGTCGGGGGGGACGAGGCAGCGGCGGGGACGACGGTGGTGGTCGGCAGCGGAGGCCCTGCGAGGAAATGAGGTCCATGAATCCAACGCCAGGTTCCTCGATCCACGCGGAACATGACTCTCATCGTGTTGTCCCGTGCCACACAGCAACAGCAACCTCCGATTGCGCGTCACTGCCTGGTGAGGCGAGCGGTCGCTGATCCGCACCCCTGCTCGCGCCTCTTTGTGTTGTTGCTGTTTCGTGTGCTTGCTCCCCTCAGGCCGTGCAACCGCACATGGGCAAGTGCTTCGACGGCATCCGGCGGCTGGACTTCGGCGACGACCCCAAGTCCATCGACATCTTCGCCATGATCTCCGGCGAGGGCGAGCGCGTCAGCCTGGGCAAGAACACCAAGGCGCGCGGCAACGTGGAGAAGTGGCTGGGAGACGTGGAGAGCGCAATGATAGGTGAGCGGCCGGTTGGAAGGCTGGATGGATGCAGGAAGCGACCCCTGCCAAGAGTGCAGCCACAGTGCAGCGGGGTACGCGTTCTGCGCCACGTGTACCTCACGGGGGCCCGGCCCCTGCAGGCCTAAACCCTAAACCCTAAAACCTATACCCTAAAACCTATACCCTAAAACCTAAACCCTATCCTATCCTCCCTGGGGTTGCGGTTGGTCCCTTGGTATGGTGTAAGGAGGGAGGGAGGGAGGGAGGGCGGGGCCGGTGCATCCTGGGTGGGGTCCGAGGAAGGAGGGTTGGAACAGGAGTCGAGGGTGGGATGCAGCTGGCATGACAGCTACGATTTGTAGCTTTCGGTTCCTGACGACTCGCCGAAGGGACCTTGGACCCCATCCCTAACCCGCCTCTCCGCCCCCCGGCTGTTCACCCGCCTCGCAGCCAACCTGAAGAAGCTGGCCAAGTCCGGGTGGGGGAGCTACCCCGAGGAGGCGCGCTCCGCTTGGGTGCTCAAGCAACCGGCGCAGCTGGTGATCGCCATCAGCCAGGTGTTTTGGTGCCACGGAGTAGAGGAGGCGCTGCGCAGCACGGACCAGCTGGGCGCGCTTGCGGACTATCGTGCGGTGGGTGCGGTTTCGGAGCAGCGGGCGGAGAGGGGGGGTATAAGTAATGTTGGGATGTAAAAATGTTGGCCGTCCGTAAGGCGTTGATTTCTTTTGAGGAAGATCTGGGACCGGGAAAGGGAAAGGGGCAAAGGAAATGCTGGCTGGAGAATGGAGCAAGGGGGGCAGGTCAGTTGGCGAGTGGAGGGGGGGGGTGGCGGACGCACGGGGTTGTGTGTATATGCCGTTGACAGAGGAGGGAGGGGATGTGGCGGGGTGCACGGGGGTTTGCTCGCTCATCCTGCTCCCACCTCCCCCAACAACCACCTCTTTCGGTCGCGTCGCCCCCTCACTTCCTTGCTTCCCGCCTCCCACCCACCCACCCACCCAACCCGGGGTCTTCCTTACACCCCAGGTCAACGTCCGCCAGCTGGCCGACCTGACCAAGCTGGTCCGCGGCGAGCTGTCCTCTCTGCATCGGCGCATCATCGCCGCCCTCATCACGATCGACGTGCACGCACGCGACATCGTGGATGCGCTCCACTCGGGCAACGTGACGGACACCAACAGCTTCCAGTGGCAGATGCAGCTGCGCTACTACTTCGAGAACGAGGACATCATCGTGCGGCAGGTCAACGCGCGCTTCGCCTACGCCTACGAGTACTTGGGCGCGCAGCCGAGGCTGGTGGTGACGCCCATGACGGACCGCTGCTACCTGACGCTGTCGGGGGCGCTGCACCTCAAGCTGGGAGGAGCACCGGCGGGACCGGCCGGTGAGTGGTCGCGCTAGGTTGCTGAGGACGGGGTGCTGGGCGAGGTGGAGGTTTGGGAGTGGGAGTGGGTGGTGGTGGGAGAAGGCTTTCGGCTACGGTGGGTGATTCGGGGTGAGACGGGGGGGGGTAGGGTTTTGGGAGTTATTTGAGATGGGGTGGGGGCCTGTTGGTGTTGAAGGACGCGCCGCCGCGCTTCCTGCGTCCGTGCCTCGGTGCCCACCGCCGTGTTGTATGGTGTGGTTGTGGTGGTAGTCGTAGTGCTGACTGTGTCGTGTTGTGTGGCGGGCGCAGGTACGGGCAAGACGGAGACCACCAAGGACCTGGGCAAGGCGCTGGGGGTCAACTGCGTGGTGTTCAACTGCGGCGACAACCTGGACTACAAGTGAGGCCGCGAGGGGCGTGGGTGGCTGGCTTAGGGTTTAGGGCCCGTAAGGCGGTGGCAGTAGCCACAAGGAAAGGGGCAGGGATCGCCTGGGCCATGGCAAAACGTGGGTCGGAATCGCCAACCAAACAGCCACGCATACATTATGGTAAACGAAAGCAAATGTTTATGTTTGCTTGCTTGTTTGTTTATTCATTTTATACCTAAATTTTAACTCTAATGCACGAACTTTGCTGCGCAAAGTTTGTGGGGAAAGATGTGCTCCTCTTCTTTCGTTTCGTTGCTCATTTCGTTGCCCGGGCGCCCTGCCAGTGTCCCCTCCCCTCCCAACGTCCCCTTCCCCTCCTTCTCGGCGCTACGACCCCCCCACCTCCCCCGGGCCTACACGCCACCCCCCTCCCGCGCCACGGGCTTTCCTCACCCCCCCCTCCCGCGCCGGCCCGCACCCAGGTTCATGGGTAAGTTCTTCAGCGGCCTGGCCCAGTGCGGCGCCTGGGCTTGCTTTGACGAGTTCAACCGCATCGACATCGAGGTGCTGTCCGTGGTGGCCCAGCAGCTGCTGACAATCCAGAACGCGCTCAAGGCCTGCATGGGCACCTTCAACTTCGAGGGCCGCATCATCAAGCTGGTGCCCACGTGCGGTGTGTTCATCACCATGAACCCCGGCTACGCCGGCCGTACGGAGCTGCCGGACAACCTCAAGGTGAGTCCGATCGGTCAGGGACAGGAAACCAGTGATGCCGGTATGGGGGGCTCTGCATGTGTGCTGTACTGACATTGAAACCAGAATACAATGCCCCAGAGAGGGGCTGACCGCGCCCTCGCGTGCGGTGTTGTACTACCGGCGCTCACAACCCTCGCGCATTCCGCAGGGCGGGGTATCACCCACCTACTTAGGCTTTACCCCGCCCGCCCTGCAGGCGCGAGTCCTAAAACTATTCCCCGGTTGGTTTCTGTCCTCCGTCTCCTACGTCGTGTGCAACCGCGGCCCCCTGCCCCTCCTCCAGCATGCATCTCAAAACGACTTTCCTGAACGGTTTTTCTCGCATCCAACGGTCTTCCTCAAAACCGCCCTCTTCCTTTACAGGCGCTGTTCCGCCCCATGGCCATGATGATCCCCGACTATGCGCTGGTGGCCGAGGTGATGCTCTTCAGCGAGGGCTTCGAGGACTCCAAGACCCTATCGCGCAAGATGGTCAAGCTCTACAAGCTGTCCAGCGAGCAGCTGAGCCAGCAGGACCACTATGACTTCGGTGAGCGCACACACGCGCGCATATGCCGCCGTCCCCTTGGTTGACTGCCTGCTCCTGGAGAGAGTTTCGCGGCTTGGCGGTAATTTGTCACACGCTCCTCCATGCCCTCCATGAGGCACCCTTTCGTGTCACGTTTCGAGAAAGCCCTCGCTGTCGCCCCTGCCAGGCCAAACACATCGCCCCTACGGCTCTTCCCTCGCTCGTCTGTTAGCGCCCTGTTGTCCTCACCCAAGGGTTATCTGGCCCCTCTTACCGCCCTCCGCATACTGCCACCTGGCCGCGCCTCTCCCCCCCCTTTCCCACAGGCATGCGTGCCGTCAAGTCGGTGCTGGTGATGGCCGGCAGTCTCAAGCGCGCCAACCCGGATCTGTCGGAGGATGTGGTGCTCATCCGCGCCATGCGGGACTCGAACCTGCCCAAGTTCCTGGTGGACGACGTGGAGCTGTTCCAGAACATCATCTCGGACCTCTTCCCCGGGCTGGTGGTGCCTGATCAGGACTTTGGCGAGCTGGAGCAGAGCATTCGCGCCGTGCTCACCACCCGCGGCCTGCAGCAGCCGCATTCATTCGTGACGAAGGTCATCCAGCTCTACGACACCATGAATGTGCGCTTCGGCGTGATGCTGGTGGGCCCGACTGGCGGCGGCAAGACGGAGTGCTACCGGACGCTGCAGGGCGCCACCACTCGGCTGCGCGTCGAGGTGAAGCACCCCTCTGACAAATACCAGGTGGGTAAAAAGGGTCAGGGAAAAAGGGGGAGGGGAAGGATTTAACCGCTTGTTTGTCCTCTCAAGAGAAGAGGGAACCGACAGGGGGGGCGCGAGGGGTAATCTGGGCGCTGGGTTTATCGGGAACGCGGGGCGGCTTGGGGAGAGCGGCACGGGTCTGGTCACGTGTTGCGTCGCACACACGCACAAGTAACGTCCGCGCAGCCGCTTGATTAGGGCTGCGGAATATGTGAAGCGTCTGTGCAGATACCTAGTGATTAATAAAATATAAGGAAGCAGCAAGGCATGGAGCAAACCGGTGTGGAACAACCTCCATTCGCCACGCGACCTCCAGGTCACGCACACCTACACCTTCAACCCCAAGTGCATCAAGATGGGCGAGCTGTACGGCGAGTACAACCTGCTGACCAACGAGTGGTCCGACGGGCTGGGCTCCACGCTCATTCGCTCCGCCGTCAACGACACCACCATGGACCGCAAGTGGGTCGTATTCGACGGGCCCGTGGATGCCATCTGGATCGAGAACATGAACACGGTGCTGGACGACAACTGCACGCTGTGCCTGCCCAACGGCGAGCGCATCAAGCTCAACCCCAACACCATGCGCATGCTGTTCGAGGTGATGGACCTGGCGGTGGCCTCCCCCGCCACCGTGTCGCGGTGCGGCATGGTGTACATCGCGCTGGAGGAGCTGGGCTGGCGGCCGGCGGTGCAGACGTGGGCGCGGCAGAAGCTGGTGGCGGCGATTCCGCAGGTGAGGAATGTGTCTGCCGGCGCGGTGCGGGCGGCGGAGAGGTGGGCAAGCAGACGCCGACGTAGGCTGACGGAAAACAGACTTCTATGGTCCCTGTAACGAAACGCGCCCAGACCAACGATTCGCTTAGTAATGACAAGAGGTTACAGTGTCCTGGCGGCGCGGGTAGAGAAGGACACCCGGGGGCACGACGAAGGAGAAGGAGCGGAAACAGCCAGCACAAGAGAGGAGTTTGGGAGGCGCGTTTTTAGGTCTGCCGCATGCCGGTGGTGGTGGTGGTGGTGTGTGGGGGGGTGTATTTCAGGAGGAACCTGACAGCGCTAGCACCTCCGCTGTCTGCCACGAATCTCGCTGACCCCCGCGGACCTGGCCCCTCGTCCCTTGTCCTTTGATCCTCCCCACCCCCCCCCTCACACACACAGATCAAGCCCGAGTACGCGGACGCCATCTACACCATGTTCGACACCTACGTGGACGCCGGGCTGGCGTTCATCCGCAAGCAGGGCAAGGAGTACATCGCCAGCGTGGACAACAACCTGACCACCTCCCTGGCCCTCATGCTACAGGTGGGAGGTCGGGCGGGGGCCAAGGGCGGGTCTGCTTCGACATGCTGTATTGGTCTTCTTCGGCTGCGTTTTATCCTTTGAGGAAAGCGTTGGCGCACATTGCCGTGTTGCCGTGCGTCAACCGCCCGCCGCCCTCTTTCCCCTCTCCCTGGGTCTTCTCCTCCCCCCCCCGCCCCCGGGGGACTCTCTTATCAAACCCCCCGCCCCCGGGTCTATCCTTGTAACCCCCCCCCGCCCCCCCCGCCCCCAGAGCCTCATGGCACCTGCCCGCGGCTTCCAGTGGGGTGCCAAGCCCGAGGAGGTGACCATGGCGCTCAGCAAGCTGTTCGGCTTCTGCTACGTGTGGGCGCTGGGCGGCAACATGGTGCACACCGTCAAGGAGGAGTTCGACGAGTGAGCCGGCCCCCCCCGGACTGGTCGCCTGCCTGACCTGCCTGCTTGGTTGGACACCAACCAGCGACACTACCTTCTTGCCCATTTCGTCACCCACGTCTGCCATCACCATTTTCGCCAAATATCCACCCCACCCTCCTCCGGTAACCGGTTCTTTTTTGTAACCCCTCCCCTCCCTCTCCCCCTCCTCTCCCGCCTTCTCGCAGGTTCGTCCGCGAGCACCTCCAGACGCTGTGCGCCTTCCCTGGAGCCAACACCGTCTTCGACTTCTACCTGGACTGCAACAAGGTGCGGCCGCCGCCGGCGTGAGGGAGACCTGCGTTGGGCGCCGCCCCGGAGGGACCGCCCCGCCCGCAGTCGGGTCAGCTCTAACACGATTCATGCGTTCAGTATTCAGCACACCCCTACGGCTGAGAGATCTCCTCATTTCCTCTCCGACAGCTAACCCACCCCATTTCTTGGCAAGGTACCTCCGGTTCCGGTTCCGGTACCGGTTTCGGTATCAGTACATCTTTTGTCCGTTACCAGTACATCTTTTTTCCTCGCGCACCACACTGACCGCCCATCATCCCCGCTTCACCCCACCCTCCCTCAGCGCTTCCCGCCCGACTTCAAGCCCTGGACCGACATCGTGACCAGCTTCACCTACAAGCGCGAGCTGCCCTACTTCCAGATGATGGTCCCCACCGTGGACACCGTGCGCTTCTCCTTCCTGCTGGAGGCCTGCCTGGACGTGCAGCGCTCGGTGCTGTTCACCGGCGTCACGGGAGTCGGCAAGAGCGTGATCACGGTGGCCGCGATGGAGGACATTCGCGACCGGAAGAACGTGGTGCCCTTCACCATAAACTTCTCGGCGCAGACGCAGGCCATCGACACGCAGGTGGGTCCCAGAAGCGTCGCCACCACCGCCGCCTTCGGTCCCGGGGCAGCGGGGTCCCGGGCCAGAGGGGTCCCGGGGCAGAGGGGTTTGGGGGTGAGCGAGGGGTTTAGGAGGTGGGGGAAGGGGCCGGTGGGTGCCGTCCGGGAAAGGGTGCCGCCTGGGGAAGGCGGACGACATGAGGGGCTGTCGCTGTAGGGGCAGGAAGGCAGGGGGTATGAGCGGAAACCCGTAGGTCAGCCAGCACTGGAACGAGAAACCGATTGGGGGACGTGTGGCGGCGGGGGGGGGGGTGATACGGGGACGTTAGGCGTGGAGGCGGGTGCTGGGGTGGTGGTGCAGGGGTACAGGTGCAGGGGGTCGGGGGCTCGGCAGGAGTGACCCTCCCACTCGCGCGCTTGGTTCGTAGCGATGGTGGGTGGGTGATGCGCGGTGATGGCGGTGCCCGCTGCCTATCCGGCTCCCCCCGCAGCTGCTCATCGAGAGCAAGCTGGAGAAGAAGCGCAAGACGCGGTACGGCGCTCCAGTCAACAAGCGCATCGTGGTCTTCGTGGACGACGTCAACATGCCCGCCAGGGAAAAGTACGGCGCGCAGCCGCCCATCGAGCTGCTGCGCCAGTTCCAGGACTTCAAGTGAGCCAGCGGCCGCGGGCCGGATGTGTTTTCCCTTCCCTTCCCTTCCCGCCGTGACCGGCGCTTGTTTGTCGTACTACACCGAACGGCTACCATGCATGCAAGAAACGCATGGCCAGGCCGCGTTTGGCCGCGACCATTGCTCGCGTCCAATGCCGGACGTCATACCTGGACCGGTAGTTTTGGCGGTAGCGTTACACCATCATCCCTACGCCTTACCCCGCTCTCAACACCGGCTTTCGAAACCACCCCTCCCGGCCTCCCGGTCTTCATCGAATCCCTCCCTCCCGGCCGGCGCGCTTCGTTTTTGTGCAGGGGGTTCTACGACCGCAAGAAGCTGTTCTGGAAGGACGTGGAGGACACGACCCTGTGCGCCGCCTGCGCCCCCCCCGGCGGCGGCCGCCAGGAGATCACCCCCCGCTTCGTGAGGCACTTCACCATGTTGTGCGTGCCACCCCCCAGCGACGCGGCCACCAAGACCATCCTGTCCGCCATCTTCAACGGCTTCCTCTCGGACTTCCCGCGGGACATGGCGTCGGTGGCGGCGCCCATCGTCAACTGCTCCGTCGAGGCGTACGACAGGTGAGAGAGCAGCACCTCGGGCTGCGCCGGGGCGGGGAGGAGTGCTAAGGGTTTAGGATTTGGGGGGTTGAGCCTAAAACATTTAGGTAACGACAGCAATGAGGGCAAACGTGTTAAACGGGCACACGTGAAATGATCACGTTGATCGCGATGTACGACAACCGGGAAAGTCATACGTGCGTTTAGTAAGAACCTAGGGTTAGTAAACCGTTAAGATACAGACACTGGTTTGTGTCCATGTCCCCCCGGCCCCCGCCGGTTCGTTTCCGCACTCCGTTTCCTATGTCGTGTAAACGGGTCTTTTCGGCATCCCCCCTCCCCGCCGCTCCGCGGGGACATCCACGGGTTTCCCTCGAACCCCGCCGCTCGGTCTCCTTGCCGCGCCTCTCCGCCGGACCCCCACCTTCGCCGCCCTCGGTTTGTCGGCCGTGCATTCGCGGATTTTCTTATACCCCCCCCCGCTCCGGAACACGCGCAGGATCTCCGAGGAGCTGCTTCCCACCCCCGCCAAGAGCCACTACACCTTCAACCTGCGCGACCTGTCCAAGGTGTTCCAGGGGCTGCTCATGATCACGCCCACCACCTGCAAGGACCGCGACACGCTTATGCGGTTGTGGCTGCACGAGTCGTGCCGCGTGTTCCACGACCGGTGAGGAGCGGCCGGCATTCCGCTCGGGAGTCGGGGTTGCGCTGCGTTTCTGCTGGGGCCGGGGCGGGGCCGGGGCTGGGGCCGGGGCCGGGGCCGGGGCCGGGGGCCGGGGTCCTGTCCACAGCTAGGAAATGGTCACCTGGTCGCCGCTCCCGCGCTGCTCCATGGTCGGCCAGCTACCGTCAACGTCAACTTCACCGTTTCGACAGCACCCTTTGTTGCCCAGCTGCCAAGCCCCTCTACCTGCACCGCCCTCGTCCGCCCCCCGTTTCCTACGTCGCGACGCCGGGTGTTCTTGCGCCCCCCCCCCCGGGCCCTATATCTCCGAAGACAGTGCGCCAGCTATTATACCTATGTTGTGTAACCGGTCCTTACACCACCCCTGTCGTGTAACCGGTCCTTACACCACCCCTGTCGTGTAACCGGTCCTTACACCACCCCTGTCGTGTAACCGGTCCTTACACCACCCCCTCTGGCCACAGCCTGATCAACAACGAGGACAAGGACTACTTCAAGCACATGCTCGTGGAGCTGGTCAACAAGCACGGCCTCGGCTCGTCCACGTACGAGGAGCTGTTCGGCCCCGGCCGCTGCATCATGTTTGGCGACTGGATCAAGGTACGGCACTCGACGCACGTAAAACACCCTATCCGAAGCCTCCCGGCGAACCCCCCCATTGGTATCCGACGACCATGCGCCAACTATCCTGTCCCGTTGCGTAAAACGGTTTTTAGACACCCCCCCAAAAAAAACACAACGCCCTCGGGCGCCACTAACCCCGCAGGGTCCCCACGCCCACCGACCGCACACTCACACCACACCACCCCAAAATGGAACACACGCGCAGGTCGGGCTGGATCGTGACGAGCGGCGGTACGAGGAGATCGGCACGGACGTGTCCAAGGTCATCACGGTGCTGGAGGAGTACCTGGACGAGTACAACCTGTCCAACACGAACGCGCTCAACCTCGGTGGGTTGCGACACCCCGCGCGGCGCGTACCATCTCCCCTGCAAGAGCCTTCCGACGGAGCCCCCACCCGCCCTCCCTCCCTCCGCCAGCCCACCAGCGCGCCCGGCCTCCCGCCTGAGGCTCTTCCCTCCCCGCGCCTCAACGGGTTTTCCGCGCAACTCCTCGCCTCAACCTCCCTCCCCGCCCCGCCCCCCCCACCCGGGTCCCCCACCCCTCGTCGCTGTCCGCCGACCATGCGCCCACTATCCTGTCGTTTTCGTGTCAACGGTTTTCACGCCACCCCCCCCACCCGGGTCTCATCGACCCCCTCCCTCCCTGGACCACAGTGTTCTTCATGGACGCGGTGGAGCACGTCGCTCGCATCGCCCGCATCCTGCGACAGCCGCGCGGCAACGCCATGCTGGTGGGCGTGGGCGGCAGCGGCAAGAGCTCGCTCACGCGCTTCGCCACCTTCATGGGCGGCTTCAAGATCTTCTCCATCGAGCTCACCCGCGGATACGGCGCCAACGAGTTCCGGGAGGACCTCAAGAAGCTGTACCACACGGCGGGTGGGTGTGTCTCGAGGGTTTTGTATTTTAGGGTTTAGGCTGGCAGCGTTGGTTGGGATGGTTGGGATGTGTGTGTGTTTCGGGTGGTTTGGGAAGCCGTCATCTCGCAGTCTCTTAAACCCTAAAGCCCTTTCCCCGCCGCCCTCCAGGTATCGACGGCGAGCCGGTGGTGTTCCTGTTCAGCGACACCCAGATCGTGCAGGAGGGCTTCCTGGAGGACATCAACAACATGCTCAACAGCGGGGAGGTGCCGGGCATGTTTGCGCAGGTGGGGGGGGAGGGGGGGGGAGGGGAGGGGAGGGGAGGGGAGGGGCAGGGGAGGGGAGGGGAGGGGGGGGCAGGGGAGGGGAGGCGGAGGGGGGGGGCAGGGGAGGGGAGGGGAGGGGGGGCAGGGTTTCGAGGAAGACCCGTGGATGCCCGAAAAAACCCGTTTAGAACAGGGGGGGTCAGGGGAGGGGAGTGGGCAGGGGGGCGGCGACCTCGGGGCTGGAGTGGAGAGGAAGGCCGTGAAGTCAGAGCTCGGAGAAACGAACCAAATTGCTAGCCGGAGAAACGTCTCGGGCACGCGTCCGAAGGTGCCTGCTCGGGGGCTGGCAGAGAGGGGCACGCCATTGCTTGCATCACCTAGTCGCGCACGCCTTGCATCACACCCCAAATGTTCGCCACCGCACCCCAATTCGCGCCGTCACCCCTCCTCTCGCTCCCTCCATCTCTCTCCCCCCGCGCCCCGACCCTCACCTGTTGCTCCACCCGCAGGACGAGAAGGACCGCATCGTGAGCGATATCCGCGACTGGGTGATCGCCACCGGCGGCAACCCAGCCAAGGACGGCTGCTACACGGCCTTCATCAACCGAGTGCGTGACAACCTGCACCTGGTGCTGGCGATGAGCCCCGTGGGCGAGGCCTTCCGCTCGCGGTGCCGGCAGTTCCCCTCGCTCATCAACTGCACCACCATCGACTGGTTCAGCGCCTGGCCCGAGGTGGGGGGGAGCGGCGTCTCGGGGTTTGGGGGTGGCGGTGGGGGTGCATTGCTGCTGGTGCTGGTGCTGGTGACGGTGATGATGATGGCGACATGGAAGGGGGTCGTCAACCATACCGTCAGTCACGGGCCTGCCTTGGAATTGCGCGACTTCATTGTGCGATGCAAGAGTTAACACGCTGCACACCCTTGCATCGCACAACCGGCTTTCGCGGCACACTTGTTAAATCGTTTGCTCGAATCTGAAACGGATGTGGCCGCTGCCCCCTCGGCCTCTACCGAGCGCAGGAGGCGCTGCTGAGCGTCAGTCAGAAGTTCCTGGCGGGGACCGACCTGGGGGGCGACAGCGTGAGAGACCAGCTGGCGGCGATGTGTGTCACGGTGAGGCGCGGCGGCAGGGAGGGAGGAACGGGGAGGCGAGGGGAGGGGAGGGGAGGAACCGTACGTCACGGGGGATCATGACCACCACAACCGGGAGGGGGAGGAGGGCCGGCGGGAGGGAGGGGCTGACAAAAGGGTGCAGTTGTGCAGTTGCTCGGTCCGCGTCTGTTTGGAAGGGGAGTCGGGGTTTTAGGGTTTTCCGCTGTCTGGCTCACCCGTCCCTTGCTGCTGGCCATCCGATGGTCCGCTTCCACCGCACCACACCTTACCCCACCTGACCCGGCCTGGCCCCGCCTGACCCCTCACGCAGATCCACACGAGCGTCTCGACCGCCTCGGACCGCTTCTTCGCCGAGCTGCGGCGGCGCTACTACACCACCCCCAAGTCGTACCTGGACCTCATCAACCTGTACCTGCAGGTGCGGCCCGGGGGCGGCCCGGGGGCGAGGCAAGGAAGGAGACCGAAGGGGGGCCGGTGCTGGACTGGTGTTGCCCGCAACTGTCCTGTTCTCACGCGAGGCGCCACCAGCGCTGACAAGAAAATATGAGCATTGCAAGCAGCCGACATAAAGTACCGGTAGAAGCGCATCCACCACCCTAAGCAAGCGGTGTTTCAAAAACCAACCCATCACTGACGCCCACCACCCCCGGCCCCGGCTCCCCGGCCCCGGCTCCACCTTACGCCAGCTGCTGAGCGACAAGCGTGACGAGCTGTCTACCGCCAAGGACCGGCTGCTCAACGGGCTGGGCAAGCTGAGCGACACCAACCTGCTGGTGGACCGCATGAAGGCGGAGCTGGCGGGGCTGCAGCCCATCCTGGAGTCGAAGTCGCGAGCCACCGCAGACTTGCTGGTCAAGGTACGACAGAGGGGGAGAGCTGGCGGCATTGGGAGGACCGGGGGCCGGGGGAGAGGCCGGGGCCTCGTGTATTGTGGATTGGGCTGCAGGGTTCGGGGTTGGGGGAAGATTTGCGAAGGGGTTTGGGTTTGAAATCTTGGGGCAGTGTGGTGGTTTGCCGGCCTCCCCTCGCCCTCTCCTTCCCTCGCCTCAACTCACCTCATCTGTCCCCTCACTTGGTACCTGTGAGCTTAACGGTCATCGCACCTGTCACCCCACCCCACCTGTCACCCCACCTGTCACCCCACCCCACCTGTCACCCCACCTGTCACCCCACCCCACCTGTCACCCCACCTGTCACCCCACCCCACCTGTCACCCCACCCCACCTGTCACCTTCCGCTTGGCTGCTGCGCAGGTGGCGGCCGACCAGGAGCAGGCGGAGAAGGTCAAGAAGGTGGTGGGGGCGGAGGAGCGCGACGTCAAGGCGATGCAGGTGGAGACGCAGGCCATGGCGGACAGCGCCAAGGCCGACCTGGACGAGGCGCTGCCCGCACTCAACGCAGCGCTGGCCGCACTCAAGGTGGGCGCCGAACAGTGGGGCGTGGGGGGCGTGGGGCCGTGGGGGGGCGTGGGGCCGTGGGGGGCGTGGGGGCGTGGGGGGGCGTGGGGGGCGTGGGGCCGTGGGGGGGCGTGGGGGGGCGTGGGGGGCGTCCACAGGGGTTGTGGCTTTCAGCGTTTGTCCGCATGGCGCCATTCCTCCAGCCGCTGCCTGAACGCGCTGCCTTCAGGTCTTCTGCCTCTCCGCCTCCCTTTCTAGCTTGCGCCCTTCCCGACACCCCCGATCACATTCCGCACAGGCGCTGGACAAGAACGATATTGTGGAAATCAAGTCGTTCTCCAAGCCGCCGCAAGCGGTGCAGGTGCGGGGGGCCGGCGTGGCGTGCAGTAAACCTAGACACCCTAGACTGCCCCCTGCTGCTTGGTCCTGGTGCCTCCTGCCACGCACTGTCTGCAACCCCTTTCCGAAACCTGTCCAAGGCCCGGCGCTCTCGCCCGACTACCCACACGTCAGCAACATGCCCCTCCCCGCCCCACCCTCCGCATGCATCTCGAAACGTGTGTCCTGAACGTTTTTCCTTTCGTACACGGGTTTTCGTTGCAACCCTCCGCTGCCGTGCCACCCCTCTCCTGCCGCCCCAGATGACCATGGAGGCTGTGTGCATCCTCAAGGGCGAGAAGCCCGACTGGGACACCGCCAAGCGGCTGCTGGGTGACTCCAACTTCATGCGCTCGCTGGAGGAGTTCGACAAGGACAACATCTCCGACCCCATCATTAAGAAGCTGGCAAAGTAAGCCACAAGGCCACGAGGAGGGAAGCGCGGAGGGGGCCGCTCCGCACACTGCGTGCGCTACCGTCGCTGGGCGGGGCTGGGATCTCGTCTCCCCGTTACGTTACTTACACAACTTCGCAGAGCAAAAATGTGCGGGTCGCAGTTCCACGTAAATTCCAATCGCGACGTGTCTGGCGCTCGGCTGAAAGCCGCGCGATAAACGGCGTCCCTACGAAGGTCCCACCTATGAGCAGAACCGCAGCATCCAGCCACCGCCGCCGCTGCCGTGCTCGTCCGGCTGCTGCCACCTCCCATCATGTGCACGTAGCTGTACCCCCTCGCCCTCCTCAGCACGCGTATCCACCCCGCCGCCTGCCACCCGCCTTAGCCCTCCCTCTTTCGCCTCCCTCCCGCACCTCCCTCCCCCCCCACCTCCTCCCCCCCAGGTACGTGGAGAACCCCGACTACACCCCCGACCTGGTGGCCAAGGTGTCCAAGGCCGCCCGCTCGCTGTGCATGTGGACCCACGCCATGAGCACGTACAACCGGGTGGCCAAGGTGGTGGGGCCCAAGAAGGCGGCGCTGCGGCAGGTGCGCAGCCGGACGGGGGGGCATGGGCGGAGGAAGTCCGTGGACACGGCAACGTGAGGGGTCCCGTGAGGGACGCTGCCGCTGTTGTTTCTTGCATCTCTCGCTGTTGTTTCCTCTCTCTCTCTCTCGCGCGCGCGCTGTCCTTCCTGGCCTGGAACACGGACGCACACAGCCTCCACCTGACCGGCTGTGTGGAGTTTCGCAGCTTGGCGATAAACTGGCACTCAGTTGAAACAGTTGGCACAGTTGACATGCGGTACTCCCATCCACCGTAAGCGGCGACTTGTGGCTCGCTCCTTAAAACAGCAGCCCGTCCACCCTCATTGTTCTCCAGCACGCAACTCCAAACGAGAGCATCATACGTTTCCTAAACGGCTTTCCTTTTCAGAGCCCCCCCTACGGCTTTCCGCTCACACCTCATACCTCATACCTTGTGGCGGTGGTGCCATCCTGCGGCTTTCTTCTCACACGTCATACCTTCCTTGTTATGGTGGTGGTGGTGGTGTCATGTCGCGCCCGCAGGCTGAGGGCCAGCTTGCGGAGGCCAACTCCAAGCTGGCGGACAAGCAGGCGGCGCTGCACGAGGTCGAGGACCGCGTGGAGAACCTCAGGAGGCAGCTGGCGGACGCGCAGCGGGAGCAGCGGGAGCTGAACGACCAGGCGGACCTCACGCGGAAGCGCCTGGAGCGGGCCGGCAAGCTGACCAGCGGTCTGGCGGACGAGGGCGTGCGCTGGAAGTCCACGGCAGAGACCATCGGCGAGCAGCTGGTCAAGCTGGTGGGTTGTTCACTCTACTTGCAGGACTTGAGGGTTGTTGGTTTTCAGGGCTTTTGCTGCGCACATGAAGCGCACTGATAATAAGCGTGGCGTGGCATTTCAGCACACGATTGGGAGCTATCCGCTGCCCCAGAGCAGTAGCCGGGCAGCGATTCCCTTCCCCCGCTCATGGCCTTCCCCCGCGGTCGCAGGTGGGTGACGTCTTCCTGGCCGCCGCCTGCATCGCCTACTACGGCGCCTTCACGGGCGCCTACCGCCAGAGCCTGGTGTCCGGCTGGATCGCGGAGTGCAAGCAGCGCAACATCCCGGTTTCGGAGGCGGCCACGCTGCGCACCTCGCTGGGCAACCCGGTGGAGATCCGGGAGTGGAACATCTGGGGCCTGCCCACCGACGACGTGTCGGTCGACAACGGCATCCTGGTGACGCGCGGCAAGCGCTGGCCGCTGATGATCGACCCGCAGGGCCAGGCCAACGGCTGGATCAAGGCCATGGAGTCCCGCAACGGCCTGCGGTGCATTAAGCTGACGGACGGGAACTTCCTGCGCACGCTGGAGAACTCGATCCGCATCGGCAACCCGGTGCTGATCGAGGACGTCGGGGAGACGCTGGACCCGGCGCTGGAGCCCGTGCTGCAGAAGGCCATCTTCAAGCAGGTGGGCGGCGTAGGAACGCGTAGGGTGTAGGCGGAGAAGAAGACATACGGGAGGGGAGGAGGAGGGTGAATACCGGTGCTCGCTGAGGGCGGATTCGGGCCTTGGTATGGCACGGTAGCGTGTGGTTGTGCACCGATGTGCAGCGTCCCTTGGTGTAGTAGTAACGAGGACCTGGTCGTGCTGATCGCTCTCTTCCTATTGAATCGCCCAATGGCACCGCTGCCTCGCCGCCTCAATGTGCGCGAGCCCTCCCTGGCCGCTGCCTCACCGCCACCGCCACCGCCGACCCACGGGTCTCCTCTCAACCGCCTCCGCCGCCACCCCCACCTCCGCCTCCGTCGTCGCGCAGGGCGGCCGCACGCTGATCCGGCTGGGCGACAGCGACGTGGACTACGACCCCAACTTCCGCTTCTTCGTGACAACCAAGCTGGCCAACCCGCACTACCTGCCCGAGGTGTGCATCAAGGTCACCATCATCAACTTCACCGTCACCATGAAGGTGAGCCCCGGGCGGCACCTCGATGCGACGCAGTGCGACTCGGGGACCAACAGCCACAGCGGTTGGCACCCCAGGGTAGTTTTTTGACGAGCGGGGAGCGGGCCGCTTTGGCAGTCAGGGCTGTGGTCGTTGTGGACGTGGCCCTGGCCTCAGGAACCTCTCCTCCGACTCCCCTTCCCGCTTGCACCCTACTCATTCCCGCTCTCCCCCCTAGCGCCTACCCCTGCCTCTCTTACCGCTTACACGCTTACTCTCGCTCTCCCCCTCCCCGCTTACCGCTTACACCTTACCCCCTTCCCGCTTGCCGCTTACCGCTTACCCCCTTGCCCCCTTACCGCTTACCGCTTACCCCTTGCACGCTTACCCCTTACACGCTTACCGCTTACCAATATCGCCCCCGCCTCCTCGGTCCTCCTTCCCGCACGCAGGGTCTCGAGGACCAGCTGCTTGGCGAGGTGGTCCGCAAGGAGCGGCCCGACCTGGAGGAGGCCAAGGACCGGCTGGTGCTGTCTATCTCGGCGGACAAGAAGCAGCTGGGCGAGCTGGAGGACAAGATCCTGAAGCTGCTCAAGGAGAGCAGCGGCAACATCCTGGACGACGAGCAGCTCATCAACACGCTGAACCACTCCAAAACAACAAGCAGCGTCATCTCGGTGGGTGGGCGCTGGGAGGT
This sequence comes from Yamagishiella unicocca, assembly GCA_003116995.1. Taxonomy (NCBI): domain Eukaryota; kingdom Viridiplantae; phylum Chlorophyta; class Chlorophyceae; order Chlamydomonadales; family Volvocaceae; genus Yamagishiella; species Yamagishiella unicocca. The sequence continues at coordinate 256,216 of BDSL01000060.1, forward strand.
TGGCGGGTCCGGCCTGTGTGTTGGGGCTCCAGGGAGGAGGCTGAGGCTCGGAAGGGAATGACGGATGCTGCTACTGGTACTTCCCAACCACCGGATTGCTGTCGTCTCGCTGGTTTCCTGGCCGCAACTCCATGATAGGTGTGGTCCACCCACCCTGACTCACTGGAGTTTTCTTCCCAACCTCCAACCTCCAAACCTCCCTTCTCCCTGAACACTCGTTTAACGCCCGACAGAACCGCGTGAAAGAGGCCGAGGTTACGGAGCTATCCATTAACGAGGCGCGCGAGCACTACCGGCCAGCAGCGACCCGTGGGTCCATCCTGTACTTCGTGGTCGCCGACCTGTCGCTCATCAGCCCCATGTACCAGTTCAGCCTGTCGTACTTTGCAAAGATGTTCTCGTACTGCATCGACAAGTCCGAAAAGGCGGAGGACGTGCCGACTCGGCTGCAGCTGCTGAGCGACTTTGTCACGCGCTTCATCTACAACAACGTGTCGCGCGGGTTGTTTGAGGAGCACAAGCTACTGTACAGGTGGGCCGTGGTTGGGTCAACCATCCTAGGAGCCGCACGCTGTGTGTATTTCAGTTCGGGACGCGGCGGCACTTGTGCGGAGGCGGCGGCTTCCCCTTTCAGGCGGCTTCGCAACCTCAGGCCATCCATCCGCCCGTCCCTTCCAGCACCACCCAAAACCCGGCGGCCAAAACACGCACCGTGCCGCTTCCCCCACCGCCTCATCTCCCCCCCCCCCCCTCACCCCCCTCCCTCCCTCCCTCCCGTCTCTCCTAAACGGTTTTTTCTCGCATCCACGGGTCTTCCTCAAAATCCCTCCCTCCCTCCCACCCGCCCGCCCGCCCGCGCAGCTTCCTGCTGTGCACCTCCATCCTGCGACACAGCTCCGCGGGCCCCGAGATCACCGCCCCCGAGTGGAGCTTCTTCGTCCGCGGCGCCGGCCTGGCCCCGCCGCCCAACTCCCGACCCAACCCGCACCCCGCCTGGATCTCCGCCGGCATGTGGACGGCCGCGCTGTACCTGGAGGCCACGGTGGGCGACCCCTTCCAGGGCCTCGCGGACAGCCTTACAACCGATGACGTGGAGTGGCAGTCGTGGGTGGACGCCGACGAGCCGCACCTCCTGCCGCTGCCCGCCGGCTGGGAGCAGCGCGTCACCTTGGAGCGGCCCTTCTGCAAGCTGCTGCTAGTCAAGGTGTTCCGCGAGGAGAAGGTCATCTTCGCGTGCGCGCAGTACGTGGCTGGCAAGCTGGGCTCAGACTTCACGGAGCCGCCGCCGTGGTCGCTCGACGACGTGTTCCCGGACACGTCGTGCCGCACGCCCATCATCTTCATCCTCTCCACCGGCGCCGACCCCACCGCCATGCTCCAGCGCTTCGCGGAGAAGTGCGGCTACGTGACGGGCGAGCGGCTGCACATGATCTCGTTGGGGCAAGGCCAGGGGCCCATCGCCGAGATGCTCATCAACCAGGCGGTCAAGAGCGGCGACTGGGTGTGCCTGCAGAACTGCCACCTGGCGTCGTCCTGGATGCTGCGGCTGGAGGAGAAGGTGGAGGAGCTGTCCAAGGAGTCCTGCCAGGTGCACCCGGAGTTCCGGCTGTGGCTCACGTCCATGCCCAGCAAGGTGTTCCCGGTGCTGGTGCTGCAAAACGGCATCAAGCTGACCAACGAGCCGCCCAAGGGCGTCAAGGCCAACATCAACCGCACCTACAACGACTTCACGCCCGAGGCGCTGGCGGCCTGCCCGGCCAAGCCCGGCCCCTTCAAGAAGCTGCTCTTCGCGCTCAGCTTCTTCCACGCTGTGGTCCAGGAGCGGCGGAAGTTCGGGCCGCTGGGCTGGAACATCCGCTACGAGTTCAACACCTCGGACCTGGAGTGCTCGGCCATGACGCTGCGGATGTTCTTGTCGGAGCAGGAGCTCATCCCCTGGCCGGCGATAGAGTACGTGGTGGGCCAGATCAACTACGGCGGCCGCGTCACCGACGACCTGGACCGCCGCTGCCTCATGTCGGTGCTGCGGCAATACATCACGCCGCGGGTGCTGGACGACGGCTACACCTTCACGCCCAGCGGTGCGTGCAGCGCGCACGGCGCGCGGGAAAGAAGCTGCTGAAGGGCTGGCGTTTCGCACTAAAGGGTTTCCGTACTATGCCCCAGTATTTTTAGTGCTTTTCAGTTCTCAACAGCCCCTTATTGCCGTACATCCACATGTGGTCTCATACTACCCCCCAACTCGCTCCCCCCTCCCCCACTGGTGGGTTTTTCCCCTCTCCCCCCGTCTGTCCTAAACGGTTTTCCTCGCATCCACGGTTCTTCCTCTCCCCCCTCAGGCCTGTACTACAGCCCCAACTCCGAGGGCACCCTAGACGAGTACCGGGACTACATCCGCGGCCTGCCCGCCACGGAGGCGCCCGAGGTGTTCGGCATGCACACCAACGCCAACATCTCCTTCCAGCTGCAGGAGACGCGGAAGCTGGTGGACGCAGTGCTGTCCATCCAGCCGCGCCTCAGCGGTAGCGCCACGGGGAAATCCAGCGACGAGACGGTTTCGGAGCTGGCGGCGGAGCTGCAGGCGGGGCTGCCGCCGCTGCTGTCGCGCGAGGAGGCCGCGGCGGGGCTGTTTGACCGGACGGAGGCGGGCCAGCTGAACAGTCTGAGCGTGGTGTTGGGGCAGGAGATGGACCGGTTCAACCGGCTGTCGTCGGCGGTGAGTGGGGCCGGCGTACCGAGTAGTGGGGTTGGGGTTTTCATGGTTTGGTGCTGGAGGTTTGGGTTGGGAGGCGTGGATGGTGGGTAGGCTGTGGTGGGCTTGTGCTGGCGTCCACGCAGCTCCGCTTACACCTCCCCGCCGCCCCCTCCCGCTCGTCCCTGCCCTCCCTCCCGCTCGTCCCTGCCTTTCCTCCAGGTTGCTTCGAGCCTGGTTGAGCTTCAGAAGGCCATCAAGGGTCTGGTGGTTATGAGCGGCGAGCTGGAGGGCGTGTATAACAGCATGCTCAACAACCAGGTCCCCGAGGTAAGGGAGGAGCGCTAGGGAGGCCGCCGCCGCCGCCGCCGCCGCCAGCAGCGGCGACGGGGAACGGGATCTGGGATCCCGGATCTGGGATCCGGCGCCCAAGGCGCGCCACCGCTTACGGCACCGCCGCAGCCCACACCTTCCGTCATGGCTCGCCGCATCGCTTTTTCTCTCCGTTGCCGATGTCGTCGGCCCAAACTCCAGTACACGGCGTACACCACATGGCCCCGGCCTCCCTGGCCCCGGCCCCCCTGACCCCGGCCCCCCTTCCGCCACCATTTCCGCCACCATTTCCGCCACCATTTCCGCCACCATTTCCGCCACCATTTCCGCCACCATTTCCGCCACCACAGGCCTGGGCCCGCTACGCGTACCCCAGCCTCAAGCCGCTGGCCAGTTGGGTGGCGGACTACCAGCAGCGCATATCCTCCATGCGCTCCTGGCTCCAGGAGGGCACGCCAAAGTGTTTCTGGCTGCCAGGCTTCTTCTTCCCCCAGGTGCGTTCCCGCTGCCGCCGCTGCTGCCGCGGCCGCGGCTGCCGACACTCTACTGCCACCGTTACCGCATCGCCCACGCGCCCTAGCCTACCACCAAAACGCTTTGTTTGGGTTTAGCTGCCGCCAACCCGCAACTGAACGCTCATCGCTCCTGCCCCCCGGCTTCCCCGCCTCCCCTGCCCCGCGGCGGCGCTATCCTCGCAGGGCTTCATGACGGGGGTGCTGCAGATGCACGCGCGGAAGTACTCCATCCCCATCGACACGCTGTCGTTCGGCTTCCAGGTCACGGCGCACGACGCGCCGGAGCAGGTGCCGGCCGACTCGGTGCCCGAGGACGGTATCCTCATAGACGGGCTGTGGATAGACGGCGCGCGGTGGGACCGCTCGGCCACGTGGCTGGACGAGAGCGAGCCGGGCGTCATGTACGCGCCGCTGCCGGTCATCCACTTCAAGCCCATGCAGGTGGGTTGGCTTCAGGGTTGAGGATGGCGGTGGGGAAAGGGAAGGGGGGACAGGGGCGGGTGGTTCCGGCGATCAGGGGTGTGGCAGGAAGGGTAGGGTAAGGTAGGATAGGGTAGGGCCGCTGTCTGGGTGGCATCTGACATTGGGGTCGGCAGTTGCGGCGGCCAAGAAGTGGTACGCCATCGCGGCCTGCTGAGGGGTCACGACCCTTACCGGCACTACACCGCACCACCGCACCGCGCCCTGCGTGCTCCCAGCTCGTAACAGCGCCGGTGTTTGCTGTCCCCCCGAGCAGGACTACGAGCCACCGGAGACGGAGTACCAGTGCCCGCTGTACAAGACCAGCGTGCGCGCGGGTGTCCTGAGCACCACGGGGCAGTCCACCAACTTCGTGCTGTGTGTGAGCTTGCCCATGCGCGAGGGCACCAGCGAAGACTTCTGGATCCTTCAAGGCGTAGCGCTTTTGTGCATGCTGGATGATTGATGGCGGCCCGCTGTCATCAGCTGGCGGCCTTATGTGTAGCTCAATGGGGGGACGGGTGCATGGGCAACGTGCTGTATGTCTGTATGTGTGTGTGTTTGTGTGTACGTTTGTGTGTGCGTTTGGGGAGAGCGGAGGGGGGGGAGAGAGCTGGTCGACCGCCTGCCACTGCGATGGTGACGCGGGAGGAGGGCGGCGCACGGGGAGGCTGCTGACGAGGGCTGCAAGCCGCTAGGAGGTGGAGAAGAGCCAGCACGTCGCAAGCGTGGACTGTCGATGGTGGCGTTAGTCGAGCACAGAAAGTCTGACCAAGTTTAGATAATGACTCCTCTCACGCATGTGGACAACGCTGCGACGGGCAACACATTTACTATTCACAGGATCTGCACGACTGACCAATATCTGACCGTGCGACTTCAAGGGAGGTCCGTCTTCTTACAGCACTTGCGTGCTTATTCGAACACCACAACGTCCAAGCGTTGGTACCTAGCTGCACACCGCCAAGCCGCTTTGCTTCGCAGCTAGGGTCACTAATCCCCCAGGAGGCGAAACGCTATCGACCTGTAAACAGCCGCAGGCCGACTCTCACACTCCACAATCTCACATGCAGCCTGTGAGTTGCTTAATGCATTACTAGGCACCGCTGGGACCACCCGAGACTGGGCCAGCTGCCGCCAGCCCATTATCGCACTTCCGCCTTGCCCGCCCGGGCAGGGTCCAGTCCCGGTGCGGCCCGTGTGCCGCCCACATGCACTCACCGACAGGCATGAAGAACGCAGGGCACGAGAGTCAGGTGGTGTTCTGGCAGGATCCGAACCACCTAGATGCCACCACCACCCCGAGTACTGATTAGAGATCCACCCGTGGGAAGCTTCAGCAATGATTGATATCTAAGAGTCCAGACTACTCTTCCGCACGCGCACTGCCGTGCCGCCAGCAGTGGGCGGGGCCGCGGAAGAGATTGGCGGGGCCGCGGCACGTCACCGCAGCTCGGTGGGTAAGAGGCGGGCATACATAGCCACCGCCGACCCTCGACGATGCACACACGTTCGCAATGTCGCTAGCCACCGAACAGAATGCCACGTAAAACAGCCTGGACGGATAATAACCTGCAGTCCGTTTCCGACAATATCTTTTCTGGGGGCGCAGTGCCTATAACGTCCTGCGTGTGCGAGACTCGAGTGCGGAACCCGGCCCGCCCACAACGACCCCGGGTGTCAGCGGGGCGCGACTAGCCATACATTTTCCGCGCGTGTCCGCCGTACTCACACGGTACAACCTCCATCTCCTGCTGCCAACCACAACAAGAGTCGTCGCCCGTGGGCAGCATGCGCGCCCAAAACCAAAATCCCCCTAGACAGCAGCGCCCAGCTCAGACCACCACCGCGGCAGCGCCCCCATCATGGAATGTGCGACAGGGCGTGTTGGGACCAATAAAGACACCCGGGAGGCTAGAGCCGCGGGCGTTGATTTACCAGCGTGTGCGAGCGGAGGCACAGAAGGGGGCGCCCGGTCCGACGCGCGCGCGCAACCAACAGTACAACCCTCAGACGGAGCTTGCGCCCCAACCCCGGGAGGTGCCGTGGCGTCCTCTGCCCAAAAGAGTCAAGAATGCGAATGGGGCTACTCAGGCGCGATGATGTCCGCGCTACCTCTGTTGCCCCGCACATTAAGCTAAGCCTTTTTAAGAGCCCTAATCGTTAAACCCCTCCCCATCCCTTCTTGATTCAAAGTACACAACCCTCAGCGTCCATATCCTATTCATTGGCAGACATATCCCGCTCAACGACCCATGCAGCCCGTGTCATCTCACCGCCCTCCTGTGCCTGGATGTTCCTGTTCGCATACGGCAGCTGAGGTGGCACCACTAGCAGCAAGGACGGGGAGAAAACGACCCCGGCCGGGCACCATCATGGCGGTTGACTTATGGTTGCCCCATTAGGGGCGAACTGCAACGGCCCGAAAACGGAATAACGTGCAGCCTCGCCCATCCTCACCACAATTTCGACAAGACCTGGGACTTGCAGATAATTGAGACCACGATGACTTATACCGGGCCCATATTATTGTGTCTGCCAACCATGCCCTATTTCCCGCCCTATGCAGCTTGCTTCCTCCTATCGGCAGTACTGTAGTAAGTCCCCAAATCGGCCCCCTCCGTACAACCCCCAGCATCGCTTGTGTCCCACATACACTGCCTGCCTGCGAACATAGTGAGGCAGAACAGCCCGCGCTTGCCATCGTCTTTAAGACCTGTTTGCTGTAACATGCACGTAAAGAGGCCGCAGCAAAACAAGGTCGACTCACCCCGCACTCGCACCGCGACTCTCCAGCCAGGTTTCGTGCGTAGGACAGGTCCCCGCCCAGCCGCCAGTCGAGCGCATACCCCTGGACTAGAAGACCCTGACGCCCCACGACGTCGCTCGCCCAGCAGACGCATTGATAAGACAGCAGCAGCGCACGGCCTCTCTTCGGTACAGCAGCACCGCACGGCCTCTCTTCACATCAAACGGGAGCAACGGAACGGCGACAGGATTATGCACTCCGCCCTCGCCGCCTCCCTCCCCTTACGCAGTACGGCGGGCTAATCCCGCGGCGGCGGCGGGCTAATCCCGCCGCACACGTGCAACCAGCCCCGGGCGCAACCGTCCCTGGCGGCTGGCCGGGCGTCAAGCCACAAGACATGGCTCGCCTCGTGGCTGACTCGAGCCCATCCGACAACATCCTTGACGCCATCGCCGAAACCATGTCCGCTGCTTCCAGGCACTTGTGTCCAGGAGACAAAAACACTCCATCATCCTTTACGAGCACGCCAGCCGCCAGGCCCGCGACAGGGCGCCCCCTGAGGTGAAAGGCGGTGCCTTTCCGCGGCCTCAGCAGCAGCAGCAACGGCCGCCACCGCACGGCTCAGATGCCAGCAGCGTGTGGATGACCGTTGTAGCGAGGCACATGATGGTGGTGGTGGCCCTGGAGCACCTCGCCGCCGCCGCCGCCCAGGCCTTGTACGGGCATGCCTGCCATTAGCGCGGCCCCCATGTTGACTGCCTGTTTAAGCGGCAGATGACAAGACCACGAGAGGCCAGGAGGAGGCGGAGGAAGAGAGAGGGAGGGCAGACCGGACAGCAGACCGCGCCACGACAGAGGTGCCGGGGACGGGCGACGGAGCAGCGGCGGCGGAGCCAGGAGGGGAGGGAGGAGGGAGCAGGGAGGAGGGAGCAGGGGGGGAGCGACGCACAAGTGGTCAGTATCCGGGCGGTCCGTGAAAGGGAAAGCAGTGTACGACACGTGCAGACCGCAAAATAGGGGGTCCTACATCTGATGGCACTCACACGCAACACTTCCTCCGTCGCCTCCGTCTCACTACACTCTCCCAACTGCGTCGCTGCTGCCAGCTAGTTTCCGCAACACGCCCTCGACTGGGCATCCTATGGCTTCGGGCACGCCGCGTCGGCAGTTGGCAGTCCCGCCGGCCCCACTCGCACTGCCCCACTCGCACTGCCCCACTCGCACTGCGCTGCCGCACCTGCAGGCCGCCTGCCCCCGACGAGCCATCCAGCCCCTGCAGCGAGTGCTGGTAGTCCGAGTAGCCGCCGCCGCCACCCCCGGCGCCGGTGGGCACCTGGATGACGCTGGTGGTCAGCGTGTACGTGCCGGGACCCACCCCTGGAGCGAGGGAACGGAAGAGAGGGGGTCGGATGCTGCGGTCAGGCAGCGGCAGTGAGGACGTGTGATGGAGGTCGGGGGCGCACGAAAACACGAGGTCACCAGTCGCTGCCCGAGAGCGCGCGAGACGACCTCCGCCAGTCCGACACGGCACCCTAGCCGCGCATTCCGCCGCCGGGGCGCCCGATTGACGACAACACGGGTGCGGCTGCTGCCGTCACGACCGGAGCACTGCTACCGGTACCAGCGGGACACAGCCGCATCTGGCTGGCAGGGCCACCTCCAAAGTGACAGCCAGGGCCACCTCCCAAGGGACAGCCGCCTTGGCAGTTGAGCAGCCTGGCTGCGAGACGCGCACCTTGCATGGCAGAGGCCTGCTGCGAGTTGGCGGCAGTGTAGAGCGCCGACTGCTGCTGGCCGCCGCCCTGCTGCTGCGGCTGCTGCACAATCACCTGGCCCCCCCACTGCTGCTGGTCGTACTGGATGTACTGCGCACCGCCCTGCTGCGGCACCTCCTGCACGAGGACCGCCTGGCCGCCGTTGCCGCCGCCCCCGGCGGCTGACACCGGGACCACCTGAGCCGTCTGGCGCGCCGCCGGCGGCATGGGCGCCATTGTGACGACCTGCAGGTGGGGGCCACACAGCGGGTGCAGTCGTTGCGACGTGACCCCGGAGAGGGTAACAGAGGAGCGGCAAGCATGCCGGCTACTCTAGGACACGAACCAGGTGGCACCGCAAGCGACGCGCGTCGGCCAGGAGATTCAGAAAGGGACTTGGCACGACAGCCCACGAGCCAGCCAGGAATTGGGTCTAGGGCCGCTTGGCGGTGGAGGGCAGCTGGGCCATCGAAGCCGCGGCGGCGGCACACCACGAACCGCATGCGCGCCGTTGGCGTCTCAAAAGGCGCACCGACACCACCTGACGCTTTCATGCCATCGTCACATGGTGCAAGTGCTGCCGCGCTGCCGCCCGCAGTCTGGCAACATGCCGCCCGCAGTCTGGCAACTCGCCACTCGCTTAGCATAGCGCCCGCGAGGTGGCGTCCGCACGCACCTGCTGCATGCCGCGCCCGCCCATGACCATGCCGCCTGCAGGGCCCCGACCCGGGAAGGGGGCCGGCCCCGGCCCCCGGCCGCCGCCGCCACGACCGCCACGGCCCGGATACCCGAAACGTTGCTGCTGCTGCTGCTTGCCGCTGCCGTCGCGCGGCACCTCCAGCTGGTAGGTCCCCGGCGGCAGCATCTGGCCGCCGGGGCCGATGACCTGCACCGCGTGCCCCCCCATGCCCCCCATGTTGAACCCTGTGCGACAAGGTTGGGGCGGGCAGGCGGGAGGAAGGTTCAGAGATAATAATTGCGGATTCAAGACCGTCCTTTCGTTGCAGCAGCCCAGGCGAGGATGCGCAGCTCACTTGGCCCCCTGGCGATGAAACAACCCCTGCGCCCCGAAACCGCGATGCGCTGAAACCCTGCGGTGACAGAAGACCGAACGTGCGCTTGCAATCCGGCAAAAAAAATGTAGATTTCCCTTCCCGCTTGCAAGGATGTCAAGAGGAAGCGCTAGAAAGGTCTCTCTACAAGAACGGCGGTCCGTTCCTCCCAAATGAAGTTTAACTGACCCGACATCATGTCGGCAACCTCCTCCACTTGTCCGTACTGCGGGTGCCTACGCGGGCCGTGGTGCTGTTGAGGCCCGTAGTGCGCCTGGTGGTGTGGCGGCTGCATATGCGGGTGCATATGGGCAGGGGCAGGGCCCGGGCCGAGGTTGATACCCTGCTGCTGCAACCAGCGCTTGCGGTTGGAATAGCCGAGGATGAGCCGGTTCTGCTGGATAGCCTGAATCATATCGACCTTCGTGCTGACGAAGAGCTCAATGTAACGCGCGCCCATGCTCTCCTTGTGCTTCTTGAGCGCCTCGCGCTGCGCATCTTCCGTTTGCAGTTCCACGAACGCTTCACCGGTCGGCCGGCCATCAGGGGCGTAAGTAAATACAACACCTTCAATGCCGCGAACGACCGGGACGTCTGGGCCGAAGAAGTTTAGCACATCCTGAGCCGTCGCGGTGTAGGGAAGACCGCGACAGCGCACAACGAATCCACGCATACGGTCTACGCTGAGCGACTTGGCAGTTGCAAGGTCAGCTTCCGTGGACTCGAACACCCTGCGAAAGGGAGTCCTGTCAGACCCGGCACGGTTGGTAGCACTACACTGCGGACCTACTCGATGTATCGGTGCCCAAGCGTCTGGCGATGCAGCTTCATAATTGCGTCTGCAGCTGCGGCTGTTGAGTCTAAGTGCACGTAGCCTTCGCCAGTAGAGCGGCCTGGACAAAAAAGAGGAGGGCAGATGGTTGCCGATTCGCCGATCTGTTGTCGTTTCCCACGAAACACCTACCGGCACGCTTGCCAATGACCACTTGCGCAACGTTAAAGCCTGCGAAAAAATGACGGACATCCTCCTCGCCAGCGGAAAAAGGCAGCCCACGCAGTCGAAGCACAGAGGACTTGGGCTGAGGCGCCGGCTGCTGCTCGGGAACCTCAGTGAAGCCATGTTCGTTAGCCGTCTCCTCCGCCATTGTCCTGCTGCCTGATCCTGGTGGCGTGACGGGAACTGCGCCAAGGTCAATCAGCCGCCAAGTGCACAGTGACGTGACACCACCAAAATGTGAAGACACTGTCAATTAGCTACTATATGTATAAACACCCCCAAATACCCTAGAAACGAGTGCAAGGCCGCCTATAATTGCTGCATGGGGTGCCGCAAAATTAGTCGGGCGACGAAACACGCAGGGACGAGCAAAGCAGGAAATCGCACGGCCTCCATACACGACGAACGACTAAATGGCTCCTTGTTCTACTACGCGGCCCTCAATTGCAACTAGATACAGACCGCCTTGGGGAGCGAGCGAGGGAACAGTATCGTACCCGATGTGGACGGGGAGCCTAGCCAAATGGTCAATATTCCCTAACCTGCAGTTGCACAATATTACACTACAATGTGTATGGGCTTTGGTGGAATGTCTGGAGGCATTTTGCGATGGTCGTCAACCATGACAACTGGGGTTCGGAGCTGTTACCTAACGGCGTAGGTCCCCCGTGTCCTATGGCGTCAGATCCTTATCTGTTTATACACGACAGTTACAAAAGTCCTGAGCGTCTCCTCTTGTCAAACCGTACTTCTGCGAACGGTGTCTCGTAAGATATGAAACCACTCGGTTTACTTTTTTTGTTTTTGGCATCAGACCTTGAGCATTTGAGATTGTATTACTGTAGAGACGTTAAAATTGATCAACTTCAAACGCTGAGCTGATATTGCAAGACCAGCCGAAAATAGTTCCTACAATCCAGATTGTGAACTGCCGGTGACGTTCAAGGTTAAAGTGCAAACGGCTGTGGCGCATAAACGCAATTAACATCTATAATGGGATCCATATATTGTCGCGCATGAGTGGCCTGTCGCGTGCAGCAGGGGTCGTGCTCAGAAAACCCAAACATAACCCCGCCTGTCCCCGCCCAAACCAGCCAGCTGACGCCACCCGCCCCCATCCTTACACCACCGTTGAAGGTCACTTGCCGCAGTGCTAATGTTCTTTGTCGATGCCACCCTCATCTTCATTGACGTGTAATTTTTACGAAATCTTCGTACCCAAATCGTTACAAGCAATAGCAGTCAGCTACGCAGATGTGTCGAGGTCGGGAAAACTCACCGTTACGGAGCGAACCCAATGGATTACGATATGTGTGAGTGTGCATCATGCAGGACCGGGGCATTTTGCTTGATCGGTGCAGGTGCAGGTCGCGGGCCACCAGTGCCCACCCTATGGAGCCCACGGCAACTCCACCCGCAGCCGTCTGTGGGATACGTCACAACCAACAGACGCTGCACCGTATCGCTGCACTGCACAGCACTGCCAGTTCGTAGCCAAGGGCTAAGCTAGCGTGTAAAGGAAAGCCCGAGACGAGTGAGATCGATGCATCACCAGATCGCTTCCCCTGTACGATGCAGCGCGCGCATGTCCCCAGCCAATGGACCGACTCAGGCCTTTTGTTTGACAAATCCCGCCCACCTAATGAGCCCCATGCCACGTTCATGAATGGGAACTCCCCGTCTTCTCACTCGGACTCGTGCTCACCGGGGGGCAGGCCATCTCTGCGTCCGGGCGCCGTCCAGCGTCACCGAACGCCACCGCTGTTAGTTACTTGTGCATTTAGAAGCATGGCTTTGACTGCCTCAAGCTTTCGCGGGCCCACCTTCATTATGGCCGCCCATACTCGCAAAATGGACCTGTACGGCGTCCAAGGGACAGACTTCAGTACTTCCGCTGCTGGACCTCGATCCCGTAGCTGGCGAGCCGGAGGGCCCCATTTCGTGGCACCAGGCAAAACACGTGACGTGAGTGGAGAAACAACAAGACTGCAAATAGCCGGACTGCCTGCTCCAGTGACTACCCGGATGTGTACGCTGCTGTCACCAGCTGTACCCATATACGCTTACGTACGCCGCCGCATGCTTTGTGAGGGCACGGGCCGCCAGGCCTGTATGCCCCGTTGGCCGGATAATCATAATCCCTGCGAGCCGTATCGAGCTGCTGGGGGCCGTTAGCCCAAGGTTGGGGCCAGGCGCGCCTTTACCGATGTAGCGTGTACCAATAACCAGGAGTACAACAAGTGCTATTACCATAATCCTGCCTGACGATGCACTCCTAGGAGTGCTATGTGTCTTTAGGGCACCGTATCATCTTCTGGACGCCGTCTGCCCGGTTTTGTGGATTACCCGTCCTCTTGGCCATGATTTGTCGGGAATGCCCGCTGCCTGATCCCCCCTCGCTGGCCTGCCTTTCGGGTGGGGCGATTTGCGCGTGTGGGCGGTGCCCTGGGTCGCCGGGGTTTTCGGTACCCAGCCGGTGAGTCCGGCCACCGTTTTCCCTGCGGCAGGCTTTGGAGTGCCTGGGTTGTCCTTCTTTGTTGGGGCCCTGGCTTTTTTGGGCGAGGCAGGGTGTCCTGTTTCCCCTGTGCTTTTCGGGGAGCGGCTGGCTGCTAGCGCTGGCTTCTAGTAGTGCGAGGTCTCGGTATGGCCCACGATGGGCCCCTCGCATGTCCCATGTTATGGGCTCGCCCGAGCTTGCAGACACGATAACATGTAAGTTATCATCATTTAATTATTATTAGAAGCGTGCTTGAGATATATTTAAGGGCGTTCAGGAAGCGCTGCACGCCTGAATTGTAGCCATTCGGAATATCTACGGAAAGGGATGCAGCCCGCAGTCGTTTCCATTATCCTGGCACCAGCCAATAGACTTATGAAGTATTCTGGGAAGGATACGACATGTCAGGGACAAACAAGACCCAGACGAAAACCAACCCCGATGCGGCGTGAAATTAAAAACACAAACCATCGACAGCGATACTCAAACGCCAAACGCCGATTCAAAACCGCGGATTTGCGCGCTCGCTCAGCTGCCACTTCCGCACTCTCCAGTGGCTAGGAGCCTAGGACATTCGTCTATAGTGTACGGCAAAGGGCTAGTCTGGATGGCCTTATAGCCTGGAGGCCTGAACCTTCCTAATTGGCTGCAAGACGGTGCAACTCCAAGTCAGTCCAATCCTCTGCACTTACTAATAACCTTGCCATTTCTCTACCAGGAATGATACCGCAGGTATAATGTATGACCTTCTGTGATTGTTTCCATTGTGCCACTCTACCCTGGAAACGGTCGAGGACGCGCAAACTGGTACCCAATATGCCAAACGGCCGACGACAAACTGCTTCGAGGAATCTCGGCCAACACTATTCGTAACAGGAAATTGTGGCTGACAATTGCCCTTCCTGCAGGTTGTACCCAACGTTTAGGACTCACCCATCGATTAACTTCGTTCTAGGTTCTGCTCGTCTGCTCGTCTTCACACTAGGCGTACTAACTATTTTTATGAGAACTCCTTGTCTGCGTGGAGCACTATCTGTAACACACCGTGGTACTTGTCAATCTGTCGTGACTGACATGCGACTTTCTAAAAAGAGAAAATGGCATTGCGGTTGCGAATTGCCCTTTCTGTCTGTTGACGCTGTTGTAACCAGCGTTAATATACTAATAACGGCCTCATAGCAACGGTGGACTTCCTCAAGTTCTGCGTCATCTGTTCGCATTCACACTGGGCATAATCACTATTGGGATGAGGACGCCTGCACGGAAAATAATGACGACGAGCGCTCCGATACAACGGCCGCCATCAATTATTGCCATCTGCAATAGCGCCGTGTGAACACTGTTTGCAGGCAGGATCTGAACTTAACTTATGTGTAAGGGACGGCCTAATGGCGCCGGGCAACTTGATGCAGCCGGGCAAGTCTTTACAACAGCATGGATTTCCAGAATTGGTTCATCCGAAGCGACGACTGCATCGAGTCCAATCAGGCAGGGTGTACCTCTCCCAAAATCGAAATCCCGCAACCGATCCCTTGAGATCGACCCTTGTCGCTAGATCTATGTGACGCTGTCTGTTGCCGTGCATCCCGGTATAAACGTGACGATCGATGACGTCAGCAATACTAAATTTTAGACGATTCATAACTTCTGATGCAGTGCCTACCGGCATATCGTCACAATTAGAACCGATCTGGTAGGGACCCATATCCCATAGAATCGAACATGACATGCATGGACATTAATCATGCGATGCCTCTATTGCTACATGTATGCCGTTGACGTCCAGAGCATACGCTCTTCCTCGTACGCTATGCCGCCGCCCTGCCGCGCAGAGTGGGTCAAATAGAACCGGCTGGCCTGTGCTCAGCATGTGTGGGAAAGTTACCCCCCGGCACTATTGTTTTCCCCAAATGGAGTCGGTCGATGAGGGCGGTGGTGGACGAAGGTGCAGGCCGCGGCAACTGGGATATGAAAAGAAGACGAGAACAAATCGCGAGTGTAAAGTCGGCATGGTTGTGATACAGTGTGGTACCGGCAAAAGATTAGAACTGGAGCTGCAAGGTGAAACGTCATTGGCGTGGCTTATCGTCCGCTGGGCACCCGTAAATCCATCAGAGGCCGAAACGAGGCTGGAAAGAAAGGCGCAGGGAGGGCGCGGGGCATCTCGACCTGCCAGGTTCACATGCATGTGTTACAGATAGATGAATGTAGATGTAGATGACAACTAAAAAACCGCTAACCGGTAACGAAACTCATTAGCGTGATACCTGAAGCACACATTGCGCCGCCTGGCGACACCACGTCAGTTCCCAAGCGTCGCAGTGTACCCCCTGCCACGGCACGGCATGAGCCGCCATGGCGCGCCCCAGCGGACACTGCTGGCGCTCCCCTCCTCGTTGCGCTGCCTGCCGCTACTTCTTCACAACGTTCTTCGCGAGGCTCGACAGCAGATCGCCTGGAAGGAGGGCCGCGCCGGGATCATGGGCGTAAGGGTGGCGCCAGCAACACGTCAAAAGGGGGGCGCTGAGTGTAGGAGGTGCGGGAAGAGGTGAGGGGAAATAGCCGCAAGTCGTAGAATGTTGCTCCTCGCGGTCGCGGCTTCGTGGCCACACGCGCACTCACCCGCAGGGACTTCAGCCGACTCGGGCCCCCCATCCTTTACCCCCCGCCCCATCTCTGGCAGACGAGCGGCAGTCATGTCCCATACTCGCTCCAGCGGCGCGCGAACTCCAGAAAACGCCTGCCATACCCACAAACCACACCGCAAGCGTCCCCCCCATCATGGCCACTCCTGGCTTCCCCTCACCATTATGGCCGCTCCTGCCTTTTTGTTTTTCGAAACCCACCATGATGGCCGCTCCTGCTTCCCCCCACCATGATGGCCGCTCCTGCCTTCCCCCACCATCATGGCCGCTCCTGATCCCCCCACCATGATGGCCGCTCCTGCCGCCCCCCCACCATCATGGCCGCTCCTGCCGCACCTGCCGAGCCCAGCGCTGACGTGGGCAGGTAGTCCCCAAAGAACCTCTGCTGCGCCATGGCAGTCACCTCCGCGGCCTTATCGCCCAGCATGGAGCCGAAGGTGCCCAGCGAACCAGCCTGATGGCGACGACGGTGGCGGTGGCAGTGGGGGGGCGGAGGATAACGCGCCGCAGGCAGCGCGGGCAGGCGTGCACAAACCAGTGAGCCGACGGAGGACAAGGTATGGTATTATGGTATTACCATTAAAGTGGTATTATGGTGTCGCCATATGATTGGTATATATATGTTTATATTACCATCCAGCTGGTATAATTGTAGCACCATGTAACTGGTACTATGGCCCAGTCAGGAGGCCCAGTCAGGAGGCCCAGTCACCCCCCCCACCTGCAGGCGAGCGTGCAATGCGCTCAGCGCCGCAGCGCCCACGGACGCCGCCGAGCCGCCCATCTGCGCCGACGCCGGCACCGCCTCCGCCGCCAGCGCCGAGCCGCCCGCAGCCGCGCCGCCCCGCCCCAGTCGCGCGCTGCCCAGGTCGGCGAAGGAGTAGGTGTCCAGTGCGTCGAGCGAGCCTGCAGCCAGCCGGCAGGGTTAGGGAAGGTTAGGAAATGCCGGTGAACCGATCATGGGGAATAAGGTACTGCTAGCAGGCAGAATTAGGAAATATTAGGGAAGGTTAGGAAAGGTTAGGAAATGCCGGTGAACCGATCATGGGGAATAAGGCACTGCTAGCCGTCGGCCGGCGGGGAGGGGGTTTGGCAAGTAAATCCGGGGGAGGGAGTGAGGAGAGGGTTGCCAGGCGACACATTCGCACTGGGGCCTCCTCCTTTTGGCTACCACCCCCCATCCTGTAACGGGGCCTCCTCGGCAGCCCCTCGCCGCAGACTACGGGACTCCCGCACCTGGCATGGCCCGGTTGAGGGCGCCCATGCTGGGTCGCATCCGTGACGCCGCTAGGGAGCCCACGGCGGCATTGCCCGCCGCCCCGGCCGCCGCCTGCTGCGATACACTGGCTGCGGGCGCGGAGATGGGCAGGTACTGGAAGCGCGCCGCGACCGGCATCACGTTGAGCGGGTTGGAGTCCTGCGGGCAGCCGGGAGTGGGGTGTGAGAATCTGTGAGAGATCGTCCGCGAACTCACGGCCGAAAAATCAAGGGCGATGAAGATGGTGGTCCAGAGGGGATGGGAGGCGAGTACACGGGAGTGGGGTGGAGAGCAAGAAGAGGGGAAACCGGTGAACGGACAATGGAGGGGGAAATGGAGGGGAACAAGCAAGGCAACGGGAGGCGGGTTGTGGGCGGGCCATTGTCACGTGAGGTGGTGGACTGCCGACCGCACAGCGGCGGTGGCTGGCAGCATGGGAAGGCTTCCCCGAGTAACCCACCTGCTGCCCCCTCGTGCCCCACCTGCAGCCCCCTCGTGCCCCCACCTGCAGGCCCCTCGTGCCCCCACCTGCGGGCCCCTCGTGCCCCACCTGCAGGCCCCTCGTGCCCCCACCTGCTGCCCCCTCGTGCCCCCACCTGCAGGCCCCTCGTGCCCCACCTGCAGGCCCCTCGTGCCCCACCTGCAGCCCCCTCGTGCCCCCACCTGCAGGCCCCTCGTGCCCCCACCTGCAGGCGCCTCGTGCCCCACCTGCAGCCCCCTCGTGCCCCCACCTGCAGGCCCCTCGTGCCCCCACCTGCAGGCCCCTCGTGCCCCACCTGCAGGCCCCTCGTGCCCCACCTGCAGGCCCCTCGTGCCCCACCTGCAGGCCCCTCGTGCCCCCACCTGCTGCCCCCTCGTGCCCCCACCTGCAGCCCCCACTGCCCCACCTGCAACCCCGTCGCCGCCAGCTTTGCCGTGGCCTCTGGGTGCGCCCGCTGCAGCTGGATAAGGCCCCCGAACAGGATGGACACCCGCTGGAAGTAGCGCGCCTCGTTGGACCACAGGTACGACTCGTACGTGGCCCAGTCGATGGGATCCAGGCAGTCCTGGGGGGGGGGAGGGGGGGTTCGAGGGAAACCCGTGGATGTCCCGCGGGGGGGGGAGGGGGGGGGGCCAGGGTCGGCAGGCGCGGGCGGTATGGTATGGAGATCGATTCTCTTGAGCTTGCTGTTCGAAAGCAAGTGATCATCTGTGGCGCACCCGCAAGCAGCGTGCGGGGATATGGAACGGCTCCGACCGCGGCCTCTCCTCCGACCACTGCCTTGCGCTCCCGGCCCCTGGAGGACCGCTGCGCCGCCCTCTCCAACCTTCCGCTCTCCCCCCCCGCAACTAGGCCCCCCCTGCAACCGACCCTCGTGCTCCCAGCTCCCCGTACCTGCAGCAGCTGCTCCAGGGCCGCCGCCTCACGCTTCCGCTCCGCCAGCGCCGAAACCAACGACGGTTCCGCCAGCTCGGTACCAGGCAGTAGCCCGGTGCCCGCCGCTGCTGCCGCCGAGCCCGCCGCTGCCGCTGCCGCGGCTGCCGCTGCGGAGCTGTTGCGTGCCGTCACTGGCCTCCCGCCCACCAGGACATCACGCAGGAAGCGCACGTCCAGCAGCAGCTGCAGGACGCCCTTCTCCGTCACCCCCCGCACGTGGAGCGCACCGGTTCCGGGCTGCAGCAGCTGCGAGTAGGTGGCGGTGACGGCGCGGGAGAGCTCCCACTCGAAGGCCTGGAGCGCCTCCGGAGCTGCGCGAGGAGCGCAGAGGGCAGGAGGAGGGGGGCGGAGGAGGGGCGCGGACGTCAGGACGTGGACGGCAGGATGTGGACGGCAGAGAGGTCGGAACGGCAGGGCCTGGGGCTATTGCCCGGGCGTCAACACCACCACTCCGTTCCGTTCCCTAAGAGTGACCTTCAGAACCCCCCCCCCCCACACACAGTGCCCTTCGGCACGCCCCCCAAGTCCTCACGGCCCCCGGCTGCTCACCGATCTTGTGGTCGCCTGCTCGCCGCACCTCGGCGCCCGCGGCCGACAGCAGCAGCAGCACCGGCACCGAGGGGGAGGCAGGCAGCGAGAAGCGCATGTCAGCGATGGGCTCCGCCAGGGCGTTCTCCGCCTCGGACACGATGACGGTCTCCTGCGGGGGGATGGGCGTGGCGAGGGCAGGAAAACGCAGTGGATTGGCGAGATAAAGAGGTGCTGATGTGGGTGGGGGATATTGGACCCGTTTAGCTCAGGTTCGACACCCGCCCATCCACCCACTGATCTGTTTGAGTGTTGCGCAACCCCTCATCCTCCCACGCAGCGTTCCTACGCCGCCTCGCAAACCCACCCACCCACCACACGCCCACGCACACACCCACTACACACCCACCACACGCCCACGCACCCGCCCACCACACGCCCACGCAGCGTCCTTATGCCGTTTTCGCACATTCATTTGTTTCCTTTGCTTCAACCGGCTGCTGACCGGCCCCTTCCGCAGGCTTCTTGATAGTCCATTCAAGTGCTTCAGCATACGCCCACAAATATGTACCCGAGGACAATGCCCTAGCTATCCTACCCGCGTGTCGTGTAACCGGGCCTGTTCACCACCCCACCTGCCACGACAGCGGCACCGTGTTGGCACCCAGCAGGTCGTCCGCCAGCACCAGCGCCCGCAGCTCTCCCGCCAGGCTAACAGCGGCCCAGTAGGCCCAGCAGCGGTAGGCGGCCACGGCGGCGGAGCGCAGCTTCTCCAGGACGCCGGACAGGCGCGCGTTGGCGGCGGAGCCGCGCGCGCCGGCGGTGCGGGCGGCAGGGCGGCCGGTGGCGGAGACGTTCATGCCGCCGGCGCCGACGCCGGCAGAGATGGCGGCCTGCGAGGACAGGACACGCGAACAGCAGGCCGCGATGGTTTCGGAGGTGTTTACGCTTGCAGCAGAATAAGGTTTTGCTGGTACCCAAATTCTACAACACAGGCAGTAATTTGTTTAGTTAGCAGACGCGTTTGTTTTGTGATCTTGTTGTTCCTTGCGCCGATTTGAGATGGTGTTCCTTTTG
Source organism: Yamagishiella unicocca (assembly GCA_003116995.1). Taxonomy (NCBI): domain Eukaryota; kingdom Viridiplantae; phylum Chlorophyta; class Chlorophyceae; order Chlamydomonadales; family Volvocaceae; genus Yamagishiella; species Yamagishiella unicocca. The sequence continues at coordinate 276,189 of BDSL01000060.1, forward strand.
AGCCACAATAGGCCACAGCGCCGCCCCCCGCTGCTGCCAATAACGCCTTCGGCCTCCCGACTCCTTCCTCCTCCCCTCCTCCTCCGGGTCTCCTCCGAGCCCTCCCTGCCGCGCACCTTCCAGCCGTCCGGCGAGCCCAGTACGACGGGCAGGCAGCGCGAGTCCGTGGCCAGACCGGAGGCGAGCCGGCCCAGCAGCACGATCTGCTCGGCGGCGGAGGCGCCTGCGGGGCCCTCGGGCGGGGCGCCCAGCTGATCCAGCCGGGCTTGTAGCCTGCAGGGGTGGCGGTCGTGGCGGTGGCGTTGTGTGGTGGCGGTTGTGGTGGCGGCAGCGATGGCGTTGTGTGGTGGCGGTTGTGGCGGTTGTGGTGGCGGCAGCGATGGCGTTGTGTGGTGGCGGTTGTGGCGGTTGCGGTGGTAGCGATGGCGTTGTGTGGTGGCGGTTGTGGCGATGGCGTTGTGTGGTGGCGGTTGTGGCGGTTGCGGTGGTAGCGATGGCGTTGTGTGGTGGCGGTTGTGGCGATGGCGTTGTGTGGTGGCGGTTGTGGCGGTTGCGGTGGTAGCGATGGCGTTGTGGTGGTGGCGATGGTGTTGTGTGGTGGCGGTGTTATTGTTGTTATCGTTGTTGGCGGCGGCGGTGGCGACCATACAGCGAAGGGAATGCATGGATGCGTTCATGGGCGCGCAGGTTGAAAACTCGACGTGTGGCCCTATCCAGTCGGCACGCCGCCCCCCGCCCCCCGTGTCAGCCCCTGCCCCGCCCCCCTACCCCCACCTGGCAGCAATCGCTGTGACCAGCTCCATGCACTTGGACTGCACAAACGGCTCCAGCTCCGCCGAACGGCTACCCTGTGGTGCAACCGGCGGGCGGCGTGGCGGGCGGTGGTTAGTTAGTTTGTCAGTTAACATGGCTCACCTGCGGCGACACACCTGCCGCTACGCCTCCGCTGCCCATTCCATTCCACCCCACCCTCGCCTCCGGCCGCCCCCAGCCACTTCTTACAACGCGGTGCTTTCAAAACACTTTGAACCCATTTGTAAATCTTGCAAAAACCCAGAATGGGACTTATTTCTTTTGGAGAAAAACTTCCGGCACCGCAGCGCCCTCACTTGGCTGGGTCCGGGCGCCGGATGCACACAATACGCACCGTCTGGTCCCCGCCTGGCGACGCTGACGCGCACCCACCTGCATGTCCCGCTTGATTGCGGCCAGGGCGTGCAGCGAGGAGCGGTGGTGCGGGTGCGGGTGGCCGGCGGCGGTGGCTGCGTCCGAGGCGGCTCGCGACAGGGACGCGGAGGAGGGCGAGGCGGAGACGGGGGTGGAGTGGATGCCTGGCGGCCAGGAGGCGGCGTCGGAGGTGCCCACGAGCAGCAGCGCAGCCTGCGGGGCGGGACGGGGGAGGTGAGGTGATGGGCGGGGCGATGGTGGTGGTGGGGTGGTGATGTCGTAGGCGGCACCCCACACCCCGCAGGCGCCACCCCACAGGCGGAGGCGGCGTTGCGCTCGCGCCCTGCAGCTCTATACATCCGCACCCAACAACACGTCCTGCATCGTGATGCAGCGCCGATGCATCCCCCCCGCGCAAAAACCAAATGCACAGCACAGCGCAGCACAGCACAGCACAGCACGCCGCAACCGTGCTGGCGTCATTCCCCATCGCCCCCGTCCCATCGCCACCATGCCGCACAACCGAGGCCAGCGCACCCAGTCCGCTCTGCCGTACCGCACCGCGCGCAGCCAGGCCACACCGGCCGAGTCGCCACACCTGCAGTATGGCCCGCAGGTCCTCGTCGAAGCGCCGCTGGATCGCCGACACCTGCTGCCGGTACGCCCGGCTCCCTGACGCCGCCGCCGTCGCCGCCGCCGCACCACCTCCGGCGGCCCCTTCCGCCAGCCCTCCAGACGCCACCGCCCTCAGCTCCGCGCTGCGACCCAGCGACCCCGCGCGGCCGCTGCCGTGCGGATCCGCCGCCGCTGCGGCGGCGGCGGCCGCCGCCGCCGCCAGCGGCCCCGACGTGACGCCGCTGTCCCAGCCCTCCAGCGGCCACGCCCGCGTCATGATGCACCCCGCCGGCTCCAGCTCCGCCTCCGCCGCGGCGCGCATGCACTGGTCCAGCGGGACCTCTAGGGCGCGGCCCACCGCCGCGAAGCCCTCCTCGATGAGCTCCCTGGAGCGTACGACGAAGGGCTGGTGGAAGACCTCCTGCCACACGTTGAGCTGTCGCCCAACCACCCACTCCGAAACCGACTCCCACGTGCCTAGATGCGGCCCGTCGCCGTCGCCGAGGACCGCCAGCGGCGCCGGCGCCGGTCCAGACGCCGTCGGTGACAGCAGCGCGCCGGAGGAGTGGTGGTGGTGGAGGTGATGCTGATGGTGGTGGTGGTGGTGGTGGTGCGTGACGCGCGCGCGCTTGGCGCCCGAGGCCGCCGCCCTCGCGGCCGCCATGCCGGGGTGCTGCCAGCCGGCGATGGCGGTGCGCACGTGCGCCTCCACCTCCACCAGCGCCGCCGCGGTGGTGAGGCCCGCCAGCAGCCGCGGACTCTGCGCGGAGAAGTCCTCCGCCACTGCGCGCAGCCAGGCCACACACGCGTGCTCCACCTGGCCTGAAGACAGCGCCGCCAGGCGCTCCACGACGGCGCGGTTGGCGAGCTTCCAGGCGTCGGCCTCCGGCGCCTGCAGGCCCGCCTGCGGCGCGCCGCCGCCGCCGCCTCCGGCGGCGGCGTTGTTCGTGCGTCCGCCGAAGAGCAGCTCCGAGTAGTCCGCCTCCTCCTCGCGGCAGCGCTGCTGCAGCAGGCAGGTGGCTTCGCCGCCGCCGCGGCCGCCGCTGACGGTGGCCAGGAACAGCTCGCCTACTTGGGCTACGGTCAGCTGCGCAGTCTGCGCCAGGGCGGAGAGGACCTCGGCGGCAGCGGCGGGGGCAGCGTCGCCGGAGGCCGCTGCCGCGGCAGCCACCAGCTGCGCCACCATGCTGCGGCGGGCCGCCAGGAAGGCCTGTGAGAGGCGGGGCAGCAGGGCGGGGGGCAGCGGCGTGGGCGGGGCTTCGAGGAAGACCCGTGGCGGGGGCGGGGCGGGGGAGGGTTACGGGAAGGGTCCGTGCAAGGGCGCAGGTGTCGGTCAGGGTTAACAGCCCCTGATTGCGCATTCAGGCCCTCGTCACTCGTACCGTTGCAGTTCAGTGGCAGCTACTTGCTGACATACGCTCCCTGTCCTGTCGATTACAGCGGATTCGCACCGAATATGGGAATCCCGTGTGCGCGGTGCACTCGCCAGGACAATCCCGTGTGCGCGGTGCACTCGCCAGGACAATCCCGTGTGCGCGGTGCACTCGCCAGGACAATCCCGTGTGCGCGGTGCGCTCGCCAGGACTCCACGCCTCAGTGCGGGGCGCTCGGCATTTTACCCGAGTGCATGCGTGCTCTAGACGAGCACACGCAGCCGCGCGCCACTGAAAACAATTGCGTCACCCTCCGCGGCGCCCCTCCTCCCCCCCGCCACGGGATCTCGGGTTTCCTTCCGCCCGAAGCCCCACCTGCAGCAGCGCCGCCGAGTCCAGCCCCTGCAGCGACGACAGCGACGCCAGCAGGTCCGCCGCAAGCTCCGTGGGCACCTGCCCCTCTGCAGCCAGCACCGTCAGCACCGCATCCACCACCTGCTTCCTGAGGGTCGGGAGGCGAGGGGAGGTTGTGCGGAAAACCCGTGTACGAGAAACAATAACCGCTGGGCGGGTTGCGAGGCTTTGAGAGTTTGGGAGGTGACGAAGAGCAACTACGAGCAGCAAAGGCGCGCAGCAGCGAGTAGGACCAACGGCTTGCCCAGACCAGCACCCCATGTCCGAGTTCCGTCCAGCTGTGCCTCACACTCGCTTACGATCCCCCTCGCAACTGCCTTTCAGGCGGGCGACCAGCGGCGGAGAAGACCTCCCTGCGAGGAGGTCTCCTCGTCCGTCCCCGTTTCCCATGCTTCCTCTCCACCCTGCCCTCCCCGGCCCTGGTTTTCTCCCCACCCAAGCCTCACTTGAACTTCGTCACCGTGGGCCAGTGGTGCCTGAGCAGCGGGAACTTGGCCAGCACCGCGGGGGGGAAGGTGGAGGACAGCAGGTCGTGCACGTGCTGGGCGCGTAGGAAGCGGCGCGAGGCGTCCAGGTAGCGGCGGGCGTCCAGGCAGCCCCAGATGAGCTCCGGAGTGTCCACCAGGTACTTGACGCGGGAGCCCACGGCTGCGGGGGGGAGGGTCACAGAAAAGAATCGGTTATTCGACGTGGGAAGTGTAGCTGGCGCATAGGCTTCGGACACCTGGACAAGCGCGCATGCTTTTGGACTTGGGTTAACTGCCGCAAGGACAGACTCGTCGACGGCCGGTTAAGGGAGCTGAAAGGATCTAACGTGCGGAGGGCAGTGGGGCGGAAAGGTCGTGAGGAACCAACCCGGAGAGGGTGAAGAGGGGGTGGAGAGGAAGAGAGGCGCATCAGGCAACGGCGCTAAAGGGTTGAAGTGTCGAGGGCCTAGTGTGTGCAAGGGTGCATGGCGTGGGGCGGGGGCCGTGCCTGAGGAGCCGTGTATTGTACGGCGGAAGATAAGGTTTTAGGGTTTGGCAGGCATGGGCCCGCAGCACAGCCCACCGTGACAGGGGGGCATGTGTTTGAATCCCTCCACACACACACCCCGCTTCCTATGTCGTGCCACCGGTTCTTCTCGCCACCTCCCCCGCCCGCCCGCCCCCTCGCTCGCACCGTATAGCTCCTCGTGCTTTGAGAGCGAGTCGCGTTTCTCGTTCAGCAGGGCGTCTGAGGAAGTGAAGTTGTGGGCGAGGCTGGTGAAGGACTCCTGCGGGTAGGGAGCGGACGGGCGGGTAGCGTAGAAACACGTGGTTGTCGTACGAGGCAAGGTATCGGACCGGGCAGGGGGTCGGAGGGGGTGAGGGGCCGGGCGGTGAGAGGGAAATGGGTCGGAGGTATGCGTACAGGGGTTGCAGTGCTGATGCGACGTGAGCCAGCGGCCATGAAGCACGGCCCTGGGTGAAAGACGCCCAACGCGCGAGAAGTGGCTGCGATGGCCGGTATAGGGGTTTGCGTTCACTATGTGTGGGATGCAGCAGGGGCAGAGAGGACTCTGACAGGTATAGGGGTTTGCGTTCACTATGTGTGGGATGCAGCAGGGGCAGAGAGGACTCTGACAGGTAATGGTTGGGGGAGTCCCATTCCAGAATGGGATGGTGGTAAGAGCGGAGGAGTGGGTGAGATGTGCCCGTGTCAGGCAGGTCCCCGCCCGAGCCCACGAGCGTGCCTGGATGCTATGGACGTTGTTGAGGACGGTGGTAGTGTTCGTCGAGATGGCGAGGATCTTGTCCGCGCTGTCGATCAGGTCCCTGCAACCGTTTCCCGCAAAACCCAAGTTAGCTTGCGACAAAGCGCGGGCCACATACGCAGGCATAGCCAGCAGCAGCTCACCGGTAAGAATCACCCACAAGGTTACGTAGCTGCAGCTTCTTCTGCTCGATGTCCTTCCTAGTGCGGACCTCAATCTGCCCAGCAGGACGAGCAGAAATGGTAAGACCGCGTGCAACAGCAAGGCTTAATATGGTCACTTTGGAATCACATCTTGCTGTAAGTTACACCGCTTGAAATCTCGTCCTGCTCCGTCGCTAGACTGTGCAAACGACGTGCCCTCTGGCTGATCCTAAGACGAACACACAGCTCCCAAGCCACTTCAATACTTCTACGCACCTCACGAATCTCTGAGATGGTTTTGGTCGTAAAGAGGGCCTCAGCCCCACGCTGTGCATCGCTCAGCACAGGCTGCTTCAGCTGTCCCGGGACCGGGCCCTGATGCCCGCCACCTACTGTGGGTTGCATCTTCTGATATGCCTATACTCAATGCGTTAGCAAAATTGGTGAGGACATAACTATGTCGATGCAGACGCGCTTGCACAGTGGCACGTGTGCACTGGTAACTTGCTACAGGCCTGGATAAAAGGCATGTAAAGGTACCATCGGCCTGCCTGTCAATCCAACTGCACAACTCTATTGCTTTGCAAGTCGGCAGTTTGCGGTTGCCGTACATGTTCTTGTGACACTCGTTATTTTACGCCTGTCTATGAAAGCAATTTAGACGACGTATCCGTTAAATTACTGCTGCTGTTGCGCGATTGACCAATTTTGAAAGGACTATTCCCATGCGTCCTTGCTTACAGGGCTACGTTAGAACCTGCAAAACTGTACTAAAGCTACAATGCTGTCATGTAGATAGGTTGTACATTCCAACAGGCTCTGGGTGCCCATCCGCCCGACGAGCTAGCGAAGCCGCCGCGACATCGCGTCGTCTGACGAGCACCCGTGTCGCCGGCATACAGGACATACCCACCAGCAGCACTTCTCTGCCGCCTCTGGGAGACACTACCTCTTCGGTCCAGCAGGACGATGGCTTCGTGGCGCCGCCTCCGGAGGACTGGGCCAACCATGACCTCCTCATGGCTGGGTATGTGCGCGGGAATGCACCGTACTTGCAGCATCCGGGGGGCTCCCAGTGGCTCCTGAACACTGTCGTGCTCAGCACCGCCAAGCTAGTGCTCCCAGCCAACGCCTGACGCAAAGCAAACATACAAGGCACGGCTCTCCCGGCCACGCCCTTGCCTTTACGTCCTCCCACCGCGGCCCGACCGCCGACCAGTCCTCGCCCGCTACTCCGTCCCACCGCCCTCTGACCACACCCTCTAATAACCAACAAACCACAGCCCTGACCTCCACACGCCTCCACTGCCCGCACCTCCCAACCCGCTTGCCTCCACACGCCCCCACTGCCCCCCCCCCGCCTCTCATCCCCTTCCTCAGCTGCGAGCCCGGCAAGCGGCTCAACGTCGCAGTGCTCCTCAGCGGCGGCGTCGACAGCAGCCTGGCGCTGAGGCTGCTGAGGGCCGCGGGCCACAGCTGCCGGGCCTTCTACCTCCAAATCTGGTTTCAAGAGGACTTCAGGTGCGAAAGTCAGGGGCCTCCACGAGGGCGGCGGGAAGTGACGGGACGCCCGACGGGGACGGCTGACGGCTGACCCGGGGGTCAGAGTACGGCACGCCGGGCCGTCAGGAAGCCTGGATTTGTGGCCCGGTGGGAATGGCACCTCCAACGGGTCCGGCCGATGCGAGTAGGTGCCGCAACATAGTCGTACCATTGGTGGTGGTACCAATGAAAATAAAAACGCCGGTTGGGATGTCTTGAGCGCAGACACGCGTGCCTGGGTGGCATCTCTTGAGGTGCTGCATGTACGATGTACGACAAGTCAGCACCGGGGCGGGCACCACATTTCCTGATGCCTGTCGGATCCTTGTGTTGCCGCGAGCCTGCCGGTGCCCCTGCCGCGTCAGCACCCGTGTGCGCTTCCATCTGGCGACCCCTGCGCCGTCACAGGAACTTCTGGGATGCATGCCCCTGGGAGGAGGACCTGGAGTACGCACGCACGGTGGGCGCAGGGCGAGGGGGCGGGGCCGGGCAGCGGGGGCACTGCGGGCAGTGCGTACGGCGGACTGTGTCTGTGAGGTAGATGAAGGGGGCGCCACAGGCCCCCGTAAGTCTTCGCCGCCCACAAGCCACAAGCCACGCCAGCCCGGGCTGTGGCTGCGGCTGTGGCAGCGGCAACGGCTGCGGCGGGCAGGACATTGACCCTCGCCCTCGCCCCCTTCACCGCCCTCACCCCCGCCCTCAGCCTGCACCCCCGTTCTCACCTTCAACCTTCCCCCGACCCCTCGCGCCCCAGGTGTGTGACTCCCTAGACGTGCCCCTGGAGGTGGTCCCTCTGACCACCGAGTATTGGGACCGCGTTGTGTCCAGCAGCGTGGAGGAGATCCGCGCGGGCCGCACCCCCAACCCCGACATGTGGTGCAACAGCCGGGTCAAGTTCGGCGCCTTCTACGACTACCTAGACCGCACGTACGGCAGCTCCTTTGACCGGGTCGCCTCCGGGCACTACGCTCGCGTGGAGAGGGGCGCATTGGCTGCGGCAGGAGGGGGCGCCCGTGGGGCCCAGCATGGGGGCCGCCAGCACGAAGAGAAGCGGCGGCAGCAGCAGCAGCAGCAGCAGCAACAGCAGCAGCAGCAGGAGCAAAGGAGGGAGGCGGCGGCGGCAGGAGGGGGCCACCGAGTGGGTGTGGAGCAGGGACGGGAGGAGGGGGAGGAGGAGGAGGAGGCGCGGCGGCGGCGGCGGCGCAGCGACGGGGCATCTTCGAGTGGGCAGGCGCATGAGCGGAATCCGCTGGCCGCCCGGGTTGTGGCTGTTCACGGATCCGATCGGGGGTTGCAGCAGCAGGAGCAGCAGCAGGAGCAGCAGCAGGAGCAGGGTGGGGAGGAGGTGGAGGAGGCGGAGGAGGTGCGGCTGCTGCTGACGCCAGATGCAGTCAAGGACCAGACCTACTTCCTGGCCAACCTCAGCCCCCGCCAGCTGTCGCGAGTCATGTTTCCGTTGGGCTGCCTGACCAAGTCGCAGGTGCGCTGCGAGAGGCGGTGCATCGACAAAGGAGGAGAGGCTTTAGGACCGGTAGTCTGGAGACTGTTGGGGGCTGGGGATGATGTGCAGATGGGCGGGGCTTTCTGGCAGGCAGGGTCTCTCACGGGACACGGTGACACAAGGCATGTGGATGTAAGCTGCTGGGCGCAGAAAGGTCGATAGGAGGCGGTGGACGTGGCCTCGCTTGCAACGAGCTGAGGTCGGAAAGCCGCGTGGGGCAGCGCCAAACGGTACGACGCGCGTTGCTGTCGCGTCTTCCTCGAAACCCCGTACACGACCGTTTCCTCTCGACTCGCCGTACATGACCGTTTCCTCTCTCGATTTGCCGTACAAGACCACTTTTTACCGTTCTACCGCACGCGACCGTTTCATTTCTCGATCTGCCGCACACGACCGTCTCCCCTCTACCCGCCGTACACGACTGTCTCCTTTCTATCGCCGTACGGTACGCCCCAGGTCCGCCAGCTGGCTGCAGCCGCCAACCTGGCCAACAAGGACCGCAAGGACAGCCAGGGCATCTGCTTCCTGGGCAAGGTGACGGCGGGCTCGTGGCGGTCTTGCGTTGTTGGGGACGGCAAGGCGGAGGGATGGGCGTGGGATGATGAGGAAAGGCGGTAGCACCCGATGCTGGACGGTAACCGTGATGGACTTGACCGCGTGTGTGTTTTGCCCCCCTAGGTCAGGGGGACTTGTCCCACATGTACACTTGCGGCTCCCTCACTTGCTGGCGTGACCATGCTGCCCGCCTCCATCTGACAACGAACCCTCCCTACAACCGCCATACGTGCCGTACCGTACCGTTACCGTACCATACGACAGGTCAAGTTCCACGAGTTCGTACGGGAGCACTTGGGCGAGTGGCCGGGTCCGATCCTGGAGGCGGAGAGCGGCCAGCCGTTGGGTCTACACCAGGGCTACTGGTTCTACACGGTGGGGCAGCGGGGAGGCATCAAGCTGCCGGGGGGACCCTGGTGAGTGGCGGGGAGGGTCCTGGTGAGTGGCCGGGGGGACCCTGGTGAGTGGCGGGGAGGGTCCTGGTGGGTGGCCGGGGGGACCCTGGTGAGTGGCGGGGAGGGTCCTGGTGAGTGGCCGGGGGGACCCTGGTGAGTGGCGGGGAGGGTCCTGGTGAGTGGCCGGGGGGACCCTGGTGAGTGGCCGGGGGGTCCTTGGGAGGTTTATTCCTTTGCTAGCTATTTCTCACTGTTCGGTTGTAGTAGCGGTACAGCGTCGTCATCGCTGCACCGGGATGCGTGCTGCATGTGTGCATAAGGCCCCAAGATTAATGTGGACAGGAGGAAATCCCAGTCCGAAGCCGTGACACACGTGCCATCGCGCTGTCGTACGGCAGGTACGTCGTGGCGAAGGACACGCTGCACAATGCCGTACTGGTGTCGCGGCAGTACTACGACGACTGCAAGCAGCGCAACGCCTTCACGTGCGGCCCCTTCAACTGGCTTGACGCCGCCGCCCGGCCCGACCCGCGGGTCGGCCCGGTGTACGTCAAGGTCCGCCACGGACCCAACATGTACCGCTGCAGCCTGCGCCTGCACGTCGCCCAAGGCGACGGTGCCGGCGGCGGCGCCGGCTCCACCGCCGGCGGCGGCGACGACTTGTATGGCACTGTGGTTCTGGAACAGAACGACCAGGGCCTGGCTGCCGGACAGCACGCTGTATTTTACCAGGGTGGCCGGTGCCTTGGTGCTGCTGTCATCCAGAAGACGGTGGACTCGACGGAGGCGGTGGAGCAGCAGGCCAGTGGTGCGGCGGAGGGGGCGGCTGGGTAGCGCTGGGACCCGGCGGGTGCGCCAGGGGTGATGTTGACCCTAGCCTGGAGGGGGGTTGATGTTGACCCTGGTTGGAGGCGTGGCGCTGATGAGTTGCGAGGCTCTCGCCGAGTTGGATGATTGGTGATGGTGTTTTATTGGGGAGGTTATGGAATGTGTTGATGAAGACGAGCGCTTTGACTTTTGAGGCTGCTAACAGGAGCTGCAGAAGATGCGGTGATGGTGCTGGCAGCCCATCCGGTTTGCTTGTGCCATGCTGCCTCTGTCGGGTGTGGAGAGCAAAGGGGAGCGACGACGATCGGGGGGCGAGCATTTGGGATGTGCAGCACAGCACCTTGCGGCTAGCCGGTCTCACGAATAAGATACCAGGCAGAGAGAGGCTGATAAGGCAATCGGGTGTCTGCCGCACTTGTAGTAGGAATCACTTAGTGTTCGAGCTACGAAGTCGGCATAGTGGCAACATAGCTAAGCGTCTTTGGCCCATGGGTCGGCTTGGTCAAGGCTCGGGTCCTCAATGTTGCAAGTCGATCGAAAGGACAGCTTCGGGATGCCATGACATTTTCGAAGGTAGTCAGCCAGAAAGCTGGAAAGGACCATTCCGGCGCACGAGACCCGGCAGACGTGACCGACGAGTTTTTGCCGATCGTGCCCAAGTTGTCGCGACACAGTCCTGGCAACGGCGATCCTCGTATGCAGGCAACAGACTTGTAAAGGCGATACGCGCACGCACTCGGACTTGGTTAACCTAGCTGCATGACTGCCACTGCGCGGAGTGCACGTCAGGGGCTGGGTCGAGAATGAGTCCGAGTTCAGCCTAGCATCCCGGTCCTGCCTTGATGTGCAAGGGCCAGACTTCACGAGAAGTAGCTCACTATATCGTTACACAACTGTGGGTTCGATTCCAGGCAGTCCGCGACAATCGACACAGGGACCACACGGTCCCTTCTGGGCCGACGCGAAGCATGCGGACAAGGGGCAGCAGGGGGCGTTAGAAACAACCTCCAGGCGCGAAACGTGGGGGCAGGGGTCAAAACAACGAGGAGGCCCCAGCGGCGCGGCGAAAGAGGCGGAGGCAGGGAAGTGGAGGACGGATATACGGGGAGACGGGGTACGACGCGGTCTGGTACGGCGGTGTACGGCGGTGTACGGCGGAGGCCTGCACGACGGAGGGAGGTAGTGAGGAAATATGGGGCGTGAAGATGCGCGGCAGGGGGAAGCCGTTTTGAGATGCATGCTGGAGAACTGGGTTGGGAAGACGAAAGCCGAAGGTCGTAATATGACCTTTGGCGGCTTAGCTAAAGCGGCTACGGCGAGACGACAGGAAGCGAGGACCCCACGCGACGCACGGAAACGTTTCGCGAAACCGGTTGGTTTTGGGCGCTAGCAGGAGAACTGGGGGAGGTGGTGAGCTATGGGAGAGCGGACAGCGCGGTCCCGGTCCCGGTCCCGGTCCCGACCCGCCCGAATACCGACCAGATGGTGGAAGCCGGTCATTACCAGAGAAGGTCCGCGGTCGTCCATGGTAGGAGGCCGATGCCGCGCCGCCATGGGGGACGCGAAAGCCTAGACGCAGGTCCCGACGCCCGCAGACAAGAGTGCAACGACTAGCCAAAAACTACCAGAACAGGGGCCCAACCCAGCAGCGGAACTCACCTGGCCAGAGCCCAGAGCGGGGGGAGATGGCGGTGGACGCGAACCATGGGGGCAGGGGGCACCAGGAGGCGTTAAAAACAACATCCAGGTGCGGAGGGGGAGGGCAGGGGTCAAAGCAACGAAGAAGCGCCAGCGGCGCGGCGAAAGAGACACAGGCAGTGATGGGGAAGCCGGATATATGGGGAGATGGATACGACGCGGTCTGGTACGGCGGAGTACGGCGGAGGCCTGCACGACGGAGGAAGGCAGTGGTGAAAGGTAGGGCGTAAAGATGCGGGGCAGGGGGGAAACCCAGCAGGCGAGCAGACAGGAGACGGGAGAGGCAGTGCGCGGTCCGGGCTGGACGGATCCCCACAGCACTGCCACAGCGAGCACGGCGCCGCCGCAGTGCGACGCCGGCGGCGAGGGACACGGGGTAGAGGGGCGGACTAGGCTGGGAGGGGAAGGGGGGGCTGTGGGAGGAGACGGTGCGCGAATGGCGGGTGTTCGGGTGGGCGGAGGGGGGGGGGGAACTGAGAGCGAGGCGGCGGGAATGGTTGGCTATGAGTGTTTCGGTCGCAGCGGGGGGTGGTGCCGTGGAGGGGAAGAGGGGGCTGGTGCGGGATGAGGTGCGGAGGGAGGGGGGAGCGGGGGGAGGCTGGCTGCATTTTACAAGCGGGGGGGGGTTGCTGGGGCGGGCTGCGGCGGGAGCGGGGCGCCAGGTGTGTGGGGGGGTCAAGGGAGACCCCTGGATGTCCGAAAAAACCGTTTAGAAACAGAAATTTTGAGATGCATGCTGGAGAACGGGGTTGGGGATACTAAAGCCGAAGGTCGTAATATGACCTTTGGCGGCTAAGCTATGGCGGCTACGGCGAAACGAAAGGAAGCGAGGACCCCGCGCGACGCACGTAAACTTTTCGCAGAACCGGTTTTGGGCGCTAGCAGGAGAACTGGGGGAGTTGGTGAGCTATGGGAGAGCGGACATCGCGGTCCGGTCCCAGTCCCGGGCCCGACCCGCCCGAATACCGACCAGATGGTTGCGGACGTCGTGAGGAAGCCGGTCATTACCAGGAAAGGTCCACTGTCGTCCAGGGTAGGAGGCCGAAGCCGCGCCGCGCCGCCATGGGGGACGCGAAAGCCTTGACGCAGGTCCCGACGCCCGCAGACAAAAGTGCAACGACTAGCAAAAACCTACCAGAACAGAGGTCCAACCCAGCGGCGGAACTCACCTGGCCAGGGCCCAGAGCGGGTGGAAAAGGCGGTCGACGCGAAGCATGCGGGCAAGGGGCACCAGGGGGCGTTAGGAACAACATCCATGCGCGGAGCGAGTGGACAGGGGTCAAAACAACGAAGAGGCCCCAGCGGCGCGGCGAAAGAGGCGAAGGCAGGGAAGGGGAGGTCGGATATACGGGGAGACGGGTACGACGCGGTCTGGTACGGCGGTGTACGGCGGAGGCCTGCACGACGGAGGGAGGAAGTGAGAATATATGGGGCGTGAAGATGCGGGACAGGGGGCAAAGCGAGCAGACTAGGAGACGGGAGACTGGGGGGAGGAGGAGGCAGTGCGCGGTCCGGGCTGGTCGGATCCCCACAGCACTGCCACGCACAGCGAGGACGGCGCCGCCACAGTGCGACGCCGGCGGCGAGGGACGCGGGGGAGAGGGGCGGTCTAGGCGGGGAGGGGGAGAGGGGGCTGTGGGAGTGTGTGTGGGGGGAGGGGGCGTTCCGGTGGGGGTGGGGATTGCCGGTGTGACGGTTGCTATGCGGGTGGTTGATTCGGTTAGGCCTGCGCCATGAAGCTGGCTGGTGGTGCAAGGCGACTGGTGTTACAATCCTCTGGGGCCGTGGTAGACGCCTCGTCTCTTCCACCACCCCCAAGTGAGAGCTCCCCTAAACCAACCGAGCTGCCAGCTGGTCCCCGAAGCAATCCCGCCAACCCACTCCCACTCCCACTCCCACTGCCGAACCTCCACCTCGCCATCATTTATTCCGGCCCCGGGCACTTTGCCACCTGAGCCATCGCCACCCACCCACCCACCCACCCACGAAGGCGGTGCACCATCTGAGCCTGACCCGTGGGTCCAAGCGCCCGAACAGCAGCTGTCCCTCGCGCGTTGCCCAGCACGCGCTGCCCGGCATGGCGGCGGTGCTGACGTGGCACAGCGCCTGCAGGCTGTCCGAACCGTGCACCCGCACCACCGCCACCAGGTGCTCCAGCGGGACCCCACCGCCGCCGCCGCCGTCGGCTTCGGCCGCACCATCGCCCCCGAGCTGGAGGGCAGCTACACGCCGCCGCCGCTGCCGGCGGGCCGCCCCGGCTCCGAAACCAACGCCGCCGCCGTCGACGCCACCGGCTGCAGCTCCCCCGCCACCTGGCTGATGCGTAGGCTGTAGCCGGGCCCCACGTCCCAGCAGCCGCCCCGCCCAGTCAGCGGCGCCGCCAGCTGCCCTGTGTTCGTGGCGGCCATCAGCACCGGCGGCAGCCCCCCCGGCAGCTCCCTGAGGGCCAGCGAGCGGGGGTCTCGTCCTCCCCCAGCTGCAACTGCAGCAGCGGCCGGCCCAGGTCGGCTACTGCCGCCACCTCCACTCGGTTGCTGATCCACTGACCCATCAGGACAAGGGTAGCGTCCGCCTCTTCCTGAGGAGCTTCCGAGCCGGATGCTGCTGCTGCTGCTGCTGAGGTTGTGTGCGGGTGCGGCGGCGGCGCCAGGAGGCCGCAGCGGCACAGCGCCAGGGCTGAGAGCTGCGAGGTGGGTTGGAGCTGGGAGAGCTGCGTGATGGTTCCGGAGCGGAGATCCACCCGCAGCAGCTGCAGGCGGCTGCGGCTGGCGGCTGCGAGCAGGGAGCCGCTGTGCGCGGCCAGGGAGAGAGGCTCTGGAGGGGGGAAGAGGGGAGGGGCAGGGGTGGCAAGCAAACCCCGTTTACACGATACAGGAGGAAGAGGAGGTAACCTAGTCGGCCAGGTGCTTGTTGTGAGGAGCCGGACCCACCCGGTGAGAGCCACTCCGCCGCCAGCCCCCCGCCAGATGACAGCGGTGCCAGAACCCGGATGCCAGCCTGCAGGGGGGTAGCGGGCGGCGTCGTGAGGGCGGGGAGCGTCAGGAGGGGTGGGGGGGAGTGGGAGCGCTGCAGGAAGTGTCGGTCCGCCACCTCGAACGGGCGGGAGGGAGGAGGCGCGGCGGCGAGGGAGGTGAGAGCTGATGTGACGCAAAGACGACCCGCATACACAACATTAGACATGTGGTAGCGGGTGGCGAGGAGGGGGGGAGAGCTGCTCCCCCCTGCCGCGGCTCCCACCTGCAGCACCTGCACCAGCCGCAGCCCCCCCACGTCAGCCACCAGCAGCGAGGGCGCAAGGTGGTCCAGCCCGGGTAGCTCGACCTAGGGGCCGAGAAGACCCGGTTACAAGACATGGGGGGGGCGGGGGGAGGGGAGGAGCGAGGAGGTGAGTTGGTTGTAGTGGCGGGTGGCGGTGCCGCTCAACACGCCGGGTCCAGGCAGGGGCCATCCACCCTGCATGGGGACGTACACGATGAGCCGCACACGGGCGCACTTAGGGCGGCAGGCGCAGGGGCGGCCACACGGGGGAGGCGAGGGCTGGCTTGGTGGCGGCCGCAAGACGAAGGGGGGGGGGCAAAGAAAGGGCCGCGTCCAGTGCCCTGATACGCGGGAGGGGGGTCCTGCAAGCAGCCACCCAACGCCCCATCATCTCAGCAGCCGCAGGGCACGGTGCACGGATCCGATGGCGCCAGCTGGATCGCAAATACACTCCACGCGCGGACCTGCGCCCTGCATTGTCGTACAACTGCACCTGTACCGGCCCCCCACCCTCCCGTCTCCCCGTATATCCGACCTCCCCTTCCATGCTTGGTGGAATATGAGTGATGCGTGGTGGACGCAGACCTGCCGGTGCGGTGAGGAAGTCGGCCGGGGGACCAGGGACGAACGGCATGGGCATGGGCGGATTGGTCGCTGCTGGGCGCGGGGGGGGGGTTCGAGGGACGAGAGCGAGGCGGGGGGAACAGTTGGCTAGGAGTGTTTCGGTCGCGGCTGGTGTGGGGGGGCCATGGAGGGGGAGAGGGGGCTGGTGCGGGATGAGGTGCGGAGGGGGGGGGCGGGGGCGCGTAGGGAGGCCGGCGGCGTATTACAAGCGGGGGGTTTGGCTGGGGCGGGGAGCCAGGGCTGCTGCGGTGCCGGGGCGGGCGGTGACGGCGGCTGGCTCCCCGCCGCGGGCCGCCGGGACGGGCTGCTGGGCGCCAGGGCTGGTTGCTGCGGCTGCGGTGGCTGCTGGACGCCGGGGTCGGCAGGGAGGTCCGGGGCTGCTGGCTGGGCCGACGAGGTGTGGGCCCCGCCGCTGGCGGAGGAGGAGGGGGTCAGGTAGAGCGGAGCCGGCGGAGCGAGGGCTGGACGGGGCGGCCTAGGCATAGAAGGCGACAGGGGACGGGTGCGGGTGGCGGCGGCGGGTATGCTTGCCAGCTTGGGTAGGTCGGGCAAAGGCGGCTTAAACCACGCCCACAGTGTCAGGCAGAGCCAGCAGCTGATCAGGAGCAGGCTGCGGGGGGGGTGATAGAGGGCAGGAGGGGGATTGGAAGGTCGGGTGGGTGGTGTGAAATCCGTGACGCGAAAAAGACGATAGTAGGCGCATGCTGGAGCACTTGAGGGTCCACGCAGAGCCCCCCTCCCACCACCCCCTAGCGCACCAACTCCCACAGTTCTCTTGCTAGCGCCCAAAACCGGTTCTGCGAAAAGTTTACGTGCGTCGCGCGGGGTCCTCGCTTCCTTTCGTCTCGCCGTAGCCGATATAGCTTAGCCGCCAAAGGTCATATTACGACCTTCGGCTTTCGTATCCCCAACCCAGTTCTCCCGCATGCATCTCAAAACTTCTGTTTCAAACGATTTGTTTTGGACATCCACGGGTTTCCCTCGAATCCCACCACCCCCTTCCTGCGTCCATCATCCCCACCTGCCAGCGAACAGCGGGCTGCTATGGCTGTGGAGGTTCGGGAAGCGTGGGGGAGAGAGCAGTGGTGCTGGCCAGCTCGCTGCCCTCCAGTGCCCGCCTGGACAGTGGTTCCAGCTTGCGCTGAGCCCTGACCAGGCCAGCCAGGTTGCTGACCGACACGAGTGTGGATGGGTGGTCTGCACCCAGCACTCGCTGCCTGCCCTCCAGCGCCCGCCTGAACAGTGGTTCCGCCTCAGCCAGCTTGCCCTGAGCCTCGAACAGGCCAGCCAGGTTGCTGACCGACGTGAGTGTGGATGGGTGGTCTGCACCCAGCACTCGCTCGTTGCCCTCTAGTGCCCGCCTGAGCAGTGGTTCCGCCTCAGCCAGCTTGCCTTGAGCCTGGAACAGGCCAGCCAGGTTGCTGACCGACGTGAGTTTGTCTGGGTGGTCTGCACCCAGCACTCGCTGCCTGCCCTCCAGCGCCCGCCTGTACAGTGGTTCTGCCTCAGCCAGCTTGCCCTGAGCCTCGAACAGGCCAGCCAGGTTGCTGACCGACGCGAGTGTGGATGGGTGGTCTGCACCCAGCACTCGCTGCCTGCCCTCCAGCGCCCGCCTGAACAGTGGTTCCGCCTCAGCCAGCTTGCCCTGATCCTTGAGCAGTTCAGCCAGGTTGTTGAATGACCCGAGTGTGGATGGGTGGTCTGCACCCAGCACTCGCTCGTTGCCCTCCAGCGCCCGCCTGTACAGTGGTTCCGCCTCAGCCAGCTTGCCCTGAGCCTGGAACAGGAAAGCCAGGTTGTTGACTGACCCGAGTGTGTCTGGGTGGTCTGCACCCAGCACTCGCTCGTTGCCCTCCAGCGCCCGCCTGTACAGTGGTTCCGCCTCAGCCAGCTTGCCCTGAGCCTGGAACAGGAAAGCCAGGTTGCCGACTGACCCGAGTGTGTCTGGGTGGTCTGCACCCAGCACTCGCTCGTTGCCCTCCAGCACCCGCCTGAACAGTGGTTCCGCCTCAGCCAGCTTGCCCTGAGCATAAAACAGGCCAGCCAGGTTGCTGACCGACACGAGTGTGTCTGGGTGGTCTGCACCCAGCACTCGCTGCCTGCCCTCCAGCGCCCGCCTGAGCAGTGGTTCCGCCTCAGCCAGCTTGCCCTGAGCATCGAAAAGGCCAGCCAGGTTGTTGACCGATGCGAGTGTGTCTGGGTGGTCTGCACCCAGCACTCGCTGCATGTCCTCCAGCACCCGCCTGAGCAGTGGTTCCGCCTCAGCCAGCTTGCCCTGAGCCTGGAACAGGAAAGCCAGGTTGATGAATGACCCGAGTGTGGATGGGTGGTCTGCACCCAGCACTCGCTCGTTGCCCTCCAGCGCCCGCCTGTACAGTGGTTCCGCCTCAGCCAGCTTGCCTTGAGCCTGGAACAGGAAAGCCAGGTTGTTGACCGATGCGAGTGTGTCTGGGTGGTCTGCACCCAGCACTCGCTCGCTGCCCTCCAGCGCCCGCCTGTACAGTGGTTCCGCCTCAGCCCGCCGCCCATACAGGTCGCTGAGCCGTGCAGCTATGTAGAGCTCACGGCCCACGTCATCCGTCCATTCGGACTCCGCAGGCGGCACCTGCGCCACCGCTCCTGCGACCAGGGCGTCCTTGAGGCGGTGGGTCATGAGGTCCAAGTCGCCAACGTCGGATCGGATGGCGTCCAGAATGCGGACTCGGTCGCTCTCCACACTGGCCTCAGCACGGCTAACATCCAAATCAATAAAGACCTGCGGGTGAGGGGAGGAAGGGAAGGCGCCCGCCGGCGGTAAGTTGCAAGTGATCTTGATTACGGTCCGGTGCACTTCCACTACCCTGACCTTTCCGTCTCCTGCAATCCCCCCTCCCCGCTCCCCCCTCCTCCCCGCTCCCCCCTCCCCCCCTCCCCGCTCCTTCTTCCTCTTCACCGCACCCACTGTCGTCCGTGTGTGTGGCCGACCACCCTACTTCCACAACTTCCACAACTTCCACAACCCCACACACACCCCGCCGCCCCCGCCCCCCAACCCCCCCACACACCTCGCCGCCCCCGCCCCCCAACCCCCCCACCCCCACACCCCGCCGCCCCCGGCCCCCACCCCCCACACACACCCCGCCGCCCCCGCCCCCCTACCCCACACCGCCCCCCACACACCCCGCCGCCCCCGCCCCCCAACCCCCACACCGCCCCCGTCCCCGCCCCCCAACCCCCACACCGCCGCCAACGCCGCCGCTGGCCCGCCCCCCCTCCCTCCGCGCCGTCAGCACTCATGTCATTCAGCTCTGGGACGCCACCCTCCCCGGCTTCAGGCCCTGGTACTGCCTCTCCTCTACCGCGGGCGTCAACCGCGTCCATACTTTCAACGCCAGCCATTTGCCCCTCCCTTTCCCCCCCCCGCAAGCCCACGACACCAATATCCCCCACGACCTCCTCCGCACGACCATCCCCACCCTCGTCGCCGCCCCCGTCCCCCCCCCCAACCCCCACACCTCTTGCCGCCTCCTCACCAGCCTGTACGACAAACGCGTCCAGCCCGCCTTCGCCCCCGTCCGCCTCACCCGCTTCATCCCCGTCCACTCCAACGTCAATGAACCCTCCAAGCGCAACATCTTCACCAGCCAGCTCCACCGCCTCCGCCGCGTCATCACCGACCCCCATAACTTCTACCTCGAACTCGCCCTGGTCCCCACCGCCCTCGTCACCCAAGGCCACTCCCACCGCCGGCTGGTCACCACCCTCCCCGCCTATGCCGCCCCTCTCTCCCGTGTCCCTCGCCGCCGGCGTCGCACTGTGGCGGCGCCGTGCTCGCTGTGGCAGTGCTGTGGGGATCCGTCCAGCATAGACCGCGCACTGCCTCTCCCGTCTCCTGTCTGCTCGCCTGCTGGCCTTTTCCCCACCCGCTCTAGGCCCTGGCCAGGTGAGTTCCGCCGCTGGGTTGGGCCCCTGTTCTGGTAGTTTTTTGCTAGTCGTTGCACTCTTGTCTGCGGGCACCGGGACCTGCGTCTAGGCTTTCGCGGCCCCCATGGCGGCGCGGCGCGGCATCGGCCTCCTACCATGGACGACGGCGGACCTTCTCTGGTAATGACCGGCTTCCTCACGATGTCCGCAACCATCTGGTCGGAATTCGGGGGGGTCGGGACCGGGACCGGGACGGGACCGCGCTGTCCGCTCCCCCATAGCGCACCACCTCCCCCAGTTCTCCTGCTAGCGCCCAAAACCGGTTCCGAGAAACGTTTCCTTGCGTCGCGCGGGGTCCTCGCTTCCGTTAGTCTCGCCGCAGCCGATTTAGCTTAGCCGCCGAAAGTCGACCTACGACCTCCGTCTTTCGCATCCTCAACCCACTTCTCTAGCATGCATATGCAAACGTCTATTCTAAACGGTTATTTCTCACGGGTCTTCCTTGATCCCCCCCCTGCCCCTTCCTTTGCCACTATGCCCGAACCCCCTGCCCTCCACTCGGCCCCCTAGCCCCTGGCACTAGGCCCCCCCTAGCCCCTGGCACTAGGCCCCCCCCAAGCCCCTGGCACTAGGCCCCCCCCTAGCCCCTGGCACTAGGCCCCCCCCCTAGCCCCTGGCACTAGGCCCCCCCACTACCCTGCAAGACCGACCTTTTCGAGCTTTTCGAAGTCGAGTCCGTACGACAGCATCCGTAGCTTGCTGTCCTCCGCCTTGCTGCTCTGCCACGCCTCGTACAGGCACCAGATGCGGGTGAGCAGGGTACCTTCCGGGTCCAGGACCATGAGGGTCTCCTGCGCGTCGTGGACCGCCTCCCACAGCGCCGCCAAATCGCCATTGTCCTGCCCAACCTTGTGCTGGTTCTGGGAGGGCAGCGAGCAGGCAAGGCAGGTGCGGGAGGGGCGGTTGGACCCCAGCAGGACAGTTACTTCTGTTGGCTCTGGTTGGCAGGACACTGCGACACAACCTCAGGACCTGCGCACATGCTTCCACGGGCCTTGCTGTACAGTAATTTTCGTCATTACTCACCACGGCAAACATATCGAACCACACAAACACCTCGTCGGCAGCCAGGGGCGGCAGCGGCTGGCCGTCCTTCCGCCTCCATGCCTTCTGCCGCTCAGGCTCAAATCGTTTAGCCACCATGGCTAACGTCTCCGCAAAGGGCCGGGACCAGGTGTGGCTGATGAAGAAGAACGGCCGCCCCTGGGACACGGCGCTTCGAAGGTCCGGGTCTCGCAGCATCCAGTCAGTGAAGCGGCACCCAGCAGAGCGGCACCCAGGGAAGAGGCACTCCAAGAAGTGGCACCCATAGCTAGACGTCACAGGCTTGATGATCTGCTGAACCAGCTGCACCGAGTTCAGGCCGCGCTCGCGAATCCGGTTGTCCTTGACAAATCGCTGCAGCCAGGCTAGGGACACTGCGGCCTGCGAGCAAACAGAGGGCGGGGGAGAGCGGGGCACGTGTTTGAGGCCAATGCTGCGATTCGGCTTTCCCCTGCTGCGTCATCCAACTCGTACTGTTTACTGCCGCTCGCCCACTACGTTAATACTGCTGGGTGAATATATAATTGATTGCATGGTCGTGCCTCTTCGACGGCTCCTCCCGTGCCCCCTGGGGATGCAAGCCGTGCCCTTACATTCGAGACGTGCGTGGCAGGGCGGGCCATCGCGCCGGCTTTGCAGCCAATGCGATTCTTCTGAAGTGAAACAGAAGCCACGAGCTCAGGCCCTGGAGTGGGTACGTCATTGCCGGACGGTGCCTTAGCGCCACTTAGAGTCTCCATTTCCAGCTAGGTTGGCTTGTCCGCCCTCCAAGGGCCTTGGCTTCCAGGACTTGCACACAGGCATACAGGCTATCCGGCGAACATCCAGCCTAGAACGAGCTTCCCAGTGCACCGTAGCCAGGATGCATGCGAGGCATTGTGACGGGGCACACAGACCAGGAAGCTGTAATATTGATAGACCTGCGTGTTGCTCCGATACGCTTATACATAATATGCTCCAGTCATGTTTTGCAAGGTAGCGATCAAGCCATCGAGTGTCGTGCAAATGAGTCCTATCGGACTTTGGTAGCTCGGCCCGTACTAATTTGGAACGTAATAATTTGGAACGTAATTTAGTAATACCGGTAAAGTGCATAGCAATATAGTACGGACCGTATGCCAGGGGGCTTCGCGTTGCTGCGGGTTCGGACTACCGGTAGGCTGTTTTACGTGGCATAGTTTCTCACGATGCGTTGCAATATCCTTTATAAAGGCCTCGACCTCGGCTGGGAGCAAGTGCGCTATCGATCGGCATTATACCTGGCCTATTGTTTTGCTCCGAAGCCGCCTCTCGGTTGCCAAACTTGCAGCACAAAAGTTATGGTTATGGTTAGATCCAGAGCCCTCCGAAATTGAAACATGAGCCCACTAGGCTTCAGAGTGTACGAAGTGCCGGAATCGAGGCGCTCCAGGTCTAGTTCGTGAAGGAACTCCCCGTCGAAGAAGTGACATCCCAGGCCTGGGAAGAGCGCGTTGACGCTACACTTGCGCCGGGATAAGTTCATAAGGATGGGCATGTCGTTTCCTCATTGCGACGTCAACGACCTGGAAGGCCTACTCTGGACGCATGTGTCACTTTTAAGCCTGTGCGCCATCCTCATCCTCGCCTCCTTCAACTCTCAGTTTCGGGATGCAGCTCCGTACGGCCGCCATGCGGATCCAGCCAAGGCTAAGGCTTGGGGCTTCCCTATTCCCCAACGAGTAGGGCACATGGTACGTCCGAAGATACCTGCATTGCTCGCTCTGCTTCACCCCCTCCCCACCATTAAAGCACCCGGAGCTGTAACTCAACCCGCTGGCCTTGAAACCCAAGGATAAGGCGCCGCCTGTCCCAGGCAGCTCCCCTGACGTCCCTATGTCAAGTCCTTTCCCCCACTCCATGCGAACTGTCGCGCCGTTGTCACACTCACGCCGTATAATTCCCCATTCCCCGTACGGCATTCCCAGATCAGCGACGCCATTCCGGGCGTCCCGCTCTGCCTGATGGTGTACCTGCTGTACGCGGGGCTGTTGCCACCCGGGGGGAAGTTCAGCGAGGTGGGCGGGGGGTGGGTTAGGGTTTGGCGGTTGGGCGGTTGAGGTGAGGAGGTGGCGCGACGGGGTCAGGTTTTGGCTGAGGGAGGAGGAGGCAGCGGGTTGGCTCTGATGCTGCATTGCCAGGGGTGCTGAGCAACACACGGTGTGTAATGGGCAGGCTGGGAGCTGGCTATGGTACGCATCCGGCGTGGTAGGGCGGTGCAACGGCCGGATGGACAGAGCAGGGACAAAGAAGGAAACGCATAACGTGGCACGCAGCACCACAGCCACCTGGGTCCCTGCGTTGCGACTCCCTGGCCACCTCCCTCCCTCCCTGCCCCTCGCCCACACCGTGCTTCCTGTACCTCCCAACATACAGCTCCTGCAGGTCTCACCCACTCCCTCACCCTCACCCTCGCCACGCGCCTCCTTCCAAACCCGCCACGCCGCCAGGTCCGCGCCCTCAACGTGGTGCTCCTCTGCGGCTGGCTCCTCCACTACCTGTACCGCGGAATCGTACACCCCCTCATTACCGCCTACAGCTCCAAAACCGTTGCCGTGGGCATCACCCTCGCCGGCATCTTCCCCAACACCCTCTTCAGCTACCTTATCGCCGCGCAGCTGGCCTGCACCGTGTACCCAGACAACTGGGCCTCCCAGCCGCGCTTCATCATCGGCGTCGTACTGTACGGCGTGGGTACGGCGATCAACCGCTGGGCGGACCTGAAGCTGCGAGCCGATCGGCTCGCGATGCGGCGCCGCAAGTCGGGCGGGCCAGCGCAGCTGGATGGCGGGAGCACGGGAGTTGGAGGCTTAGGGGTCGGTGTGGGAGTTGGAGATGGCGACCCGACCCCGTCAGCAGCCGTGCGGGAGAGCCTTCTGGACACAGCCGCCGGAGGCGATGACGACAGCGTTGGTGGGCAAAGTGGGAAAGACGGCGGCCGGCTGCAGCCAAGCGTCTCCCGGCCGCAGACGGCCTGGCAGCCGGAGCTGCTAGCGCCGCCGCCGCAGCAAGCTGACGTGCGGTCGCATTACTTCATACCTCGGGGCGGGCTGTTCGAGCTCGTCAGCTGCCCCAACTACGCAGGTAGGGGGTCAATGGCCATGGCGGTGTGCGGGCGTGTGTGTTTTTGTGTGTGTGTTGACGTGCCCATGATCTGTACCGTACATGCGGTACGAACGTGGGGCTCTTCCGTACTCCGCGGCTTGCGATGTTGGTCGGGTGCGGCAGCAAAGGAGAGCGCTGGTGCTGCTACCGCCATGCCGCGGCAGGGCCGTTCGCGTACCTCAGGCGAGCAGCTCACAGCGCTCGACTTTGTACCGTTTCGCGACTCGAACTTCACGTGGCCATTCTCCTTTCGATTCCATGTGTCGCATCGCATACTTGCAGTGGCTCCATGCTGCTCCCGCGGTTGCCTCGCTACCCCCCACCGCCGCCGCAGCCTGCGCGCCTGCTACACTACACTTCCCACGTCGAGTAACCGGGTGGTTTTGCCACCCCCCACTGCCGCAGGGGAGCTGCTGGAGTGGACGGGGTACGCCCTAGCGGTGTGGAGCTGGCCGGCACTTGCCTGGGCGCTTTTCTGCGCCTCCACTTTCATCCCCAGGTCGCTGACGAACCACAGGTACGGGTGCGGCTGGTGCCGTAATCGTACGGCGTACGGGCGTCCACGTGGAATGTTTACCGGCCTGCAGCGAGCAGCGCTGGCGGTCCTGTTCAGTAGTGGTGCACTTGTTTTTTGGCCGACCCACAATATTGGATTCAACCTGCCAGCCGCCTCGCTGCACCGTCCGCGCCGCTCTTTCCTTTCCGTCCTTTCCTCGTTCTCATCTTCTTTCTCTCCCGCGTCGCTCAGGTGGTACAAGCAGCACTTCGGGAGCGAGTACCCGCCCAACCGCAGGGCGCTCATCCCCTTCATCTTATAGGCGGCGGACGCGATGCAGAAGGGCGGGTGTGGTTTCGGGTTCTTCGTTGCTGGACTGTGTCTGCCGCTGGCTTTGGCTTTGGCTTCTCCACGAGTTTCTCGCTGGGGCCCAAAAGGCACAGAAGGGCAGGGCGCTACCTCGGCGAGCGGGCAGTTGAGCCTGGATGTGCTAGGGGTGGATCCGCTGTTCGAGTCCGCTGAATCCGCTGAATCCGCTGAAGACGTGGAGGTTGGATTTTGCTGCAGGAATGGGAACAGTAGTCTCCCTGAAGGGGAATGTAAAGCTATGCTTTAAAGCGGGGGGATATCATTCCCCTTCGGTGAGGCCTGACGTGTCTGGCCCCAGCAGTGGGGCTGAGAGGAAACCCGTGGCGCGGACTGGCATGGTGCTAGGGTTTGACACTAGGTGTTGATAACAAATAAGCCTGACGTGTTTCAGCGTGTTCCACCCCGGGGAGACCATCCAGCCGTTTCACCCCGGGTTATATTGAATCGCATTTAAACCGCGTCTGAACCGCTGCAAGGCTTGTCCTCCACTGGCCGTGCCCGCTCACGCTCGTAGCCCCGCGCACCAGCGGAGCAGTTCCTAGCAGACTCAGCAACAGCCGACAGCACCATCCCCAGCGCCAAAACGCGCACCGGCCCCCACAACATTTACGGTTTCGCGGCCGCAGTGTAGCGTTTGGTCAGCTACCGAAGGCAAGGCGCAGTGCCTGAACAGGTCGCATCGGGTATCGATGAACTTCAAGAGCGATGGAAGCGATAATTGAGCAACTGGACTTACTGCCGCTCCGCATACTCTAGTCGTCTGGTGCCCAGCGCAAAGGTGCAAAATGGAAAAACTTAGCAATTGGTTACAGCTTGCAGGCAGCCGGATGGCTCATCAGCGGCGGCAGAAGTCCTTGCGAATGTTCCCGCGGTGGTTTCGGCGCTAGTTGAGCGTCATGTATTCTGGCGGGCGCTAGCATCACTCTGAGTTTTATCCAATTCAATCACCAAATGCCCAAGCACTGTTTACTTTTGTCAAACGCCTGGCTCCAAGGCTATGTCGAGGCTGGAGGTTGTCGCGCTGCCGCTTCCTCCGCACCTGAGGAACAAGCTACTTGCCGCGGGCTTCAGCAACACAAATGAACTGGAGCGGGCTGGAGGTCCCGTCGCCCTGGCGCGCGGTGCGTGCAGGCCTGACGCTGAACTCCGATCCGACAGTCCCTCACGACCGCATCGCAGCATACACCCGATGCCGCCTCATCGCACCTCACCCCCACCGGGCCCCGCACCGTCTCCTCGATGTTCATCGCCTCACCTACCCAACCCGCCTCTTCCCTCACACCCGCCATCCTTCTCCCCGCGGCCTCCAGAGACCGGCATGTCCCCGGAGGAGGCGCACGAGGTGCTCCAGCTGCTAGGCGACCGGCCACCACCCGGAAGCGACTGGCGCACAGGTCCGCACCTTGCACACGTGCTAAGCGCCCGTGGTGTACCACGACATGTCGTACCTTTGACCACCTGCAGCTGCGTTGACCAGGACAGCCTGGCGGGTGCTCGTGGCGGGTGCAGCCAGCGCTCCCCGATCCACACACACACACACCCCTCGGTTCCGCAATACGCGTATCTTAGCTTCCCCACACGTACACGCACCTTCGTCGATTCACCCCTCCACACCCAGGCCCCATGCGCTTCCTTGCTGCTCCTTCCTTGCTGCTCCCGCCGCTGCCCCGCCGCGGACACTGCTCCCGTCTTCAACGCCACGTTAAAAGCTCTCTGGACAACCGCGACGTTTAAAAACAGTGGACGCCCCCTGCAATGACCCCCGGGCCCCACGACCGCCTCCCGCCCGTCCTCAAATCCGCCCCAGGCACCGTCTCCGCCGCCGACCTGCTGGCCGCCCACATGGCCGCCCCGCGCATCGTGACCATGTGTCGCGACCTGGACGAGCTGCTGGGGGGCGGGGTGGCCACCGGGCAGGTGACGGAGTTCTGTGAGTGGGGCAGGAGGGGGGAGTACAGGGGGGGGAGGCCGGAAGGCTGGAGGCAGGGGAGAGCCGAGCTGACCCGGGGGATGGAGGCGGGGTGGTTCTGGGTTCTCGTTTTGCGGCATCAGAGGCTGGTGAGGGGGGTGCGGTGCGGTGCGGTCCTACCTCGCACGAGGCGCGCGATCAGGCGGTAGGTTGAAGGACGACCCGTGCACGAACGGGAAAACAGGTTGGGATAGCGGTGGGTGGGGGCTGGCGGGGTGAGCCCCAGGTGGGTGGGGGCCGGCGGCTGGGCAGGGAGACCACCTATTCGTAAGGTGGTCCAGGGTGCAGGCTGAGGAGGAGGGGAGGGCGGGGCGTGAGCATGCGTGGGGGGGCTCGTCGTTTCTCTCCCCCGCCCCGCCGCTCTGAGGTCCTCGAGCCCTGTCGTACCCGCACGTGCAACTTTCCCCGCTCGGCCCCACAGGCGGTGTCCCTGGAGTCGGCAAGACGCAGCTGGGGTGGGTTCGAGCTGGCGGTGGAGCGGGTTTGGAGCGGGTTTTGGGTTTCACATCGCGCGCCGGTTTTTGGTTTCGGAGCGAGGAGGCCTCCCCCTGAACCCGCCCGTGTGGGACGGCGGCGCAGCTTATCACGTGGCGCAGGCGCATCGTACCTGTCGTACGGCTTGACTGCCGCAGGCTAGGGCCAGCTCGGGGC
Source organism: Yamagishiella unicocca (assembly GCA_003116995.1). Taxonomy (NCBI): domain Eukaryota; kingdom Viridiplantae; phylum Chlorophyta; class Chlorophyceae; order Chlamydomonadales; family Volvocaceae; genus Yamagishiella; species Yamagishiella unicocca. The sequence continues at coordinate 303,652 of BDSL01000060.1, forward strand.
CCGCTTACACATATTTCCCTTTGCAGCCCCCCACCCTCCCCCGGTGTCCTGCTAGCGCCCAAAACCGGTTACGCGAAACGTTTCCGTGCGTCGCGCAGGGCCCTCGCTTCATGTCGTCTCGCCGTCGCCGCTTTAGCTTAGCCGCCAAAGGTCATATTACGACCTTCGGCTTTAGTATCCCCAACCCAGTTCTCCAGCATCTCAAAACGTCTGTTTTAAACGGTTTTTTCGGGCATCCACCGGTCTTCCTCGAACCCCCCGGTGTCCGGCGACCATGCGCCAACTACACTGTCCGGTCGCGTAAACGGAATTTTTAACCACCCTCTACCTTTAACCACTCTCTACCCTCCTGGCGCGACCTCCGCGCCCCCAGGCTGCCATGGACTGGTTTCCTGTCTGGACCGGACTGGTCGTAAACCAAATACACAACACTCCTTCCTTCCCCCGCCCCTCCCCCACAACAACCCGGTGCTCGTCCCCTGCCTCCCCCCTGGAGCGTGCAGCATGCAGCTGGCGGTCAACGTGCAGATCCCGGCGGTGCTGGCGGGGGCCCAGGGGCAGGCGGTGTACATAGGTGGGGTGCTTGGGCGGGAAACGTACGTACCCCCCTTTCGTGCCGTGTGCCAGTCTGGTCGAGGGACCGATTTTCTGGTACGGCTGTTGAACTTGGAGCTCAGGCCCTCAGCTCCCATCACGCGTAACCGAAGCAACCAATTAATAACGACCAGCTGACCGACCGACCATCCTCCGCCAACCGCTCAACGCAGACACGGAGGGCAGCTTCATGGCCGAGCGCTGCTCGGACATCGCCGAAGGTGCCGTACGGCACGTGATGGCCATGGCCGATAAGCAGGTGTGGGGTGGTGGGGCTTGGGGCGGCGGCGCCGGGGGAGGGGGGGCTCTCGAAAAAGTGGGGCGCAAGGAGGAGGCGACTCTTGGGGAGGGCGCGCAGGGTGGCGGGGACGGCGTCACCCTAAACACACTGGACCGCGTCACATCTGCGCCACGTGTGGTCACCGCAAGTACCACCTGTCAACTGTCAACCCCATAACCGCCGCCTCATAACTGCAACAGGCGGCGGTGGGCCGGCCGGCGCTTGCAGATGCGCTTCGCAGCGGAGCCGTCCCCTTCGACGTGCCCTCACTGCTTCACGGCATCTACTACTTCAGGATACATGACTACACAGAGCAGGTGGGGCGGGGGTAGAGAGAGAAGCCGGTGCGGGGGGGGGGCGGGGGTGGAGAGAGAACCCGGTGCGGGGGGCTTATAAAGGAAATCTGCGAATCCACGGCCGACGAACCAAGGGCGATGGCGATGGGGTCCCAGAAGAGATGATTGGGGAGGGGTGAGGGGGGTGGTGAGGGCGGGGCGCGCTGGAAGTTATACCTATCCAATGATGCCAGCGGATGAAGGAGCTGTTGGGGGAGGGTATGGGGCAGGACCTGTTGGGTGGCGATTGGATGGCTGCCTGGGACGCGGCGGCTCCAGGGTGGGGGGAGAGGGGCCCCGGGTCGCGCCCGGCAGTTGTGTCAGTGGCACCGCCAGGTGGGGCTCAGCGCCAGCGTCGTGATCGTAGTATCAACGCAACCCCTGTTCGATCCCTTCCCTTGCCACCTGCCCTGCAGCTCGCTCTGGTGCACATGCTGCCGCGCTTCCTGCAGCAGTACCCGCAGGTGAGGGGGAGGGTAGCGAGGAACGCGTACTGGTGGTGGGTGGCGAGAAGCCCGGTGTGGGGGGTATTTGGGGGCGGCTTAAAGACCGGTTACAAGACATGGATAGGATAGCTGGCGCATTGTCAGATGTGTGTGTGGGGGGAAGGGTGACAGGCCATCGGCGGTGGCGGGTGACTGGTGGTGGCGGGAAACATTGCCGACGTCCCTTTGTGCCTTCTCCAAGAAACCCCTGGCATCGTCCAGACCCTGTGTCATCGTGGAGGGGTAGCACGCATCACTCGCGCCCAATCCATACACGTCGCCGATGCTGCCACCACGCCCCATCACACTTCATGCAACCCCACGCGCCATCACTCCCGCCACACCTGCGCCTTCGTTAAGATCCTCGACATTAGTTGCCCCGGGCAAGGGGCGCATCTATTCCCCGCCCGCCCCTGGAGCCACCTTCCCCGCCCGCCCTCCCCTGGAGCCACGTTCCCCGCCCGCCCTCCCCTGGAGCCACCTTCCCCGCCCGCTCTCCCCTTGTGCGGCCCCGGTCCCCGCTTCCAGGTCCGTCTGGTTGTGTTCGACTCCATCACCTTCCACTTCCGGCAGGACTTCGCCGACATGGCTCAGCGCACCCGAGTCGTCACACAGATGGCGCAGCAGCTCATAGTGGCGGCGCAGACGTACGGCGTCGCGGTGGGTGGGCTCGCGGCTGGTTTCGGAGCGGTGGGTGGGCTCGCGGCTGGTTTCGGAGCGGTAGGTGAGGCTTGGCTGGCTCCGGAACGCGCACTATCTTCAAGATTCCCTCGCTACGGCTGTGGCAAGCGAACGACCGTTCCACGTCACACGCGATTGCGGCAGCAGGCACTGTGATAGGTCCTCCAGCCAGCTGCGCCCCCCAACTTGCGCCGGTCCCTCGCCCGCCCTCCCTGGACCCTGCCGCTCCGCTGATGGCTGCGATACCGTTGATGACGACGTGGCGACTCCCCGCAGGTGGTCCTCATCAACCAGGTCACCACAAAGGTGTTGGAGGGCGGCACGTCCAAGCTGGTTCCGGCGCTGGGTGTGTGCGGGGTGCGGGGTGGGGGGTGCGGGGACGCGATAAAACCGGTCAGAGCTCCGAAACTGGGTGCGGGCGATAGCGGAGGGGGGGCTTTGCATGTCTGGGTTCGCGCGCGCTCTCCTTTCCCTATGGCCACCCCCGCCCCGGTGACGCAGAATCGCACCGAAACCAACCCGCATCGCACCGAAACCAACCCGCGCCCTTCATCGCCACCATGGCCAGCTGGCCCTTCGTTTTCACCTCTCACCCTCACCCACGCCCTGTCTTGTCCGCCTGCCCGCCGCAACGGAATGGCGCGGCCCCCTCCCTCCCGGGCGCCGACCAACGGGTTTCCTGTCAAAACCTTCCCGGGTTTCCCCTACCCCTCCGGCCCCCACACACTTCCCATGTTAAGTAACCGGTTCTTTTCTGTACCTCCCCATCTACCCCCACACACCCACACACCACACACACACACACACACACGCACATACAGGTGAGAGCTGGGGCCACGCCGCCAGCACCCGGGTGATGCTGCACTGGGGCGCGCATGATAACCAGCGCCACGCGCAGCTCTTCAAGTCGCCGCACCTGCCGCCGGGAGACGTGGTGTATACCGTCACGGCGGACGGCGTGAGAGGCCTGCCGCGGGCGGCGTCGCGGGCAGCCCGCTAGGACGGCAGGTTGAAGGGTGAAGGTCTGGGGTGAGGTTGACACAGCCGATGCAGTACCGGCAGCAGTGGCGGAGCGCGGGGCCTGGGGTGGCACTGGTAGCTGTACGGCGTGTACGGCGGGCGGCGATGGCGGTGGGTGGGTGGGCTGGTGAAGGTGGAATTTAAAAAAAAGAATGGATGGGTGGGGCGGGTTTACTGCGGGCAGCGTTGCGCCGAGGAGCGCTTGGTGGGTATGAGAGGAGACCCGTGGGTCGGCAGGAGCGCTTTGTTGGGAGGACTTGAACGCAGGGGGCAGGATGGGGCGGCGCGTGCTTGGATACAGGCAGCCCTACCTGCACACCTCGCGACAGCCAGCCGCTGGCGGGGGCAGGAGGGCAGAGGCGCGCGCAGGAACCTTCATGATGTTTCTTGGCAAAAGGCTTTCTTGAGGGGAGGAAGTGGAACCACAGTGCGAAATGGGACAGAAGGGTTTGCGGGGCAGCGTGTCACAGCGGGCAGGCCGGCAAGAGCTCGTTGCGCGGGGCTAGGAGGCGCCTCGACAGTAGCCTGGCCTGGCAGGGTAGGGGGGTATATGATATCCACGGCCGATAAGGAAGGGGGGTGAGGAGGAGGAATTGCATGTGTCCAGCAGTACCGGCCTTCCAGGTGATACTGGCTCGCTGTGGGAAGCGACCGCGAGGGTAACCATCGGACCACAGCTGCGGGCGTTACGGACGAGACGTCCGCATCCAGAAGTTGAAGAACCTTCCGTCTTCCCACGTTCCTCTCGACCTCACGATGCACATCATGGATCAATTCCCAACCTGCGCAAAGCTGGCTCGGATGGGCCGGCACTGCGGAGTCGCGCAGCGTCCGAAGCAGCGCCGCCAAGCTCCACCATGCGTTTGAGGCGACGATGCCACGTCATTCAGGGGTGTCAGCTTTAGTCATGGGGTCTCCAGGGCTTCACGGGATCGGGGGGGTTACAGAAAAGAACCGGTTACTGGACGTGGAAAGTGTAGCTGGTGTGTTGCCTTCGGACACCTGGACGCGCGCGCAGGCTGGACTTGGGGTGGCGCCCGCAAGTATTGACTGGGCGACGGTGGATGAAGTGGAGAAAAAGAAGCGATTTCTCCACTTCATCCATATGGGCGATAGTGTGGAGCGCAAAGCAGAGAACCGGGATCGGGGGGAGATGTGCGGCCGACAAGTGCGAATGAGCTGACGGTTGGGCCTGATGTTCTAGGCGGCGGTGGCTGCCTTACTAAGCGCCTTAGGATGTATCGTCTACGCGCGCCTCCGTTAAGCCTTTTGGGAGGCATTCGTTATGACCGGTTGGGGTTCGGTTGGTCAGCTCGCCAACTGCCGCCCCGCCCTTTTCTTCCCGCAAACAGCGTTCATACTCAATGATCCATACCACTCGCACCGAGTGCTCTACATCGTATGAGAGAGACTATATGCGTTCGGATCCTGGAATACAGGCGAGTACATGATGCCTTCTTATAAGAGCCGCACCCACCATCGGTCGTTAGCCTCTCAAGTCAGAACGGGCCGGCCCCTGATGCTGGCGCCACTCCTTAATGAAGCATACTTACCTGGCCCGTTTCTCGAGGTGGTCCCCATGGCCTCGGTTACACGGTCGGACTTCGCCTTGCACTTAGCGAGGACCTTCCGTGGTCGGCCCTTCGGGTGTCCGGCAGGGCTAAATTTTTGTTAGGCTGAGGATCCGCGCACTGCGCGACCTCGGCACCCATAAAAATTAGGCAAAAATAAGTCGCCGACAAAATACTAAGAGTTGTCGTAATAAAGGTGTCTTACCATTCCGCCATCCAGTTAGTTTGCCAGTTACCCCGTCCCCCCTACGATTGCTTTTGCAAAGCCACGCACCTTTTGGTCCACGTCGACAGGTTTAGGGTTGCAGGGACTCCAAACGGAAATGCAAGGCAGGCTGGCTCTTGGGAGTGTTTAAACTCGATACACTGCATGTAACCCTACCCCTGTGTCGTGCGACCTGCGGGGGCTGGAAAGAGCGTACCCAATCTGCCTGCTGTGTCCTGCAGCACCCATTAGATGCAACCAGGGGAGCGTGCAGCTGTGGCTACCAGGTCCAGGGCCCTCTCCCCAGCGGTATGTCCGCTTCTATATACTCCGTGTCAGGAACTCTGACAAGGTGAGGCGTGTTCCCAACAGTCACCGACAGAGGAAGCCGATGAAATGATTACATATGCCGGGTAGAGCCTCGCCAGTGCTTTTCTACCGAACGAACCCGCCTGCCCAACCACCACTGGAGGCGAAGCAAGGTCAGACCACCGCGCACCCTTAAAACATCTAAAATCCTTAATAGAGATGGCTAGGTTAAAAAGCGCTGAAGAATGAATAAATTATATCTATACACACTAAAAATGAATACATAATTCTGCACTTCACGACATGTATAAACCCCGCACCGTTGCTTTCCACAAGCAAAACGAGGGTAAAACCGCTCTGAGCAAAACCGGTCAAAAAGCGTACTGCTGGGGCTAGGGGACTTTCGTTACGCATATTGGTACGTCGGTGTGTTAACAGATACCTGTACGTCCCCGTGAACCGCGTCACGACCATCCCAAGCGGGGTCGTCGCCGGCCAAACGCATCAACTACCGCCATGTACGGCACGGGCACCTGAGCGCACTTCAACGTCTGCTCCATGTGCTCGAGTTAGGTCAAACCATCTATGCAAGATGTCTTCAAGACAATACCATGTACATGTATGCGATGTACAGGGATTAAGTAGCAGATCCAGTCACGAGCGTGGTATCACGCGTGTCTGATCGCTTCAAGCCACTGGCCCTGTCCGATTCCATTCGCCTCCATCCCTGGAGCAGCACTATCATGTTCTAGGCCGCAGCACTGCGAAGGGAAGTGTCGGGCGCCAAGCGTCAGCTTAATATCTTATTGGGCGGCTTAAGCGGCGCAGTAACAGTCACGATCGCCACTTCACAGAACCCACCATTGCTGTACATCAGGGCGTCGGTTGGGTAGTTGCCTGGCGCCTGGTACCTGCAGACAACCACCTTGCAACCACCAAGCCGGATCACGCCAGACGGAAAGGCAATAGGCCAATCCACCAGCACCATGCCGCAGCCGACGACTGTGGTATCCTTCCACACCTGCACAATGCTCAGTTACCGGAGCCAGCAGCGCCAACACGCAGAGTGGAACTTGGATGAGCGCTAACGACCACACATACATAGCTTGCAACATATGTAGATAGCGAGTACCCGAGCACCCTCCTAATGCTCGGCGAAAGCGCCGCGTATCAGCAACTAGAGGTACGTCCTAATGGCTAGCACGGGCAGCCACGGAGTAGCTGGCGAGCGGAGTAGTATAGATTGGCAGAGGAATTCGTCAAATTTGCGTTAAGGCACGCATACGTTGAGTTCGCTGACCAGCGGTTGGGGCAATGCCAACGAACGCAACCAACTGGGACTCACCACCTGCGTGAAGTGCCCCACTCCCTTGTTCTGGTTGTCCCGGAACGGAGTGGAGGTATAATTGTACGAATAATTCTCGTTATACCAGTTGGTGACAGTCTTGCTGCACAGGTTGTTCTGCTTCGGAAACCGAATCTCCTGCACAGCGCGCACGGGCCAACCGGGGCGGCATTCCGGGCGTCACCAGGCTGCCAGTGCGCGCCCTGACCAGCCCTTGACGGACCCGTCCTGGTCTGGACCGTGCCCCCCAGCTCAGTCAATTCCTCCCCCACCATGGCCAGCCAGCCAGCCCCGTCGACGCTAAACGCACCGCCATGATGTTTTCTCCATAGCTGAAGTCAGCTGAGTGCGCCGACCCGCAGTTCCGCCCGGCCAGCTGTGCCGCGTACTCCTGGGAGCCCCTGGCCATGTCGTCGTCCCACTGCAGCGCCCCCGCCCGGTGCCTGTCGCGGTAGGCGTTGTGGGTGTCCAGGACTTCCCGGGCATCTGGGCATTGCCCGCCTGCTCGGGGGCGGCGCAGGGCCCAGGAAACGGTTGGGGTACGCGCGCTGGCGGTTGGGGTCGTGCATGTAACAAGGCAAGGCTGGGGTGCGGGCGGATTCCCCGGGAGCCCCTGGTGGGTTCGTAGCCGCGTAGGTTACACGTTTGCAAGGCCCGCACTTGCGGTATACAGACGCGTGAACGGTGTTGCGGCATGGTGGCTGATTCCGGGTCAGAGTACGCGGGGGAGAAACCCAATCACATCAAGGGAGCTGGAGCAAGCTGGGATAACGCGCACTGAGCTGGGAAAACGCATACTGAGCTGGGCATATCGCTGGTGCCTGCGCCCGGTATTAGCACACGTGTTCTCACCGGCCAATGGTATATTGGCAAGCGGCTGTGTCGATGGCAATGATGTGGCGACAGTTTGGGGGGGAGGGCGAGGGGGCAAGGGGCTCGGAGGCGTTTGGCGGGGAGGAGGCGGTTGTGGGGAAGGAGGCGGCCTGGCTGAAGACCGGGGCAGTGGAGGCGGAGGCGGCCTGGGGGAAGGAGGCGGTGGAGGCTGCCTGGGGGGAGGCCGTAGCGGTGGTGGAGGAGACGGCCTGGGGGGAGGACGAAGCGGTGGAGGCGAAGGCTGCCTGGGGGAAGGAGGAGGCGGTGGAGGCGGCCTGGGGGAAGGAGGAGGCGGCGGAGGCGGACTGGGCGGAGGCCGTGGCGGTGGTGGAGGAGGCGGCCTGGGGAAAGGAGGCGGCAGTGGCAATGGTGGGGATCTCGGTGGAGGTGGGGGAGGGGATGGAGGCGGCTTTGGCGGCGGAGGCGGCGGTGAGGGCGGTCGCGACCGCGGAGGGGGTCGTGGTGGAGACCTAGTCTGAAGCCCGGCAGCAACTGGCGGGGGAGGCCAAGGGGACAACAGACTGAGGGGCGGTGGCGGGGTGGGTGGCTGAGGAGAAGGCGGCGGTTGGGGAGGCGGCGGCGGGGGAGAGGGAGGCGGTGGCAGTGGGGAAGGAGAACGCTGGGGGGGACGACTGCGTCTCTTCGCTTGCAGCTGGCGCAGTCCACCGTGCCTCCCTGGCCCTGGAAATCAGGGTTTGGAGGGAGCCAGGGTTTGGACCCGGTGCGTGCCACGCTTGCGTGCCTGACTTAGCAGGGATTTCCTATGCAAAAAGGACGTTGCTTTCAATCCATTTGTTACACGGTCAATTGAGCCAGGCTCACCATCTTTGTGCCCTTCCGCAGCTGAGAGTCGGCAGCATGGCGCCAAGAGCAGCAGTGTCACAATTGCAGTGACACGTGCCATGATGCCGGGTAGCGGTTCCGCTGTAAGATGCAAACCTCATCAACACCGCAGGTAGCAGCCGGTTGGCCCTCCGTATGTGGGAGTTACAACCGTTTCGTCAATACACGCAGTGAGGTTGAGGGAGCGATGCTTGAAGAGGTTGACACTGTTTCCAATGCTGCACAAACCAAGTTGCAGTGGCTTGGGAGTCGCGAGCAGGCGAGAGTGCAGCCCGTGCAGTGACGCTTGACTTCCAGCTACTGCCAGCACGATGTCCTCGGCGCACAACTAATGTTGGTAATTGTTGTCGATACAGCAAAAATAAAACATATTGGAAACGCTGCTCTTTATGTTGTGTAGGAAAGTGCTTTAACTCGCGTAACTGTGTCCATAACGCGATAGCACTGCCTCTTCCACCATCAGTGCGTCAGAGTGGCACGGTAGCAAAGACAACTACGCATGGGCGCACTATAGGTTGGGATCATTAAATGTTACAGGTACGAATCTACAGGCCGTTTAGGATTTCGTGGCGCAAGCTAGCCGTAATCCGCCGTAATGCAGTACCACGGAATGCAACACTGCATAGTATCCTGTTCTCGCCAACGTTTTTGGCAGGATTGCAGCTATTGGTTGCTGCCGGTACCTGAGCTGGTGATAGCCGACTGTAGCACTCTAGCCATATGACAGTCCCTCCAGAGTATCTCAACATTATCGACGAGCACGAAACATCAAATCGCTAACATACCACAGCGACGCGTGACTACATGATAAGCAGTCTGATTAGGAGCGGACGTCGTCGTTGGGTCCACCCAGCTAACATCAAAATGGGCTATCCCGTAAGCATCCCTTACATGTCACCAGTTGCACCAAATTAAGCACGAACGCTGACTAGCGGTTGCCTACCTTCCTTCAATACATGGCTGTCAGCTGTCCATGGTGGTCTGCAAGATTTCACATCAAAAATGTACACGATCCACTCCGTCGCTCATGCGGGTCATGCCACCGATTAACATTCGAATCCTTAATACGGTATGGTCACTTTCTGCGCTCTCTATTAGGAATGGAAGTCAGTTGGTGTGAGCTGCTAACGGTCCTCGGCTCTGGCAGGTCGCTGGAGGCCTAGAGCGTGAGGCACGCTGCTCACACCTAAAACATTCTGGCAACATGGCTTTTCACGCACATACATCCATAAATTCACACACCCATAGGGCTAACGGGGAGCTTGTACCTCCCATTGTCTTGCATGGCTAAATACACTCGTAAAACCGCGCGTTAATGATGTGCACGGTTAGGTGGGGTTACACGTGTGGCAGCTGCGAGCGTCGAGTGTGCAGCAGGCAGCTTGCGGCGCCGGCCACGTTGCGGCCAGGAGAGAGGCCTCAAGAGTCCAGGCAAAGCGGTACCAAATATGGCCCAGCAGCCCCTAACAACAAGTTCCTCAGCAGTTTCGTTAGTTTTTTTTACTTAAAGGCATCCACCTATGGCGAATTGTTTAATTCAGCATACCATTGATGTAAGGAAAAATATATTCGACTCAGGCTGATGACACTTCCTCCTCAATTCGATAAATTCATTTAATGGGTGCCGAGGTCGCGCAGTGCGCGGATCCTCAGCCTAACAAAAATTTAGCCCTGCCGGACACCCGAAGGGCCGACCACAGAAGGTCCTCGCTAAGTGCAAGGCGAAGTCCGACTGTGTAACCGAGGCCATGTGGACCACCTCGAGAAACGGGCCAGGTAAGTATGCTTGATTACGGCGAGTTGCGGGGATCAGACCCAAGGCAACCCGGCATATTGTGTCCAGCTAACCGATGGTGGGTTCCATGTGTCTTTCCTGCCAACGTTTTCCTTCAACAGTGGCAGGCCCGCCCGAAGACCGCCAACGGCGGCACGGTCCTGGAGTTAGCGACGTAATGAGTAAGCCCCCAAAACAGCTATGTCGGGGTATGCGTACGCGTCAAGGCTCCATCTTTACCTTACCCGCAGGGACACTAGCACACCATGCGATCGTGCCATGCGTTGCCATGTCGTTCCTAAGGTGCGAAGGACATCTCATGACGGTCAACACGATGCCGCATACTCTAGGACTGATGCTGTCATGTCAGGAATGGAACATCAGAACGTAAGATTTACCCATGATGCTCTTAAAACGGGCTGCCCGTGAAAGAGCAGCCCTACGGTGTCAGCCTTCTATCACTTGCAGCGATGCTATGGCCTCCACTGCCGCAGGCCAAAGGCACAGCCCCCGGAACGGGCACTACATCGCGACACCGCCCTTCCCTCGCCTGCAACGTCGAGCGCGTGTCGAGCCTCAAGACGGCCTCAGCCCTCGAAACGTCATCATAAAAAAACGCATTGAGCCGGGTCACCAGACGCGTTAGAGCAGCGCCAAGTCCTCCGTGTGAAGCGGCCAGTAATCCCCCCGGTGAATGGCTGCGACACCCTCCCTGTAGGTTGGGTACTGGAGCGCCACTCCCAGCTCCTGCACAATACGCGAGTTGCGGACCCGCTTCTCCTCCAGCTCTGCAGCGGCAGCACCGCCGCTGCCGCGTACCCGAGCCCCCCCACGGCTGCTACTGCCGCCGCCGCCGTCGCCATCACCCACGCCGCTGCCGCTACTGCCCCCCGTCACGCCACCCGCCATGCCAATCTCACCGCCGCCACTGCCGCGACCACTGCCGAGGTCTCTTCGATCGTCCCCGCTGCTGCTGCCGCTGCCGCCACTATCACTGACTCCCTCGGTACCACCTCCATGCCGCCCGGACCCTCCCGCCGCTTCCCCGGGTCGAAGCAATCCGCCTGCCTCGCCAGACGTGTCGTCGCCACGAGCCACCGCCGCCGCGCCATCCTCACGTACGGCACCCGGGATGAGGGACCGTGCGTACGACATCACGTCGCCCCGTGGGGCCGGGTCGTCGTCCACCACGTTATACACACGACCCGGCCGCGGTTGGGCGATGCTGGCCGCCAGTACGGCGCAGATGTCGTACACGTGGCAGCGGGCGGTGTAGCGCTGCCGGCCGCGGCGCTGCCTGCTGGCCGAGAGGTCGGTTGGCTGCAAGGGCGGGCCAAGGAACAGTTGGTGCGTTATGGTATTACGTCTTGAGGGGGGGGGTTTACAGAAGTGGGGGGGCTTTTGGGTTTTTACCGGTACTGCGTCCCCGGCAGAGGTGCAGGACAGCTGCTACCGGACAGGCCTTGAGGTACGGCACTCCACCGGGTTGGCGAGGGGCCGAGCAGATGCACCAGGAGTGAGCATCAGCCTCGGGTCATGTAGCTTTATGTCGTTAACGACCATCACACATCAATTCCCCAGCAACCATCCCATACGACGACGGAGGGGCTGAAGTGTAGCGCTGGGCGCTGGGATACCGGCGAGAGGGAGTCGCGTGTCACGCATCACGGCACAGGCAGCCCCCAGAGCCGGCACGAGGGGACCCGCGGAAGCGTCGATCATGCCAAGGACGAGGAGGACTCACATTGGACAGCAACGTGTCAAGCACGCTGCGACCTGGGCCATAGATGCCTGCGGATGCGGGTTTCGAAGGGTGCCGGCGTGCGAGCGAGGGGCAAGGGTGTAAGCGGGCGAGCGAGGGGGAAGGCGGGATTCTGTCGGTCGCGCCGTTGGGAATCCGAACCGCGCAACGCGCAAGGTGCCGGTAGCGCCGGTTGCGCGTGGGGTGAAGGGGCGCGCCACGATGCACCCAGCGCGCACTACCAACATGGGCCGTCACCTCGCGAGCAAAGCACCAGACCATCCAGGCCAGGCGTCCAGCCTCCTTGCCCCTTGGAACCCAACGCGGCGCCATCCTCGCGTCAAGCAGCGCAGCTACGTCATCAGCACCGGGCCCTGCCGCACCGGCCTCCTTCCAACCTATCCTGCAGCTGCCCCGCACGCCCCGAGGCCTCGCATGCGCCGGCTCGCGGCCGTCCCTGCCCCCGTCCCCGCACGCATACGCCCCTTCGGCCCCTCATCATAGCGCTCACCCCCCAGCCGGAATATGTGAGCCGGCAGGCCGTGCGTCTGCTGCATCTGCAGCCACGCCGCCTCGGCCTCCTGCCGTACAATGGCTTTGGAGCTGGTCTGGCGGCACGGGGAGCTGGCGGCGGCAGGTCGGGGGCAGTGTGGGTGGGAGGCAGGTCGGGGGCAGTGCGGTTGTTGTCACGGGCTCGTCAGGTCATGTCGTGTGCAGAGGGTGTGGGGGGCAGCGTCCGCGGAGTTGGTGGTAGCCCACCGCTACCACCATGAGGGCGTTGGATTGGACGACATGCTCTTGATCTACTTTGGTATAAACTGTAAAATTCGAAGGTGCTACAAGGTGCGGCGGTATACGGTTACGCAGGTTGCCCTTACCAGTGCGAAACCTCCCATGCGCCGAAACCACGACCCTTGCTGCCAGCTCGCGCCCCTCACCTTTCATCCACCCACTCGCCCTGCCAGTCGCCGTACACTCCTGCGCAGTACCACGCAGATTGCGGATGGTTTGGAACCCACGCACGCGGCTTCGGAGCCCGCATGCGACCAGCTGCTGGGAGCCCAGGAGGCTACCTGGGTGGCCAGGAGGTTCCGCCACCCGCCACCTTTCTCTCCCAATGGCCTCCTTCCTCTCCCGGTAGCATTGCTTTAGTACTACCGACTTATGAGCCACAGCCGTCCGCGCCCCGAAACCCCAAACGCCCACCTGTGCTGCTCAGGTATCCGAACCAGGTGATGCTGCCTGCGGCCGCCAGCGGCCGTACCAGTGACATCTGCGCGGATAAGGCCTGGCAGTCCGCGGGGGGGAGGAGGGGATCGTGATGGGGGGCGCGTCGAGCTAGCGCGGCAGCAGATGTAGTGCGGTGAGACAATGACGAAGGTAAAGTCTTCGGGCGCTGAACGAAGCCTATGCCTGCCCTGCCGTCGGAAGCATGGTGACATCGCCCGCAGACAGGGAGAGCATGCGGCGGGGGCGGGTCACTAGCGGTTGCAGAGGGGTGGCGATGGTCTGGAGGCGATGTGAGGGCGCTTGCGAAGGCGCTTGGCCTCAGGGTGGCGACTAGACTGGGCTCCAGGTGGAGGGTAGCGCAGGCTCAGGGTGGATAGACAGACACAGCTCAGTTGGGTTGCGAGTGTGGGTCTGCGGGCTGGTCGCCACCGACGTGTACGGCGATGCAGAGCTGCTTCGCCAAGATCATCGCGTCACCGGTGGCTGGTGCCCCAAACCTACTGACTGTGCCCTCCACCCTCACACTGCCGCCCACCCCCTCATTCCGTTCATCTGCCCTTCTCGCAAACAGAATTCATGGCTACCTTGTGTAGATTCACCGATTTTCATCTACCCCGACGTTTTGTATGCGGCACGACCCACCGGATCATACAACGCCAGCGCCAGTGGAGGCACGCTGCTCAGCACGTAGGGACTCCGCCCGAGATGCTCGCGGAGCTCGGGTCTACGAGGCGCAGGGAAGGAGGGCAGAGCATTCGGTGTGGTAGGGAGCCGTGCTGAGGCAAGATCAGTGCTTACGCCGGGTTCGGGCGAGTGACGCAGGGGGCCTGAGCCAAGAGTCGGTGATACACGCGAGCAGGCTTGGTGCAGGCGGACGGACACACGGCGAGCGATTATGCTGATAAAATTTACTATAGCTTACAAATGCTCACGTCAGTCCCACTCCACGTGCTGGATCATAGCAGTCGACGACCCAACCCTTGGCGCGAAGGCCATCGACACGGGCCTGGGTTCGGCAGGTCCCGCTGACGGTCCTGCAAAAATCCCATCATTTTCAGGGCTTTACAAGGCGACCCTTTCAATGCAGTGCGGAGCGCTGCACGCCGCACCATCCATCGGCTGCAAGCCAATTGCCAAGCGCGACACTGGTATATCCTAGACCAAAAACAAAGATGTTTTTAGATTTAATCGCGTCTGAGTTTGTGCCAGATGAGTGCAACGTTGCTCGGGGCTGCAAATGACGCCATGGCTCCCGACGGAGGGCTGGTGCACGAGGGGAGCATCGCAACGGACTTGACATAGTGTGCTATCAATGGATTAACAATATGTATATACTCGATTGGCCAGTAAACCGGCAGGAACTCGACGTTGCTCAGGGGAGGCACGGTTATGACCGAGGGTACGACCCTATACAACAACACCAAACGTACAGACATGAGCACATGACAGGAGCCCATATCGCAACAGGTATAGCTTTGTGGCATACCGGCAGGGTAGCCGTATCAAAAGGTTGGCAAGGCACTGAACGGCGCCCCAGCCTGCGCCTGCATCCCACGCCAATTCACTACAAAATTGGGGTTATCGTACCCGCGGTGCAGGCCTGTGCAGGTCATCGCACCCACATGCGCACCCCGCACGTCAGTTCACCGAGCCAAACAGGCAAGGACCGCCTGCGTCTCATGTACCCACCATCCATCGCACGCCGTTATCACCCGCCACTGCCCGAGGCGCCAGAGCCTCCCCCCGCCCCTCGCAATCCGTCCTTCGTGCTTTCCACGTACCATCATGCCCCGGCTGTGACAGGTACGGTGCTGAACTTCGACTCCCATTGGACCATAATGCGACAACTTTGACGGCGTTGGAACAAGCATGAAGCTCGCCCATTCGCAGACCTACCAAGCAACCGTTCGCGCAGCATTTCAATCTGAACGGCCAAGCCCTCGACAACTGTGCGCGACTCCTCCCAGACCACCGCATGCATCACGTAGCACATACGTCGCCCGGGAACCCCCTCCCTCCCGGCCTCCACATCCTCCCTCCCGGCCTCCATCTCCACCCTCCATCTCCTCCCATCCGCAGGGCCAAAAAGGGCGTCGGCCTGATCGCTGGCCGCCCCAGTCCCGGCCACAACCCAATTCGCGCATCACACCAAGCCCCACGATCAACTAGCTCATCGGGTCGTGGCTCATAATAATACAACCGCCGCCGTCCTCATGTCGGACGCACGCACTCACACTGGACTACAACTACACCGCCGCAGCCGAACGCATTCACACAGCTGCTCATAGCCACGAGCAAAGCCCGGCAACAGTTACCAACAACAACTTCAGGAGGCGACCAGCGGCAGTTGCGGAAACCCCCAAACGACAACTTCAGGAGGCGACCAGCGGCAGTTGCGGAACCCCCAAACCCACATCATTGCTGTCCTCGTCTGCTTGCGTGCTTAGTCGCCGGCTGTCATGACACCACATCGCGAACCCAACCTCCACACCCGATTCACAGTAAGGTCACATGGCCATGATAAACTGGTTTACCTGTTGGGACCCGCAAGCATGCCAGCAGCGATGCCCCCGATGTTCCGATCCTGCACTCGGCCCCCTCATTGCGTCCCAACGTCACGTTTCATATGATCTAGCCAGCCACATGAGTTGCAAGGTGACCCTGGGCAACGTAACCCTAGATTGGCCGCAAGAGCCTCTTTACCGCACATCTACCGATGCCCCAGCAGCCAACTCTTCAGGGTGGTTCAAAAGGTATCCGATGCGAGCGACCGTCGGAGGCGCGTCGCACCAAAAGTGGCAAAGGATACCGTAAGGCTGACCACACGCACCCACGCCGCACCCACGCTCGGAGAGGAAACGACTGACGACCTGCACCCGGCCTTGGCCCACATCGCCGGAGTCATAGGGGATCTCCGCTTGCGGCCGGCAATCGCGCGCGCCGCCGCATTGTCACGCGAGCACGAGCCGCTGCCAAACAGGTCCCGCACACGATACCTTGAGGCAAAGGAACACGGACATACATTGCACAGAGCCAGCTAAAGCTGCCAGCTGCACTGCCTAACGGTAATCGAACACTTGCCGACCCACGCCCGCCCACCGCTTTACTCTCCTCCATCCCTCCCTTGCGCGCGCTTCGCCGGGTTACTCTACACCGCCATACGTAGGCTCGCTGAGGCCCCCCCACCCCCCAGCGTCGCAATCTGCGGGCATCAAACGCTGCCGTCGTCCAGCCGGTCCAGCAGGATGTCAGTGGTGATACCCTCCGCCGTCACCGGCGTGTTCTCTATGGCTGTCAGGTTGAAGGAGTAGGTGTTGTCCAGCCAGCGGGTGGTGATGTTGTCGCTGTTAGTGGCGCTGTGGAAGGGCTCGAAGGGGTAGGACGGCTCCGCCGACATGTCTTCCACCTGCACAGCGGCCCACCCGCACACGGCACCGTTCCACTCGTCTGTCAAGCTAGTCCAGCTGTCTGGAGCGACGGGGTCAGCGACGGAGTCTCTGACCGTACACGACCGTACAAAACCGACCAGCGGTTTTGTAGCGCGAGCTAGCATATCAGCAAGCTCGCGACCCAGCCCACCCCGCACAAGCCGGACGCCAAGACAAAACACCCGGCGTTGAACGCTTCTTGGCCGCACGTGTCACCGCCACAACCGTCGGCACCTGATTCGATCCTCCCCGGGACTAATTACGATTATAAAAGTCTAAGGGCTCGCTTTTCTTGACACCGTGCTTCCAAGCAGTGCCGCAGAAGAAGGCACGGCTTCTTCGCCTTGTTCTAAAAATGCAAACCAGCACACACCACATCCCGCAGCAGCACTCTCGGAACCCTTTCCCACAGCCCTCCCCGGCACCACCTCCCCCCTGCCCCTTTTGTCGTCGCACACCACTGCCCCGTCTTCCCCGGTACGCCGCACACCGGCCACGCGCACCTCGCCGAAGACTGTGTGGCTCACCCCCCACTCCGGGTGGTCCGCAGTGGCGATGAAGAACTCCTTGCAGTTGGGGATCATGCACACGTAGCCCTTCCTGCAAGGCGTGGCGAGGAGGGTGCGGTTCAGCTTTAGAGGTTTAGGGTTTCATGATCGCGGGAGGGTTACAGGACGGTGGATGTGGGCCGCGGAACCCGACAGGACGTCGACAGGGCAGTCAACACGCCCTCCGCCGCCCGGTGACGATGACGGTGGTGGTGGTGGTGGTCGGGACCCCTCCAGGGGGACAGGGGGCCGTGCGGCGACGTAATGCTCTGCCGTACGGCATGCAGCCCGAACGCGCCACGCCAGGTACCCACTTGACGGGCAGCTTGGCGTCATTCTCGAAGGGAGGCTGCCGCGCGACGTCCGACATGCTTCCCTGGAGCAACGCGTACGGCGGGCCGTAGAAGCCGTCCTTGCCCCAGTTCTGTCGGATGGGAGGCGGGTGGGCGGGAAGGGGTGTCAGCGGGCCCAGAGAATGGATGTTAGGGTACGGGGGACGGAAAGCCGGCATTCCAAAACCTTATCCACTGGCTGTCCTCCATGCTGCTCCCACGGTTAAGATCGTTCAGCTTGATCAACACATACCCCTGCTGTGACGCACGTGCCCAGGTTTCTTTTCTCGTCCCATACTTTTGGCCACGCCGCCTGCCAATCCCGTGTGCCCTTCCCCTCATGCGCGGCATTTGCAATCCAACGCCGCCCTCGCCTTCTCCTGGCCTGCCCGCGTCCGCCTACCATGGGAACAGGCTCATGGCGATAGAACTTGCAGTTGGGGCATTTGTTCTTCTGCGCCAGCTCCCACACCAGCAGGCACGTGTCCGGCGCCAGGTCCGGTCGAAGCTTGACGATGAACTGCGCAACGGGCGGGTGGGTCCAGGGAGGGAGGAGGGCAGGAGGGTGGGAAGATAGCGGGGTGGGTCCAGGGAGGGAGTAGGGCAGGAGGAGGGTGTCAGCCGTGCGGGAGGTTTGCGCTGGGGGCCTCCCTGCGCCACCGCTTTCCAAAGGCCGAATGTTTGCGTGTCAGGGTGGTTGTTGGTTGTCAGTTACCCGGTGCATCCAAACGAGGCCGGCGGTGCATCGGCGAGGTCCGTTCAGGACTGCCGTCTAGTGGTATGACTAACACCGACCGCCAGGGGTTGCTCTGGAGAAAGAGCGCCAACAAACGCGCAGGGGATTGTACGTGGGATTGTACGGGGATTGTACGTGGGATTGTTGGTGACACAAGCGCAGGGAGAGTTGTTGAATGGGGCTTGACGCTGGCTGTACGTTTCCAGTGTGTAGGGGCGAGTGCGGACCTGATGGGTTTGGGGTCGCCACGCTGCGTGCAGTTTTTGAAGGCGCCCGCGACTGAAGCCCCTATCAGCGTCAAGAGGCGATTAAGGGTCAGGGGCAACTATGGCAACGAATACACGTTCTGCACTGCGAATGTGTCTAGCGATTCCTTACTCCAACGGCTGGAAAGACTCAACTTCGACCCGCATACAGCTAACGACACGTCTGCCACACCTCAGCGCCAGGCTGCTCATATGTTATATTACGCGTTCACTGGGCCTAGTTTTAGCTTTCCCGTCAGCAGGCAAACGGCTTGTAACGCAGCTGCAAGGTACTTGCCTCCCCGAACGTTGAAGATATCTTGACTTTGAAATCCGTCGATTTTGGTTGTTGCCGCACTTGTTGGCCTGAACCTGTCAGCCATGAGAGGCAACGCCGTTGGTGCGTTTACTTGGAAGACAGGCTGCAGATGACTCACTACCGCGTTCCGCCTCGTGGTATCCAATAAAGGCGTGATTTCGCGTGCTTGCCACCAGATAAGCTGCACATCCCCAGAGCAACACTGCAAATATCGACGTAGTCCTGAGTGTCCGCAGCATCCGTCCTGTCGTCAAATCGAGAAGTTCTGATGTTCTCGTACGTTTAAAGTTGCTAGGAAAATCTATTGGAAAGTCCGTGGATGCGTGG
The DNA here is from genome assembly GCA_003116995.1 of Yamagishiella unicocca. Classification (NCBI taxonomy): domain Eukaryota; kingdom Viridiplantae; phylum Chlorophyta; class Chlorophyceae; order Chlamydomonadales; family Volvocaceae; genus Yamagishiella; species Yamagishiella unicocca. Next base: position 322,873 of record BDSL01000060.1, read on the forward strand.
GGCCCCTGCCGAAACTGCTCGTCGATAAAGGTCGAAACTTGAATATTGCCAAGATGAGTTGTCAATCCACGATGCAGGCTTGCTAAGATATGTTACCGGTAATAAACAAGTGGCAGGTATACCCCTTTCCTTTTCCATTACGAAGTTGCTGGCCATTTTCAGTCGATTTACAGTTGGGTCCCGTACGATGACGCAAACTGGTTCCTTTGAGCCGTTTCAGGCAACTCAACAGCGCAACTTTCTGCCCATGAAATTATATGCCTACGTCGCCCACGCATGCACCATGATCCCTTGCAAGGCCGCCATACGCCGTTACGCCCCCAGGCCTGCTGCGGCCAGCGCCCACACCGTGCACCACCATCCGGATGCCGCGTCCTCACGCTAGTCCTGCGGCCAAAACGGCCTCCAGGAAAGCCTGTTTAGCGGCCGGCAACTTGTACAGGCCTGTCGCCTTACCTTGAAACCTGCACGCGGGACAGGAAAGACCGGGGTTGCGGCGACGCGCAGGGGTAGGCAGTGCAGTGCATCGACTCGTGAAAGACGCCAGCTGCTCGCAGCCGAATCTTCCTCCACGCAGATATGATGCGGTCAGCAGTTAGATGTTATCTTCTCCGCGCAGGAAGTATCATGCAGTCAGCTGGTGGTGCCGCCTACCTGCCGGGCCTCCCACCTCCACGGCCGCCTAGCGCCGCCGCAACACACGCTCCAGCCGCTTTGACCAGCTCGGGCTGGCCGGCCACCAAGAATGTCACTTCCACACTGCGGTCAGGGAGGCAGCGGAGACTCACGTTAAGGGGATAAATGAGGCGGATTTGGGTTGTTGAAGGGGTGAAATGTGTTCTCCGCTCCCGCCGCCCCTCGACCCCCTTCCCCACTCCCTCACCTCCCGAGCCACCCCCTCAAGATCGTAGCGACCTGCCCCAAGCAAACCAAGCAGATCAGCAGTGCTAGTCCGGTCTGTCGCTGCGACGACCGCCAGACGCAGCCAAGCAAACCAAGCAGATCAGCAGTGCTAGTCCGGTCTGTCGCTGCGACGACCGCCAGACGCAGCCGCCCCTACCCGGCCCCTGGTCACCCTCCTAGCCGGCCCCTAGTCACCCTCCTACCCGGCCCCTAGTCACCCTCCTAGCCGGCCCCTAGTCACCCTCCTAGCCGGCCCCTAGTCACCCTCCTAGCCGGCCCCTAGTCACCCTCCTAGCCGGCCCCTGGTCACCCTCCTAGCCGGCCCCTAGTCACCCTCCTAGCCGGCCCCTAGTCACCCTCCTAGCCGGCCCCTAGTCACCCTCCTAGCCGGCCCCTAGTCACCCTCCTAGCCGGCCCCTAGTCACCCTCCTAGCCGGCCCCTGGTCACCCTCCTAGCCGGCCCCTAGTCACCCTCCTAGCCGGCCCCTGGTCACCCTCCTAGCCGGCCCCTAGTCACCCGCCTAGCCGGCCCCTAGTCACCCTCCTACCCGGCCCCTGGTCACCCTCCTAGCCGGCCCCTGGTCACCCTCCTAGCCGGCCCCCAGTCACCCGCCTAGCCCTGCCCCGCAGCCACCTGTCCTCGACGCCCGGCTTGCTCGACGGCGACACCGAGCCCGGCTCCGTGGCATCCGTCGTCAGCAGCACCAGCTGTAGCCCCGGCTGCGCCTCCAGCGCCGCCGCCGCCAAAAGAGACAAGAAGTCCAGGTCATGAGAGGGCCGGTGCAGCACTGCCCATCGGCCGCGGCAGGACGCAGCGGCGGCGGCGGCGACGGCGGCTTGCCCCTCCGCTGGCGCCGCTGGCGCCGGCGCCGCGGCGGCAGTGCCTTCGGTCCCCCGCGCCAATGCCCGGCCCAGGTGATCCGCCAGCTCTGCCGCCAGCAGCTTTCGTGCCTTGGCGCCGTCCCGGCGGTCTCTTGGGTAGTTGGAGCAGTTGCCGATACCGGTGGGGATGGGTAGTTGGTCGGTTGGGTAAAAACAGTCGATTGCCTTTTTATAAGTGAGTACCAAGCAGCTAGCAGCCATCGCTACAAACAGCAGCACGAGTAGCGCCGCCAGCACCGCCTTTGACCCGGGCCCCACCTGAGCAGCATCTCGACCATCTCCTCGTGCCGCGACTGCCAGGGTTTCAAAGGGGAGCCCGGGCGGAGAGGAGGAGGCGGCAGGTCAGGGTGCGGTGATGTGTACGGCATACACACTGCGGTGTACGACAGGACGAGGCGGCAAGGGGGGCAAAAACCAGGTGTCGAGGCAGTCAGTGGCGCGAGCGATGAAGCCCCGCACCCACCCCGACCCTTCGCCTTACCCGGCTGTTGCGGTAGTGCCAAGGCAGTTACCCCAAACCCACCCACCCCCCGCCCGCCCCCCGCCTCGTGATAAGGGTTCCGCGCTTGTTGTCGTACATGCAATGACTAAGAAGCAAAGCATTTCTACAGCTGAGGCCACAACACCGCATCATGTACGCCTCTCCCTCCCCAGCTTGCAAACACGCCCGCACAGCAAAAAATGCAACTCGCTGCCCCCTTTCCTCCCCCCCACCCCCCCGACCTGCTCCCACCTCCCCCCCCCCGCCCGCACGGTTTTCCTCTCATCCGCGGGTCTTCCTCCCAAACCCCGGCCCCGCCCGCCTCACCGGCGGACAAGTCAGCTTGGCCGTCAGCGCCGCCTCGCGCCCCAGGCAGCCAGCCAGGGCCGCCAGCGCCCGGCCGCCCGACATGAACCTCACGCGCGTCTGGCCCCGGGTCCGCTCCGCCCCCACCACCTTCAGCACCTGCACCTCACCCGTACTGCACACGTGGGTGCCTGCGGACGCAGGCGCGCACGTGACACGTCTGAGCGGGCGACCGAACTCTGCGGAGCCAACAACGCCGTACAGGTCCTAATAAGGCTACAAGGGTGCTACGGTGTCAAACAGGGGCTTCCAGGGGCTGGTTTACACGGTTTTTTCGGGTTTGATAGCCGCGTAACAGGGGTTAGGAAGAAGGGTTTGCATGTTTTACGACCCCGCCCGCCGAGCCAGTTACCCACCGCCGCATGCGTTGATATCCAGTCCCTCCACGTTGATCAATCGCAGCTTGCCACCCTTGATCTGCCGTGCCAAAGTAAGCGCAGAGGGGGGTTGGGGGCGGCGATTGGGGCTACTCGAGGCAGGGGTCCAGCGCCCCAAGCGGCCAGCGCCGGCAAGCTGTGTGCAGTCCTCCGCGCGCATTCGGGCCTTACGCATTCTCGTACGCCATTTAGAGGGCGCCGTACACCCATGCCGTACACCTATGCCGTCGCGCGGCGTTACCTTGTCTGGCGGTGGCAGTTTGCCGCGAAAGGCGGAGTCGGCCCGCAGCCCCTCCATGCGCTCCACATCAGCAGCGACCCGTGGGTCGAGCACCAGCGGCGCCACTCGCCGCAGCGCCCGGATCTCCTCGTTGGCTCGGGCCTCCAGCGCCAGCAGCTGCGACCGGGCAGCGGAAGGAGGGAGGGTGTGGTTTCATTCGCAGGTGGGGTGTGAAGAGGCCGGTGGGGCAGGTTAAGAGGTGCGGGAGGAGGTGGGGCAGGTTGGGGGTGCTTCCAACCCCGAAGCCTCGCCCCACCATCACGATGAACGGTCCACAGTCCATCCCCTCCTCCCCCCCAGTCCCCACCCTCCCAACCGCCAAAGCTCCCCCGCCCCACCTGCTCCGCTGTGATCTGTGGCACGGCGAGGTCCACAGCAACGCAGCCGTAGTCCCCCGACCCGTGGGTCTCTGGGTCCAGTGGGTGCAGCTCCCAGCTGGCAGTGTCCGCGCCCAGCAGCAGGTCAGCCACCGCTGAGAACACGTGCTGACCTGAGCCGACCACCAGGGGCGGAGGGGGGAAAACCCGAGGTACGACAGGGGGCGGGGAGGGTTGGGAGGAAACCCGTAGTTGCCTATTTAAGAGAAACGTAAGAAAACCGACGAGAAAAGGTCTGGGACACTCGTTTCAAAAGGTCTGGGACAATCGTCTACAGCACCAAGACGCGATGGTGCGGAGGCGGCGACCCACACGGCGAAGGCCTTACGTAAGGGGTACGGTACACGACAACCGCCCTTCCCCCTTCACCAACCGCCTTACACCCCCTCCCTCCCTCCTCTGCCCCCAACCCCGAATGCGGGCTCCCTCACCCACCCGTGTGCTGCTGCATGTGGTCGTACCGCCGCTGCCAGTCCAACCGGACCTCAACGGTCGAGCCGGGCTCCAGGGGGGCGTCCGTCACGTGGCACAGCGCGCCCTGCGTACGACAACACAGGCGCTCAGTCGCACCTCAGCCCAGGGGTGCGTGTGGCCTAAGCCGGCCATCTGGCCCGCATGTTGCATCTAGCTCCACCACTGGGGTGTGGGTACCCCCGACGACCTCCGAGCCTTCTCTCCGGCCCCCCCCCTACATTTCCCCAGTCACGTTACCGGTTCTTTTATGCATCCCGCCCCCCCGTGCAAGCCTGTCCTTTTCGCGTCAAAGGTTTTCATGCCACCCCCCCCTGCAAGCCACACGACGGTAACGGAAGCTCGCCAGTGCCGCTTAGTAATGTATCACATCTCCACGATAACGGTCGGTACCCGGGCTGGGACGGAAACGGAGCCGGGCTGCACCGCGCCTGGCCTCACCATGTCTCAGTCCACCAACCCGGCTCGCCGTCTTACGCTTCACACGCCACCGCACACTCCTTTGTTTCCTTCCCTTCAAACGGAAAGCAAACAAGCACGGATACAAGTGTTCGAGCATGCAGGCCACATCTATGCGGGCCAGCTATTACACCCATGTCGTGTAACCGGTCTTTACGCCACCCCTCCGGTGCAAACACAGGGGTGGGGCCGCGCTACGCTCCTGGTCCAATCCTCCAGTCCCCCGCAATCTAGGGTGGCGCTACCCAGCCCACCCGTTGGGCCCCACCTCCTTCCATAGTACGGCAGTGACCCGCACGACAACGGTCGTACCGTCGGGTTGAGTGGACGCCAGCTGGCCTGCGCCGTTGTCCAACCAACCCGTTAGTACGACATTGGGATCGCGGGTGCCCGAGCGTGACGCGGGGCGGGACCAAGAGGGCGGGGTGACGGGGGGCAGGGACCACATGCTTTGCGAGCGGTGCGCGAGTCTCAACCCACCCGCCATCATCCCATCCCTCCACGTCGCCCTGCCGCTGTGCCTCAACCACCCACCCTATTCAGCAGGCAGCAGCTGTTTCTTGCGTTCTTCGGTTGTGTCCTTTGTGTCCTGCGTCCCGACCCACCCTTTCACCCTCTCACCCACCCACCTGCCCACCGGCGCAGCTGCAGGGCGCTCCTCCCATACCTTCCCACACCTAGGGCTATCCTTTCGTACCTACCCCCCCTAGGGCTGTCCTCCCATACTCCCACCCACCCTGATCGCACGGCTGTCCACCGCTCTCCGGGAACATGGGAGTGTCTTGCAGGTACACCTCGTACCGGCTCGGTGGGGCTGCTGCCGCCCCGCCAACTGGTGCTACTGCTGCCTTTCCACCATCCCCGCCCTTGATGCTGCTAGAACTGTCCTTGCTCCTATCCTTGCCGCCCTTGGCCTCAGAGGCTGGGTTCTGGGGAGCCTCAGCTGGCGCGCAGCTGGTTGGGGCGGGGGCGCGCCGGTTAGGTTTCCCAGGGGATCCAATTTTTGGGTTGATGCTAGTGTGTTAGATGCGAGCTTCTAATAGGATACGTTTCGAATGCGTTGAGAGAGGTGAGAGAGGTAAGGTGCGGTGCGGGCACGTGCAGCTGGGCACGTGGATGCCAGGATGGAGGTCAGGACGGCATGTGGGCCAGGGTGGAGAAACCAGCGGCGTGTAGCGGGGCTAGCCGCTGGCGCACCTCACGACAGCTGTGGTCAAAGAGCGCATATAGGCATCCTGCTGGCACAGGCAGAGGCCGGCCCCTGTGGCGTCATCATCGTCCATGTGTTTGGTGTACTGGTAGTCGCGACGGCAACGGCGTGGAGGATTTCTGGACGAAAATATATGGATTATAAATATTTTTACATGCAAGGATGTTTGGATGCCGCACTTGAGATGATGTTGGTGGCCGATGCCGTGGACGTGTCGGCATTCCCGCCCAATGAATATAGGTAGATGGCAAACCGGCAGGCGAGGAGTACGGTCGCGGCAAATCCACCACATTCCTTTAGACACCCTGTGACCCATATCGACAGTTTCTTTCCGCTTGCCGCCGACGCCTTCCATCCCTGTGCACCATGCTCGCCGGCCTTGCGGCACTGCGGCGCTCCGCTCAAAGCGGCGAATCTTTGCTAAATGTCGCATGTAGGTTTCTCAATAATTTGCATGGCTTAGGTGCATGCTCCGACACTGAGCCATATAGTTAGGCGTGACAAGCGTTGGTACGCTGGTTTCTCATTGTAAGTTATTTAGAGCCATGGATCTCTGAAATAAGCATATCCAAAATGAGCAGGTGCAAGCAGGACAGCTCTGTGGAGCAACATCTCCTCCAATGGGCAAGGGTTGAGGGCATCCAGCAGCTACAACAGGCCAGAAGTGCACGCAACGACCATCCTTTGCGTCCGCAAAGATGATATGGTGCGCTTCGGGGGTAATGTGGCCTGGCGTCTCGGTTGCTGTGCCATGATGCATTGCGTCCGACACTTACCACACGCAATTTGCGGCGCCAATCCAGGTGGTCATGATTGGGGATGGCCAGGTGTCTGTCGGGTCCATCACCGTCAAGCCAAATGTCAAGAAAGTGCGCCGAATAGGCGAGGGTGTGGTCGCCGGCTTTGCCGGTGAGCTGCTGGTGACGGAGGCCGTCATTCTGTCTGCAGCTGCAGTCAAACAAAAAAAGGGCAGTTAAACATGAAAGCGCATTATGCCGCAAACTGGTGCTGGCGGGTTCGTGAAGGACTCCCAGGGAACGAACCACGGGACGGCCTACGCCAGCCCGCCGCGCGCACAGCCCCTACAACCTGCCAGCCAGCTGACCGCACTGCTCTCATGTCCGTGAAGACTACCATATTACCACGTCCCTATGGGGTGATGCAACCGAACCTCCGTCTGCCCTGACCGCCTGATGCAAGGACCCGCTGCCGCCCTGGGTCGCGAAAATGCGAATCTGCAGGGACTGCTGCTGATGGGCTGTCGCTACTGGAGCGACTGGAGATGAAGCTGGAGGAGCACCCGGGTGAGGCCGGGTGAGGGGCTAGCGAGGAAACAGGTGGAAACGATATAGAAGTAAGGAATGGGGGGCGCTAGTGGTGGTGGTAAAGGGGTAGCGAGGGCAGTTTGATGTGACGGCCTAGTAGGAGGGCCAGCAGCATCGGGTACATGCAAGGTGCTTGTTGTTGTGGCCGGACGTGGGGGCATGGACGGATGTGGCCCATCGGTCAGTATGCCCTCTCTCCCCCCCACGCACACCTCGTTGGCCGTCTTCCCAGCCCCTGCTCCCGACCCTGCTGCTCCGTTGACCAACACGCGTCCCTACGCTACCCCTGCTGCGCAGGCCAGTTGCTTCGTGCGGCTGTGGAGCTAGCCAAGCAGTGGCGCCAGGACAAGGCGCTCCGGTTCCTGCAGGTACGTGGTACGTGGTCTGCCTGCGGGGCCCGCCAAGAACACCCGGTGACACGACATGGGAAGTGGACAGACGGGGGACAGGGTGGGGGGTCCAGCAGGGCTCGGGATTGGGGGGACAGGGTGGGGGCGACAGGGCCGGGTTTCGCCGGAGGGGCGGTCCAGGGAGGGGTTAAGGGAGTGACGAGCACGAAGGGTGATGCCGCCGGGAGTCCAGGAGGACTGGATCCTGGCTTGGGCTAGGCGCCGGGACTGAAGCTTGAGGGCCGTGGAAGTCGGGAGTTCGGAAAGGGCCCCTTGGCGTTGGTGCCAGGAGCGAGGCGGAGGCATTAGTGGCAGCCGGACCGAAGTGCGGCTACCGGGCCCCCTCCTCCGGGTTCCCTGCTGGCTTCCTCGTTCTAGGCTCCCACCACCCGCACCTAAAAAGCACTAGGCGACGACAGCGGTCATCGCTTGTTCGGCGTCATCAAATGCGGTGCGGGGCTTCAGCATCAACCTCCGCCTCGGGCCACCGTCTCCCGACCCCCGGCTGCAGTCCCCTGCGCCCTGCTCTGCCCCTCCCAACTCCTCCGTCCCACCCATCCACCGTCCGACAGGCTGAGCTCCTGGTGGCGGACGCCAGCACCACCCTCACGATATCCGGCAACGGCGACGTGCTTGAGCCGCACGATGGAGTCATGGGTGGGTGGAGCCGCGAGGGGCGCGGGGTGTGAGGTGGGAGTGGGAAAAGCGAGGCGGCGGGGGATGAGGGCGCGGAGGGCGAGGGGAGCTACGCAGCGATGGGTGATGGGTGACACATGGGTCGCAGTGCAAGGGACAGCAGCGCTGCGTGCTGTGTTGGCGAAGGGAGTATCCGTCGTAGTGGCTACCAGGCTGTGGGGAAGGTTGGGGGCACGCGGCAAGGGGTACAGTGTGATGGGAACATCATCAGAGGTGTATGTAGAGGTGGATAGCGCAATCAAGCAAGCGCAACGCGGCCAGCCATGGGATACCGCTGCCAGGACCGGATGGCAGCAGCGTGGTCGGCAGGATGGCACCGGATGGCACCAGCGTGGACCGGATGGCAGCAGCGTGGTCGGCAGGATGGCACCGGATGGCACCAGCGTGGACCGGATGGCAGCAGCGTGGTCGGCAGGATGGCACCAGCGTGGACCGGATGGCAGCAGCGTGGTCGGCAGGATGGTACCAGCGTGGACCGGATGGCAGCAGCGTGGTCGGCAGGATGGCACCAGCGTGGACCGGATGGCAGCAGCGTGGTTGGCAGGATGGTACCAGCGTGGACCGGATGGCAGCAGCGTGGTCGGCAGGATGGCACCAGCGTGGACCGGATGGCAGCAGCGTGGTCGCAAGCCATCGCACCTGCACATCATCCGCCGCGGCCGTCATTCCACGCTTCCTGCCGCCGTGGAAGCCGTTGTCGCACCTTCCACGCACTCCACCCGCACTCCACCCGCACTCCACCTACCCGTTTCGCAAGCTGCGTGTGGCTGGGCTCGTGACGCTAGCTGCCTCCGAGGCCGATGTCGCCCCCCCCGCCCCGGTGTACACCCCGCCACCGACTGCATCGCGGGCTGTGCACACAGTGTGACCCTTCGTTCCCCTGCACCCTCCTCTGCCCACCTCCGTCTTCCTCTGCCCACCTCCTGGTTTCGCCTCAACCTCTTAACTCCGCCGCCGCGCAACCCGGCGGATTCGTCTTCATCTTGGACTCCGGATCGACGCAACCCCGGACCGACCCTCCCCTCCAGCGGTGGGATCAGGAGGGAATTTCGCGCTGGCCGCCGCCCGGGCGCTGATGGACGTACCGGGCATGGACGCGATGACGATTGGTGAGAGGGTCAGGGGCCGGTTTCGGAGCTAGCGGGCGGGGATGCGTGAATGGTTGCGCTGGCTGCTTGCACCTTACTAATTGTTGCCCTCTGGCCCTGCCCTTTTGTCGCGACCCACGCAACCTCACCAGCCGTACACCATGTTCCCTCTCAAACGCATATATTGTACAGTAGCCACGCGTATGCTGTACGGCAGCCACCCACGTCGCCCAGATCTAGCGCTCGAGACCTGCCGCAACTTGTGCAGCATCCGCATGCGTTCTGACCCACCTGCTCCCACACGGCAAGGCCCGTCCACAAGTGCCGCCTGCGTGTCACCGCAGACACATCATACACGCATCGCGCCCCCCCCTCCCGCGGTTTTTATACACCCCCTCCCTCGATTTTTCTCGCATCCACGGGTCTTCCTCAATACCCCTCCCTTGGGGGCGGGGGGGGGCATTTCTCTTACACCCCCTCCCTCGAAAACCGCCACGCCCATCCCGCCGCCATTCCTGCTGCCTCCACCTCCTGCTGCCCCCCAGGCAAGAAGTCTATGAAGATCGCTGCCGACATGTGCATCTACACTAACGACAACTTCACTATTGAGACGATACAGGTCACGCTGCCCGGCGCGGCCGGGGCCGCCGGCGCCACGGATCCAGCTGTCAGCGGCGCCCATTACCCCTGACGCGTGTTACTGCGTGGTGACTGCTGCTAGCGAGTGTTTTTTCGCCGATTAACGGTTCGCAGTCGGTAGCGAGCGATCGACGTGGCTGAATGTATGGAACGACCCAAAGTCGCGGCAGCGGTAGCTAGTGCAGCAGGTGGTTTGGGCTAGGTCCGGTGGCGGTGTCGGCGGCATCGATGCACAGCAGGGCCATCCGATCGATGTATGTGCGCTTACGTACGATGCGGCCGGGGCGGGCGGCTGGATACCGAGCCGAGCCAGCTGGCTATACAACTACCTAGCCTGGTATAGGTAGGTGCAGCACAGGCTCGCCGGGTATGTTAGCGTGTAAACCTAGCGAGGGTACCTAGCGCAACTACCTAGCTACCTAGCTGGATGCAAGCTGACAGTGCGTGCGCGGTGGCTCAGTGCTGCTGGCATGTACGTGCTGCAGGTTGAGCAGAGCCCACGGTGCGTACATGGCGCGATTGTGCACTACCGCTGAATGGATGGATGGTGCGTGGTGTGACCGGGCCGGTACAACTGCCGGATTGTGGTGTGACCGGGCCGGTGCTACTGCTGGATTATGGTGTGACTGGGCCGGTGCTACTGCCAGATGGTGGCCTGACCAGGTGCTACTGCCACATGGGATGCTGCTGGATGAACACTGCTGGTAGCCTAACCAGGTGCTACTGCAGGATGGTGGTGTAACTGGTCGATGGTACTACTTCGTTCTGCAGCAATCCTACTGCCACGTGTTCGCTTTACAAACACGCAGGTGCACTCTCTATGGTATCTTCCGCCAGCCAGAGACATACGTAGATGTGTAGTGGTATGTCCTCTCCTCTGGGGAGGGTGGCGTAATGCTTGTCCTCCACGCAGGTACGGTACTGCAGGTGCCCTCCAGTGCTCTCACAGGACGTCACAGGCAGGTAGGTAGGGGCCACTGTTATCATAGGCGAGTAAGCCTGCCTTCATAATACTCATGTCGAGCCAAGGGGCACTCCCACCGGACCTGACTTGCTCTTGAAAGAGGCGGCCCATGCCGTCTACCCCGCCGCCGCCAGCAGTGGTCAGCCCTGGAGTTGATAGATGTGCACACCTCCGAAGTGACGTCTTTTTGAGAGTTCTTCATGTTCTTTGCTTGTGTTCAGTGCTCACTAGGTAAGCAGGTCAAGTTAGTGACTGGCGCACGTGCCCGGCCGCGGTCCTTGCTGATACGTCAAACAAAGTCTACCCTAAAGTCGTCGTGAGCGACCCGCGGCCACAGCATTACGCCAGGTACTACAAGTTCAAGCCCTTTATATCTGTCCGGGTCAAAACTTTTAATTCGATATTCAGCCGTCTTTCTGAATATGCCGGAAACAGCTGTTTCCGGCTGAAAATTCGTTTCCAATTGCACTTTTGCGCACCCTTTTTCTTGCAAATACTAGGCATCTGGGTCGCCATTATCGCCATGACGCCTCGTTGTACGCGAGGGAGTGGAAGCCTTGCGGAACATTTTGGTTTTCGACGAGATCAGGTTTCCTGAAAGGTTTCCCGCGCGAAGAGCATCATCCTCGTCGTCGCTATAGTCATACAACCCACTCATTTCATACGCGGAAAGGGCATAGCCTGTTAGATTAATATATGGATAAACAAAAGACAATCTAAAATGTCGAGGTAACATGTGGTTTGGATCCGTGTCCGGTCTGTGTGCTGGACGACTCGTATGCGTTCTATTTAGGGAATGAGGCTGAGGTTTTTTTGCAAGTTTTCATAACCCGGGATGTGAAAATAAGTGCGAAACCAGTTTCCCGGCTGGTAATGTGAACATCGGCTTAAAACTGATTTCCGAGTTGAAGTCAAACTTAAAGACACAGTTTCGGTCATGTGTAAATGGCCCCTTACTCACTACCGAATGTCGTGTGGCAGAAGTAGCGGTGCATTCCGTAGTCGGCAAGAGCCTCGCCGGAGTGTAGCCGGCAAAACAAGACGGTATACGTATTTCGTATGTATGGGTATTCGGCGTATATATGTCTGGTAGGCACATCCGCCAGTTTTAGCGGAACAGGATAATAGCGCCGTATTCGGAGGCTATACACGTGGCAGACCTATACATCTCGTCCGTGTGGGTTCTATCTGTTTTAGGTTCGTCCCCCTGCCATTTGCTTGTCGACTCCCTTTTGTGGCTGCTCTACGCGGGCGTCTTCTTGTCACCCTTTCCCGCTGCTGTTTCGTGTGGGTTGTGCGTTTTGTTTTGTGGTACCTGGCGGCCGTGAAGTCGGTTGGCTGTGCTGTTGCGTCTTGGCTGCTGCTTTGGGCAGGGTGGCGTCTTTGTGCCTTTCGAGGCTTTCCTGTACGTGCTCCTCGGGGTTCAGCCCCGGCTGTCGTATGGTGAGGCCCGGCATGCATGAGCCTTTCTTCTTGTCATGCTGGGTTCGCCCGGGCTTGAGGACACTGTAACAGCTCATCATCATCAACATGCTGTAACATTTCATCGTCATCTGCCCACATTTTGTACATACGTCCGTAGCGTGAGGCTTAGCTGTCAGCGATAGATCGTCCAGATACGGACGACCAATTGCGCAATTGCGACCCAAAACTACGAACAACATTGGGTTTGAGGGACCTGCCAAATCCTGCTGATCATTGTTTTCAATATCGAGAAGTTACAGTGTCCTCAAGCCCGGGCGAACCCAGGACAAAAGAGGGGCCCATGCGTGCCGGGCCTGCCTCACGCACCACACATAATACGACAGCCGGGGCTGAACAGGCTGAACTCAGCAGACGCCCCGACAAGCACACGAAAGCCTCGAAAGGCACAAATACGCCACCCTGCCCAAAGCAGCAGCCAAGACGCAACAGCGCAGCCAACCGATTTGCTTCACGGCCGCCAGCGAGGCAGGCAGGCCCTGCAGAACGGGTCCCGGAATTGGCAATAGACGTGCATGCTTGTTTCCCGTTCATTTAGAAACGTTAGTGTCCTCAAGCCCGTGCAAACCCAGGACAAGACGATCGAGGGGCCCATTGGGCCTATGCATGTCCGTGGCTTCACCACGTTCACCATAGGAGAGCATGGCATGCAGGGGCTGAATGAACCCAGCCAGCAGACGACGCCCCCAAGTGCACACGGAAAAAACGGCGGAAAATCTCCGACATCATTGGGCGAGTTTAACGCACATGTACACACATTACTTGCTTGACGCTCTAGACCCTCGGCGTGGCTGGATACATGGGGGCACCCTCAAGCCTGACATGCAGCCAAAACTTGAATCAATTTTTACCTCCATCCCACCTTACCTCCACGCACCGACCCCGCCCACAGCGAGCAATGCCGGCGTTCGGAAAATATTAAGCCCATATTACAACAAAGCCCACAAAAGCCCAGGACAAGAGGAGACAGCTACCAAAGAACCAGAGCCCAGTCCGAGGCTGGCTCGGACTGGGCCGGCCCCGGAGAGAATCATCACTGCCCGAGGTGCAGCAAGCAAGGGCGGGCACGGCGGCCAACGCATCCCCCGCTGGTCCACTATGCTAGCGCCCTCAAACCAGACATGACAATACATGAGCACGTACGGTAACACATCCGTCCTATCCGTCCCCTTTCACCGCTGCTTTTGTATGGCAGCATGTGAATGCGTTCCTTCAATTGTCGACATTTCAAGCAATGCATGCAGCCCTAAGCTTGGGCCTTGAGCACACGTCTCCCGTAGTAGTACGGATACGTGTGCTGGCGCGTACCGTTTTACAGTCAAACCTTAGTTTGTAGGCCGCGACCATGGGCGGGCCGGTCAGCCTAATCTTTCAATTACATACCGGTATGTACGTAAGTGGCTGCCCAGAGTGGTTGGTAAGATTATTATCCTTCAGCTCAAGCGCTGACCTTTCAAGGCTTTGCGTGCACTTAGCTTGGCGCGACAATACAGCTATATGAGGGAATGGTCTGAACGCAAACATAAACGCTTTCCCATTCTTGAAACTGCTTGCGGCGAAAGTTTTATGACTGCATATTGTTCATCTAAACCGAGAACCTCTCGGGGGGGGTGGGTGGGAAATAATAATAATGGAATGTGTCTGCCCGTCCCTGCCCGTCCGTCGTTTTTCCTTAAATGGACGACAGGACCATTTGCCGTACGTGGGACGTTACGGTTGCGGCTTTTTGAGTGCCTGCCATAAAAGCTTTCACTTGTTGAGGTGTATTGTAATCGTGAAATTCCAGTTGCACCTGATTTGCGGGTATCATAAGAAACGGTGAAGGTGTGATAGCAGCGACGACGACCGGCGTGCGTGCTTGCTGGACGAAACTGCGGCGGACCGGGTACCAGCCGCCATATACCATTCTTTCAAAAGGATTAGATAGAGGATGTGGTCCCCCGCTGTCCCATCCGCCGCTATCGCCTGCTGCGCATTTGGCAGTGACAAGGCTGAAGACGGGCTGTGGTCCTCTCGCGCGCCGTCCCCTTGGTATGGGAAATCGGATCCCAGCCTTGGAAACTTCCGGATAAACAAAAATATCGTCATAGCCCCAGTGGTTCATGGCGGTTCCATGGCTCCACTGCTCGGCGGGCAGCAGCCGCGGCGGCTGTCGTCCAATTTTGCAACTTCTCTGGCCGTTTCCCGGTCGATCCGAGGAAAAGAGGCAGTAAAGTTTGGAAATGGGACGGCAATGCTTATTGGCGCTGGCCAGCAGCTTCGGCTCCAACATCCCGCAGCACCGCTCGTCCTGCCGCCGTCTGCTACCGCTACGGACTACTACTCCTGCTTTGTCGCCGACAGGTCGGCCGCAGCTGGTGCAGTTACCCTAACAGCGCACGCTGCTAATAACCAGCAGGAGCAGGACGACTACGGCAGTTTGCAGGTAGCAACAGCGGGGGCGGCGGCATTGCTGCATCCCAATTCCTTGTTATTGGGAGCTGCGCAGGAGCCCGTCGCAGCTACCGCCGCAGCCGCCTTCGCCAGCCGCCTCATTCTCAGCAATAGCGATGGTGACTACCGACGACTGCCAGCTGAGCACAGCAGCAGCGGGCAGCAGCTGCTGGAGCAACACCAGTTACTGAAGAACCATCATCACCATCATCATCAGCATCATCATCATCAGCAGCAGCAAATGTGTGCCACCGAATACGCAGGGCTACTCACGGCGACGATAGATGGCCCTTCCAGCGCATCGTCAGCGGCGGCTTGGAACAACTTTCAAAATAAGCAAGCTGCTGCAGGCCTGCGCCTAACCCAGCAGCAGCAGGCTGATGCTCCTGCCGCTGCTGCCTCCAGCTTCGTGCTGGCACCGCAGCGCACTGCCTCCACGGCAGCCTCAGCAGCAGCTGGTGGCCTTGCAGCGGCAGCATGCACCCTGTGGGGTGGCGGCGAGCAGCGGCAGCAACAGCAACAGCAGCAGTGGGCGTGCATCGATGACCACCGGGACATGGATGGGTCCGTCCAGCAGAAGCTCATGGCAGAAATCGAGGCAGCGCCGTGGCCGGTTTCAAAGCCATTGCCGTCGTCGCAGCCGCAGCAGAGCCTGGTGCGTCAAGGCAGTGACGTTGTTGTCGGCGGGCCGCTACATATGCTGGCGGCGGGGGGCCAGCAGCAGCTTCCGACCCTACCTGCCGCCCGTGCTTGCCTTCCGTGTTTGGTTTCTAAAGCAGACGGTGTGTTCGGATCCTCTGCCGAAGCGAGGTTGATGACCACGAACGAGCAGCAGCAGCCAACAGCTGTTGCCATGACGCAGGCGTGGCCGAGGCCCTTGCAGCAACTGCAGCTGTTTCCGACAACAGCCGCTGTGCAGCAGCTGCAGCAGGCATCATCATCATCGTCACCTCGGCAGCAGCAGCTGCCGTCCATGCTGCTGCCAGGTATTGGCGCGGCGGCGACGAGTTCGCCGCAGCTGGATTATTATCGCTATCGGCCGGTTCAGCAGCAGCTGCAGCTTTGGCCCGCTGCCGCCGCTGAAAACTCAGCACAGCAGCTACCGGCGGCTTCTTCAGCCGCAGCAGCGAGCCGCACCAGCTTCGGCACCTCATCACTATCAGCAGCAGCGGCTTCAGATTTGGGTTTCGGAAGCTGGAAGCTGGATGGGCACCCCGTCAGGCCGGTGTCGATGCAACAGCAGCAGCAGACGGGCTTCGCACGCTTGCAGCAGCAGCTGCTGCTGGGTGAGGATCATGCGATGGACGGCGGGATGCTGGATGCTGCTGCGGCGGCGGCTGCGGCTACTACTGCTGCGGTTGCTGCGGCGACTGCGGCTGTTACTGCAGTAGCTGCTGCCGCTGGCATGTCGTCGCCAAATGGGGCCTCGACGTGGTCGTCGTCGCCGGCACACCGCGGCCAGGAGAAGCAGAAGCAACGTGTCGTGGCGGCCTTCCCAGCAGGAGCAGTGGTGGATACAGAGCTACTCATCGCTCCTGTCCTCCCCACTGTTGCCGGTGACGACACTGAGGTCCAGGGAGGGGGCGAGGAGAAAGCATTTTCCGCCGGTGGGAAACCTGTTGGTGGGTCGTCGCAGAGCAGCAGCAGCGGAAGGGCTGCTGCCGCCACAGCTAGAGGCGGTCGCGATAGGCGTCGTGGTGGCAGTAAAAGGGCAAACGCTGTCCACCTGAGGGCCCTTCGCCTGGCATTCGAGCTGCCTGTTGCTGAGGCCGCTAAGACCCTGGGCATCAGCGGCACGAACCTGAAGCGCAGGTGCCGTGAGTTAGGAATTCGCCGCTGGCCGCAGCGGAAGCTCGCCTGTCTGCAACGCATTTTGGAGGCGGCGCATGCGGACTCGTACGTCTCAGACGAGCAACGCGGGGTAGGTGGCTCTCTACGTGTGCACGTACCAGCACGTGCATGTGCATTTAGCTGGCTTAGCACGCAAGTAGCACAGAACCTGTCAAGCAATGCGTTCATCACTCATCATGCATGCACGTACGCACCGCCGCCTGCTGCCTTCTGTCTGTATATACATCTCGCTTCGTCTTGCTTGTCTCTTTCACCTTACTTCATCCGTGCGTCCTCTCGCCCGCCCGCCGCCTGCGTGCTTGCCTCGGCTGCCGCCGCCGCCACGCAGATAATTCGGGAGAGTGTGGCCCTAAACCGCAAGATGATCCTGGCAAACCCGGACGCGCCGCTTCTGCCCGCCTTCAAAACCCTGAGGCGGGCGCAGAACATGCTGTCCCACGATGCCGCTGCCAGCAGCGGTGAACTGTCTAAGCTGACATCCCTTCTCGCGGTTTCCCTCGTCAAGTAAGGCCGATAGCGTGTGTTCGCACACACACGCACTCTTTTGGTGCAGGCTTATTACGTACTTGATGAGCTACGCAAGATGTACGTATAATATGATATGCATGCCCATCCAGCAGCCAAGATAGATCGACGATCGGTGTCCAATCGCTCGTTACGTTACGTAGTTACGTATGTAGCTACGCATACCCTGCCTAGCTACCTGCTGCTGCCCCCAGGCTGCTATGCTGCTGGCTTCGTTACTTGCTTCCTTGCATGCTAGCTATGCGTCGATCGCACGCAGTTAGCTAGGATGACCTAATAAGCATATTAGGAGATAGAGTGCATGGATCCAACGGAGGATTATTGGCGCAAGCAAGATGATGTATGCATGATGGTTGCCTGTGTGCACGGAATAGTACCAGGCGGGCGCGCGCGCGAAGCGTTTCGCTCGTTCCCACCAAGTGCGTGCACGCATGTGATGACGATGTGCCACGATGTGCGTGGTACGTACGTACACATATACGTACGTATGTATTCAGAGCGAGGATGGACCGGCATGGCCGGCTTGCTTGCATTGCTTCGATGATTATTCCTGGCTCAGAACTTAGCACTTGCTTGTTATAAACTAAAAGCGTAGCATGCAGTAACCTTCCTATACATCGATCTGCGTGGTAGGAAGCAAGCGCTAGGTTAGGTAGGGGGCGTGCGCGCGCGGGGGCGAGCGCGCGGCAGCGGCGCGCGGCGGCGGCGGGCTAAACTGTCCCGGGCGGCGACGGCGGGAATTTTTTCTTGCGCCTAGCCAGCCAAAATGAATCACATTAGGTGGGTGCGGGATTTGTGGTGCGGCTTTGGTATTGACGACTTAAAGCCTAGTCTCCCGGCAATGATGATGCATATGTGTATGCGTGTCGCCCTGCCTAAGTACGTACGCTGTCGATGATGCATGATGATGACGGAGTGCCTAGCGCTACGTATATACGTACGTATGTAGGGTGCGTGCGTGGCGTCATTTAAGATACAAGGTGGACATCGGCCCGCCCAGAGTTGATAACAATGATAATAATGATCAAGTGATGATGCTGTGGCGCGCGCTCGTACATGTGTGCGCGCACACGTATATACAAGTAGTTCCGGATGGAGAAGTGAGGTAAATAAATCCGATAGTAATATTTTGCCACGTAGAGATTTGCTTGCTTGTTTGCGTGCTACCCGCCGTCCACTGAGGTGTGTGGATGTTTTCAGTTTATCTACTGGGATGCAGAGGAGCCATGCACTTCATTGGTACAAGTTGATGATCGTACGTACACGTTAAAAGGTTTCGCACTTACTTCGTGCCCATCGTGCACGCACTTACTTGCGGTTGTCGCTGCTCGATGAATAGCTGTCGTGGTAGTAGCGACACTATTTAGAGGTATTAAAGCAGGCATCGACCGATCGAACACGTGAGTTTACTTGCGACCGCGATCGATGATAACGACATGCCCGCCGCGCGCCGCCCATGGGCACGTTCTGGCCACCCATGTACCTTGCTTCTTTTTTTCTTGCCCCCGGGCGGATGGGCGTGTCCTGCTCGACCGCTCGGAGGGAGCTTGTGTTTACTTGGACGAAAGGCGGCGCGCGCAGCAGTTGTGTTCTGGTTTGTACGTTGTATGTGACATGGCGGCGCTCCACTACTACTGCTGGTTTCCGGTTGAGGGTCTGCTAGCTGTGTTGGTGGTCGGTTCCTGATAGGGGCACTAGCTACAGCGCAAATTCCCTCTGCAGAGCTGCTGCTGGCTGCCGCTTTTTTCCTCGACCTCTGTCTGTTTACTGCTGGTGTCTGGTGATTTACGGTCGGATGGTGCGATGCGGCTGGGCTTCTGCCTCTTTCGTCTCCTTCGTTCAGCAGTGTCCGGCGGCGCATCGGCCGATCGATGGTTCTACCTGCCTTATGGTCTGGGGCCCACGCACCGTAACAAGTACTACTTCGTTACTAATTCGTTAGTCATCGTTAATCATTGTACTTACTAGCTGCGTGCCTTCTTGCGTCATGTCGTAGCTGCTCCTTGGGCATGCAGGCTGCTGATGTATACCCTTGTATACCAGTCCAAGTCCAAGCTTGGGTGGTAGTGGGAACTACAGGCCGGTAGAGTACCAGGTCCAAGCCGCCGAGCGAACGCAATAATCCAAACGCGCTCCGTAGAAAATGCGCTTCGTGTTCTAAGCATCCCACAGGGCCCCCTTCTCGGTTCATTCAGATTTTTGTAGCGGTTACAGTGCGTTCCAGACCAAGAGGTAGAACCAGATATGCTTGGTTGTGAGCAGAGAATACTCCAGTCAACTCCAGAATCGGACATGTTGAGCACGCTGTGAGCACGTTCAAAATCTGACTTAAAATCCCATGGGGAAAGGGCGCCATACAGATGAACTCTGCTTAACTCCATTTCGGCCGGATGGATTTTACTCGGTTCGCGTTTGGTAGGGTCGTGAATCCGCATACAAGCGGGCAGCTGCAACTCCGCAGCAACGGAACCCACCATGTGTTTCACAGGGTGCGGACTCACCCACCCACCTCTGCAACAACTTCCGGGGACCAGACTAGGTACGGTAATCGTTACAGTCTAGGGATGATACGCCGGCCGTCGACAGGTTCGAACGCCTGTTCACAAACGTACCTAACGCGTCCCAAACCTTACTCGCGAAATGAGGGCCACGACCCGACACGACAGACTTGGGCACGCCGTTGAATTGTACGACGCTCGCAGATATGCATGTACAGAGCTAGCATGCAAACGGAGCGCGCATAGGGCAGGCTCGGCGGCGGCATAGGAGCCGTGAGAACACTGTCCGCGGAGCGTAGTGGATGCGAGCCCGTGGCTGGGTGCCGCGCGCAGACAAACAAAGCATCAAAGCGTGCGGCAGTCTTACTTGGCAATGGCGCCCCATGCGGCCAAGGAGCGGTGCTTACTACTCAGGTAGGCTCCGTCGCGTCAGCGGCACGGGTCTACATGAGGGAGCAGCCAACACGCTCGGATTGGCAGGCTGTGGAGGAGGGCCCCCAGCTGCACGGCCAGACTGGTACGATAAGCAAGCAGTCCGGTTGGTTCTCCCAAAACGTATCTTAAGCAGCACTCAGCCGATTCGGTCGAGTGGCGGGTTGGCCTACGATAATGGGGCAAGCCTGCCCGTCGGTGGAGTTGGACGTAGCGGCAATGGGGCCCAAGGCTATCTGTCAGCGACATGACTGTTGGCGGCACCACGATGGTGGGGTTTCGAGGAAGACCCGCCCCCACGATGGCGGGGTGGGCCGCAGGGGATTGTTGGCGAGAAGACCCGGTTACATGACATAGGACGGGGTGGAGGGGGCCGCTGTCCCTCTGAAAGCGAAACTAGGCAGCGCGACACATTAATAACCGCCTTCAGCACCTGGCCCCGCCCGGCTTACGTCGTGCTAGAAAGTGGGCGGTCGAGGCAGGTCGGGAAAGCGCAGTGACCACGACCCCTCACCCTCCTCCCCAGATCAGAAAGCATTGTGATGTGGTCGGGTAAAAGCGGATTAGATGCGGCGAACCGACACACCGCAGCAGGGGTCACTGGAGGCATGCTATTAAAGAAATTTACTAACCACATGGGAGGTCAGAGCGCCTCTCGCCATATCGTCATGCAGCGCCCGCGCCTCTGCCGCGAGTTGTCCTGCCCCCACCCACCCCTGCTCGAACCCCGCAACTCATCAGCAGCAGCCACCACACCCGGTATCCTGGCTACCACAGCCCTACTTGAGCAGCGCACCCACAAGTACATTGTGCCGGCTTCCCAGTCCCAGCCGCCTGTATCGGATCACCCAGGCAAACCAGTCCCAGCCGCCTATATCGGATCACCCAGGCAAAATACAACCGTACCACCGCACTGTGGCAACAGAACCCCGGATCACATTGCCGTTTTGGTGCTGACACCACTCTCAACCAGTCCGAGTGGCCCGACCCGGTCTCAGCTGGCCCGACCCGGCCCCTTCCCAGCCTCATTCCTCCCACCCCCACTTCCCCCCGACTTAAATTCCGCGCGTCGTGTTCGACAGCTGAGATGTATACCAGCTGGTGCAGCGGTACACCGCCGCCACCAGGATGCCCATTCACCAGGTGAGCCGGAAGCAGGACACCAGCGGCGGCACCACCAGCGCCCACATGAGCAGGACGGTGGACGAACTGCCGTACAACTTCATGTTTTGTGGCGGGTGTTGTAGGTCAGCGAGGTCACATGGCCTGGGGAGCAAGGAGGCCGACAAAGAACAGGCGGTCGATCCGAGGAGGACTGGGAGGTTGGGGGTTTGGCATAAATGTTTATTTCTAAAAACGCCACACGACATGGGTATGATAGTTGGCGCATGGTCTTCCAACACATAGTTGGAGCACTTGGATAGACTACCGAGAAACCTGTGGAAGCGGCCCGTCATAAAAGGAAAGGAATCAAAGGAATGTGTGGTAACCAGGCCGGGGGAGGGGGGCGACAGAGGGCAGGAGGCCGAGCCGCCGAGAAGGACTGGCTTGGAGGTTGGGGATTACAAACAAGAACCGGTTGCTCGACGAGTGTTGGACCCAGCCAGCTGTACACGCAGTACCCCCCCTGCGTCCATGCAGTGCACCCTCCCTACCTTTTACCCCCCTTCATGGTTCGGCAGTAGTGTCATGGAGATCTGTGTCGCACGGACCGCACACTGTCACCCATTTCGATGCTTCACAGAACACGCACTACCCATTCCTCCATTCCACTCTGCCCTTACCGCTCTCACCCCGTTCTTTACCCAACTGTTCCCATAATTGCAACCACAAGTTTCGAGTCTCCAAGAACCCGTAATGCCGTATTGTCCGCCGCCATACACTGCAGGACATATCAGGCAGACCGACCGTCAGCTCCCTCTCTTTCATCGTACCACCTCTTGACGCTTCGTTGCTTTCACCGCTGTACCTCCGTTTCGCTGCCTCACTCGCATCCGAACACCTCCCACCGCTCCCCTTCCCATATGCCTTGCTTGCGATGACGGCCCCGTCGTCGGTAACCGCTTTCCGCTCTGGTCAGGTGGCTGGGTTACCCCGGCGCGGGCTGGAGTTAGGTTTTGTCCTTCTCGACACCCTTGTTTGCGGCTATGAGCTTGTGGAAAGGTTGCAGCTCGTGTCATCACCGTGGTGTCTCAATACGATAGTAAGGCGGCGTGGTTCATGCCATATGACGGAAACAGACGCTCATTGTTGACGCCTGGTAACGTATGTCATCTCCACGGTAACGGTGTATATCCGACCTGGGACGGAGCCGGGCGTCACCGTATCCCGCCTCTCCTCACCAGGTCCCAATCCGCCAAACCGGCCCTCCGTTTTGCGCTTCACACGCTACCGCACATTAGTTTGTTCCTCTTTCTTTAACAGGTCGCCGACGAGCCACCTCCACAAGTTTCTAGACAATCAATCCGAGTGCGCCAACATGCGCTTACTTGTAACCAGGCGTCCGAAGTCTATGCGCCAACTATACTGCTCACGTCGTTTGAACAGGTATTTTTTCCAACCTGCGTCCTGCGTCCACGCTCCTTGCCCACCTGTCAGCGAACGGCAGGCTGTTATGGCTGCGAAGGCCCTGGAAGGGTGGGGGGGAGGGCAGTGGTGATGGCCAGCTCCCTCCCCTCCAGCACCCGCCGGTACAGCGGTTCCGCCTCAGCCAACTTGCTCTGAGCCTCGAGCAGGCCAGCCAGGCCGTTGACTGACACGAGTGTGTCCGGGTGGTCTGCACCCAGCACTCGCTCCCTGCCCTCCAGCGCCCGCCTGTACAGAGATTCCGCCTCAGCCAGCTTGCCCTGAGCCCTGAACAGGCCAGCCAGGTCGTTGACTGACACGAGTGTGTCCGGGTGGTCTGCACCCAGCACTCGCTCCCTGCCCCCCAGAACCCGCCGGCATAGCGGTTCCGCCTCAGCCAGCTTGCCCTGAGCCTCGAACAGGCCAGCCAGGCCGTTGACTGACCCGAGTGTGTCCGGGTGGTCTGCACCCAGCACTCGCTCCCTGCCCTCCAGCGCCCGCCTGTACAGCGATTCCGCCTCAGCCAGCTTGCCCTGGGCCCTGAATAGGCCAGCCAGGCCGTTGACTGACCCAAGTGTGGATGGGTGGTCTGAACCCAGCACTCGCTCCCTGCCCTCCAGCGCCCGCCTGTACAGCGGTTCCACCTCAGCCAGCTTGCCCTCGGCCTCGAACAGGCCAGCCAGGTCGTTGACTGACCCGAGTGTGGTTGGGTGGTCTGCACCAAGCACTCGCTCCCTGCCCTCCAGCGCCCGCCTGTACAGCAGTTTCGCCCCAGCCAGCTTGCCCTGAGCCCTGAACAGGATAGCCAGGTTGTTGACTGACCCGAGTGTGTCTGGGTGGTCTGCACCCAGCACTCGCTCCCTGCCCTCCAGCGCCCGCCTGTGCAGCGGTTCCGCCTTAGCCAGCTTGCCCTGAGCCCTGAACAGGTCAGCCAGGTTGTTGACTGACACGAGTGTGGATGGATGGTCTGCACCCAGCACTCGTTCCTTGCCCTCCAGCGCCCGCATATACAACGGTTCTGCCTTAGCCAGCTTGCCCTGAGCTTCAAACAGGTAGCCCAGGTTGTTGACTGACGCGAGTGTGGATGGGTGGTCTGCACCCAGCACTCGCTCGCTGCCCTCCAGCGCCCGCCTGTACAGCGGTTCTGCCTCAGCCAGCCGCCCATACAGTTGGCTGAGCCATGCAGCTATGAAGAGCTCACCCGCCGTGTCGTACGTCCATTCGGACTCCGCAGGCGGCACCTGTGCCACCGCTCCTGCGACCAGGGCGTCCTTGAGGCGGTGGGTCATGACGTTCAAGTCGCCAACGTCGTATCGAATGGCGGCCAGAATGCGGACCCGGTCGCTCTCTACACTGGCCTTAGCACTGCGGACATCCAAACCAATGAAGACCTGGGGGTGAGGGGAGGAAGGGATTGTGCCGGAGGTGAAACATGAAAGCGGTGTCAAAACAGTTGCATGTGATCCGATTACAATACGGCATATCTGTACGTCCGGCACCCTGACCTTACTTTCCACCAGCTCTGCCGTTTCAAACCATATGCATCCTGGGTTCCAATCCCCACACACGCACACACATCTCTGCTCTGGTTGCCCTTCTCCCTGCCCTGTTTCCGTTGCCCATGGTTTGACCGTAGTTTCAGCACGTCTCACAGCCGTACAACCACCTACCGTACCCCCTAGGGATATCCGACGGACCCACAGTCTCCTTCCCTGTACATCCGTTTCATAGCCTCATGCACGTCCCGATGACTGCTGCTCATCCCCCTCCGGCATGTCTTACGACCTTCTAACCACACTGCTCTCCCGCTCCCCCCCTGCTCTCCCTCTCCCCACCCGTTCTCCCTCCTCCCCCCTGTAAGCTGGGGTTCTTACGCCTTCCCGTCATCCGCGGTTACGCCTTTTCATGCTTACAATTGGTATCGAAGAAGATCCAGGGCAGAATAGCTATCAGCTTACACCCCCGTTCCCTCTCCCTCTCCCTCTCCCTCTTCCTTCCCTTCCCTACATGGCCTACTTAATGGGCGGGCCAAGCACGGTGTGTGTCCTCGTCACTACGGTAACCCCCTCTACTGTGCCCCCTTCCTCACCCCTCCCCGCGGCCCTCCTTGCAATCATCATTGAGGTGCTATCGACAGCTAGCCCTTTCGTCGCACACCCTCCACCACCCCCTCCCCCTTCCTTTGCCACCACGCCCGAACGCCCTACCCTGCATTCGGCCCTCTAGCCCTTGTCACTAGCCCCCTCCACAAATCTGCAATACCGACCTTATCGAGCTTCTTGAAGTAGAGTCCGTACGACAGCACCCTAAGCTTGTTGCCCGCCTTGCTGCTCTGCCACGCCTCGTACAGGCACCAGATGCGGGTGAGCAAGGCACCTTCCGGGTCCAGGACCATGAGGGTCTCCTGCGCGTCGTGGACCGCCTCCCACAGCGCCGCCAAATCGCCATTGTCCTGCCCAACCTTGTGCTGGTTCTGGGAGGTCAGCGAGCAGGCAAGGCAGGTGCGGGAGGGGCGGTTGGACCCCAGCAGGGCACTTACTTCTGTTGACTCCGGTTGGCAGGACATTGCGACCACAACCTTTCGTCATCCCAGATCCGCATGCTACTCACAATATGTGCGATCGCAACGCCGGGACCTGCGCATATGTTTAACCGGGCCTTATATGCTGTACGGCACATGTCGCAATTACTCACCACGGCAAACATGTCGAACCACACAAACACCTCGTCGGCAGCCAGGGGCGGCAGCGGCTGGCCGTCCTTCTGCCTCCACACCTTCTGCCGCTCAGGCAAAAAGTGTTTAACCACCATGTCCAAAGTCTCCGCAAAGGGCCGGGACCAGGTGTGGCTGATGAAGAAGAATGGCCGCCCCTGGGACACGGCCCCTCTCACTTCAAGGTCACGCGGCAGCAGCGGGTCCATGTCACGCAGCATCCAGTCAGTGAAACGGCACTCGTAGCGAGATGTCACCGGCTTGATGATCTGCCCAACCAGCTGCACCGAGGTTAGGCCGAGCTCACGGATCCTGTTGTCCTTGACAAACCGTTGCAGCCAGGCTAGGGACACCGCGCCCTGCGAGCAAACAGAGGGCAGGGGAGAGCAGGGGACGTGTTCGTTACGTTTCAGTTTTACCCAGCTGCGTCATCCAACCCCTATTTTTTACTGTCGCTCAGCCACTACCTGGACACTGCTGAGCGCACACAAAAGGCTTGGCTAGGTGGCCCCTCTTCAGCAGCTCCTCGGATGTCCCCTGGGGATGCGGCCAGAGCAGGCGCCTGGGGTACCAAGGTAGCCCTCATGGCTGAGCACCGAGCCGGAGTTCCTCAACGTAAAGTGAGACCGTATGCACCATACAGTATGCAAGGGCCGGCCGAGAGGCTCTAGAGCTACGCATGGACCCATCACACAGACCCTAGGGCGCAACCACAGCCAAACGGTTTGCCCAACACCATGATGGGATACTATCAGTCGATTTGTTCCATATCAGCGTACCATCCCAGCCGTGCAAGGGCCCTTACCTTCGAGATATGCGTGGCAGGGCGGGCCATCGCGCCGGCGTTGCCGCCACTGCGGTTCTCCTCGCATGAAACAGAAGCCACGAGCTCAGGCCCTGGTGCGGCTGCGCCATTGCCGGACGGTGCCTTAGCGCCAGTTAGAGCCTCCATTTCCGGCTAGCAGCCCTCAGATTTCCAAGGGCCTTGCCCCTAAGGACTTGTACATATCAATACAGGCTCTCCGGCAGATACCCAGCCTAGGAAGAGCTTCTCAATGCACCGTAGCCAGGCTGCATGCGGGGAATCGTAACGGCGCACACGGGCCAGGCCGCTGCAATCTTGACAAGCTCGCACGTTGTTCCGATACTCTTATACGTAGTGTATATAATCCTGCTTTGCAATTGCCACAGCTGTGCAGCAGGTAGAGGTCGAGTGTCGTGCAAATGCCCGTGCACTTCGACTTCATTCTTCACAATGAGGGATGCCTTTGATCACCATTTTCGTATCCAAGACGACGGTGGCTCCTTGGAGCTCACTGGCAAACAGTGGTCAATCGTCGCGACTAGGAGGACATTGGCGGTGATAGGAGGACATCGGCGAACAAACCCGATTGGCACTGGCGATGCGAGCCTGCCGCTGGTGGACGCCACTCCGCCGCCAGGTAGGTTGCCATGCGCACCCAGTGCGGCGTGGCAGGAGCCGCGTGTGGGGGATGCGACCACGGAGCAGGCGCACTGCCAGTGCTGGAGGCGGCCCACGGAACCGTGTGACCCTGTGTGGATGGCGGCGCAGCCGGCAGCTGCGAGCCCTACCCTACACCGCCGTCACTGAGGGCCGTCACTGATACACCGTGCGGCGGCTTGTGGCGCAGGTTGGCTGAGAAGTATGCGGGGTGTCCAGCTGTCCACGGTAGGTAGGTGACGACTGCGCTGGGGAGAGTGCTGGGCATTCTGTCACTCGACGCTATGGGCGGGGCCTGGACAGGAGGTCCTGGAGGCGAGAAGATACCGGTATATTACCGGTATTGCCCAAGTCTAGCAACCAACACCCAACACCGTTCCCAAAACTCGTGTCGTTGTGGATACGGGTGAGCAACGATAGCAGGGTTGGTTTCTTAGAGATCCGCTGACCATGGCCGCCGACATGTGAATCATCCTAAGACATGCTTTAAGGTTGCATGCGTGGCATGCAGCCCGTCCTGGAACATTCCACCCAGAATCCTTCCGTGGTGTCACCGTCAAAAAACGCTGTTTTCCCAACAGTGCGCTTTCTGATGATGAATGCGCAGTATGGTGCGTAACCCGCCAGCCTGCACCTGCCTGCACTCGGGCGGGTGGGGTAGCAGCACCGGATGACGGGGCTGGCAGTGCTGGCAGCCGGTGCATTCCGCTGTGTAAAGCACACGGCATTTCCCGCTTAGCAACACAGCGCACCTCTGTTCATTGCATTGGAAACGGCTGAAGCAACCCAAGATCTCGCGCAGCCCTGGCGCAATGCACCCGCGCCGCCACCTCACTTGTAACGATCCCAGGACTGCCAGCTCTGCCCGCCTGGCATCGAGTCCCTGTAGCAGCACTGGGACCAAGGCTGCCTGTCAGCAATGGCAGCAGCAGCGTACCCGGCAGCCAAATAGCCGCGTGTACACGTGCAACCCACCCGGGGTCCCCACTGTGACGACGCCTCACTCGGCGGGTCACATGTGCACGGCACAGATGTACGACAGCGATGACTAGCGTGTGGGCAATGGCAAAGCTAGGCCAGGCTTAATGTGCTCTCTGCTGCTCCGGGGCGAGGCAGGCAGCGCCAGTGAGGTTTTTTCCTGGGTTGCGGGAAGCTGAACCTCGCGAACAGACTGTACCTGGCCGTGGATGCAGTACTGCGGCCACTGCTGCCACTGCGCACCAGCCACGCGCAGCTGCCATTGCATATCAGCCACACCCGACTCCCCTGCTCCCAGCAATGTGATCGCTGCGCAGGTGCACTCCCCCACAGAGCCGCACCTGAACCAAGAACCCGCCACGGCATCCATGGGGCAGTGCTCAAGTGTGCCCAAGTGCGGGTTCACAGGGTTTGGGTCCCAGTGCATTTGGAACGGTGTCCCGATGGCTGGATGGGTCCTCGAACAGGTCGCCACTCTTGAGGCAGCGAGAGACGAGGAGGAGACGGAGTTGGTCGTGGCCGACTATTACAGGGGCCCGCAGTCGGCCGCGGACGGCGGCCAGGAGTTCGGCTGGAACATATCTCGCTGGGCGTACCTCATCGCCTCCGGCGTCTGCGAAGTCCGCGGTCACGCGGTCGCGGGCCGTGCGGCGGTTGGTGTCTCTCTGTCAGACGATAGACCAACAACAGCTGCCAAAATGGCTTGCTTATCTACTCCGGAAGCATGGGCAAGCATCGGAACGCGGAACGATCGACGACTGAATTAAGCCATAACGATCGCGTTGGCCAAGTTGGCTTGTCACAAGCAAGAGTTATGGGTAACTCCATGCGTTCAAACAATTCAGGACTGTCTTCCGCGTGGCCTGGCGTGAGGTGACCATTTAGGAAGCCAAACTGAGCCAATTTCGCCCCAATTTCGGAAATCGTTCAGTTAGTCCGTTGTTTTTTCCGTGCACCGCGTGGGGCCTATACCTAGATCGCAGCTGATTGCCTATATGTGCAATTGCGCGATGAAGATCGTTGGAGGCTGAGGAATACAACCATGCCAGGCTATAGTCGTAGACGTGAATGTGGCAAGCAAACCTGCCGCGGGAATTGCGGGAATTGGTGCTCCCCGACAATTGCACCAACGCCGAGAGGATGTGCTTGGGGCAAGGAGGTAGCTTCTCATACCTCGTACGGTGAGGTCTCGGTATGGGCCCCTCTCGCCTTGTGCTCGCCCGGGATTGCTGACACTGCATCATCTTATTATCGACGATGGTGAGGCGGATCGCACCATGGGAGGCCTGACAGGCCTGAGGTGCTGGGTAGCCGCATCCAATGCAACCCATGACTACACTATACTAATTCAACAAGGATACAATCCAAGGATACCGAGTTCCCCAGAATGTGAATTGCAGACACCCAAACACGAGTGACATGAACATGGAAAGAGGGGTTGCGATGAGACGTGATGAAGAACCTAACAAGTTTTGGTGATTACAACGAGTTGCAGTGTACTCAAACCTAGGCGAATATATGTGGCTGGGATCTGCAGTCCAAGCGACGCTGTGCAAATCGGGGTGTGCGTTTACCGCAGGTACGGCCCTTCTTCCAGACACTAAGCCAACGGAATCATACACTTCAGCAAGTCGTTTATTTATGTAAGAACCAATCCCTTGACTGCAAATGCGACACATGCGATCGGTCGGGCTTAGAGCTTGCATGAAGAGCTTGGCGTGCTGTCCGCTGTTAATTACCGCGCCGTTTGGCATGGTATTTATCATTGCCATCAGTAATATTACTGTGGCTTCTAATTGTCAGTAACAGCACGTTAGCATGGTAAATCTACCATCCGTACCGGTACTCGTCGAGGTACAAGTGCTTAAGCGCTAATTGTTAAAGTAACTGACGTTTGGTATCCATTTTGGTGTTTCGAGGACGTATATCCGCCTCACTGAGGGGTCGAGGTACTTGCCCCGACTTCAACGCAACGGGGCATGGTATAAATTCTCGATCACTACGGTGCGGGGTAAACATGGGAAGTACGGCGTTCCTCTTAAATATTCCTTCCGTCCTTCCGGAAGGTTTGAAAAATGTGTTACATCAGGATAGCCTCCAAGCAATGGCTGCTGGTTGACAGTGTAACATTGCACGTTGCTGCACGAATGGAATGAGCAAAACTTTGTTTCGACGGCTGCCAGGCTATGCTTTGGCTAAAGCGCTGCTTTGGGCAGCAAATCGATGAGCCTATTTGGGGTAAGTGGGAAAATGACCGGGGGTTTGTTAGGGTGGCGACCAATTGACATCTTTTGTAGCTTTGGTTGGATGCTGTGACCCTTGATGGCCACTCCCTTAGACGCATTTAGTTGGTTTCAGCATTAAGTGCCGTTTAAGCAGCTTCGCAGCAGCCGTAGCTGCCTGTCCGAGCGGTCTGACGTTCGCCCTCCCTCGCACCGGTGTCTTCCACTCCCGCCAGGGGACAAAAATGTTTCATGTAGTGCTTTCAGCCTCAATGGTAATGAGAACGGTGGCTGCGAGCGCTCCAATAGCGCCGTCCTCGACCAGGCGGCATTCCAGCGCCGCTTCAGCACACAGCTGCCCGAAAATGGCTCACCACACGCTCCCGCTACCTCTTGCGCTGCTAGCGCCCTTGCACCGCAAGCCAGCAGCAGCAGCAACAGGCGCCTTGCGGCCGCATGCTTGGTGGCACCATGGCAGGAGAACGGCGCCCGTCGCTCCAGGCGTAGTCTGGTAGTGGAAGGCGGCGGAATCCCCAGCTTGCGCCTCTCAGTCCGAGTGGTGTGGGTAGCCAGTGATGTTGGCGCCGGAGGGATGCCCCCAGCTGGGGGCAGCGGCGGTTGCCGCGACACAGAACCCGGCTCCCGGGTTGACTCGTACCAGCAGTTTCTGACGGAGATGGCGGAGCGCGACGCTGGCTTCAGGGACGCGCTGCGGGAAAGCTGCGGGTGAGGGGGGGGGAATGTGTTTTTTGGAGGGCCGGGACTTGGCAGCGAAGAAGCCCGCCCAAGGGGTTCCGCTCACCGGGGGGGGCGTTTGAGCGGGGGCTCCAACGGGTAACGGCGACCCATCGTGGAGGAGCGGCGAGGGGCTCGAAGGTCCAGCGCCGGACTTTGCATCTTGGCCGGCTGGGAGCTGGGGGTTGGGTCTGCTGGCTGCCAGAGGCGTCGTTGGGTCTGCTGGCTGCCAGAGGCGCCGTTGGGGAACGGAAAGCTGGGGCCGCTGAGGCCCTCTCGCCGGGGAGCTCACCCGGAGCCGCCGCGTCGCCTTCACTCCCTCCCTGGAGCGAGGGGAGGGCTGCGGCGACAGTCTCCGGGGTCGGGTCTTGGGTCGGCCGCAGCGCAGCGAACGGGGGCGGCGGGCGGCGGCGCGGAATGCAGCAGCGGTCTGAGCAGTGGGGGCAGCCTTAGCAGCAGGGGCAACAAGAAGCGTTACCGGTGGATTTGCGATGGTGCTGGGTGCTGCAGCCAGTGGGCAGCTGGGACGCCTCAGCGCGTGCTTTGCTTGGGCTGCTGGCGCCGGGGAAGGGCACAGGGAGCAGGGGGGGATGGGATGTCAGCGGGGGGCCAGCAGGGGGGTTGCAAAGCAGCAGGCGGGGTTCAGCTGGTCTGCAGCAGGGGCTGCTGCCTATACGCCGCCGCAGCCTCCGCACCTAGGGTCCCATACCTAGGGTCTTGCACCTAGGGCCCCATACCTAGGGCCTCGCACCTCTGTTCTCGCCCCTCGCGCGCTTGCTTGTCGCTACAGGGCGTCCCACCGCGGCGTGTACTGCGCCATCAAACACAAGCCCCCGGTCGGCCCGGGCTCGGACTTGGTGGCGGCTGTGGAGGTAGGGGTGCGGCAGCCACTTGCCTCCGCGGATGCTGCGCGTATGCGGGGTTTCGGAGGCCAGGCTTTGGTGCCCCTACCGCACATTACTGGCGCGTGAAACGTCCGAGCCGGCGTGCGAGGCATGTCGGGGGGCGTGTAACCCTCTTCGGGGTTTGCACGTGGGGGGCATGGGCTCCCGTTTCACCAGCGGTGCCGCCAGCGGTGCCGCCAGCGGTGCTGACTACCCCATAATGCCCCACACGGGCGCCAAACATACCGCAACGTCCACCGGCTCCCACTTGCTTCCGCCACCTGTACCGGCTCCCATACCACCACCATCTGTACCGGCTCCCATACCACCACCGCCTGTACCGGCTCCCATACCACCATTTGTACCGGCTCCCATACCACCATCTGTACCGGCTCCCATACCACCATCTGTACCGGCTCCCATACCACCATCTGTACCGGCTCCCATACCACCATCTGTACCGGCTCCCCCAGACCTCCCGCCCCATCGGTCTGCTCGTCCACCTGTACGGCGCCCCACAGGTGTCCACGTGTATGCTGGTGATGGAAAACAGCCGCAAGGCCGCGGGCCTGCTGCTCGTCGTACACCGACCCGCGGGTCCGGGCCTAACGCCGCCTCCCCGGGCGCTGCCGGACTCGTTCGGTCGCAGCCACAGCACCATCGCCGCCGGTCGCAGCCACAGCCTCACCAACGGGGCTCGCAGCCAGAGCGTCACGACCGGGGGCCGCGGTTTCGGGCTGGGCTCCCCCGGGTTAGGCTCCAGGGTGGCCCCCCTGGAGTACCCGATGGGGGTACCCCTGCCTCCGCAGAGCGACGGGCAGGTGCCGTTGAGGCTGCCGTCCATGACCCGACCCGCCCCCTCGGGTGGCAGCGTGGTCGGGCGGCTGCCCTCAGCCACGATGCAGATGCGGCTGGCGGCGGCGGCTCGGGCGGTGGCGGCGGAGGTGCTACCGGCTAGCATCATGGTCTTCACGTACAGCCGGTGAGGCACGGCGGGGGATAGTGTGTGTGTGTGGATGGCATAAAAGACCGTTTACTTGACGTGAGCAGTACAGTGGGGTTGCGAGGAAGGCCCGTGGATGCGAGGAAGGCCCGTGGATGCGAGGAAGGCCCGTGGATGCGAGGAAGGCCCGTGGATGCGAGGAAGGCCCGTGGATGCGAGGAAGGCCCGTGGATGCGAGGAAGGCCCGTGGATGCGAGGAAGGCCCGTGGATGCGAGGAAGGCCCGTGGATGCGAGGAAAACCGTTTGGGGTATAGACGTTTCGTGATGCATGCTGGAGAACTTGGGTGAGGAACGTGCAGTATAGTGATGGGGGGGCGGGGTGGTGGTGGTGTCGGTGCAGCAGACCAGAGTCCCAGACGAAGGCAGTGAGGCGGAAAGTGGGAAGCCCAACGAAAAATAAAAAATGTGAAGCCCATCGGCGTGCTATGCCGCATGTTCGGGTCGCGCGAACTGCCACCCGCCTGTCGCATGATTGGGCATGCGGGCAGCCGCAGCAGCGACGACAGCGGCCGACGGGAGGGCTTGGGCTTTGCGAGTGGGAATGCGAGGAGCTTGGGCGCTGTCCTTTTGTCGCACTGCCGCCTCTGCTGTCCGCTTGTCACTGCCTGCTGACGTCATCGCCGTACAGGTACGACAGCCCACGTCACGCATGATGGCTCACCTTGGATATGATGGATTCCATGCTCTTGTCCTGCTGACGTCACCTCCTGCTGACGTCACCGCCGCCTGCTTCTGTGGCTGTAGGGGCAACAACCTGGAGGATGTGGCCTACCTCAACAGCAGAGCGCGGGAGTACCTGGTGAGGGGACACAGTGGGGTCAAGGGGGGACTGGTGAGGGGACACAGCGGGGTCAAGGGGGGACTGATGACAAGCACCTGGAGCCACACCAACCCATCTTCACCGCCGCCGCGCCCACTCATCCGTGAGCCTAAGGTTTAACCCTTAAACCCTTGGATCCTAAAACCCTGGGCCCCTAAAACAACCCCTCCCCGGGGCTCCCCGCAGTGCCTTGGCGCGTGCGCCCAGATGGTGCGCCAGTCCCAGACGCAGCTCACGGTGGCGGGGCTGCACGGCCTGCCCGCCCGGGTGCTGCTCGCAGCCATCCTGCAGTACGAGGAGTCGTACGTGGTACGACAGTTGCACAACGCTGCGGCTACGGAGCAGGTGGGGGGGGGCCCGCAGCGACAAGGGGGGCGGGCGGGGGGGGCCCTTGCACGGTCCTGCAGGCCAGGGGGGATGAGGACGGGGATTAGGAGGGGCATGAGGAGGGGGCATGAGGAGGGGCATGAGGCGGGGGCATGAGGAGGGGCATGAGGAGGCGGTCGCGCTGTGCTGCCGCGTCTTCGCTGCCTCCTGTCATCCCACCGCGCACAGCTTCGTTGGAGGGAGGTGCCAAGCCGCGTTGGGGGTCATCCAGCCACTGAAGGTGTGAGAGGAGAGTGATGTGTTTGTGCTGGACTGGTTACTGGGTCCAACTGCCGAGTGCCCGAGTATCGTGCCGACGCTGGCCGTGGCCCAATACACCTGCCACTCGACACTCGGTACTCCCTGCGCGCTCCGCGTCCCCACCCCCCTCCACCGGCCAACGCGGCGCACCCCAACCCAATTCAACCCCACTTCCGCCCCCCCTCCCCCTCTGCTTCCTTTGCCCTCAACGTGCCGCAAAACACAAAACACGCAACCCACCCAGCTGGCACCCCCCGGGGGTCATGGGTGCGCGCGCCGGAAACCATCCCCACCCCCACCCCCACCCCATACTTTGTCTCATATATTACCAACCTGCGTCCTTGACGCTACCCGATCCAACCCGATCCAACCCGATCCAACCCGATCCAACCCGATCCAACCCGACCCGACCTGACCTCACTCGGGCACTGCTGCAATGGCTGGTAAACGCGGACCCTCGCCCGCCGCCGCCGTGCGCTCCTCGTACGCTGTCGCACATTGTCGTACGCACACAGGGCTTCAACGCGACGGTCAAGGTGCCCTCCTTCATCGACGCCGCCGGCCTGGCGCTGTCCTACACGGGCGGCACGGAGGCCGGCGGCACCGAGGCCGGCGCTACCGAGGCCGGCGCCACTGATGGGGGCTTTACGGAGGAGGTCGAGGGCCTCCTGCCAGACGGCGCCCGGCCGACATCTCTGCGCACCATCTCCGACATCTCGGAGGTTGAGGAGCGAGAGGACGAAATCAAGCAGAGGGACCGGCCCAGCCGAGGCCGGCTGGGGTCCGTGCGCGAGGGCAGCGTCATCCGGCCTCGCACGTCCGTAGGTAGGCTCGTACCGTACAGTGTACGATGTACGATGTACGAATGGCTCGGCGAAACGCTGCAAGGAGAGAGGCGTTGCGGGCGAAGGAAAGCAGAGGGGGAGAGGGCGGGGGGGAAGTGGGGTTGGATTGGGCGGGTGCTTGCTTACGGCATCGGCCCTCACTCAGCCGGACAGTCCCGGTCGCGTTTGTGATCACGCCACAACGGAAAGCCGGCCGCGTGGCACCAGGTGCGGTCCGAAGCAAGGCGCTTCCGCAGACGCCGCAGACCTTTAGTCCGGCCTCCGGAGGCCTTCGACACGTGCCCATCACCTCCTCGCTTCCACCCACCCACCCACACGCATCCATCGGGCATCCACGGGTCTCCCTCGAAACCCACCCGCACGCTTATCCCCCGCTGCCCCGGCCTCGCATCCACGGGTCTTCCTCGCAGCCTCCCCGCTTGCCCGCCCTGCCGCCACCACACGCCCCCCCTCCCCCCCGTTGCCCGCCCTGCCGCCACCACACGCCGCTTTAGCTTAGCCGCCAAAGGTCATATTACGACCTTCGGCTTTAGTATCCCCAACCCAGTCCTCCAGCATGCATCTCAAAACGTCTTTGCTAAACGGTGTTTTCGGGCATCCACGGGTCTTCCTCGAACCCCCCCCCTCCCTTCTTCTCCTCCAACCACTACCGCTGTGGTGGAACACCCGCCTCCTCGCCAACCCGCCACAGGGTTCGATCGGAGCTTCCGCTCGGGTGTTGCCCAAAGCCGGCGGGGCTCGTTTGCGGTGGGGACCCATTTGACGACACGAACGCCCTCTCTGAGGGCTGTGGGAACCGCTCGGAGCAGGTCTAGTCGGCGGCCCAGTGTCGACTTCCCGGCCGAGTACTTGGGACCGGTGGGTTGGGCGAGGAAGAGCGGCGATTAAAACACATTCACGCGACGTGGGAGGGGCGAGGGGGAAGGTCGGGAATGCCGCATTGGAGTGGCGAGTGGGGGGCCGGAGGCACGACACAGGAGGGGTGAGGGTGAGGGCGGGCAATGGCTCGCGGAGTGGCGCGGGAGGAGGGGGAGGGGGAGGGGGCTGCACACATCGCCGCACATCAGGCGAGTGTGGCGGTGCGTACGCGGGGCAGCTGCGGGCGGTACCTGGGGCCAGGGTTTGGGGGTTGGCACTGTGATGGGGCTGGGGCAGGTGGGGAGAAGACCCGATTACACGACGTAGGAAAGGGAGAGCAGGAACTATCGGGGGAGGGGGGGAGGGGGGGTTGGAGGGCTCCGGAACCCCAACATGCCAACCCAGATCCCAATGGGGCACCCAAACCCGATGACCAGGCCCCAAAACCTCTCGCCCGCAGGAGCTCCGGTTGCTGAGCCGCGCCGTACTGTCCGTACACGGCGACATTCTAAGGCCCAGCTGCACCGGCCCCGTGGGGGGGGGTCAGGCCTCCGCCCAACGAGCCGCCGCGCCGAGGGCGCTCCAGGGAAGCAGCGGCCAGTGCAGCATCACAGCACCTGTGAACTCTCCCAGGCTGAGCCGGCGGCGGCTTCAGTTGGCGCAGGGGTCGCAGCAGCAGCCGTTGAGTCGCCCTCTGGATGCGTCGGAGCAGGTGGGGGCGGGGAGGAGGGTGGGATGGGTCGGAGCAGGTGGGGGCGGGGAGGAGGGTGGGATGCGTCGGAGCAGGTGGGGGCGGGGAGGAGGGTGGGATGCGTCGGAGCAGGTGGGGGCGGGGAGGAGGGTGGGATGCGTCGGAGCAGGTGGGGGCGGGGAAGAGGGTGGGATGCGTCGGAGCAGGTGGGGGCGGGGAGGAGGGTGGGTCTAGGAAGTCATAGGAGTTAGGGTTTAGGGCCACGCTCTGGCCCACCGTGGCTGGCTGGCTGGAATGACGCAGTCGCCTTCTGGACGTCAGCCAGTCCTTCCACTTGCAGTCCTGTGATGCGTCTGGAGATGTTTTGGGCGCTCAGACTCCCTCCTCCCAACGCACATCTCTCAGGCTACCTCCTTCCAAAACACATCTCTCAGGCTCCCTCCTCCCAAAGCACATCTCTCAGGCTCCCTCCTCCCAACGCACGCACGGCCGCCGCGACCTCCCACAGGAGCTCCTGCAGCGCCTGATGGGCCCCGCCGCCGCGGCCGCCAGCACGAGCACCTCCTTGCCCCCGCGGCCGCCCAGCAGGACCAACTGGCCCGGACAACCGCGCCTAGCGCAACCGAGCAACGGCTCCGGAACCTCCAACGAGGACGCACGTGCCCTCGTCATGGCGGGTTCTGGAGCCGCATTCGCGTCCTTCTCCATCGTACCGCTCGCCACAGCTTCTCCCGCGTTTCCCCCTGCGGGCGCGGCGGCGGCGGCGGCAGCCGCCGCCGCCGCCGCCGACCCGTCCGCCGCCGGCCAAACTCAGCCTCTGACGTTTGTGCGGGCAAGGAGCAGGTCGATGGTCAAGCCGGCCGTACGGCGGGTGTCGACGATGGCGTCCGGGCACATGCAGCAGGTCGTGAACGCGATGGCGGCGGGGGCGCAGGCGGCCGCGGCGGCGGCGGCGGCGAGTATGGCACGTCCCGCCAGGACGTCTGGAATCCCGGCGGCAGGCGGGAAGGTGAAGGGGCGGCTGCAGCGGGTGAATACCGGCGAGTTGGTCGAGCCCGGCGTCGCTTCCAGCCCCGGCACGTCCTCCCCCGGCGGCGTCCGCCAAGCCGCCACCGCCGCCGCGGCTGCTGCGCGAGCGGCGGCGGCGGCGGCGGCGGACGCCGCGTCCAGCGGTGCCAAGTCCCGCGACAGCCCCGACGCCGCGACGCGTGCCGTACAGGACGCGAGGAGTGGCGGCGGAGGTGCCGTACAGGACGCGAGGAGTGGCGCCGGAGGTGCCGTACAGGACGCGAGGAGTGGCGGCGGAGGTGCCGTACAAGACGCCAGGAGCACCGCGCCTGTGTCGCCGGACGTCCGCGGCGCCCCGATCTCCGGAGCCGCAAGCTCCGACGTCACTGCCACCGCGAACGCGGCAGCGGCGCCGCCGAGGAGCGACGCCGGCCCACTCCGACTCCGACCCGCCACGGCGCCGTGTGCCGCACCCACTCCCGACGCGTCCACCGCCGCCGCCGCCGCCGCCGCCCTCCCCCTCGCCGCGCAGCCCCCTGACGCCGCGTCTACAGCAGCAGCCGCCCTCGCGGGAGCCGGCGGGAGACAGGCAGCAGCACCGGCAGCGAGACAGCTAGCGGCACCGGCAATGAAACAGCTAGCAGCACCGGCAGCGAGACAGCTAGCGGCACCGGCAATGAAACAGCTAGCAGCACCGGCAGTGCCGGCCGCACACACGCTAGCGGCCGCAGCTGCCGAGTGCGCCTCCCGAGCAGGCAGCAACAGCGGCTGGCTGGCGCCCATTCCGGAGCCGCCGTCGGACCCTCGGCTGGATGCTCTCATGCGGGCGTACCGCACCACGGACTCGCCGCTGCACGCGGCCGGCAGGAGCAGGCTGTCGCTCAGCGGGACCGGGATGATGCCGCCGACCCGCGGGTCGGCGCAGGGCGCCCCGCCCGGCTCCAGGTGGCGCGGCTGCCCGTCGCCTTCCTCCTCGCGATCGGGCTCGCGAACCGCGGACGGCTACTCGCTGGGGGGCGGGCAGCTCAGCCCGCTGCGATTACCGTACAGCGGCGGCCCCCAAGTCCTACAGCCGTCGTACTCCAGTCCGCCCTGGCAAGGAAGCTTCCAGAAGAAGCCGCCGGACGAGAAGCAGCTAGCGCGAGAGGCGTCCGCGCAGCCGATGTCGCTGCATGGTGTGCTGGGCAGGAGGCCGCCCGTTGCCTGGGGCCCGGCCAGAGGCCACCAGCAGCTGCAGCAGGGCGCGGCGCCGGCGCAGGCGACCCATGGGTCGTATAGGCGGCTGAGCAGCAGCGGCAGCAGCTTCGTCGCCGTCAGCTCCGGTTTGGCGGGCGTCGGCAGTAGCAGCCTGGCCACGTCTCCCTCGCACCACCACCCGCTGCTGGGCGGCGGCAGTAGCTCGCCGACACCGCTGCACCGGATGCTGTTGATGCAGCAGCGGCTGCCATCAAGAACAAGGATGTCTTTGGAGTCGGCCAACATCGCGTCGGCGAGCCAGCGAGACAGCACCGGGGGCGCGGCCGCCGCCGCCGCCGCCTCGGCGGACGCTGGACAGGGGCCACCAACGGCGGGGACGGGGGCAGTAGCTCAGGGGACGAGCGCCGATGTCAGCACTCAATGCAGAATCCACGCGGGCGGGGCGTACGCTAGCGCCGCCCGCGGCACCGACAGCCCGGTCGCGGTCTGTAGGCAAAGCAGCTGCTACTGCGGCGGCGGCGGCGGCGGCGGCGGCGGCGGCGGCGGCGACTGCAATGCGGATGTCCTCTTATTGGGCGTTGTCAGCAGCGGCAACGTCCTCTCTGGTGGTGGACTTCTTGGCAGCGGGGTGAGCTCGACGGGAGCTGGCGGCGGCGGCGGCGGCACCGTCGACACGCTGCAGGCAACCTTCAGGGAGGTTGGCATCGGCCGTTGGGGGGGCGCGTCGCCAAGGGCAACCGCAACCACAACGGACTTGTCGTACGCAGGTTAGTGAGCGCGACAGGCGCCGCAGGGAGTGCTGTGGGTGGGCGGGTGGGTGGGTGGGTGTTACAGCGAAGCGGCGAAGGCTCTACGAGTGGGTGTGATGAGTTGTCCGAGAAACACACCCGCGGAGACACAACAGTCCGGACGGGGCTGCAAGGAAACCGTGTCCGGACGGGTGTTTTTTTTACCGCTATGTCGTTTGTGGGCAAGCGGGCGTTGGTGTGTCTGCGGGGGATCGGGGGGAGCTGTGCTCATGCAGCGCCGTACACTTTAAGGCTGACACCACCGCCGCAATCGGCATTGTTAGTACACCACTACCAAACCGTGTCAGCGAACCCACCGTCGCCATCCTTCGCCCTTCGCCCTTCGCCCTTCGCCCCTACCTCCAACCCCTTTCCTCTCCCAACCCCCCCACCGTCGTGCGTCCACGGGTCTTCCTTGAAACCCACCGTAACCGGTTCTTTTCTGTGCCCCCCCCCCCCCCTCCACCGTCGTCCCGCTGCAGCCGCCTCCCGTAGGCCCATGTCCGGACACCTCGGGATTCCCAGCGGTAGCGGCTGCTGGTCGAGCAACGCCGCCCCCATTGCCAATGGCCCGGCCAACGCGACCTCCAACTCCGCCGTGTTTCCCACGACGGGCCGGAGCAGCTTCGCCGCCGCGTCGAACATACCCTTCCGGGGTGGCGGGGCGCGCCGTGGCAACTCCGTCAGGTGGGCCCGATGCCGCGAATGCGATGTACGGCGGCGCACGCCCGGGATCGGGGTCGGGTGAGGGCTGTGTTATATCTCTCCCCTCTGCTGGGCGCTGGGAGGGCCGTACGCTGTACGACGACCGTAGCTTGTCCCCCCCTCCGTCTTTCCGTGCACCGGCACTGGCGCCATCCTCCCCCTCCTTCTCCCCCACCTCCCGCGCGCTCCCCTCCGTCGCTCCCTCGCCAGCTCCTCCCCTCCCCCGCGTCCCTTCCTCCGCCGCGAACCCCCTTGGGGTTACCGGTAGTGTAAAATTTGCTAACTACGTAGTTTCCCAGACTTTGCACATTAAAGTTTGTTTGTTGTTTTCCGCCGACGAGCCGCCGCCGCCGCCGCCGCCGGCCCCCTCCCCGCAGGGCCCGAGTTCACGCCCTTCTAGACCAGGCGGAACAGGCGGAGCTTCTCCGCGGTGGCAGCGGCGGCATCACCTCTGCGTCGGGCCACTGCCACAGCCTCCACATGTCCCACTCATCACGCCCCGGCTCCAGCGTTGCCAGCCTAGGCTATG
Organism: Yamagishiella unicocca; assembly: GCA_003116995.1. Lineage (NCBI taxonomy): Eukaryota > Viridiplantae > Chlorophyta > Chlorophyceae > Chlamydomonadales > Volvocaceae > Yamagishiella > Yamagishiella unicocca. Next base: position 363,632 of record BDSL01000060.1, read on the forward strand.
GGTTCCGCCCCCTCTCCGTCAACAACGCCAGCGGCACGCTACCCAACGGCGCCGGCGGCGCGCCGATGGTCCCCCGTGGCGGCGGCGGCGGCGGCGGCGCCGCCGCCGCCGCCAGCCTGAGGATGACGTCGGGACACAGCTCCGTACCGCTTGTACCGTACGAGGTCCTGCATGCCGACAGCGTCACCGGCGGCAGCCGCGGCGGCGGCGGCGGCGGCGGGCACGTGCAGGGCGTGTCGATGTGTACGGAGCCGTACACGTACGGCGACCGGCAGTCGTTGGTTATGCGGTCCATGTCACGGCAGGATAGCTCCCTGCTGCAGCTGCTGACCAGCTGCGATGAGCCGCCGACGGACTCCAGGGAGGCGCCCGGCGGCGGCGGCGGCGCGGGGCCTGCGTCCGGTGTGTTCGTACACCTGGGCGACTCGGGGGGGGTGGGCGGCCTGGCGACGTCGGGGGGATCGGTCAGCGGCGCCGCCACCGCCGACGGCGGCGGCGGCGGCGGCGCCGCCGCCGCCGCCGCTGGCCAGCAGAGCAGCCACGTCAGTCCCGTCAGCTTGCGCTTCCTGACGCCGGAGGGGTTCGCCGCCGCCGGCGGTGCCGTACAGATGCACGCTGGCGGCGTCATGACGGCGCCGCAGGCGTCGCCCGGCAGCTACACGAGGGGGTCTCACCCCACCAATACACACAGCGCCGTCACCCACGTAACAGCAGGCGGGGGGGCGACGGCGACGACGGGGGAGCAGCGGGGCGATACGGCGACGTCGTACTTTGTGGACGAGACACACGACCAGTCGGACCCGCGTGGGGTTGGCTTCAACTTCTTCGCCGCCAGGGAGTCGTGCGATATGCAGAACCTGCACATGTCTATCGACGGCGGTGGCGGCGGCGGCGGCGGCGGCGGGAATGGCGGCGGCCACGACCCACCTCGCGGCAGCTGGAACGGCGGCGGCGGGTACGGCGGCGGCGGGTGCGGCGCGCCGGCGGCGCCGCAGGTGTCGTGGTGTCAGCTGAGAGCGCGCACGTGTATGACAGTGGACGGGCGGCGGGTGCTGATGCTCATTATGAGTGACGTAACCAAGCAGATTCAGGTGGGGGGGGGAAGGGCCGCGGGGGGGGGGTATGAGCGGAAACCCGTAGGCGGGCAGGGGGGAAGGGTATGAGAGGAAACCCGTAGATCGGTTCTGCAAAGTAAAACAGAGTTGGAAATGTTTGGTAAAGTAGGGGGGGGAGATTGCAGGGCCAGCCAGAGCGGTAGGTAGGAGGGTGGGGCTGGGTGAGCGCGTGAGAGCGTGTGCTCACGATCCGCAGGTCCGAAGTTAGGAGGGGACGAGGGCATCCATTCGAGTGCGGGAAGCAGGACGCCCTCGCCCTCACCCTCGCACAGGCTGTGTTGAGCCAGGGGGGTTTTCTCTGAACCCTCTCCCCCTCTCCACTTCCCTCCCCCGCCATGCGCTTGTGCAGAACCAGGAGCGGGTGGCTGCCCTGGTGGAGCAGGAGCACCGCATTCTGGAGGTGGGTGGGCGGGGGGACCGGGGGGCGGGGGGACCGGGGGGCGGGGGGGGGGGTTGGGCCACATCCTGGAGTTCAGATGGGAGGACCGGGTCTCGGGCCAGGGCCGCCGCAGCGACAGCAGGGGCAGCAGCAGCAGCCCTGGCGCGGAGATCGCGTTTGACCTGGGTCGTGGGGCCTTTGGGCGGGGCCTGCTGCCTGATCCTCTACCCACACGTCGTGCCCCCGCTCAGCTGCCAGGACCGCTGAGCGCTGGTGCCCCCCTTCCACGGGTCTTCCTCAAAACCCCTTCCTGACCCACACCGCCCCCTCCCACCCCCGCTCCTGCTACCCCAACCCACCCCGCCCCGCCCCATACTCGCGGCCTGTGACCCATGGGTCGCGCCGCCCCACCTTCGGCGTCGGGTGCTTGTAACTCCGGCTGTCTATGTACGACCCCACAGGCGTTGTTCCCCAGGTGAGTACGGCGGGGTACGGCGTGAGGTCCGGGGGGTGGGGGGGTGCTCCTGGTTGCTGCCCCCATTCGCATGCTGCGGGGTTTTTGCTCCCTCACACTCACTTCGAGCGCCAACCGGAATACCGGTGTAACCAACTAACCGACTCCCTAACTGCCGTTACCGACTTCTCCCACGTCTGTTGGGGGGCCTCCCGCTGCCTCACTCCTCATTACACTCCTCCGTACACTCCTCCGTACACTCCTCCGTTCATTCCTCCGTACACTCCTCCGTTCACTCCTCCGTTCACTCCTCCCACTCCTCCGTACACTCCTCCGTACACTCCTCCGTACGCAGACACGTCATCGCGTACCTCACCACGCCCACCGGCGGTGACGGCGAGGACGAGGAGGGGGCCGTCGTACAGGATGACGAGGGGGGCGGCGGCGGAGGAGGAGGAGGCTCCTCCCCGTCACGCGGGCGGCGGGCTGGGGGCATCGGCGGCGGTGGCGAGCCGCGGCGGCGCAACCAGCTGCTGGTCGGGGCGTCGTCTCCATCCAACAGCGCTACTCGGGCGCATAGCCAGATGCGGCGAATGGCGCTGCAGCAGCACCTGAACACGCTGAAGGTGTCGCAGCTAGCCACGGAGCACAGGATGGTGACGATCCTCTTCTCGGATGTGAGTCCCGGGGTTTGGGAGGCAGACCCGTGGGTCGGCACCAGGGTTTGGGAGGAGACCCGTGGGTCGGCACCGGGAGAATACAAGGATCAGGCGTGCGGGTTGCGTACGGAACCGTGAAAGGCAGGAGGACCTTGCATGGATGATAAACACAACCGCCCGAGTGCTAAGGTGTACAACCGCCCGAGTGCTAAGGTGTACAACCGCCCGAGTGCTAAGGTATACCTGTGGTGGAGAAACGTGGCGTCCTCCCCCTAGCTGCACACGTATCTTTGTCCGGTCTCGTTTTAGGTAAGTGGAAATATTGCTCGGCTCTGACAAGGACCTCTAACCCCGCCGCCCGCCCGCCTGCCCTGCTTGCACCCACCATCGCAGATCGTGGGCTTCACCGCCTTCTCCCGACAGGTGCGGACCCTGAGGGTGGCTGGCTGGTGCAGGGTGGTGGGCCGTACGAGGGTGCTGGGTGGTGCAGGGTGTCTAGGGTGGTGGGCCGTACGAGGGTGCAGGGTGTCCAGGGTGGTGGGCCGTACGAGGGTGCAGGGTGTCTAGGGTGGTGGGCCGTACGAGGGTGGTGGGCCGTACGAGGGTGCTGGGCCGTACGAGGGTGCTGGCTGGTGCAGGGTGTCTAGGGTGGTGGGCCGTACGAGGGTGCTGGGGCCTGTCTTCTCGTACTGGGGCGCTCCTCGCGCGCCGAGGATTTGTTCCGAGTGGTGGGGCTTGCCGGGGGCTTCCCGCCGGGGCCCTGTATCGTGCTTTGCGTGCTGGGCCGCGGTTGTGGGTTGTGGGTTATCAAGCCCCGGCAGCTGCCTGGTGGTGGCCCCGCCGGCGCGCGCTGTGCGAGCTGATGGGCGGCTGTTGGGCGCAAAGGGAGCGGGCGGGGGCGGGGGTGTTCAAGAGAGGAAACCCGTGGGTCGGCGGGGGGTTTGGCGGGGGCGAGGAGGGGGGCAGGGCCGCACGCGGGTCGCACACCATTAAAACACGCCCCGCACGCACCGCACAAACCCTGCCGACCGACAAAATTCATCCCCCGGCCGTACTGTACGACAGGTGCCGCCGCTGACCGTCATGCGCTTCCTGAACGAGCTGTACCAGAAGCTGGATGCGCTGTTGGACATCTACAAGGTGCGGCGGGGGCGCGCCTACCTAGGTACCTTCCCTTCAACCGTGTCGTACGGCCCGTGCCCCTCCCTCCGCTTGGCTTATTCTCCGGGTTTCTCTTCACCCCAACCGCTCCAACCATCACCACCAACCACCAGAACCACTCCAATGACCCCAACCGCCCCAACCAACAACCCACCCAGGTGTACAAGGTGGAGACAATCGGTGACTGCTACGTCGTGGCCGGAGGGCTGGTCAGGTGGGGCTGGACAGGGTGGCGGCCGCCGTACGTTGGGGGAGCGGAGCCGGATATTGCGCTTTCAGTCGGATGTGGGGCAATATCGTACGGCTCTAACCGTCGTACGGCACGAACCGTTGGGGTTCCCACTGTGGGGCATTTATCTCCAACAACAACAACGATAACAACAACGACGGAGGCCCGACTAGGGTTTTGGCGGAGGAGGGTTTTTGGCGTTTTCACACCGCCCCTACCACCAAGCTCTCGCGCGCTCGCCCCGCACGTCTCATCAGCAGCCAGGCGGCCCTAACGTCGTACTGTCGTACCGCACCGCCCCCGCGTCGTACTGCGCTTCAGGTACGACGCCGACGGCCTGTGCACGGTGCTGCCCGAGGGCGAGGCGGACGAGCTGCACGCGGTGCGGGTGATGGAGTTCGCCAAGGCCATGCTGCGTGCGAGTCGGGAGGTCATGATGCCCACCTCGGGGGAGGCGGTGCAGGTGCGGCTGGGGCTGCACAGCGGCCCCGCCATGAGCGGTGTGGTGGGCACCAAGATGCCCCGGTTCACGGTGTTCGGGGAGACTGTGGAGGCGGCGCACACCATGGAGTCCAGCGGGCGGCCGGGTCGTATCCACGTCAGCAGCGTCACGAAGGAGCTGCTGAAGCGGGAGGCGTGGGAGCAGACGGAGGGGGTGCAGGTGCGCAGAGGGAGGCGGGGGGCGCTACAATAAAGGAACCGGTAACAGAGGGGGGGCGGGGTGAGGGGAGGGCTGCAAGGGAAAAACCCGTGTACGAAAGGAAGGAAAAGCGGTTAGGACGGGCGTGTCGAGATGCATGTTGGAGGAATTGGTTGAGGAAACTAAAGTGTGAGGGGAGGGATGGGGGGGAGCGGGGAGCGGGGCGGGGCGGGGCGGGGGAGGGGGGTGCGTTTGGACGTGGCTGCTGCCTAGGGTTTTGGAGGTGCGGGGTCGTCTTTCGGAACCACCGTCGCGGCCGGGGGGTTTTTGAGGCGAGTTGCAGTACGCCGTACGCAGTACGATTAGTCCACTCGCCCCGGCGCTGCTCCCCTCCTCGAGGCGGAGGCGGGCTCCCTCCCAGCCCCCCTCAACCTAGAAGCACAGCGGTGAAACACCACAGAGATGCGCCCCTGCACCCTCCCCCCCCCCTCCCCCGGGCCGCAGAAACTAGGTGCCCGCCGACCATGCGCCAACTATCCTTTCCTTTTCGCGTCAACGGTTTCTATGCCACCCCCCCCCATCCTCCTCGGGTCTTCCTCGAACCCCCCATCCTCCTCCGGGCCGCAGATCGAGGGGCGGGGTAAGCTGGACACCTACCTCTGGCACGAAGAGGAGGAGGACGACTCGCATAAGCAGCGGGTCATGGCCGTCTATTTGTGAGCTGGCAGGCGTACGACGTACGGCGTACGGCGGGAGCAGCGGCGAAGCTGGGGGATCCAGAGGGCTGTGTACAGTCCCAGCGCCGAACAAGCTCCCGGGGCCGCCCTCACTTGCGCCGTGGGCGCCATGGGCGGAGCGCCATGTGCGCCCCCCTGACGTGCGCCTACATCCACCTATGACCATGACGTAGGACTATGACGTAACTAAAACTTGTGATCAAGGACGGTGGTTGGGACGAGCGGGGTCGGTGGGGCAGGAGGATGAACGTGGGGGTTCGCGGCGGAGTTATATGTCACTATAACAATAACAATAAACCGAGAGCCCAGCCCGGAGCAAAGCTGCGAAGCTCCGGAAAAGCGAATAGTCCGGGCACAGCGCGTATGTGGGCGTGGGTGTGGGCGTTTTGGTGCATGCGGATATCCGACGCAGCAGCTGGCTGGAGGCCGGAGGGTTTCTCGACCGAGGCCCCAGGAAGGACACTGTTGGCGTCGGTGCCCGCTCGATGTAGTGTGTCTGCATGCGCACTGGCGGCGAGGATGCGTTGAGGCGGGGGGGGAACGGGAGCGTGTTTCGATGTATCAAACACCCGGTGCGCACTTCGCTTTTGCGGGGCGGACGTTGCTTGCGCTAGCGCTCTGAGTGAGTCCTGACACGTTGATTGCGATAGGTCATTGCGATAGGTCAGGCTCAGGGCCAGGGTCAGGGCCAGGGCCAGGGTCAGGGCCAGGGCCAGGGTCAGGGCCAGGGCCAGGGCCAGGGCCAGGGCCAGGGCCAGGGCCAGGGCCAGGGCCAGGGCCAGGGTCAGGGCCAGGGTCAGGGTCAGGGGTGCGTACAACGACGGATGGGTGGATGGACGGATCGGAGGAGGAGGAGAGCGGAGGCCGCCAAGCGCGGTGCGGGTCGTGCAGTGTGCGGGCGAGAGGGATGTTGCCACCCTCCTCCGATGTACCAGTCTTACCTTCCGCCGGTTACGCAGAGAGACCGGTGTTGGTACAGGATCGGGAGTCGTCCCGTCGGCACCTAATGCCGAGGGAGCCGGGGAACATGGAGGCCCCGGGGGGGGCGAGAGGGAGCGAGGGGGCCGAGGAACATGGAGGCCGAGGGGGCGAGCACGCAGCTGCGTCGGACCTGTCGGACGCTGTCGCGGCGGAGGAAGAAGGGCGCGCGGCGGATTGTGGTTGTGGTGGAGTTGGGGGTCTAGGTTTTGTGCAGTTGGGGGGGGGGAGAGGGGAACGAAGCAATGAGTCCAATGGTTGCATCCGCCCTCCCAGCCAGGTGTGGTTAGACAGAAGCTGCGCTGGAAGAGGAATCGTGAAACGAGCCGAGACGGGAGACGAGAGCCAGCGACGGACAAGCACGCGGCCCCGAAACCGCCTGGGGACGGCGTACGGCGGCGGTGCAACCGAACACACCAAAGCACGAGTATCGTATTATCGTATTATATTATACCCTAGACCTGCCTCCCAGATGGAGGCAGGGACAAGTAGGACCGGCCGGGCACGTCGGCCGGCCGATGGCGCAGCGTAGAATAGGATTGCTCCGGAGTTGTTGGCTCCACGGCTCGCCGCATCCTGCTTGCATGTGTGGGCTTTCGGGGGTCGAGCTGTACGGGGATCGAGCTGTACGGCAGTCAAGCAGTACGGGGATCGAGCTGTACGGGGATCGAGGTGTACGGGTGTCAAGCCGTACAGAGGTCGAGCGAGGCCGGGGTGTCGTACCTTGTACGCCTCTTGCGGGGCGCGGCGGGCATTGGGCGATGAGGCACACACTGAGAACTGTGCACGTTGCCGTACCCGGAGGAACCCTCCAGGGAGGGCGCCGTGCTGCCCAAGTATAGCCCGTGCGATGTAGGGCGCCCTGTGCCGCAGTTTTGCGGTATGATGCCCGTGGGGCGTTTCCGAGCTCGTTTGGTTGGTTCGTGCGTTATTGCGCGGCCACTTCGGCCCTTCTGCAGGATTACCAGACGAACACACGCAGCCCAAATGAGGGGTAAGGCACGAGATTGCATGATAGGCGGTTGTTGGTTGGTGGTTGGTGGGGCGTTCCCATGGGGCCCCGACACCAGGAGCTTTTGGCATCGCGCGCATGGATGGCAAATGTATGATGACACCATGACCCACGGGTCGCTCGCGATGGTTGCGGTACGACAGCGTCCAGTGGCGCCTCGCACCGTCCTGTCTGAGTAGCGTATGAACGAGTGTATATCGTCTTGGCGAGGGTTGAGCCTGGGGCGGGGCGCCGGAGTCGGTTAGCTGACACCGTTGCCGATGGCCTGCTCGTACTAACGCCAATGCGGGTGTGCGGACTGACAAGTGACGGGTCATGTAGCGACCTCCACAGCCGACTGACAAGTGACGGGTCATGTAGCGACCTCCATAGCCGACTGACAAGTCGGCGTGACGTAGGGCTGGGATGCGTCATTCACTGGTTTCTTTTTCGGCTTTCGGAGCGCCCAAGCCGAAGGTATTTTAGGGTAGCCTCACGACGGCAGACTGCTGAAGAAGCGGGCCGTTGCTTCCGCTATTGTAAGAGACTACTGGCAAGCTAGAGATGTTGCCTTGTTGTAGAAATTCGCAGCTGCCAGCAGCGGAGCCATATTCCTCCTTGCAAGGTGCAGGCTTACAGCCCACTAGCGCGATAGGGCTCACAGCGGCGCCGCTGGGTCATGCTAACTTGCTAAGCGCCTCGCCAAGGTCACAGCGCACAGGCTAGCCAAGGGGACATTGAGGTTATCAGTGCAGGCTCCCGGCGAGCGGCGAGAACACGGCTCTCAGCGACCCACCCACCAGCCCACCACATCACAGCGCACGAGGCGTGAAGACGGAGTCGGCATGGCGCAGCACCCGCAAGACAGGTACCCTCGCAATAAAAAACATTGCGTGCCCAACCTCCCGGCGCAGACACTCGGAAAGCAGCCACCGCGTAAACCGTCCAGCAAACCCTAACGACATCAACCTTCGGGTTCTGCTACTAAACGCACGGAGCTAGGCGCTATCAGCAACAAGTGCACACTCGTCGCATGCAGCCCCCCACGCCCAGTGCACCACCGGCCGCAAAGCACTCACCGCCTCCGCCTCCCCCTGCCCCCTTCCCTATTACCCCCCCCTTTTGCCCCCGCCCCTCTTCCAACCTCTCAAGCTTGCAGGCGGATACCCTGGCCATTCCCCCCTCCCAAAACCCACGCAAATGGGACCCCTCCCCTATACCCTACCCCACCCCCACCCCGATGCTGGCGGTCTCCTCCCCGCAAACCCGCGCCTCCGGCTCATAACCTCCGCCTCGTCGCCTCCGTCCCTTCGCCTTCCCTGGCTACACAAAGTACGATGCCGTACCCGTGGCCTGCGTGAAGCTGTCCCACTCGTCCGGGTCCATCCGGCCCCGCAGCTCCTCCAGCGCCTCCGCCTCGTGCGTGCGCCGGAACTCGCCCAGCGCCTTGCCCGCCTCGGCCCGCACCGCGCCGTCGCGCTCGCCGCCGCCGGCGGCGCGAACCAGCGCCATCAGCACCGGCGGCAGCCACGTCGGCACGTCGTACGGGTTCGACATGAGCAGCGCCGACAGCCCCGCCACGCAGCCCTGCTTCTCAAGCTGCAGCTGCTGGGGCGCCGGCGGCGGAGCCGCCGCCGCCGCCTCGGTGGCGGCGGCGGTGCGGCGGCGGCGGCCGCCGCCGGAACCGAACAGCGCGCCGGCCTGGGCCAGCAGCCGGTTCCGGAGCGCGTGCACATCCTCCGCTGGGGTGCCTCGTAGCAGGCCGGAGAGGGTGGCCGCAGCCAGCGTGCGCACCTCTGCCTTGGCGTCATGCAGCCGCTCCGAAACCACGTCCTGCAGCCGCCGCAGCTGCTGCGGGCTCAGCAGCGGCGCGTGCCGGAACCAAAGCGTCTGGGCGTACGACAGCGCGGCAGCGCGGGCGCTCCAGGGAACCTCCACAATGGCGGCGGCGCTCAGCGCGTCGAGCGCCGCCGCGATCATGGCGGCACCGCCGCCGCCGCCGGAGGCGGCGGCGCCGCCGCTGGAGCTGGCGCCGCCGGCGGAGGCGCTGCTGTTGGCGGGGACGGCGTGCGTGTTCAGGCTGAGGCACCTGACCACGTACAGTGTGACCTGGAACTCCCGGGCGAACTTCTGAAGCTCCGGGCCTTGCAAGGGAAAAACACGACCAGGGAAAGGGGGCCAGTGAAAGGGAATGGGGAGGATTTCGGGAAAGGGTATCTGGGCAAGGGTTCAAGAGTCACAATCTAGGGTGCTAGGTAGGGTACAGGTCCGTGAATGTCCTCCTCGTTGCAGACTCCCAATCGCCTTCGATGAACTCACGTCACGGATCACGACCCCCTGCCACGTGACAACCCCCCTCGCCGTGGATTCGCGGATTCCCTTATCAAACCCCCCTTCTCCCCACCCCCCTTCTCCCCACCCCCCTTCTCCCCACCCCCCTTCTCCCCACCCCCCTTCTCCCCACCCCCTTCTCCCCACCCCCCTTCTCCCCACCCCCCTTCTCCCCACCCCCCTTCTCCCCGCCCCCCTTCTCCCCACCCCCCTTCTCCCCACCCCCCCGCTCACCCGCCACATCTTGCAGCCGCAGCAGCCCCGGCAGCATCCCCACCACCAGCTCGCGCAGCCTCGGAGACCGATGCCTCCCCGCGGACTGCAGCAACACCTCCATGCCCAGACCTAGGTGCGCCACCGCGGCGTCGTACGACAGGTTGCCGGCGGCGCCTCCTCCTCCGCCTCCGCCGCCGCTGGCCCCAGGCGCCGCCGCGTCGACTTCCATAGGGCCCGACGCGCTGGCGCCGGCGGGGGAGGTGGTTTCGGAGCCCGTCGCCGACGCCGACACCACCTCGCCGTGCTCGATGAGGACGACGTCGTCGGTGGTGGCGCGGGAGGCGGGGGAGTCGCCGGCGGCGGTGCCGCCGCCGGCGCTGGCACCGCGCGGCGTCGAGGCGCCGTCGGCGCCCGCCGCCACCGCCGCCACCGCCGCCACTGACGGCGGAGTCGCGGCGGCGGCGACGCGGGCGTCCTGCACCTGCACTGCCGCCGAGTTGAACCTCGCCGCCAGGGCCAGCGCCAGGCTGCGAGCTCGGCTGCGTAGGTGGGGCATGCTGCTGGGGAGCGGGTGCACCAGCAGGACCGGCTCGTCGCCGCCTCCCAGCTGCAAGGTGAAGGTGGCGGTGAAGGTTGGTTGGAGGTGGGGTGAAGATTGGGTGGAGGTTGGGTGAAGATGGGTGGAGGTGGGGTGGCGGTGGCGGTGGCGTGGCGACACCAGGGACGTCACCGCAAGGGCGGAAATGAATTCTTTGGCGGGGGGTGGCAGCGCAGGACGGCAGACGACACGCAGCCTTTGTCCTTTCCCTTCGCCGCCTCCCCTCCCTACCTCCCAAGCTCTATCAGCCTCACCCCCCACACACCTCAGCACGCAGGTAGGTATCTGGCAAATGGCCGCCCCCTGACCCACCCACCCACCCACCGGCCCGACCGCCCGTACCTCCATCTCCGCCGGTGTCGACATGCCGCTGGGCTCGGCGCTGACGTGGACTAGGTCGCCCTCGCCGTTACCGTTACCGTTGCCGTTACCATTACCGTTGCGGCGGCGGCCGGCGGCCGCCCCCGGCTGCAGCGCCGCCAGCAGCCCCTCCGCGCCGCCAAAGTACGACACCGTGTCCGTCAGCGGGCCGTGAAGCTGGTCGCGCAGACTGAGAGAGTCCAGGGAGGCCGCCACGGAGTTGAGCTCGTCCAGGAGGCCGCTCCAGAAGAGGCGGACCTGCGGTTAAGCAGCCAGTTGACGGTTAAGCAGCCAGCCAGAAGTTGTCGGTTGGGAGGGGCTGATTGGTGAAAGGCGGTGGTGTTGGCTCTCCGCCTTCCTCCCCCCCCTTCCTCGCCCTCTCTCCCTCCCTCCCCGCTCCTCCTCCCTGGCCCCACCTGCAGCGGCAGCTCCCTGGCCGGATCCAGCCCCGCCAGCTCCTTCACCACCTGGCCCACGCAACGGAGCCGCTTGATCCGCCCGGGCAGCCCGCCGCCGTTAACATGAGCCACATGAGCCACCGCCGCCGCGGCAGCAGCAGCGGCAGCGGCCACCAGCGGCGCCTCCGCGCCAGTTCCCGGCCCCGCCGCCGCCGCAGCGGCCGCCGCGGGCGTCGCCAGTGATACCGTGAGGCTCAGCACGTCGCCAAGCGCCGCCGCCAAGGCCTCGGGCGTAAGGCCCCCAGCCAGAGGCGGGCGCGGCCTGTACGGCGGCGCGCGGTCGGTGGCCGTCGCGACCGCGGGTTGGACTCGCTCCGGAACCAGGCCGTCCAGCAGGCCGCGGACCGCGTAGCTGCGAGGGCGCGGGTGATGTAGAGAAATAGTGTGTTTTGGGGGTTTGGGGCTTGGGACAGGGGCGGGGGGGGGGCAGCGGGGGGGCCGCCATACACACAGCGAAATGGGACAAGGCTAGTCCAATACAGCCGACGACCACAAGTGTACGACAATGACAGAAAGCGTGCAGCAGTGCACGGGGAGCGTCGTACCGGTACGACAGAGCCCAGCTGTCGGACATCTCCAGGTTGGTGCCACGGACCGCGCGGCCCATCGCCGCCACCGCCCAGCTGCCGCCGCCGGCGGCGGCGGCGTCGCCGTCACCGGCGGCGGCGGCGGCCCAGGGCGCTCCGCTGGCGACCAGGCCGGCCAACGCCTCCGCCGCCGCCGCCAGCTCGGCCTTGTCGGAGCCGTTGGAGGCGGTTGTGAGGCGCTCCTGGGAGGTGAGCGCCTCCAGGGAGGGGCGGAGCGCGGCCAGGACCTGAGCCGTACCGCGGCGCCCCGGGGGGGAGAAGGGGGGGGGGAAGACGGGGTAAGAGGGGGCGGGGGACAGCTTTGGGTTTTTGTCCAAGGCACGGGAAGGCAGAGGGGAACCGTAGCGGCTGTCTCCCAAATCCATGAGCGGCATCGAGGCTGTTGTCGGGTTTCTGGCGCCTGGGAAACCCCCCAACCCCGGGTCCGCGCTGGACGCAGATCCACACCCCTGCCTCCCGCCGCCGCCGCACCTCCGCCGGCGCCGCCGCCGCCAGCAGCTGCACCAGCCTCGCGTGTCGTACCACGAAGGCGCCCTCCGCCACCGCCGCCGGAGTTCCGACGCCGTCCGTGGGCCACTTGGCCAGTCGGTCCAGCGGCACCCCCGCCAGGCTGCCAGCCATCTCCTCAAACGTCATGTTTAGCACCCGCTGCTGCAGGGCCAGCATGCCGGCGCCGCTGGGAGGTGGAGGGTTGCACGCAAAACCCGTGTACGGAAGGAAAACCGGGGGTGGAGGAAGGGAGGGGGAGAAGAGGTGGGCGCTGGTAGCGTCAGGTTTGATTTAGGTTTGGGCTTGGTAAGTTTGGTAAGTTTGGTGCGGACGCAGCTCCCCTCCCCGCCCGTTACCCCTCTGCCCCCAGGTCGGCCGTGGATTCGCGGATTTACTGTATGCACCCCCCCTCCTGCAGGGCCACCCAGCAAGCGACGTGTGGACCCACCATCGAGGCACTCCTGACCGTTCGTGCCCACTTTACGTTCACGCGACCCTGGTGCCGATGTACACCGGGACAGCCGCGGCAGCACCCTTCCCCCTCCCACACGGTGTTTTCTCGCATCCACGGGTCTTTCTCAAAACCCTCCCCCACACACATGTCAGCTCTCCTGCCCACCCCCTCCCACCCCCTCCCACCGTCCTCCGTTACACGCTTCACTCACACGCGACACCTTATCAGCAACCCTCTCCCACCCACCGCTTGGACTTCAAGTTGCCTTTCCCGCCCACGCGCCCCTGACACCCTAAACTCCTAAGAACCCAACCCCCCTCGGTTTGTCGGCCGTGCGGCCGTCGGTCCGTGGGGATTCGCGGATGCTCTTATAAAACAAAAGCCCACGGGCTTTCCTCACAAAGCCCACAGGCCTTCCTCACAAAGCCCACCCACCCACCGCTTGTCCTTCATGGACTCCACATTGTCCAGCTCCGTGTGGCTGTGCACCAGCGAGTGCATTAGACGGGCGCCCCACCCGCCATCGACAACGGCATCCGTTCCCGCGGTCGCGGTGGCGGTTGTAGCGGTTACGGTTGTTGTGGTTGTGGCGGTTGCGTCCGCTGCGATGACCTCCCGGAGGACGTCCAGCAGCTGGGGCAGGGGCTCCCCGAACTCCACAACGGAACACAGCGGCAGGAAGGTGCCTGGCGGCCAGGGGGGGGGGTGCGAGTGATGGGGGTGAGGGGGTAGGGGGCGGTGCGGGTGATGGGGGTGAGTGGGGTGAAGGGGGTGAGGGGGGTAGGGTGTGAGGGGTGTGAGGGGTGTGAAGCGTGTGAAGGGTGTGAGGGGTGTGAGGGTGTGAGGGGTGTGAAGGGTGTGAGGGGTGTGAGGGGTTTGAGGGGGTGAGGGGGGAGGTGGGGAGACCCGGCTAAACGACATAGGAGGTGGAGGACAGGAGGTAGGGTGTGAGTGAGGAAGGGGGTCATCGGGGGGGGGGTGCCTGGCGGCCAGAGGGGAAGGCGTGTGAGAGGGTGAGGCGGCGGGGAGTGGGGTGCAGCACGCGTGTGCAGCTTAGCGCCGTATCGGCGCCGTACAACGTCTGAAAACGCGCACAGCTGCCAAGTCCCGCCAAGCCTACCCTAAAACCCTCTAAACCCTCTCTAAACCCTAAACCCTACCGGACATGCCGAGCTGGCGTAGCTGCGGCGCGTCTGCCGCCACCAGCAGCGCCATCATGTGGCGGAGCAGCGCCGCCGCCACCTCCAGCGACGCGCCGCCGCCGCCACCGCCGCCGCCACCGCCGCCACCGCCGCCGCCACCGCCGCCACCGCCGCCGTAGCTGTGCGGCAGCAGCAGCGTCAGCATCACATTGGCGATGACTGTGTATCGGAAAGGGGCGCCACGACGAGCCATGACGCCCGGACGCGCCGCCTCCATCAGCGACGACACCAGCTCCGCGTACGGCGTGCCGTTGCCGTACGACATGGCGGGCGGGTGCAGGAATCGGCCCGCGAAGGACAGCAGCAGGTCGCCCAGGGCCTTCTGTGGCACGGAGGCGTTGTGGGCGCGGCCGGCGAGCAGCGCGTGCAGCGCGGCGGCTAGCCAGTCTGGGTGGCGGGAGATGAGACGCCAGAAGTTGAGGGTGGTGCTGATGGTGTGGCAGGAGCCCAGCACGCGGCCGTCGCGCTCGCTCTCGCTAACGGCAGCCGCCGCCGCCGCCGCCGCCGCAGCGGCGGCGGCCTCGGCGGCGGCGGCGGCATCGGGGCCGGCGGCGGCGGCGAAGGCGGCGTCGCGCAGGCGCGCGAGGAAGTCGGGCAGCGGCGTCGCCGCCGCGTCGTACGGCACGTTGGCGAGCGCGGCGAGGAAGTACGGCAGGCAGGCGGGCGCCAGGCAGGGGAAGCGCTTGGTGGCGACGTCGACGGCGGAGGCGGCGCTGCGAGACAGCTGGGCGTTGGGGTGCTGCGCCAGGCCGCACAGGGTGCGGAGGAGGGACAGGTAGGAGGGGGGGAACTGCGGGGAGGGGCGGGGAGGGGGTGGGAGGGCGGGAGGGTTGGGAGGTTGGAGAGTTGGAGGGTGGGTGGGGGAGCGAAAATACCCGATTACGCAAGGTGGGGGGGGGTTGCATAAAGACCCGGCTACATGACATGGGTATAACAGCTGGCGCATTGCCGTCGGACACCTGGTTGTGGGCGCATGTTGGGGCACTTGGATCGGGAGGGGGGGTGGGGGGAGGAGGGGGATAGGATGAAGGCGAGATGGAGGGGTAGGCGGGTCGAGGGCAGGGGAAGGGGAGGTGTACCCTAGGGGCCCCGCCCATGCAGAGGCCGCAGCCCGCCAGCCCCAAGCCGAAACCCTAAAACCCTAGGCCCTCCCCAGCCCCACCCAGCGCCCCACCTGCTCCAGGCCGGTCAGCTCCGGCTGCTGGGTGGTGGCCCAGGAGCGGAAGGCGGCCGCCGAGGCCCGGCTCAAGAGCACGGTGAACAGCCGGGCCTGGACCACCCACAGGGGGGACCGCCGCCGCCACACAGTGCCGGGCTGGGGAGGCAGGGAGGGGGGCGAGGGGGGGAGGGAGATGAGGGGGGGAGGGAGGGAGGGAGGGAGGGGAGGGAGGGAGGGAGATGAGGGAGGGCGGGAGATGAGGGAGGGAGGGAGATGAGGGAGGGAGGGAGATGAGGGAGGGGCGGCCCGACACGTGGCCGCGTGCTGCCAGAGCTGTGTGAGCCCCGCGTACTGGGTTTCATCACCCAACACGGCATCTGGACCCTCCCTCGACGTCCCCGATACCCCCTGATTCAAAACCCCCTCCTACTCGGGTTTTGATCTCACTCCCCCCCTGCTCCCCTCCCTGTCTTCCCCCTGCTCCCCACCAGCCGTGACGCCCCCCTGCTCCCCCCCCTCACCACCAGCTGCGACACCCCCCTGCTCCCCCCTTGCTCACCACCAGCCGTGACGCTGCCGGCGCGTCCGTGTTGATGTGGCCGGTGGCTTTCTGGTTGCGCTCATCAGACTGAGCCGACACGTACTCAATGCTGCCGGCAGCCAGCAGCACGCCGGAGCAGCGGGTGGCCAGGTCGAGCAGCTCGGGGTCGGCGGAGGGACCCAGGCCCCTGGGTTTCGGGGGGGGGAGAGCGGGGGCGGGGAGAGCGGGGGGGGGGAGCGGGGGCGGAGGTGGGTGGGTCAGCGGGAAGGAGAGAGGGGGGAAGCGGTATTCCAATCACATACACACACAAGGCCGACTGGATGTAGGACGATTGAGCACGTACGAAAGGGGCGGGGGGGAGGGTTTAGGGGCTAAGGGTTTTAGCTCAGCGCTGCAAGGAGGAAGGGTGACAGTTGGAGAGTGGTAAGGGTGACAGTTGGAGAGCGGTAAATCGACCTCGGCCCCGCGACGGCGGGTGCGGGTGAGGGTGCGGGCGCCTGGGAGGGGGCAGCTCGCCCGGCGCCGTGGGGGGTTGAGGGAGGGCCCGTGCCTTCACAACCGCCAACCGCAACAGCCCCCAACCCAACGACCACAACCGCACCAACTCACACCAACCCACCGACGTCTCTTGGTGGCAACGACGCAGATCTTTTCGGCACCATGTAAACCCTGAAAACATCCACCCACCACCACAGCCACCGCCACCCATTCCCGTACAACTAGTAGGACAGCAGCACCTTTCCCCAGCTGCCCTTTCACGTGCTCACCCCCTTCGCCTCCCCGCCCTACCCGCCCTCCCCAACCACCCACCTGCACACCTCCACCAGCGCCTCCGCCACCACCTCCCGGGTGCCGGGGGAGCCCACACTCGCACCCAGGCCGCCGTACACCGCCAGCGGCACCGCCGCGCCGCCGCCGCCCCCGCCGCCGCTCCGCTCCACGAAATCAAAGTCTCGGAGCATCGACAACGAGTTGGTGAGCATGCCTCGGATCTGTGCGCAGAGAGGTGGGAAGGGGGGTGGTACAGAAAAGAACCGGCGGGGGGGGAGGGGAAGAGGGTTTTGGGGGGGGAGGGGAAGAGGGTTTGGGGGGGGGGAAAGAGGGTTTTGGGGGGGGGGCCGGGCGTCTGTGCGAGGTGCGAGGCGCTCGCTTCGGGCGGCGAGCTAAAACACGTGCTGGCGTTACCTCCACCCCGGCCTCCGCCGCCGCAGCAGCACCCGCCGCCGCCGCCGCCGCCGCAATCAAAGCCCTCCCCCGGCCGCGGCATCGGTCGTCGGCGCAGTACAGGAACTTGGGTTTTTCCTCGCGTTTCAAACCACGGGTTTCCCCTCTACTTCCCCCCCTTCCGACTCCCCCCCTTCCGGGCGGAGGTTCCTTCTCCGGCTTCTTCAAGTCAATGCTTATATTTACTTCGTAAATAGCACCCTGCGACCTCCCACTCCCCAGCCAGGAGGACCCACCCTGAACAGCTCCGCCCGCATGCGCAGCTTGGTGCTTGCGTCGCCGGTGGCGCCCCCCGCCGCCACCAGGGCCCTCAGGCGCTGGCTGGGGCCCACCAGCCGCTCCAGGAGCAGCCGGCCCGCCAGGTCCAGATGGCTGGGGGCGGGGCTCCGCCACCTGATGAGGCCGTTGCGTGGGGGGAGGCAATATGTCAATATTGAATATGCAATATAAAACAATAGTACCGGTGCCTTAGCGCATCAGCAACTGCCGCTCTCCCTCCGTCCTCAGTGCCTCAGTGCCTGTGTCTCTCCCTCTTGTGTTCGTGTTGCCGATGGCGACACACGTCCCCTCACCTGGGCGGCTGGTATCCCGTCCCCTCACCTGGGCGGCTGGTATCCCGTCCCCTCACCTGGGAGGCTGGTATCCCGTCCCCTCACCTGGGCGGCTGGTATCCCGTCCCCTCACCTGGGCGGCTGGTATCCCGTCCCCTCACCTGGGAGGCTGGTATCCCGTCCCCTCACCTGGGCGGCTGGTATCCCGTCCCCTCACCTGGGAGGCTGGTATCCCGTCCCCTCACCTGGGCGGCTGGTATCCCGTCCCCTCACCTGGGCGGCTGGTATCCCGTCCCCTCACCTGGGAGGCTGGTATCCCGTCCCCTCACCTGGGCGGCTGGTATCCCGTCCCCTCACCTGGGCGGCTGGTATCCCGTCCCCTCACCTGGGCGGCTGGTATCCCGTCCCCTCACCTGGGAGGCTGGTATCCCGTCCCCTCACCTGGGCGGCTGGTATCCCGTCCCGAACTTGTCCGCCCACACCTCCACCCCGCTGCCCGCCACCAGCGGCACCGCAGCGACCCCGTCACGGCGCCGCCAGGGCAGGTGCGGCTCCATCCAGAACCTGGAGGACCACATAGGGCCCAGAAGGGGGGGCGGGCGCGACGGTGGTGCTCCGTGGGGGTGGTGGTGCTATGTGTGGTGCTTCGTGGTGATGGTGGTGGTGGTGGTGGTGGTACTGTTGGTGGTGGTGGTACTGTTGGTGGTGGCATAGACGTAACGCTGTTGGCGGCGAACAAACGAGGGGCTGATGGGCTCGCACCAACCTGTTCCCTTCCCCCCCCACCTTCACACGCCACCCCCACCTGGAAAGCATCATGACGGTCACCCCCGCCAGCGACCCCCCCTCCTGCTGCAACGCCGCGCTGTTGACCCCCGCCAGCCGGTCGGCCAGCGCCACCACACGAGCCGCCAGGCTGCCCGCGGGCAGGTCCACTGCGCCAACCGCCGCCGACCCGTGGGACGGTGGCGGCGGCGGCGGTGGGGGCGCCAGGGATGTAAGGCCCAGCTGGAGGTGCAGGTTGGGCGCCAGCAGGATGTCGGCGTGCAGCTGATTGATGGTTTCTGTGAGGACGGTCAGCTGGTAGCGGAGGACTGCCTCCTGGCCGGAGCTGGGAGGGTGCGGCGGGGGGGCTGGGAGGGGAGGGGAGGAGGAAGGGGAGGGGGGAGGTTGCGGTGTGGGAGGGCGGACAGGTACGACATGTTTCGACACAAAAGACACACAGCAGGTACTCAGGGGGCATTGCACCCAACACACAGCAGGCACAAAGCAGACACTCAGGGGACATTGCTGGGGTGCAAGAAGCGCAGAGCTAAGGCGGCGGGTCGAGGTATTAGAAATGGGGAGCGGGGGGAGGGCTCAGGAAAGCCCGGAAGCGGGGGGAGGGAGGGGAGGGGAACGGCGGGAGGGGCGGGAGGGGCGGGAGGGGCAGGAGGGGAGGGGCGGGAGGGGCGGGAGGGGCGGGGGGGGCGGGAGGGCGCGGGAGGGGCGGGAGGGGCGGGAGGGGCGGGGGGGAGGGGAGGTGCGCGGGGTCACGGCGCACGCGGCGACACGTACCCGACGCAGCCTGCTGCTGCTCCTCCCCCACCGCCGAGTCCAGCTCCAGCCGGGGCAGCTCCGCCACCTCCGCCTCCACGCGCGCCAGCAGCGGCAGCACCAGAGCTCGCATGGTCTCACGGGGAGCCGCAGAGGCGGCGTGCGAGGTGATCGTGGCCACCTCCGTCGCCACCCCTGGAGCGGTGCCGCCCAGCACGAACGCCGCCAACCGTTGCACGAGGTGCCGCCGTACAGCGGGGCGGGTGTGGTGCAACAGAAGCTGCCACATGGGGCTGAAGAGGGAGCGGGACTGAAAGGGGCGGGGGAAGGGGCGAAGGGGAGGGGAGGGTTTCGTGGGAGCATGTTCGGAAGGGGGCTGGAGGGGAGGGGAGGGTGAAGCTGTGTATTGCGTGTTGATGGTGAGCGGAGGGGAGGAGGCGGGTAGAGGTCTGGCCTGCGGAAGAGGCTCTCTGAGGTGGCGGGTAGCTCCCAGGATGTCAAGCAGGGGACACGGCGGCATGGCGGGCATGGCGCCACAACGGTCGTCAACAACTGTTGTAGAGAACCGGCGGCAGGCAGGCGTCACGCCTGGCCGCCGCCGGCCCCTCTGATGCCGGTTGCAGCCGTCGTGCCCTCAACCTGCAAAACACACCTTCCCCACCTCCCCCCGGCTGACTGCCACCACGCAAACGACCGAGCCAAGACGCCGAAGCCAAAGCTAACCGACAACACAATCGGATCCGGATCCACATTCTCGGGTTCCGGCCTCAACCCACCACCCACCCATCTCTCCAGTGCCCCCAGTCCTCTCCACCCCCCGCCCCAGCGCCCGTCACCCACCGCCGTCAGGAAGGAGCTGGTGCTGCCGCCGCCGCCGCCGCCCCGGCCGCCGCTGCCAGACGCCATGTCAGTCCCGCGGTGCCCTGGGCCCGAATCCAAGTTCTGGAGCAAGGACAGGCAGCGCTCCAGAACCTCCTCCGCCCACTCCGCCACGTACAGAGACAGCGACAGGCCGCCGCCGCCGCCTGCGGCGGCGGCGGCGCCTGACGGCGCATCCACATCCATGGACGACGACGCCGACGATGCCGGCCCGGCGGCGCCGTCGACGACGACGACGCGAGCGAATGTGTGCTCCACCTCCTCCTCCCGCGCCGCCGCCGCGTCGCTGCCGCCGCCGCCGCCGCCGTCGTCGTCGTCCTCCTCCCCCGCACCGCGCAGTCGCGGCAGGGCGCCGAGTACGGACACGTACAGTTGCAGTACGGCACTGGTCTTGGGTTCGTCGTTGGCGTCCAGGCCGGGCAGCGCCGCCATGAGCGCCTCCGAGACCAACTGTACGGCGGAAGAGTTTTGGTGCACACGGTGTTTCGGTTGTTCGGTTGCGCGCGCGAGGGAGAGAGATACCAGACGGCGAGGGGGCTTTGTCTCTGGACGCGTGGGCTGTGTGTGCTTTGTTGCTTTGTGGGATCAGAAGCCATGGATGCGCCGAAGCCCAGCAAGGCAGCAACCCCCTTTCTTAGCCCTTCCGCCGCGCATAAGGCCCCTCTCCCCCCCCCATCCCACGCACAAAATACCCTTTTTTCTTTCGCGCCCCCCCTCCCCGCTCAAAACGTCTGCTCCTAAACGAGGTTTTCCTCGCACCCACGGGTCTTCCTCGAACCCCCCCCCGCTTCACCTGCGCAGCGCTTTCCCGCTCCTCCCCCTCCGCCTGCCCTCCCGCCGCCCAGCCCGCCAGCAGCAGCGGTCGCACACACAGCGCCAGTGTGGCAGTGGCCGCAACCAGCTGGTGCGTGGCGGTGGCGGTGGCGAGTGCCGTACGGAAGCGCTCCAGAACCAGCGGCAGCACCCGCGCAGGGGCGATCAGCGCCAGCTGGGACAGGGCCTTTATGGACACGTTGGCCAGGCCTGCAGGCGGGGGGGGGGGGTTACAATAAAAGAACCGGTGACGCGACTGGGGAAATGTAGTGGGTGCATAGCCTTCGGACGCCGGGTCGCGCGCGCATGCTACTGGACTAGGGTGGCCGGCCACACAAACGGATGCGACGGCGGTGGATGCGGTGAAGAAGAAGAAGAAGAAGTGGGCGACATTACGGAGCGCACAGCAGTGCCGGCGGGGGGGAAGAGAAGGGTCTCGCTTCATGACAGTAACGCAGTGGCAGTGCGCGTTTCGATACAGGAGTGACCAGAAGCAACGTAGCCGCTGCAGCAACGTGGGTCGTGGAAGGCGTGTTGCTGCGTTTCAGGACCCGCCTCGAGAACCGCCGCTAAGAAAAAGCCCTATGCCTACCCATAACTGTTTCCATACCCATACCCGTACCCGTACCCCCTCACCCCGCCTCACCACGTCCTGTCCTGTCCACGACTAACTCGCTGCCCCGCCTCCCACGCTTCTTACACAACCCATCACCCCCCGCCCCGTCCCCGCCCCTGCTGCGGGCCCCCTGCACCCCCTCCCAGTCGTGCCTATGCCCATGTCGTGTAACCGGCCTTTATGCCCTCTCCCCCCCCCGGGCCGGCCTCACTCGAGTCCTTGGAGAACTGCCCTCTGCCCGCCAGCGTCACGCAGCAGCCCGCCAGCCGCTGGAGCTCAGGCTCGTGCAGCTCCGAAACCCACGGCCGCGCCGCCGCTGACCCCGCCTGCTGGCCCGCTCTGCCGGCATCGCCGCCAGCGTCGTGCTCTTCGTACGCTTCGTACTCGTCGTACTCGCCGCCTTCAGCCCCCGGCGCCGGCGGCTGCTGCCTCTCCAGCTGCTTGACCGCCACCTTGATCAGGTGCTTGAGCCACGTGGCCAGCTCCCGGCACCACTTGCCTGCAGGGAGGGCGCACCCAGTGGGCCAGAATGAGAGAATTCAGCGCAGCGCAGCCCACAGCCCAGCAGCCGACAGCAGCCCACAGCAGCCCACAGCACAGCACAGCACAGCACAGCACAGCACAGCACAGCACAGCACAGCACAGCACAGCACAGCAGTCCTCGGACCAGGTCACACTCAGCCCAACAAACACTCAGCCCAACACGGCGTAGAAAAGGAAAACAAGGAGCGAAATGAGATCCGAGGCGGAGGGACGCAGCCCCCTGGCCCGGCCCGTACCCGTGTTTGAGGGGTGGTAGTACTGCTCCAGCAGCGCGGTAAGGTGCTCCATGTGGGCGGCGGTGGCGGCGGCGGTGGCGGAGGAGGCGGGGCCCCGCTGCGGGCAGGAGGTGCAGCGGAGCAGGTAGACCAGCAGGCGCGCGGAGTGGTAGGCGCCGTAGCCCATCTGGGGGCGGAGGGCGGAGGGGGGAGAAGGGGGCGGAGGGGGGCGGAGGGGGAGAAGGGGGAGGAGGGGGCGGAGGGGGCGGAGGGGGAGAAGGGGGGCGGAGGGGGGCGGAGGGGGGAGAAGGGGGCGGAGGGGGGAGGAGGGGGGCGGAGGGGGGAGAAGGGGGGCGGAGGGGGGAGAAGGGGGGAGAAGGGGGCGGAGGGAGGAGGAGGGGGGAGAAGGGGGGCGGAGGGGGAGGGGGAGGGGGGAGGAGGGGGGAGGAGGGGGGAGAAGGGGGCGGAGGGGGCGGAGGGGGGAGAAGGGGGGCGGAGGGGGGCGGAGGGGGGAGAAGGGGGGCGGAGGGGGCGGAGGGGGGAGAAGGGGGCGGAGGGGGGGAGGGGGAGAAGGGGGCGGAGGGGGCGGAGGGGGAGAAGGGGGCGGAGGGGGGAGAAGGGGGCGGAGGGGGGAGGAGGGGGGAGAAGGGGGGCGGAGGGGGCGGAGGGGGAGAAGGGGGGAGGAGGGGGAGGAGGGGGAGGAGGGGGGAGGAGGGGGAGAAGGGGGGCGGAGGGGGCGGAGGGGGGAGAAGGGGGGAGGAGGGGGAGGAGGGGGGAGGAGGGGGAGGAGGGGGGAGAAGGGGGAAGCGAACTCGGCGAGGCGGTGGGTGGTATAAGGGAGAGTCCGAATGGAGGCGAGGCACATGTTTTGTGGTTGCGGCGGTGCGTCCTCGGCGGCCTCCGCTTTACCCCCTCTCCCCTTCCTGCCTTTCACCGACGGCCCCCACTCGGCACAGCCACCGTACCCAACCCAACAACCCTGTTCGCAGTTCCGTACCACGTGCAACCGACGCCGTACACCGGCCCCCCTCTTCCCCCCCCCCTATGCACCAGCCACACTTCCCGTGTCAAGTAACCGGTTCTCTTCTGTAACCACCCTCCCCCACCCACCTGGTCCCCGAACAGCACGGCTGCCCTCCCTGGAGTGCTCCGGGCCACCAGCTCCGACGCGCCGCGCGACGAGCCGATGGGCACGTCGAAGAGCGTCGTGAAGGAGGCGAAGATGGCGGGCAGGTGGGGCTGCCAGGAGATGATGCCTGGGGGGCCGTCGGTTGGAGGTTGCGAGGTTGGAGGTTGCGAGGTTGGAGGTTGCGAGGTTGGAGGTTGCGAGGTTGGAGGTTGCGAGGTTGGAGGTTGCGAGGTTGGAGGTTGCGAGGTCCGGAGGGATAGCGAGAAGACCCCGGTGACACAACATAGGAAACAGAGGTTCGAGGGGGTACGTGATGGAGTAGTGGGCTGACAGCCACAGGGGCAAGGAGGGCTGCTCGCGGCGGTGCTGGTGGTAGTGTTGGTGGGCTGCGGCGGCGGCTGCGGCGGCTGCGGCGGGGGCAGCATTGTAGTCATCTTGGCGAATGCCCCTGGAGCCTAGCTACCGTGTGACGTCATAACCTCCCTTCCCGCCGTGACCCAGATTCGGGCCGGCAAACAAACGGCCGACAAACCAAGGCGGTGCGGGGGGTAGTGTGCTAGTCTGGTTGCATCCCTCCGCCCCCAGCACCCTCTCGTGCCATGCCAAGCCGAGCCAGTACCCCAAGGAAACCCACACCGACGCCCCACCCCACCCCACCCCGCCACTGCCACCCACCCCGCCAGTCGTGCTTGGCCGCCCGCGACAGCAGCCCCAGCCACAAGCTGTCCCAGGAGGGGCTGTTGGCTGCTCGGTCCCAGGCTCCCAGCCACTCCAGCAGCCAGCCGTTGACGGAGACCCAATCACACCTGCGGTTGGTGGGCGGTTGGGACAATTGAAGCGGTTGGGACAGTTGAAGCGGCGGGGCTCGGGGGCAATGGGGCAGGGCAGCAGGGAGGGTTGCGCCCTACAAGGGGGCTGGAGGGTTGAGCGAACTGAGATGGGGAGGTGGGGGGGAGGAGAGGGGAGGGGAGGGGAGGGAAGATCCTGCGCTGCTACCTTTCCTGCCGCCCTCGTCCTCATCCGAACCACATTTCCTTCTCCCTTCCTGTCCCTTACCGGAGCCTCCAACACCCAGGAGGCTCCGGTAATGGACCCAGCCGCCCCGCCCCCGCAGCCGCCCCCGCAACCGGCCCTGCCACCTGCAGATGTTGCTGGTGGGCGCGAAGAGCTGCAAGTAGCCCAGGGCCTCGTAACCCTCGCTGGGCCGCAGACCCACAGCCAGCACCGCCGGCCGGAGCTCCGCCCACACCTCCCCCAGCGCCGCCGGCTCGAAGTACCGTCGGGCCTTGGCCACCAGCTTGACAAGTGACGTACCACGGGCCGCGATAAGGCCCACGCCTGCGGCCGCGGCACACGTATGTGGGTGGGTGGGTGGGTCGGCGGTGGGGGGGGATTATAAGAGAATCCGCGAGGGAGGGGGAGCCCGAACCTGCCGGGTTAGGAGACTTACGTAATGGATCGGTGTGGTGGCCTGAAAGGAGAACGGCTGGCGTGGAGCCAGGTTAGAAGTCTTAAGAGTGGGCAAACACGTGTGTGTGTGTGTGTGTTGGGGGGGGGGTAATAATAACCACCCCGTAAAAGCGGGGGTGGTGGTTGTAACTGGGGGCAGATGTGCCGTAGTACTGGGCACGCCAAGGATGAGGGACCCGTGGCCTCTACACAAAGCCCCAAGCTCCGGAACCCTGCCAACAGTGGAACAAGCCCGGGCACAACCCTCCCTCAGACCCAGGGCCCTATGACCTGGCCCACCCCCAACGGTCCTTTACCTGCCCTCCCCCCCAACCTTATCCTACGTATCTTCAACCCAGTTCTCCGGCATGTATCTCAAAACGTCTGTCCTAAACGGATTTTTCTCGCATCCACCGACCTTCCTCGACCCCCCCTTTAACCCCTGCCCCCCCAGTCGGTCCTATGCTAGCCGCGGCCCCCCCTCTCAGACCCGGTTCATGGGTTTCCCCCTCTTAACCCGCCCCCGTCCCCGTCCCCAGCCCCACTCACCCTCCAGCTTGGGCTGCGGTAGGCCGTGTAGGCGCTGTAGCACCGAAAACACCGGGCGCCAGGGGAGCACCAGCCGGGCCTTACGCAGGGCGCGCTTGTTGGCTCGGAGGAGCTTGGTGAGGCAGTCGGCTAGCCGGACCTGCGGGCGGGTGGGAGCAGAGGGGGGGGCAGAGAGGGGGGTTTAAAGAGAATCCGCGAATCCACGGCAGAGAGGGGGGGAGGAAGGGGGGAAGGGGAGGTGAGTAGGTCGGTGGGTATGGTGGGGGGCGTGGAACTCGGTAGGGACTAGGGAGGGTGGCTGTGGGTACAGGGGCTCAGCATGGGGGTTACAGAAAAGAAACGGGTTACTCAGCATGGGGGGGGGGGTGACGTGCGGGCGGTTGGCATCCATCACGGCCAGTGCCACGACCTCCAGCGCTCCCATCAGCTCCATCACCAGTCAGATGAACGACCGCCACCACCACACCCACCACCACCACCAGCACCCACCGCCACACCCACCACCACCACCACCATCATCGTATCATCGGCACAATGCCATAAGCACGGCCGCTGCCGCCGGCGGGCTCGCCAAACTTCCCCCTTCATATTTAACCTGCAGCCAGCCAGCCAGCCAGCCAGCCAACCAGCCGGTCCTGCCCCACCTGCGCCTCCAGGTCCCTCCACGCCTCCGCCACTCCCCGCCACAGCGCCTCCGCCAGCGCCACCACGTCACCCGCATCGTAGTCCTGGCCGAAGGTGGTAAAGCTGCGGGGGCGGCAGAGCACCGTGCAGGGAGGGAGGGAGGGAGCGGGGGAGGGGCCAGTGAGAGGAAGGGTTCGGTTCGGTGGTAGGTGGCTGAGGGCGGAGATGTCGGGGCCCAATTGAGCCCGAGTAGGCGACATTAGACCGCCCCAGGCAGGGGGCGCTTTCAGGGCCGCCATCACTCGCATGAACGGCGAAAATGGCGGGAATAGCGAGCAAGCATGATGAGGTATGGGCCCGGGGCCGGAGCTGCGGGGCAGGGCGATGCTTGCGAGAGCGGAAGCTGTCGTGGTCGCCCGTGGGACCTTCCGACCGAACCGCACAAGACCGGCCGCTTACGTGTTGATGTGAGATAGCCACTTCACGAGCCGGTGCCAGCGGTTTGGGTCGGCCTCGTCGCGCAGGGCGCCCTCCACCTCTGCGCGCACGCATTTGGAAAGCGCTGCAAAGCGGCGCGGCTCCTCATTGATGACGCCTTGTGCAATTTCCGGGGGAAGCCATGTTTGCCAGATGCGTGGAGCCATGATATCCGTGGCGAGTTTGGTTACGTACGCTAACGAGGAATGTGCACCGGCATGGATCTATTTTATCCTTGTGCACAATATCGATATTTGTCTGAGAGAGGTATGAAAGCTGACAATTTTCCCTGATATTTAACAACGGGGACTTCAAGTAAAGACTGTGTGCCGGGGAGCCGAACCTTCAGGGATGAGGAGAAGGAGGGGGTTGGCTTCACGTAAAGCGCAACAGGTGGAACTTGTCAAGGTAATCCAAAAGCATGCCTAATGCGTTACTTGCTGGGAATCTGCTTCTTGGCAGATTGCTATCGGAGTTTCAAACATCAACTAACTCGGCACTGCACGCCACCGGCCACCCATTCGGGGCACCGACATCTCGCTCCTTTTTACAATGATATTAGGTAATGACATTGCATTTGTGGACGAATGACCCTCGAAAATCGCAGAACAGAATGCGAGTCCATACATCGATGCGACCCGTGGGACTGCGCTGTAAGCCGCGCCCTACGACAGCACATAACCTATACTGAACCTTCAATGTCACTTTCATCAGGTCATAGATATCATCAGCCATCTATGAGAGTGGCGTATTGACCCCATGGTGCACTCAGGCTTTGATCAAAGCGCGCACTACGTGGCACTATGTCCAGGAAATGCAGGTAAATTTCACGTGATAATGCAGGCTGAAGAGGGTGATTGACCGAAGCTGATGGTGTTCAATGAGCAGGCTGTAGCTTATTAGGGCGGCCTAGCAATCCTAACACGGCCTACGACGCGTCTTCGGGTCAATACAATACGGAGCATGCCGATAACACATGTGCTGTTTGCTACTGTTATGTTTATAATTTAATGGGTGCCGAGGTCGCGCAGTGCGCGGATCCTCAGCCTAACAAAAATTTAGCCCTGCCGGACACCCGAAGGGCCGACCACGGAAGGCCCTCGCTAAGTGCAAGGCGAAGTCCGACCGTGTAACCGAGGCCATGGGGACCACCTCGAGAAACGGGCCAGGTAAGTATGCTTACATACGGCAAGGTGCCGGGGACAGTCCCTTTTCGACATGAGCAGCTGCGTTAGCGCCGCAATGGTGGGCGGACACTTAGAAGCGACCTCGTGTTTCCAGGACGCACGCAAACCACCATAATGTACAGCGAATGTACTTAGCCGCAAAGCAGAAACGGGAACTACAAGCAGCGTCTGGGCAATCCAAGCAATTGGGTACCATTTGCAAGTGCTTGGGATTACAAACTTGTATGCACGTTATATGGCATGCTCGGGAAGGCCCGGCACGCCACGGCGCGACGCACGCATGCATGCGTAGTGGGCGGAAAGGACCCGGAGGGACCAGGGACCAGCCGGCCCTGTTAAGGAGAGCTTGACAATTTCGCTCACCTTTTGGCAGGTCAGTGATGCTGCCCCTGAGAACAGGTGGTCGATCGACCCGTCCACCCTGCATGAGCGAATGTTAGATGCTGGCGCCATTTCCGCCCTGCGGACAGTAGCCAGCCGCTACTTGGCCCCGGACCGGCATCATGATGGAGTTATGAATGGTACCATCCCAATGGCGCATGCAGATGGAGGGCCCAGGAGCAACAGGGCGCAAGCCGGCTAGCTTCAAGCAACACATCACGATTCTGGAGCCCACAGTTAACGGCCGCTGCGATTTCACGGCAGTCCAACATTGCATCAAGAGCAAGGTTCGGTAACGGTGATAACCCCGCAGTGATCCCGTACGCGTCCAGCAACCAAGGTACGGATACAGGGCCAGCATGTGAAAGCCGTAGATTAAGCCCGGCCTCACAAGCACGTCCAGCCCGACAAGCCATAATTATGATGATGAATTCTCTCACACTGGGCACCCAAACATATCTGCGTCGCTCTACCGGCATCCACGACAGGCAGCTTGCCGCAGCCAGATGGCCAGCAGGCAGTCTCACCCTGTCCAACATGGTCCAACCAGCACCGCCACGAACCTACGCTAAACGAACTAAGGTGAGAGGCGATACGTTCTGTCATCGTACTACTCAGAAACAGATTATGTATGTATGTAATTGAATATTAGCCGCTGGCATGCGCGAGCTGCAGTGGTGATGGAAGGCCATGGCCATACGGCTGCAGCGGCTAGAAAGGTATCAGCAAAGAGCGGTGTCGCCGCGCCAGCGACCTCCTCCTCCTCCTCCTCCTCCTCCTCCTCCTCCTGATCTCCTCCTCCTCCTCTTCATCATCGTCAGTATTGGGTGCTGCTGCTGCTGAAATCGCCTCTGCTGGATCAGCAGCCTCAGTCGCCCGGGGCAACTCCGCACGGCACGTGTTGCGCCTGCTGCGCCTGCTGCGCGAGGCCCTGCCACTTCTGCTCAATAATAGGCCATCAGCCTGTGGCGCTACGGCGCGAATTACTTGGATCGATGAACGCGAAGATAAGTAAGCGGCTGACGTTCGCATTCGGAAGCGGCGCGATGTGCTTCGGAACGAAATGATAATAATGCCAAGGATCGGGATCATGGAGCCTTCATCACGTCTCGCTATCTTCCATCTTGTTCAGCAGGTGGTGGGCTGTTGCACCGTTAGCTGTTTTCATCTGTCACTGCAGTATGTTTGCTGCCCTGGGCTTCTGCCCGTGGAAGCTGCCCGCGGGGAGCCGAGCAGGGCCTAGCGATCACTAGCTGGGCGCAGCCACCGTCTTTTGCTCCGTACTAAGCCCCGCCGGGTCGGGCAGGGGCACGGGCAGGGGCACGGCCAGTTGCACATGTGGGCACATGCCGCCATCGCTCGCACCGGGGCACCAGCAGGTGCCCGCTGATGGTTGAGAAGCCACTCGCCTTGCAGCGGATCTGAGACTGAGCGCAATTCGTCGATGGATGGCTCGGGAATGCGGTCTGCTGCTGTTGGTTCGGCTTCTTCCACTTCTTCCGAGCGTGTCCCGAGCATTGTGGCCTGAACAGGCGTACGTCCTGGCGTCCCTGATGGGCGCCAAGGGAGCATGACGCTTCGCTGGAATGTATAAGTCTGAAGGGACGCTTTAAATGTACTCGCCGAGGAAAATATGTGAAGGCAGCTCCTTCCAAAGCGCGCGGAATCGCGTTACCGTGGGCATTCCGCGTATCTTCTGAATTATTTCCTGGAATGATATTAATGGAGGGCAGCCCGGGATTTTAACTCGTGAATTGTTCGTTCCCGCTCGGCCATCGCCAACTGACCAGCTGCGCCTGACTTAGGATTGCAAAAGCGAACGACCGAGAGCACTTAGTAACAGGCGCCTTGCTTGCCCGGGATGAATATATTAACCAGAATTTGGTTATGGTTTATGGTGCTAGCTTCCTGAGCCTGCCGACTGGAAAGGGGCGGGCGGCGGGTCTGACGGCAGGTGCAACGTACATGTCCACTTTTGGTGGCGTCTAAAGACACCGGTTCGCGGGCAAGCCCCAAACCTTAAGGGACATCCGCTGTACGGATGACATCATCGCGGGCATAAGCGTAACAGGCCGTTGCCTGCCTTAACCCCATAAGCATCCATAGTCATGTATGTAACGGGCCCTTGCACGTTACATCATCCCCCTCCTAAATGGCTGGTCGTCCCGACAGCCAACCAACCCTACTTCCACCGCCACATAGAGTGGGAAAGCAGGGCATCCGGAACCCCGCTGATGGCAAATAGGTGGGTGAGGAACATAGCGAAGCGCATCGGCTTCTTGATTGCACGGCCGTGTCGTGTAATCATAGGCGCTCGTTGCGGCTCCGAGCCATCACTCGTCCCACGCGAACGTGCGGACTGAGATTGGGACTTCGTAGCATCTACATCTGCACCTTGATGAGCCCAGTAGTCGCGTAATAAATCGCCGCAGTTGGTCAGGTGTGCTTCGGGCTCCCACGAGTCGTACTCAGGACCCTGACCTTTCCAACGCATCAAATAGTACCGTACGGCTCGACGCTTCTCCTTCACAATCTTGTGAAGCAAGATTTGCTCGACCTCAAATTCCAGCTCACCATCGACTATCTCAGGTGGTGGAGGTACCTTAGCGCGACCACCGTCGTGGTACGGGCGAAGAAGTGACACATGAAACACGTTATGCAGCCGAACCGAAGGTGGAAGATCCAACCGGTACGCGACCTCGTTGATCTTTTCAGTTACCGCAAACGGCCCGATAAACCGAGGCAACAGCTTGCGCGGTCCCTCAAGTCGCATATGCTGCGTGCTCAGAAGGACTCGATCTCCAACAGACAGTCCCCTTGCTGAGCGGCGCGTGTCAGCCCACTTCTTCATCCGATCACGAGCAGCACTCAAACATGCCTTAGCTCGTTCCAAAGCGCGTTGCATGTCCGTGGAAAAACGAACAGCAAGAGGGTTGGCCAGCTCGGCGCCCAGGTTTGCCCCTGGCGCGTCAGCATTTGCGCCTGCGAGCTCGGCGCCAAGGTTCGCACCATTGGCGACGGCCCTTGCACGTGTCTGGACCATACGTTCCCGCAGCGTACGAGTCCTCGCCTCCCCCAAATTGCGGACCAAATGGGAAGCAGGCGTAAGGGGTTCATAACCATACATCAACCGAAAAGGCGTAGTATGGGTGGATTCATGGACCGAGTTGTTAATGGCAAACTCAGCCATCGGTAAGAAACGAGACCAAGAGGCAGGGTCGCCGGCTACATAATGCCGCAACATATCCTCGAGGACACGATTAATACGCTCCGTTTGGCCATCCGTCTGTGGGTGGTAAGCGGAACTATGACGTACGTCAATGCCGTACCCAGCGTACAACGACTCCGTAAAGGCAGCCGTAAACGTGGGATCACGATCACTGACCACAATCAGTGGCAACCCATAGGAGCACACTATTGTGTTAAAGAAGATTTCAGCAGCACCGACGGAATCGATGTTGGCCGAACATGGGACAAAGCGTACCATCTTAGTAAGCTTGTCAACAAACACATAAATCGACGTGTTACCGTTGGGGTCCGGGGGTAAGTCGGTGATGAAATCCATTGTAACCACAGACCATTTCTGATCTGGAAGTGGCAACGGAAGAAGCATACCGCCCGGGAGCGACGAACTCGCCTTAACCCGTTGGCAACTGTCACATGAGCGAACAAAGTCGCTAACCGTACGACGCATCCGTGGCCACCAGAAGTGCCTCCGTGCCAAATGAAGCGTTTTGGTAACGCCTGTATGGCCTGCTAACGGATGGTCATGACATAAGCGGAGAACAGTTGCGCGCAGCTCCTTATAATCTGGAACCACCATCGCATCTCCAAGGAACCAAAAGCCATGAGCTTGCGTCACGCCAACTGCCTTTCGAACGTTCGCAGCCTCGGTCGTGTCAGCAAACCAGGGATCATGACCATACCCTTCTTGAACCGTCTCTTCGAACTTAGGAAAAGAGCTGGAGAGCTCTGCGGCGGCACCCGGGAAGGAGGTTAATTCCCCCAACCGCCGAGCACTAATCGTCATTACTGTTGCCACTTGGACTTCGACGTGTCCCGGAAGACGAGACAACGGATCCGCTGGGTTACAGCGTCCCGCGCGATACTGCCAGTCGAAATCAAAGGACTCCAGAAACTCCGACCACCGCGCCTGTCGTCGAGAGAGAAGATTTTTCCGGCGCATGGCAGTGTTGGGTTCGTGGTCCGTAACGACCGTGAACTTGACACCTTCAAGATAACATCGCCACAATTTGAGAGCATGCACAACAGCGAGTAGTTCACGCTCTGTGGTCACATAGTTACGCTCCGCAGGAATTAGCTTTCGACTTTCAAAAGCCACAGGCCTGCCATGTTGGAGCAGAATTGCACCTAGCGCAAAATCACTGGCATCCGCAATGACCTCAAAAGGCTCGCGCGGATTTGGCAGCGCTAGCACAGGTGCCGTTGTGAGAGCTTCCTTAATCCGTCGGAAAGCCTCGTCACATGTTTCCGTCCAGTCCCACCTAACTTTCGGCGAAAGGAGGTTCGTCAGCGGTGCAGCCATCGCCGCATACGCCCGTATGAACTTCCTAAAGTAGTTAGCGAGACCTAGGAAGGCACGTAGTTCGGATACGTTCGTGGGGACAGACCACTCCTGAACGATAGCGGTCTTCCGTGGGTCAGGCCGTACCCCGTCGGCCGACACGATGTGTCCCAAGAAGGTAACCGAAGGCTTAAAGAATTCGCACTTAGGCAGCTTGCAGTAAAACTGATGCTGCTCTAATCGCTCCAGGACCGTGCGTAAATGTTCCACGTGTTCCTCAGCGGAGTGCGAGAAAATCAAGATGTCATCCAAATATACGACGACGTACGGCAAGCCTTGCAAAGCCGCATTCATCGCAGACTGGAAGACAGCTGGTGCGTTCGTTAACCCAAACGGCATAACTTTGTACTGATAATGCCCGAAAGGAGTACGGAACGCAGTTCGCTCGATATCACTAGACGGTAACCGAATCTGGTGGTACCCCTGTGTCAGGTCGAGGGAACTAAACACTTTCGCTCCGCGCAGTCGATCGAGTAAATCGTCTATCCGTGGTAACGGGTAACGGTTTTTAATCGTAACGTTATTGACAGCACGGTAATCAACGCACATCCGAAGCGTACCGTCCTTCTTTTTAACGAATAGGACCGGAGCACCGAACGGCGAACATGACGGTTCGATAAAGCCTTTTGCCAACAGGTCCGTAATTTGCCGTTGCATCTCCTCTTGTTCGGGCAGCGAATATCGAAACATACGCTGTGCCGGAGGACGAGCACCCGGTTCTAACGGTACAACTGAAGGCAGGCCCCTATCAGGTGGTAACTTTGCGGGCAACTGATCCGGAAATAGGTGTTCCTTTTCCAGCAACAAGGCCCTTAACCGCAGATCCGCAGGCGTATCGCCGCGCACGGCTTCACGTACCTTACGTGCGAATGCGGTTTCAATGACAGGCGGCGGCGCCTCGCCTCCCCCCGGTTCCGAAGGCACCTCCAGAGCTGAGACCTCGGTAACCATGCAAAGGAAAGCCACATCGCCGTCTTCATACGCCTGAATCAACGAACATTGAGCAGGATCATAAGGGGTTGGTGGAGGCTTCGGCACAGGCTCAAAAGGACC
This sequence comes from Yamagishiella unicocca, assembly GCA_003116995.1. NCBI lineage: Eukaryota > Viridiplantae > Chlorophyta > Chlorophyceae > Chlamydomonadales > Volvocaceae > Yamagishiella > Yamagishiella unicocca. The sequence goes on from BDSL01000060.1 coordinate 397,181, forward strand.
ATTACGCAACACAGGCCGTCGCGGCAAGCGCGTAAGGCGAGCGACACGATGGTACAAGTCAAGCACAGCACCCGTAGCCTGCACCCAAGGATCCCCAAGGATAAGATCAAAATTGGGCGCAAGATCAACCACAGCGCACTGCAAGCGTGCCTTATAACCTTGCAGGCGAACATGAACTGTGGCAAATCCTGTCAATGGTACATGCTGACCATTACCCATAGCGAGGTGGGGAACAACAGTCGACGCATCAGGCGGTTGTATGTGCAACCCTACACGGCGAGCAAAACCCGTGCTTAGCAGATGAGCCGGCTGGCAACCCGTGTCGATGAGAATGGTCGCCTCCTTGTGGCACACAGCTCCTGCAAACTGCATGACCAAGCTGGGAGAAACAGTGAACGGAACAGGCATGGCAGCGCAAACAGCAGCATCCTGATGCTGTACGGGAGGGTCATACCAAAACTCCATACCGTACGGCACCCCGTTCACACGTGTTGGAGCATTACCTTTCACCTTAGCAGCAGTGAACAAGTGATACCCTGCATGAAACTCGTGCAGCTTTTGCATGCCCACAAGCAACGGTCGCCACCGCGCGTGAACCCACTTGGGCAACAGAAAGCCGCCTGAAGTGGTAGCCGGTGCGAACGTTTTGCAACGCAGGTAGTGACGCAGGAACTCCTCAATGCGAGCCCGTGGTGGGTGCATCCAAACATGATGCCCTGCGCAACTATCATGCAAGAAGCTAGTGGTAGGCGAGCTAAACTTCGGACACATAGCATTGGACCCGTCATCGGATGCGCATGCGTCCCAAGTGAAATGCCGACCTGTTAACCGCTGCATCGGGCGCATCAGGCGGTTGTATGTGCAACCCTACACGGCGAGCAAAACCCGTGCTTAGCAGATGAGCCGGCTGGCAACCCGTGTCGATGAGAATGGTCGCCTCCTTGTGGCACACAGCTCCTGCAAACTGCATGACCAAGCTGGGAGAAACAGTGAACGGAACAGGCATGGCAGCGCAAACAGCAGCATCCTGATGCTGTACGGGAGGGTCATACCAAAACTCCATACCGTACGGCACCCCGTTCACACGTGTTGGAGCATTACCTTTCACCTTAGCAGCAGTGAACAAGTGATACCCTGCATGAAACTCGTGCAGCTTTTGCATGCCCACAAGCAACGGTCGCCACCGCGCGTGAACCCACTTGGGCAACAGAAAGCCGCCTGAAGTGGTAGCCGGTGCGAACGTTTTGCAACGCAGGTAGTGACGCAGGAACTCCTCAATGCGAGCCCGTGGTGGGTGCATCCAAACATGATGCCCTGCGCAACTATCATGCAAGAAGCTAGTGGTAGGCGAGCTAAACTTCGGACACATAGCATTGGACCCGTCATCGGATGCGCATGCGTCCCAAGTGAAATGCCGACCTGTTAACCGCTGCAATTGCTGGAACTCAGGCTTGCGAATGGTATGCTCGGGCGGTACGGGAACAGCTGCGACTGGCATAGAACTGTTCGTCTTAGCGTTACACGTGCGCCCTGCTGGCGCCTCCAACGCACGAGCAGTCGTAGCCGAGTCCAGGTTTTGTCGTACACGCTGTACATCCTTCTTAGTCGCAACCTCGTCTCGCAACGGTTGATCCGAACTAACGGTCAAAACAGGTGCATTCCTTGCTCCCTCCGTACATATGCGCCCAGAAGTCACGCGTCCAGACGCCGACTCTTTTGGCAGCAAAACATCAGCATCGCCTTGCACAGCCTCAGAAGCTGCCGCAAACGAGCTTGAAACACATAAGCCCCGCGTACACGGCATAGTCCCGTCATCGCCGTGGGGTGGGTCCAAACCCATGCAAGGCACCTCACGTCAGGGCTTCTGACGCTCGTAGAAAAAGAACTCTCCGCGCGCAAACTTGCCATGGCGGGGTGTTGCAAGCTCCCACCAGAGGGCCGTTCACGACCGACAGAAACAGAGCGTCCCGAACCGGAGCCACTAGCACCCGATCCCGATGCACCACCCTTCGCCCCTCCCGCAGCGAGCGTCTTCACCTCTGCTGCGAAGTTCTTGAGGTGTGCTAGGAACGCCTTCAGGTCCGTCCACTCCTTCTTGTCCGTGGAGCGGTCGTACATGAAGCGGTCCTTCAAAGCGTCCGGCGCAAGGTCCACGAGCAGATAGACGAAAAGAGCGTCAGGTGTCTTGGCCGGAAGCTCGCGCTTCAAGTCAGTGACCAACTGAACCGCCTCGTCCACTGTCCGGAACGGCTTCGCCGACTTGAGCCGGCGGATGCCGTTATAGACCGATGCACCCTCGGCCGTCGTAATATAAGCCTTGAACCAATCCTTGAGCCACGACATGTTGGGAATGACCGGTGGGTCCAGCGCCGCAACCGCCTCCCTCAAATCAATAACAGTCTGTGGCGGGGAAAACTGTAGGAAAAGCCAGCGAGTTGCTACCGTCTCATTGGTGGCATATCCACCGACAGTCAGCACATCGTCCAGCTCATCTAACGTAAAGTCGATATACGAACGTGTCGGAAGCCCAGCCTTGCGCGCGCCCTCTGCATTCATGAGGCGACGCTTATCCTGTGCTGGCGCATCCGGCAACCTTGATCGACTTGACGGGCCTGCGCGGTTCTCGGGAGCCTCGCGCATGACAACGTCATCGCCGTCGCGCGCAGACTCACGCCCCGTGCGCCCAGCAGCACCTGCGTCGGCACTGGGCCCCTTGGCCGCGCTTGGACCGGGACCTTGTTGCTGCCCAGCTGCAGGCGGGTCCTCATCAATAAGATCCAAGTCGCCGAGATCCTCAGCAGTCGCCGCAAGCTGCTCTGCTACATTGTCCGACATCTTAGCGATTCACTAGAATCGGCAACCTAGGTGAAAACGAACCCTCGACTAGGAGGAGACTACAATGTCTCAAGCAGTGGGGTCCTCAACAAAGCCCAAAGATCAGGAAAATCGTCTCGATACCAGCTGCAACGTACATGTCCACTTTTGGTGGCGTCTAAAGACACCGGTTCGCGGGCAAGCCCCAAACCTTAAGGGACATCCGCTGTACGGATGACATCATCGCGGGCATAAGCGTAACAGGCCGTTGCCTGCCTTAACCCCATAAGCATCCATAGTCATGTATGTAACGGGCCCTTGCACGTTACAGCAGGGGCTGGCTGGCGATGATCCGAAAATAAACGCCAGCCAGCAGCCTGCTGGAAATACCCCTGTACCCGTTGAGAAGGAATAGCTCGGTAGGCACTCGGTTCAACATGATGCATGGTGGGTGGGGAATGTGCGGCGAATGCGGTGCTTGTTGAAAAGTGGCAGGAAGAGTGTCGCATTAAGTCGCACCAGCGGTTCGGTTCGGAGCATACGTGTACGCTGTTTAGGCAGGTTCACGCGGCCTGCACGCACACTCCTACACCTCCCTCGTCACAGTTGGGTAATCACGTGTCGCCGCGCTGTTTGCGGCAAGTATTAAGCGGAACCGGCTTATGGGTTAGGTTGCTGGCACCGAACGGCGGGGGATTGTTCGCATCGATCGCAGCAGACCGTTGACCGGCCGAGCACCCTTCGCTTTTTTCCTTTGCCTTGCCATCCTGTTCCAGTAGGCGCACGCACAGAAGCCGCGGGTTAAACGAAAGCGCAAATAAACAAGGGACCAGCCGGCGCAGTGTGCATGCTTGCATGCACGCAGGGGGGGTAACGCCGCGCCACCTTGGAATCGTGGAAGCAAGGTGACATTGCTGCATAAAAAATAAAGTTACAGCATTCTGGACCCGTAGCCCTTCTGGCCCGGGGACAGATGTTGGGTTTTCGTCCCGTGCGGTTTGCTCCGCCCTCTTCTCAAATCATCCTCGTGCCGTGTCCCCTTCTCGAATCATCCTAGTCGTTGTAACGGTTACAGTCGGTTCCAGACCAAGAGGTAGAACCATAGAAGACTGCTGTGGGGCATGACACGCCAGTCTGGCGCCTTCTGGGCCCTGGGCTGTTTTCGTTCTTCCTCCCGTGCGGTTTGCCCCGCCTCGCTGTTCCTGTTGTCTTGTGGCCGTGTTGGTGGGTGTGCCTGGGGCGCCGTCTGACCGGTTTGCGAATTCCCCGTTCGCTTGGCCTTGGATGATTGAGGATGCCCATCGTGCTACAGTTCGCTTTGCTGGTCGGCGTTTTGCGTGGGGCGTGTTCTCGTGGGTGGATGGCGCCTTGATTGGGCCCCGGGGGGGTTCCCTCCCCAGCCCGTCAGTCCTGGCTGGCTGGTCCCGACGCTTTTACGGCCTCCGTGTGCCGGGGTTGTACACAGTCATATCTACCGGTGCATCCTTGTGTGACCACGATATCACTCTCTAGTGCCCGATCGCTCGAATTTCCTCAAACGTCTGGAGCATGCACGCGCCCTGCTGTGGCGTCCCCTTACAGCATCAAGTCCTTCGTTGACAGCGCGATACGGCTCTCCTTGCTTAAATTCGTACCCATAAGTATCCCGTTCGGTGCCTGCCGATGTGCCCTATGGCTCTACCTTCCGGCCTGGAGCCGAGGAGCACGCCACCGTGGCATTCACTTCTATGGCGGCGGCGGGGAGGGCAGGCGCACGACGCTCCAGTCAAGGGCACCCGGCGGCCGACGGCCTACGTCTACGGAAAATCAGGAGGCCGCCGGCCATGGCCCCTCTCCTTTGGTGGCAACGAACGTCGTCGGTACTAAACACCTACTGCTGAAGTCCCGGGCTCGCTCGTGCGGGCGGCGGCCCCACGTACGCATCCAGGAGCGGTACTCCCCCTCCCTCGGCCGTCATGCCCGGAAGGCAACGCCCGTGCATATAAATTTATCATTGTTAAACTTGAGACACAGACATAGCACATATCGGAGACCGATGGCAAACCTCGTGACCCGCTAACGTTAAATAGTTGATGTGACTGCTGAGTGTGTGTGCCACGCACCATGCCATACGCGGCCGTACGCACAAGCCGGGTGAGTCGGAATCTATTCCACCGGCACCTGTCCAATCGCTCGACTAGTAGTACCGCAGGGCAGCGGCCACCAGCAGGAGCCACGGTGTTGGTTCGTTCCGCAGTCGCGGATCGTTACCTACGCGCCAGTAAGGCGGCCACCAACCAGCACCAACAGATGTCGCTTGCTGAATAGCATAAGATGTAAAGCATTTAGACAAACAAACCATTATAATGTACATCATGGAAAGTCGCTGGCGATAAAGCGGTAGTAAGGCGTACGGATGGGACTCGGTGCAGCAGTCCCCACACGTCCCCACCAACCCCTGACGCACGTCAGCCTACACTAGTAATGACACGTCCCGCGCACACACGTACGCCTACAATCCAGCCATACGGAAGGCCTAAGGCTGGGTGCTCGCTTGCGTGACACGGCAAGGACACCTGGCACGTTCATCAGCATCCTCAGTAGCTAGCACCACGCATGAGGTCGTCGTCACCAGGGCTGAGTACCGTTATGGCAATACTAAAGACAATATAAGTTACCCTGGACGCAGTCCTACCGTGTGCTGTCAAGAAGAGGGGGGCCGAGGGGTTCTGCACCCGTATGCCTTCACCACCGTCGGAGTACAGGCACACATGCATGTGTGTGTGTGTCTGTAAACACGCATGCGGTGGTTCGTCGTGCGCATATATCGCAGCGCCGTACGTACAAGAGCGAAACTGTGAGGACATGTATGGTGACGGGCATTGCGCCGCCGGCCCGCCACCCGTCATTGCTACAACATGGATGTGCTCAAACAAAGAAGGCTGGTGGTAGGTGATGGACCACGTAACCGCCCTCCCAGGGCCTTATCAAGAAACGGCGCCATGCACTGATCAGCTAGCGACGCAAATCGTAACTTCGACTTCACGCAAAGGGCATCTCAGCTACCCTGCTCATGCAGTTCTAGTTCGGCCATCTAGGTCCCATAATAAACGGAAGTATGTGTGGTAAGGTATAAATGAAACGCATACGACGTCCATGCAACTGCCCCCTCCATCCATACTAAAGCATGATTCTCAACGTGCGCGGTGTTCTCTACTCCGCCCACTGTATGTAGTCGGATTCACTCGAATCCGACACCTCCCGCATGATTTGGTTGTTCAAAGATGGTAATGATGATTTATGAAGATGCTTGCTTGGCTGGAGACTTGGAGTACATGCCCCCACGCACGCACGCCTGGTTGCTAGTGCATGTTCGCCACACAAATGCACACACCCTGCTGCCACGACGCACGCCCAGCTCCACCTTACGCGACACAGGCCCATCCAGCTAGCCGATTTCCATTTGGCTCCCGTACGCTAAGCAAGCAAGCTGACAGCAGGGCGCTAACTCCCACTTGCTCGTTCAAGTAAGGACAGTAAGCACGCTACGCACACTAAGACATACAACGTATAATAATATCTAGGTCGTCGTCCTGCGCAATTTACCACAGGTTCCTACGCACACAAGTCCGCATCCAACACCACCTACTGTGACACTCCATGTGTTCATTTCTCTACCTCGCACGTATCGTACGTGAGGTGTCAATAACACGCAATGCCTCGCCCGCGCGCGTTGGGCGCTTGGCAGATGATGGACTCCTGCCTTGCCCGGTGGCCCACGTGCATCAGTAATCCTACAAGATTGACCCTCTCCACCGCTGCCGATTCAATCATAGCAGCAAAGCATATGAAGCTATATTGACCGTCGCCCGCCATATGTGTAGTAGTACGCACGCAGCCTCGCGCGACGCGCACAATATCGCACGTAGAAATCGTGCGTCAAGATGAATCCCAGGACGCATGGTAACTATGCGTCACCGATGCATGTGCGTGTACCTGATCAAACCTCGCAAGCGGCGGACTTACTTGGTACACTCACTGATACTCCTCGCTGGACTCCGCCGCCGAGGGGCCCGCTGTTTTGTTTGTCGTGTGATGGGCCTCGGCGGCCACTTGCGGCCGCAGGGTCCGCCGGCGCCGCGCGTTCCGCAGCTTCCGCTGATGCGACCAGCGACGGATCCCCACACGGCGGCATCGTGACTTCAGCACGGAGGCGCTCACTCCCAGGATGCGAGCAGCGTCCGCCAACGGCAGTAGCTCAATGGACGTTCGCAGCAATAGCACGTCGAAGAGGGCGCCGCCGCCGCCCTCGCTGTCGCCAGTGCCCCTGTCGCTGTCGCCAGTGCCCCTGGGGGCAATGGCGCCGCGCTCTCTGCCGAAGGACGCTGAGCCGGCAGCAGCAGCAGCAGGCAGGCATTGTCTGGAAAGCCAAACGCCACAGTCCTCGCCGCCGCCACCGGCCTCCCCGGACGTCGTCATCACCGGCAGCAGCGCAGCAGCAGGTGGGACGAGGGAGCCGTCCTTTGCGGCGGGTTCGCCACCATTACCATTATCATCATCACAAGCAGCAGCAGCAGCAGCTTGGCTGCCATCAATGATCATGGACTGCTGGCAGCTTCCTCCAGCTGTAGCACGCATCACGGAACAGCCGCTGCTACTGTTGCTCCTCCCACCATAACCCGCGATCGGCTGCTGCCGCTCCTCGCCTGCTGCTGCTGCTGCCACCACCCAATCTGAAGCCGATGCGCGAAACATGGGCGGCAGCTGTGGACTCGCTGCTGCTGTTGCTGGCTGTAGAGCTAGTGGGGCAGCTTCTGCTGAAGACGCGGGGAACGCAGGGGATTCCGACAGCAGTTTCTCGTGGCACAGAATGCCGTCCAGCATCAACGACTCCTCCCCCAACCGCTGCCCGCTGCCGTCGCCCGCACCTGGCGAGCACACAGACGCTGCCATGCCCCAAGCGGGGGCCGCTCGCTCAGTATTGAAGGAAGACTGCTGATGCTGCTGTGCTGCTGCTGCTGCCGTTGCCGGCGCCCATTGTTGCTGCTGCTGCGGCCAGGATGGCGATGGCCAAGGCCACACAGCAACTCCCCCGGGCGCTACATGGAATGGCCATGGGGGTGCAATCTCCATCGGCTCCAGCGCTGCTGGCTGCAGCCTCGCCTCCGCATAAGCGCCGGTGACAGCAACTCCAAACGTGCTGCGCATCACTTTGGGCTGCTGCGGACAGTAACAGGGCGCCTGAGCGTCGCTGTGCTGGTCGGACTGCGTCTTTAAGGCAGGCGCCGACCCGCTGGTAGTGGCCACGGTGGCAGGGCTGGCCTCAAGATGGTTGAGCTGCCCGTTTATCATAGTCGAAGTCGGAGGAGGAGCAGGAGGAGCGGCGAAAAGTGAGGCGGGCGTCGCTGCCGTGACTAAGCCTGCTGCTTGCGCTTGATGGCTTTTGCAGGTCGTCACGGTCGCAGCAGGAATCGGCTTATTAGGCGTCGTGCCACAACTGCAGCCCTCTTCACCCTGGAGCACCTGCAAGTGCCTCCGATCAGAGGGTCGTCCAGCTGGGAGCGGATTTTGAAGTTGCGCGGCCGCGAGAAGGGCGACCTCTTCGTCGCGTTCTGCGGCTCTGCCACCTTTATTTGCCGCCGACGTCGCCGCCGCGGCAAACGTCGAGCACTCGAAAGCCTGGTAGCGATTGCTTGAACAGTCGCCTTGGATGTGCTGCAGGTCTTGCAAGAATGTTAGATCGTCGGTGAGGAAGCTGCCGAGTGGGCGGGCGGCTCTCAGGTCGCTTCCGAGGCCTGAGTAGGCAGTGTGGGACATGGAATTGCCGTCCTTGATTGCTGTAGGCACCAGATCCGAGGTAGGTGGAATGCTAAGCAAGAGCTAAAAAATGTTGAACCATGCCCCGAATGTGCTACCTCGAAACTTTGGACTGCCAAGGTTTGCTGGGCCGAGTTTCTTGAAAAGCCGGTCACCTGGACATTGCGTTGGTAAGGCAAGGGCATATTACTGGATGTATAAAGCGTGTTTGAACTCTTTGCGGAACATTGGAAGGCGCTGCACCGCGGTACCCACCCAAGCAAAGATCGTCACGCACGCCGCTCGAGGCAGGGATAGTATTGAAGTCTAGATAATATAAGGGAGAAATATCTACTCCCTAACTTAGAGGAGCGGGATCGATTCGACTAATCGTACCGACGCGTACAGATGGGGCAAATTGATGAAGCCCAAAATTCCCGGTGAGCCAGATCAAGCAAGAGCCTTTCTGGTCATCGTAACTTGCCTTCAAGTAATAATGTTGTCAAGAACGCCAAGATTAGCGAGGTTCAGCTAGAACAGGTAAGTAAGGTTGCGACCAGCTATGTTTATCCTTCAAAAGGAAAGCGATATTTAGCAACATATATAGGGATCTTCAGAGCGCAAGGTCTATGCACTCGAGAGGCTGAAGTCCGGCAGTGAAGCAGACAACTCCCCACCGCAGTGCCGCGTCCTATTGATTAGTGGCCAGGTCGATTATTACATGTATAAATTTGTTGACTAACGTCGGCATGCACAGTGCTTGACGGACAACAGGCTGACACAGCTGCGGCGAAACCATTATGATCCGCCGGTTTCAAGATAGTAGGTTCAAACGACCTGCAGTAAGCACTGCCCGTGATGCCCGCATGATGCCCGTGCAAAACGACCAGCAGGCGAAACGGTGTCACATGGTGTCACAAATGATTGCAGTATATGGCAACTGGAACATGAGGGCCGTTTTGGGTTTGTTGCCTTCAACGCAATGATAAGACGACACAGTGTCCTATTGCGGTGGTGAATCCGTCATTTATTTCATCACCGCCTTCACTTTGGTCGTCGCGGGCGAGGCGCGCGGAAAGGCGCGTAAGAGCTTCATGAGCCCAAGAATGGGTAAATGAAAATTACCGGTACTAGCAATTTCCCACACGTCACAGTGGAGCAAGCCGACCGCAGGTGAATAGAACCTCGCCCACGTGCGTGGGCACTGCTGCGAAGCGACGCAGGCGAAAGCCGCAGTCGCTCTAACAGGACCAAGCAACCCTACTGGCAAGAAACTTGGCCCAAATGGCCCAAATAGGACAAAAAAATGGTATGTTTTCTGCTGAGCACCGAGTGAACTAACCACAGTGCACGGCCTAGAGCAGCGTGGGCCGGGTAGTGAGCGAGCCCATAGATCCATCTGTTGACGTCCGTCGGTTTTGTTGGAGCTGGTTGGGGCGAGGCGACCTTCGCCGCGCACCTACCCCTTGCCCCTCATGTACGCAATAACGTACGCTCTGGCCAGCGAGGCCCATTCACCGCCCGTGCGCGCGCGGTGTTATGGCGAGCGACAAAGGCCACTACGCACTCACCCCAACTTGCCTGCCCCGCAATAATAAATGCCCTTACTACTAAGAAGGAGGCTAGTAATCCTTGCGCGCGCGGTCCTAGCGCTGGTGTGTGTTTACTGGGCTTGCATCTCCAAGCACGGGCGGCGTGCCCAGAACAAGAGGGAGCAACTCCATACCGAGACCTCACTGCTGTACTAGAAGCCAGCGCTAGCAGCCAGCAGCAGACGCCCCAAACGGCACAGGGAAGTAGGACATGGAAAATAACCCTAAAAAGCCTAAAACCCGGCCCGCCCACGCGGGCGGGGCCCAACACAGTAAAACGGCGGGACCAGCAAACAGCCCGGCACATGGGCAGACACCGGCAGACTCGGGACAGAAAAACCTCCGGCGGCCCAGGGCACCCCCCCCCCAGCCGAAAAAACGCTCCGCCCGAAAACGCCGGCCAGGAAAGGGAGCTTCACCGCGCGCGACCGGGCAGTCCCAACAAACCAAGGTCAAGTAAGAGGACGGCGTAGCTCAATTGGGAGAGCCCGAAAAATCCAATCCTTGTGGCCTGGGAGATCCCAGGTTCAATTCCCACAAGGTGCGGCACAGGAGATGTAGGTTCGAATCCTGCCGCCGATCCCGATGGTGCGGGCAGCCAATAGCCATCGGTGTGGTTAGGGAGGACTAACTCTAGTATGAAGTGTTGGGGCTTAGGCCAGAGACGGGAGCGTGTGCGTCCTACGGGTGGCTCAACCATCAAGTACACTCAAGTACACCAAGCATGGCGGCATGCTGGACATGGAGCTGGCGGAAGACCGGTTTCCGGAGAGCGCTTGAATCTCAAAAATTGATATAAATATGAGTTAGGGATGTGGCAGGAGCACCAGCCTCCGGCGAGTTGCACTAACTGGTCGTGTTCCACAGCGATAATGTGGCGTGGGCCTTAGCGATATGAGGTGGACTGGTACTGGTGGCGCGAGCGTATAGGGTGTACTGATGCCCTCACCGCCCCGCCCCCTTAACAACATGCCAGGCCTAGTGCCGGCGTAATGTAATAATAATAATAATATCAAGTAAGAGGACGGGCAAAACGCAAAACCGGGGCAGCAGGCAGGCGGCGCCCCAGGCGCGCCCACCAACACGGTCACAGATAGGGAATAGAAATGGCTAGGCAGAGCTAATCGCACTGGAGAAAACAAGGAATAAAACACGAACACGGGGTCTGCTTGGGATGTATATGGCCATGTGCAGGGGAGCCATCAGCGCAACCTCCCCCTGTGTATTGGTGCTTGCTGTTTCCTCTGGGCTCTCGGTTGTGAGGCTCTGTGTGGTTTGCCTTTCGGAACCGTCGGTTTTCCTTGCTTTCCTTGTCTCTTTCAGTGTCAGGCGATGCGCCCGATGGCTTTACCTTTAAGGTCTGGAGCCCACTGTAACAATTACAACAACAACGAAAGGCACCCGCAGACATGAGCCGCTACGACGCCTGGGCAACCACACGGAGGAACGGGTGGGTGGCACCGACAGCACGCCACCGGCCCGCGGCACATTTTGTTGTAACGGTTACAGTGGGTTCCAGACCAAGAGGTAGAGGCACATGTAGCTGAACAAAACCCCACAGGCGGGCACAGTAAGCAGCATCCGAAGCCACGGCAACTGCACGCGAGCGCACGGTAGGTGGGCTGGCTCCCCTAGGTGGCCAAGGCACTGCCGACCGTCTTCAGCTGCCGTGCTTTGATACATACAGGTGTTGCGAATACCGTATCCTCCCGCTGTACTGGTTGGGATCACTCAATCGGAAGAGAGATGATGAATGGTTCAGTTGAGCGATGGTGGATAACTTATCTTTACAATTAAGGGCATAATATGTCCGTAAGCTACTTAAGGGCGCTGATATTTCATCCTAGTAGTAAACAGCTACTTACCGGTACTTGAGGGTACTTGCTTGCTTGGCCGGTACATAGTCTACGCTCCTAACCATCAGGCAGCATCAGGCAACCTAGGTTAACAGCAGTGTAACCGTTACAACAGCAGTAGTGATGATTCGAGAAGGGGACACGGCACGAGGATGATTTGAGAAGATGAAAAGCAGTATGAAATGGGATGAACGTATCCATATTCCTCCCCGCCGCCATACATCGATTGTCGGGATGGACAGACAGCTAGCAGTGCAGACCGAAACCTCCGCAAACCGCCACTTCTTCATAGGCAGGGCCACTTCTTCATAAGGACAACGCCGACCCGCAGCCAAGCCTACAGGCATGCTGCCGCGCTTGCGCGCCGCATCCATATCCAACTAACACCATCTATCTAGCTTGCTCCGCCCCCACCGACCACCACGCGCTTCCCCGCCACGTATCACTCGCCGCAGTAGTCGATCGCGTTGTCGAGGTTTCAGAAAAGCTATAAATAAACGAGGTTTCAGAAAAACTATAAATAAACGAGCGCCGCTTTCGTTCAAAACGTGAAAGGGAGTATATACACACTTAGCTGAACAAAGCGTCCGAATCCAAGGAAGTGCGTGCGTGCGTGCCTACCTGCCTATTGCGCCTGTACCTGCCTTGCCTGCTCATACACGCGCGCAGCAGCTCGCCCGTCCACTACTAGCTCGGTCACTCGCGACTCAGTTGTCCGTTTTTGCATGTACATACGCGCGTACGCCCATGGACTACGTAGACAGCAGTGCGTCTGGATGGCTGGATGGACGGGCGCACCCAACGTACTGTATCCACATACACCACCAAAGCCCACACCTGAGGACGACTGAATGCACCTACCTATGTAGATATCCCTTCAATGGCGATACGTTGATCGTCAAGCATAAGACACACGTCGCACGCCTACCAAGCACGCCTACCAAGCAATGCAAGCAAGCGTGCCACGCACGCAGCCACGCACCCATCTAGCCAGCAACGTGCGTGCCGTGGGTTCATCCAGTCGGCGGTCCATCAATGACCGCACCGAAAGTGTCCGTCGCAGCCCATGCGCAACTCTGCCCAGCCAGAACGAAGTAAGGTCCTCCATACATCTAAGCAAGTAATAAGCGATAACAATGCAGCTAGTCGAGAGCTCACTCGCAAGTAAGACAGCGCGCACGCAGCAACTGCAATGCACAGCGGCTATGCCTGCCAGCTCGATCGCTATATAGATAGATAGCCCCTAGCTACGGTATCAACGCAACGCCCGTGCATATGTACTAACCGAACAGCTAAGTTAGCGATAGGCCGCCGCCTACCCATCGCGTTCCATCAATAATAGGACCACCAAGACACGTACTGCGCCGCCGCAACCTCAGCACCCAATCCGCCGTCACGCCAGCGTGTATGCTACCGTCCATAATCTTGATTGGCTTCCATCCGTGCATCCGCGCATCCTGGCCGCTATCTAGTAGCAGGGATCCGAAACGTACATACGGCAGCCATGCATCACCCCGCGCGTACTTTAGATAAGAATGCGTAATGTTGCCGCAATAGCAACCGTATGGATGATGATATCCAGGAAGGAAGGGCGCAGAAAAGGACGCAAAAACAAAGGACGTAACCTTGCAAACCCTCTTGCTCGCTCGTCCCACGCGTCCATCGATCCCACGCGTCTGGGGCTAGCTAGCTATCAGTACTACGAACGGAAAAACGCTAGGTACAGGTAGTTGTGGCGACGGCGCGCGGCACCGCCCGCCGCAAATGGACGCAGTATTTGAGCTTTGTCAGTCCATCCGCCCCGCCCTCCTATCTACCTCGCGCACACACACATAATGCCCCGGCCCCTCCGCCGGGCCGCGCGTTACGCGCCGTCCGCGGATTGTTAACATTCCCTGGAGCACTTGTATGCGGCCTAGAGCGAAAATAATACTACACGCGCACGATGGATCATGGCACCGTTTTGTTGGACCCAGTATCAGGACAGCGACAGGTAGACAGGTGTACATAAAACCACCATTCACGTACGTCCGCACCCGCACACCAGCCATGGATCCATGGATCCCTGGCTCCCCCGCTAACAAGAGGTAGGCGAACAGGGATGCAGAGCGAATAGTAGTGCGTGCGCGACCGCACGCATACACGTACGGATGTGAATGTTAATGTGGTCCTAACGCACAGATGTGAACTGATTGATTACGTAACCCAAGAAAACATTCAGCGGGAGCGCGCGATGGATGGACGGATGGTGCAACAGCACGTACGGACGGATAGGCGCCGGGGCCGTCAGGAGGAGTGGTTCGGCATAATTGGACATTTTCCCGTCTCCTTGTATGATATACGCACCTAAATTGACAGCGCAAGCTGCCAACACAGCAGCCAGATACTCGCCGCCTCGAACTCGGCATAAGAACCCGCCCGCAGCATCAGGGACGGACCCTGCCAGCCCAAACCAACCATGCCCACCCTTCATTTCATTAACCCCATCCATTCAGTTAGGAGGAAAGACCACCCGTAAATGTCGAATTCTGAACTCTTTTAACATAAGTGTGCTGCACGCCGGCTTGCGCGATAGATGACGTCACCAGACAGCAGCAGCGGGCAAATAAACGCGGGGTGACGTTGTGCGCAGCGTTTTTTCGTACTGTGCCCAATAGTATTCGACTGCTTGCTTGGAGGAAGATGCACATACGTGCAGCGCGCGCGAGAGCATTGCTATTGAACACCGGGATACGTACGGGTATGCCACCAGCCGTGGGCTCAACGCGTGCCTGAGACCTATGTGATGACTCACCCATACACCCAAGCAAAGCAAGCAAGCTAGCCATCAATATCCAGTGCATCGGGTTATCGCCCATCTAAAAATTTAATGAAGTGGGTTGTCTAGTAGTGCAACCAACCCAAGGCAGTGCGTGCTTGCATGTAGCCGGTACGCAAACACGTTCGTACATCCTCAATGCCACCAGTTAATAAAGATGCGCACGCATCTGCCGCAACTGACCACTGCGCAACTGATGAGGACAACACTAATCCATCGAAAGACGTATAACGAGCTCGCCGCCAACGATTAACAGCTAGGTGTTGATTCAAACATACACGCACAAACGCGCCGCCCGAAGTACAGGTACCCCCGCTCCAACGTGCAGCTGGATGGCACCCGAAGGAGGGCTCCCCAAAAACAAAGCAGAAGTACGACGCACTGCACCAGACGCATGGCGGCGACTGCGTGCCGCCGCCGCCGTCGATACGCACGCCACACTCAGGAGGCACAGGTGGCTCGCCAATCATCGCGGTCCTGTAGAACTACCAATTGTTGCCTTGATTACTTCTCGTGTCTGATAAAACTCTGTTGCCCGAGCGATTGCTTACTTGGCTGTGTAGGTGCGGTCGGTTGTAGCGTAGGCCCCGTTGGCACACACAATTGTGTGCCTTTGGAAAGGAAGCGACGTGCCGTAGGACGCAGATCGATCGCACCGACCTTGGAATTCGCACAGTGCGCACGGCAGCAGCACGACAGCTGGGAGGCGGCGGCTTGCTTACTGCCGCATGCATCCGGTCCAACTAGCCACCGCCGTGGGTGGCGGCTTGATTGGGCGGGCGGGCGGGAGGGCGGCAGGCCCGCCAGCCTCTCTCCATCCATGCATCTGCACACCAGCATTCGCAGGCCTGCTAGTTACGTGATGCGCCTCGTGCGCCTGCCTGCTGGACTGCGACTGGCGCAGTGGGTTGATGAGGCAGGGAGGGAAGCAGCGGCGCGTCCGGGTCCCTCAGAGCCTCCTCGTGGTGCCGAGCCGCGAAGTCCTGGACAGCATGTATGTTCGTTCGTCGGAGACGGACGGACGGACGCGTGGGACCATTGGCGGGCAGCAGCCGGGAGGAGGGGGCGATGGCGTGAGGCACGCAGTTGTGGCGGTTGCGGCGTGCAGTGACGCGCGCGGCGTCGATCGGGATCGGTGTTAACGAACTACCCTTAGCTAGCGCGCGGTTAAATAACCGCCATACTACGGTAACTGTGATGCCAACACCTAGTGCCGTAATTCCGGAAGGAGAGATGTGCACAAGGCAGTCTCAGGAATTGCGACGACCTCAAACCCAAAGCGCCGTACATGCCATCACGTGGTACGCACACGGCGCGTGTTTTCCCTGTACTCCGTACCTTCTATCAGCAGCCGCCCATCCACACCGCCTCGAAATCCCTTCCTAACGTAATGAGGAAAAAGTACAGGAATCCGAATCGCCAAGCTACCTGCGCACGTGAGGTACGGAAGCTATGCTTCCGCCGCTAGCTACGTACATTCTGCAGTCACCACTAATGTGTATACCTAATATCGGGTCTGACGCAGATTGTGGCGGTTATATATTGCATCAACGCACCTCGCTTTCCTCCTCCGACAGGCCCGCATCAGCCTCCGCCGCTTGGACCAGGCGCTGCTGCAGGCTCTGCACCTTGCGCTGCGGCCAGCGGCAGATCCCCCACTGGCGGCACCTGCGCTTCAGCTCCACGACACTGCAGCCCAGACCGCGCACAGCGTCCGCCACAGGCAAGTGGAAGGTCGTGCGCAGCATTTCGCACAGGGCGGCTCTTGCGGCGGCGGCGGCGGCGGGGGCAGAAGCCGCCTCGCCGCCCCGGCCGGAAGCTACATCCTCGCCCTCGGCTTTATCTCCGGCGGAACCCACATCGGGCTCCGAAACCCGCGGGACAGCGGGTACGGCGGTGGAGGCTGCATCCAGAACATCATCACCGCCGTAAGCTCCACAACCCGAGGATCCGTTGCTCGCATCCCCTGGCGCCGTGTTGACGACGCGGCCTGAAGGAGGGCCACTCGGCTTGACCTTAACAGCTGCTGCTGCGGGAGCCATCCAAACGTCATCCACGGCCGCGCCCTCTTGCGGGAGCGGAGGCTGCACATCACCGCAGGTGACTGCCGTACTGTACCGCGGGTACGGGACGGTAGTGAACGGCCAGGGCATGGCCGCAACCTCAGCCATCAGCGTGTCTTGGACTGCTGCGTAGCCGTCTCCTTGGGTACCCGCCATCAAACCCCGCGGCACGTCGCCGCCACAGCCGCCACCCAGCGCCGCCGCCGCCGCCGCCGCCGCCGCCGCCGGAACACCGCCGCCAGAGGCCGCCGTTGGCTCAGCAATAGCTACTAGCGGCTGCTGGCGTGCTACTGCCGCCGCCCGTGGCTGGGTGACTGACGGGGGCGGCCATGATCGCCAGGGCCATACGGCAGCGCCAACGGCAGGAAGCGGCGGGAGTGACGCTGCAGTCTCCTTTGGCTCCAGCAGTGATGAGGGACTCGATGACGACGTGCGAGCCCTTCGTGCGTCATCCGCCAGGTCATGACGCTGCAGCTGCGTGTCGCGGCTGGCGGAGAGGCCGGGCGCCTGATACTGCGGTGTACTAGTCGTTGGGTTTAGGGCCGGCGACATGTCGCTGATGAGGTGCAGGGGCGCCGCAGCCCGCTGAACGGATGCCTCCAGCGCCGTTGCGGTGGTGGACTGCTGCCGCTGAGGGAGGCTAGCAGCAGCAACAGGCGTGGGCTCCGCTGGTCTGTGGTTGGTGTCATTAGCGGCGCCCGGAATAATCGGCCAGCAGTAGCGGCGGCTATGAGGCGCTGGGGCCGGCTGCTGCTCGAAAGGAGGCGACGGAAATGGAGCAGCCGCGAGCTGCTGCACCCCATCGGTAGGAACCATGTCAGGTACAGTCATTGCTGCGGCCGCGGCAGGCACCACGTTGTCCTGGTAGGCGACCGATTCGACAGCCCGATGGGCTTGCATAGGGGGAACGTCATGGAGAAACGGCAATTTATCAATTCGGAAGTCGAAGGACTGGCGGGCCGCTGTCGCGTAGCTTCCGGGGTCCTCGGCTTCATTATTCGGGCTAGTAACAAACATTAGCCTCTGTTTATTATTTCAGCAGGAGTGGTTCGGATGGCTGCCGTGTAAGGGAGCGCAAGGCCGCCCTGCCGGCGCGCTCTCCCTCGCTCCTAATAGTGCTGCCCGCTGCTCAGCAGCTCGCGTTACTGTCACCTACGGGGGTAGTCCAAGGCAGTTGCACAGCAGGAATATGTGCGGCGAAAGGATTCAATAAAGACCTGTGGTTGGCGGAAACGCACACTGCAGGGCAGGCACCGGCGCGGGCACGGGACATGTGACGCCCCAAGCCGCTGCTGACAACGTACCCCAGACGTCAAATCAACCACATATCCGTGTATAGGTATTACAGCTGTCAAGATTTGGCTGCTATTCATCCGTCCGACTTAGCAGCCGCAACTATTACATACGTGAGAGGCACTATTCTCACGGTTCTTTTTTTGCAGCTTTACAACCAGCCACTCGTACCTTTATTGCAAGCCTGCAACTTACTTGGCAGACAGAAATAATGCCTCTATCCTTCTCAAGCTGTTTTCCAGGGTGCGTCCATATGAGTGATCGGAAGTTCCGACAGCTAGAACGAGAAAGCAATAAATTCGGTTGCGTAGTATGGAATGGGGAGTTCCGGCGGCTTTATCCCCGTAGGCCGCTAGAATTTGGAAAGTGCAAATCAACTACGGTATTTTCATTTCCCAGAAAGTTGCGAATCGGGTCGTGCGCAGATTACGACGAGAGTTTTTCCCGCGGCGCTTAATGTTTCCGAATTTATAAGCCTGCAGCTTCATATATTATAAGGTATAGGTATCGAGATCGTATTATGTCCTGCGTTTCGTCGATGTACTGGTAAGTGCAACTGTGCAAACGTGGTACCGGTCCAAACTTTGAATGGTCTAAGGAACACAATCACAGGAATATAAGTTTTTCACAACTCGAATTGTTGTTTCCAAGCGCTCCGCAAAGGTGCTTATGGAATGTTTTATCTGTGGTGTCGAATGACGTCTCATTGTCTGTATCGAGGTAAATTCATCGACAAATGTTAAACACGTTGTAATAAATGGGATCGATTATATCGCGGTATTCATGAACTAGCTAGCCAACAACTGCGCCGGGAGAAATAATGTGAGACATAATGTGAGACGAGTCTTTCATGCATTAGTTTTAGTTCACCCGACAATCATTTACAGCTGCAGGTGAGCCCATGCGTTTAACAACAGCATGGATGTATGCATGGGTGCGAGCTGCCACCTTAGCTTCAGCAGTAGATAGCACCTGCTGGTTGTTCGGCAGCAGAATGCATGGCTATGAAGATGATTTGTGCTTGATACTTGTGTAAGGATTTCGTACCCCCTCGTGCCCTCTGTCCCGGGCGGGCGGGGGAGCCCTAACTGCTGCTGCTGTAATCAGCGGTCCATGCATGCACGTCTTGTTGCTGATTCCTTTGGGCCCTGCCTGCCACGTCTGCAAAGTTGCGGAACTTATATATACACTCAACCCGTATACCGCCGGTAATATCCGGCCGCAGTTAGGGCTGGCAGCCGCACGCGTTCGTAAAGGACTGCCATTGCCATCATGCATACATTTCTATTCCATCCTCAGATGAGGACGATCGTCGTCACTCTGATGAACCTGCCGAAGTATTTCCTTCGGCAGGTTCATCGACGATCCACCACAAGGATCACCCGGCTGATGCCGTTACAATCAACGTACGGCTGCTTGGACGCACGACTGGCAATGGCAGCTGTCTAATGATGCATACATACACCATACCCTGCACCATATCGAGTGCATCCTCTTCAAAATTACTGTATGAGTTGCGATCAGAATGCGAGAGTTGCAAGCGGCTGCGAGCGCGGAAGTGCAACCAGCAGGAGGGCCCGATGGGCCCGAGCGACCACGACACATACAGGTCACCGGAGGCGGCGGGCGAGAGAACCCGCCCTCACCGGCGATCAGGGCTTAAGCCCTATGGCAGCCAAATCGTCGTAAAGGCCTCGTAAAAGCCTTACGAGCCTTCATAAGAGCCCTCGTAAGAGCCCTCATAATCGTTTACGAGCTGTCATTATGACGGTTCCTAAGTTCGTTACCGCATAAGAAGGCCCTACGACTCTTACGAGCCTTTTAAGACGAGACCTTTAAATGCGTCGTAACCTCTTACGACTTGTTTTAGTGGGGTAAGCACCGTGCAGGCTCGCCAACTTCGGCGCATTTACACCGTTCAGTGCATCGCAGAGGCTTCATCCACCTAGAACCTTTTGTAACTCACAATTATGGACTGATTTGAGTTTACAATCTGCGCTCAGTATGTCTGAGCACGCTCGAAGCTCAGAGACCGGCCCGGTGTCCCGTACGTCTAGCTACCTACATACATACGTGAATACCTCTCTTAGTGTTTCATCACTGTCTCGTATCAATTGCTGCCGTTCTAACCTATTCGTTATCCCAGAAACGATGCTACCCCACGACTAGGGAGTTGCGTGGAAACTCAGCCAGCGCTGCAGCGGGGTCGGAGACCGGCCCGGTCTCGGATCAATTAATACCGTTTTTATCCACACTGGCTCCTGGAAACGATGCAAACCCACGAAGAGGCAGCTGCACGCAAACCCAGCGCTGCGGGGTCGGAGACCGGCCCGGTCTGGGATCGATTGCTACCTTCTAATCAACACTGTCTCCCGGAAACGATGCAAACCCACGAAGAGGCAGCTGCACGCAAACCCAGCGCTGCGGGGTCGGAGACCGGCCCGGTCTCGGATCGATTGCTACCGTTCTAATCAACACTGTCTCCCGGAAACGATGCAAACCCACGAAGAGGCAGCTGCACGCAAACCCAGCGCTGCGGGGTCGGAGACCGGCCCGGTCTCGGATCAATTAATACCGTTTTTATCCACACTGGCTCCTGGAAACGATGCAAACCCACGAAGAGGCAGCTGCACGCAAACCCAGCGCTGCGGGGTCGGAGACCGGCCCGGTCTGGGATCGATTGCTACCGTTCTAATCAACACTGTCTCCCGGAAACGATGCAAACCCACGAAGAGGCAGCTGCACGCAAACCCAGCGCTGCGGGGTCGGAGACCGGCCCGGTCTGGGATCGATTGCTACCGTTCTAATCAACACTGTCTCCCGGAAACGATGCAAACCCACGAAGAGGCAGCTGCACGCAAACCCAGAGCTGCGGGGTCGGAGACCGGCCCGGTCTCGGATCAATTAATACCGTTTTTATCCACACTGGCTCCTGGAAACGATGCAAACCCACGAAGAGGCAGCTGCACGCAAACCCAGCGCTGCGGGGTCGGAGACCGGCCCGGTCTCGGATCAATTAATACCGTTTTTATCCACACTGGCTCCTGGAAACGATGCAAACCCACGAAGAGGCAGCTGCACGCAAACCCAGCGCTGCGGGGTCGGAGACCGGCCCGGTCTGGGATCGATTGCTACCGTTCTAATCAACACTGTCTCCCGGAAACGATGCAAACCCACGAAGAGGCAGCTGCACGCAAACCCAGCGCTGCGGGGTCGGAGACCGGCCCGGTCTGGGATCGATTGCTACCGTTCTAATCAACACTGTCTCCCGGAAACGATGCAAACCCACGAAGAGGCAGCTGCACGCAAACCCAGCGCTAGCTGTGGGGTCGGAGACCGGCCCGGTCTGGGATCAATTGCGTGGAAACCCAGCGCCAAACTACGCCATCCAGGGAGGCGTTGGGCAACCCTCCAGATGTTGCAAGGTATGCCAGTGACGAGCAAGGGCCACCAACCATCCACCCTTCTTAGGGTGCCGTAGGACTACGCATGACCATGGCACAATGGCTTCAGTAGAGAACCAAGGCCCGTCAGGATGGCTTACTGGACGCAATTGCATGACAGGCCCTAGCGGATCAGCACCAAGCACAGGCGGGGCCGTATGTCCCGCTCGTGACGGTGGGGATCCAAGTAATGGCCAAGCGTGGCGGCGCTCCGCAACTGCCCAAAAGCCAGCAAGGCGGGAACCCCTTCACCCGACGCCTCCGAGGCCTGCAAGGCGCCCCGGCGGAAACTGTGGACGGTTTCCCCCTCATAGAGCCCCGCCCCCTGCAGGTGCAGGCGGACCCGGGCCGCCAGGCTCGCGCTGCGTAGCGCGGTCTCCTTGAAGCCCTGTTGATCCGGGGCCAGGGGCCGGAACAACAGGTCCCGGACGGTGCTCCCCGCCGGGGCGTCGGGCTGGCCACAGCACCACAGGTAGTAGGCCAGGTTCCGCGGAAGGCAGAACGCTGGCTCCGCCGGGTTGGGAACCAGCTCCACGAACGGGGCGCGCGCCAGCTTATGAGCCTTGGTGCCTCGCTGTCGGAAACACAGGGAGGGGGCCAGAGAGGGACCCCACTCCCAGGGTGGCGGCAACGGGAAGCCCGGGTACGGCCGGCGGTGAGGTTGTGCAGGGTCTACGAAGTCCCCAAGCCCGAGTTTGCCCACGTCGTGCCCTCGCACCGCCGTTTGCCGCAGCAACAGCATGCACAGGTGATCCCTCAACAGCAGTAGCCGCTCCAGCGAGGGGGCGGCTGGCCTGCACCATTAAGCCCCACAGGTACGCCACGAGTGCGCGGTAGCTATTGAAAGTACGTGGAAGGTATAAGGCTGCACGCTGGTGGTCCGCGCTTGCGTCGGTACTTGACATATTCTGAAAAATACTAGTAAGCATTCGCGTAACAGCGGTCTCTGCTGTAGCACCTGGGCTTGCATCCCGTTGGGCTAATGCTTGTAGACAAACCTTGATGACTATGTCCTGGACGGTGTGATCGTCACTTGGTAGGCCATTGACACGGACCTTCTCGAACCTTCGGCTTGGTTCCCCCCCGTCAGCTCCTGGCAGGACTTTTGCACATTGACATATTACTTAGTGGTCACGCTGGACGGACCGTGCTGTCATTGGTGAGGGCACCCGTCTTCTACTTTGTTTTATGCTATTTCGGTAAATTAGGTTTTCAGCTTGGTAAGGCACTGCCTTATGCGGTCGGTTGGCTGCTCCGTGACATGCTCCGTTCTCTGCTGGGTTTGGAAGCTTCCGTTAGGTGCTGCCTTATGCGGTCGGTAATCGGGTCCGTACCGTGCTACGTTGGCCCGGTCCGTTCCTGGTCCGTTCATAACGAACTGTAAAACGTAGCAAGCGATCCTCTCCGTTCCCGGCTCGGTTTAGGTCCGTGTCATTCGGGGTTACTTCTAAATGCAATGTACCGATAACCGAATAACTGATTCATTTATTGCGTCATGTAGTCCAAGGGCAACACCTCAAGCACTCTGGGAATGGGCTGGTCCGTTTCCTCTCTGTTTCAGGCTCGGTTTAGGTCCGTTTTCTCAGTCCGTTTTGGTAGTTTTTGCTATCTGTTATGCATTCCGTTTCCTGGTCCGTATGGGCCAAAAACCTAGCCCTGTTCGCCATTCTCCCGCTTGCCATTCTCCCATCGGCGGCCAACCTCGCTACGTCCGGTGTGCTTCAGCAGCGTCAGTTTCGCGGCTCAGTAGGGTACCCCCTGTTCCATAACATCTCACGTTCATTCGGTTTAAAGTTCCAGTTGAGCCGATTGTGGTCACTATGTCCCTCCTCAGCATCTTCGTACACATCACTCATTGCTAGCTGAGGTGCCAACCCCGTGGAAGCAAGCAGCGGCACTGGTGATGCCGGTTTCCTCCCAGGGTATACCCCACGTTCTACCTGGGATAGAGGAAGTGGGGTCCATGCTCACCGCACGGTTGGGGTAGCGGTTGGGCGGGGGGGAGCCGCTGGCGCTGCGGGATATGACTGTTCGGGTTGGGACGGCTGTGCAACTGGTCGAGTTCGCGGACGCCCGGCGGGCCGCGCATGAGAAATTTGTGCGCGAAGCGCTTGGGGGTACCGGGCCAGTCCTGCCAGCGGTCCTGAATGCCTTGCAGCAAGTGTTCCGGCGGCTCTGGTCTGGCATGAAGTGGGAGCCGGCCTATAAGGAGGGATGGTGGCGGTTGGCTGTGGATGGGATCCCCCTCCTCGGGAACTCTCATATGCGGACGGCAGCAGCAGCCCCCTGTGGGTGCGGTGTGCCGGCTGGAGAGTCTCCAGGGGCGGGTACCCCCCGCTTACACCACTTTTGGTTCTGCCCTGTGGCTCAAGCAGTGATTGCCCAACTCGAGACCCAGCGTGGTGCAGGGGTGACACGGGCACAAGTTTGGTTGGTGCAAGCACCTACCGGGGTACAGTCCTGCGTCTGGGATGTAGTAGTCCTGGCGGCTATTACTGCCATGGAGGTGGGGCGCCGGTTTATGGCCGCGGCCTTGACAAGGGCGGGGGCTGGTGGTCCCCCTCTTACTCCGGGTAGTGGTCTTCTGGATCGTGCCGTTCGCCATGGGGTGGTGGAGTTTTGGGCCCTGCTGAGGGGCTTTGCTGCGCTGGGGCTTCCCCAGAAAGGCTGGGATGCAGTGGGGCCTCGGCATCCTTTCTTGCGGGTTGTCGCCAATCGCCTTGTGTGCGGGGGACCGGCTGAGGTACTGGTGGATTCCTGATCGGCTCGGGTTGTCTTGGGGAGCGGGGTTTCCCGTGCTTCATACTTTCTGGCTATATAGGCGTGTTGAGCCCTGCTAGGGGTCCGTGCCTTATGGGATGAGAGGTGGCTGGTTCTGATGTTTGCATCGCTGCGGCGCTTCACTGGTTCGTCGGATGCTGGGATGTTAGGTTGGTTGGTGGCCAGTTCCTGATAGGGGAGCCTCTAGTGCAAATTCCCCCTGGGGTGCTGGCTGCTGCTCTGTATGCCTACGGCCTGTCAATTTGGTGTTCTGGTGGTTTGCCTTTGTTTCGGTGCATGTCGGTTTTTGTTTCCTCCGTCTTGTTCAGTGTCAGGCGGTGCGCCCGATGGTTCTACCTCTTGGTCTGGAACCCACTGTAACCGTTACAACTCAACAACATCACCCTCTGCAAAATCCTCTTCCGCGTCCTCATATACAGCCCAGTCTTCGGCCATTTCTTCTGAAGAGGGAGAATCTTCTTCAGCAGATGACAGCTGCTGGTAATCAGGGATATTGAAGTTTGGCGCTGTACTATCAACAGGGCTTCCACCATGGCCAGGGTCGCCAGTACCATTACGTGTTGGGGTCGGGGTGTAATCGTTGAACGGCTGTCTGGTGCACTGAGTTACGTCACCAGAACTACCGCCACATGCAGAGTTTCCCATGCGAGTAGGCGGGGTATCGGCGTTGAACGGAGTGGGGACAAATCGACGACGTATCGGTAAGCTGGCTCGAAGAGGTGAGTCGAAGGCGATGGCAGGTGCTGTGTGCTGCCTTGCGACATCTTGCAGGAGCTGGCTCGCATACCTAGGACGCATACCTAGGCGGGATGATAGGTACACGTGTTCGTGTCAAACCCTCGTTGTCAGGCTCGCTCTCTAGGGCGCGGATTCCATCGTTCTGCATTTCACCATTATCCAAAACGAAGAGGACAAGGAGAGGTATGGCAATCGTTCGACACCACACGCACTGCTCGAGCCGAATGGCGGCCGCGAGTTGCGGTAAGCATTATGCACTCTGTCTGCTGTGCATTACATTAACCCTTTTAGGACGGCAGTATTCCCTTTCACCTAAGGCCTGTTGTAGAAAGGCGGCGCCCGGAACACTGCTACCGTACGCATTGTGTTGTACGGCGGCCGCGGCGAATTCACCTTCGCGCGTGTATGCCTCGGAAGCATCACACGGCGCTGATGCGTTTTCGTCTCGGCTGTTGGGATCTCGACGTAAGTCGTTTTGCACGTCGGCCGCGTGAGCCACGCGTTGAGAGAACGTGCCGAGTGTGCCGCGGGGATATGGTAGAAGACGAGTTTCATGTTCTTATGGAGTGTCCCGTGTATGAGCCCCTCAGACGAGCTGTAGATTTTCCTACTGGACAGGATATGCAAGTGGTGATGACTACGTGGGATCAGGTGAAACTAGGCAACCTTTTGGCTCAGATACAGAGGGCGCGGACAGAGTCATTAAGGGAATAATCCCGATTTTCTAGTATTAGTTCTAGAAGTGCGCCCTTTGACGGACGTCCGTTATGGGGGGACGCATGCTACTGGCGCGAGCCAGTACGACATGTAATAAATCGTAATCCTAATTTACAATTCACCAAACCATTCACTCGTAGACTTTCCCTAACAACGAACTACTAACTACACTAAGACAATGTCCTGAATTATATGCAATTTGTATACAGCAGCGGTTGCGGGCATAGATCACTTTTGAAATTTTGGCGGGGAAAAAATGTACCGGTCAGATAACGTTTCATCACACGAATAATTATCAGATGGAGGAGAAGACGATAGGAGAGCGCGAAGTGCTGGTGCGGCGGGGACAAGTTACGATCAGCCACGTGAGCGAACATACGGAGCTGCTGGCCGAGGCCTCGACGGCCGAGGCGCAGGAGCTGACTGGCACAGAGGTCCTATCCATGCGCAAAATGGATACGCACCGCCTGAAGGTCGTATGGGGTCAGCGCCTACCTACAACGGAAAGAGTGACATCGAAAGTTTCCTTCAACTGCGGGGCGTGTCTGGCACTATCCTAAGCGCTCTAAGCGACCGCGCTAAGGCCGAGCTGGCATCGGTGTTAAGGACCAGTAGAGAGACTTTCGAGACTCTGACATCTGCGCTGACAAGCGAGATCGAAGCGTCTGACAGCAATCCGCGGGAGGCAGGGCTGTCCCTGCTGAAGGAGTACCACGTTCCACGAATGCAAGCAATCCAGTTACTGGATGCTATCGTCCCACCGAACAGCAGACGCGAGGCGAAGAGGAAGAAGGAAAGCAGTGTCGGGTAAGCATACAGTAACTTAAGCAGTGAGTCTTTGCTTATGGAGTGCGGGTAGGTCCCCTATGCCGTCCCATCCCCCTTCCCCATTGGCGCAACGAATCATGAAGGCTTCATGTCTTACAGGCGACGAAATGGCGTCACTTGTCAACGAGGCAGTTGTGGAACAGCTGCAGCAGCCGCAGCCACCATGTGAGTAATGAAGGAGACCTCTACCCAACATGATGACACGTGTCACATCTTTTATAGTTTTGAAAATGTAACGGTTGAAGTGAATGTGTTGCAAAAGGGGTCTCAGGTAATGTCCAACATGAGGACGTCGTAGGTGGCGGGATTACGGAGACCTCATCCATTCCCTACTATTAACCGGTGGGCTTTTAATTTTTCGCAGGTGGGCTCGTGCCGCCGGGCTACAATGCCGATGCCACGGCTGGACAATTCGGCGCTTATGGAAATCCAGACGACTATCCCGCAGACGATGATGATGCGGCACCTCTGTACGCACCGGAGTCGAGGACGTCGACGATGGTAAGATACCCTGCATGATAGGATGCATCATGAACAGTATTTGATATCACCATGTCCCTTATGTACACGACATTCAGGGGGGCGCCGCCAGCGCAGGCAGGTATGTCAAGTGGACTACGGGGCCCTTGCAGGCCTGAAAGTCCCCGCTAAAGGTGCGAATGTATTATGCATCCACGGCGTACTATTCCTTGCGAACTATACAACAAAATTTGCATTGTTACGGCAGGCGTTCCACTAGGCGGCAAAAAGGCAGCGGTGCCAAAGGCAGGAGGGAGCCAACTAGTTGCCGGTAAGAATCAAATTGTGGTATAAAACGGACACCCTTACATAAAAAAGGACACACATAACACTACTGTGTGTATTCAGGTTCTGCTCCGTCAAATGGCGTACTACTTGCTGGTGGAGGCCGCAGTGGCAGCCATGGTGGACGTGGTGCTGGAGCAGCTCAGGGTGCCAATGCAGGTCGTCTGCCTGCTAGCCTTGTTGCTGCTAGGCGTCGGGCCGGTCATGGGCAGAGTTAGACCGAGCCGGTGAAGTGCAGCGAGAGGTATACCGGGCCGGTCGAGGGCCGCGAGACCGGGCCAGTTATGGGCAGAGTTAGGCCGGGCCGGTGAAGTGCAGCGAGAGGTAGACCGGGCCGGTCGAGGCCCGCGAGACCGGGCCGGTTATGGGCAGATAGAGTTAGACTGGGCCGGTGAAGTGCAGCGAGAGGTAGACCGGGCCGGTCGAGGGCCGCGAGACCGGGCCGGTTATGGGCAGATAGAGTTAGACCGGGCCGGTGAAGTGCAGCGAGAGGTAGACCGGGCCGGTCGAGGCCCGCGAGACCGGGCCGGTTATGGGCAGATAGAGTTAGACCAAGCCGGTGAAGTGCAGCGAGAGGTAGACCGGGCCGGTCGAGATAGACCGGTGTACCCGCCAAGGGCTGCGATAGACCGGTCCGGTCTACCGCAGTGTTAGATGACGACAGGCCACCGTGTAACCGTGTAACGAATGAAATCTCTGATAATGGCATCCGCCTCAATGCGTCATAACACCATTCATAATAGTGCTCGTAAGGGTCTTACGAGTCGTAAGTCGTAACTGTTTACGAGGCTTTTAGTTCTTTATAAGACGTTAGGTACGTTAACTACTTATACCGTCTTAAGCAGGGTTTAAAATCCTAAGTTCGTAACTGTTTACGAGGCTTTTAGTTCTTTATAAGACGTTAGGTACGTTAACTACTTAAACAGTCGTTGGAGTCGTAACACCCTCGTAACGTCGTTACGACTCCTAGGAGCCCTTTACGACGATTTGGCTGCCATAGGGAAGGGTACAAATCAAGTTAGGGGCCGGGCTCGGGCCAGGCTCTAGCCGTATTGCGGCATACGTACATCGCGATTACATATACACGCCATATGCCCGTGCGTACGTCTGACGATCGAGTGGTGCTCGGCGTTACACTTCCATGTAAAGTGATACGGAATGAAACTTTTTACTAAACTGTCGTTATAATGTCTTCAAGTTACGATATCGGTGTTTCCTATGCATGGTACATTTGGGTGCGCCTTGACGTGCCTTACTTGATGATGAAGCGCCACCGCTTCGTGGCCGTGTCGCGGAGAGCCCTGGGCAGCCAGGCTAGCTGACCGGACACGTTGAACGAGTTGAAAAGAAACATGGTGTTAAAGGCTAAATCGGCGCTAAACGATTTACGATATACAAGTTGGATGGATTTGTGCCTGTCGCGGGTGGATCCGGCGTCGGTTGGCCGTTAGACGTCTTACGTTGTGCAGCTGACGTAGCCCCGAGGCCGAGCTGGGCCCGCCAGTGTATTACGTGGGCGAGGCCGGGAGGCCGAGGCCACGAGGCCAGATTGACTGGACGAATTACGTTGCGCACGCCGCGCATTACGTTGCGCAGGCCCCGGATTACGTTGCGCAAGGTAGAAATTACGTTGCGCGGGATTGTACCCACCATTGGGCCCTGAAAGGGCTCGGGGCGCAGGCCTCGTGGAGCGACTAGCAGTAGACCACGGTCTTAAGTAGTCCAATCCCTAGCCTCCGGGTCCGCAGACCCTTACTCTGCAGTTATGAGGAGCGACTAGAAGATGACTGATAGACAAGTCCCTAGCCTCCGGGTCCGCAGACCCTTACCCTGCTGTTCTGAGGAGTTACTCAGCGCTGACTACAGACCTTGATACCGGTAGGCTGGTCCCTAGTGCTCCGGGCCCCCAGACCCTTACTCTGTTGGTACGACGAGCCACCTGGCGTAGACTCTGGACCCGTCGAGGCCAGTCCCCAGGACTCCGGGCTACTGCCCTCAAACCTGTAACGGTTCAGTTGATAAACTGTGCCACCCATTCCCCAAAGAGTCTCATTATGCTGCACGAGCACGTGAACGAGTCCGCCTACGGGCCCAACAGACTGACAAACCTTCCGCTGCAACTCGATATCTCGATTATAACTACACCAGTCTCGCACAGTCGTCCCGTGGGTCAAACGCTGCGTTTCCGTCTCCTACGGGCGTAGTGCGGCGACACTTACAAAGCAACGACCTGGGCAGACCTGCGGTAGCCGCTCCCTGCTAGCACAGCCCGTCGCGAAAATTTCTGGGTGGTTGTCGTTGGTAGGCCGCGCCCGCGAGCGGCGCGACAGCCGGTTAACCTCGCAGTTCCCCAAGTTCCCGCGCGCCTTTTTGTGCTGTTGTCGTACGATCGTACGATAGACACTCCCACGACGTAGTAACCGTGTTCGAGATAGGCTGCGCTGAGCTGCCATGCAATCGATGCTGCTGGCGATGACCATCGCGGGTAGCAACTGAGGAATTTGTGCATCAAGCCAATCAAGTCGCCAGGAAATAAGTCCTAAGATACGTACGGGAACAAAACGGACAGCAACGAGGCGAACGAGCGAGCGCGGCCACGCGCCACCGAAGACCATGTTTGGCACTGTATGTATGTATGCGCATGCATGACACGTCGCTGCCCCACGATATGCATGTCTCCGAGACATAGCCCAAGATTGCGAATGGCCACAATTATTAATCAAGGGTAATCGTTATTCTGCCGCACCCCCCCCGACAACTGCGCCATCCTTCTCGTGGTTGGTCGTGGTTTATCCACCTTACCTGATATTAAAATGTTATGCAGCGCTATTGTTGCATGGATAGGTGGACTCCGTGTATCTTCTGCTCCAGCTCCGCAGTGCTTGTCTTACCCTCCTGCTAGTAACAGAGATGTGACAGTGTCCTGCAGTGTCCCCAAGCCCGGGCGGACCCAGGACAAGGAGAAGGGCCCATGCCGGGCCTCACCATACGACAGCCAAGGCTGAACCCAGCAGACGCCCCGAAGAGCACAGGAAAGCCCCTGAAAGCCGCGAAAGGCACAAAGACGCCACCCTGCCCAAAGCAGCAGCCAAGACGCAACAGCACAGCCAATCGACGTCACGGCCGCCAGAACACCGCGTTCTGGTGGTTTGCCTTTGTTTCGGTGCATGTCGGTCTTTGTTTCCTCCGTCTTGTTCAGTGTCAGGCGATGCGCCCGATGGTTCTACCTCTTGGTCTGGAACCCACTGTAACCGTTACAACAACAACAACCGCAGGACGAAACGCGCAACCCGCACGAAGCAGCGAGAAAGGGGGGACAACAAGAAGCCCGGGGAGAGCAGCCTCAGCTGCTTCTCCGACGTATGTACTGCGAAGAGCGAGCGACCGTGCGACGCCTTGCGCGACCGTGCCTTTCAGCAGGCTCATACAAGCACTGGTGCCCCCTAAGCTACCTCATTATAGATCACACGACACGTATGCACCCTTTTGAGGTGCGCGCTGCTTCAGATCCGCGCTCATCCGGTCACGCAAGAGGCGACCACGAAATATCAGGTTCATCGCGTAGCACTGGCATATTACCAAAAAACCTGAAAACCCATCCGCGCTGCATTGAGATGCTGCTGGTCGGCACGCCCAGCAAGCTCGTTCGCTTGCCTTCACCACCACGACTGGAACCCAATGTAACATGTGCTACTTCCACGGTTGCTGCTCATCAGCACCCGTGGCTTATCACCTGGCGAGAATGGTCCTACGTACATACTGAACAGGAGTACGGTCTACCGCCCCCTCCTACCTGCTGTCTTCCCGAAGATCCGCGCGGCGGTCCTGGCCGCCCCGCGTGCTCGCACGCAGCCCATTTCGGCCGACCTGCTGGCGGAGGCTGTTGGGAACCCCCGGTCACCGCCGCTGAAGTTGTGAAGGCTCTCAAGGCCATTCCCCAAGGCAAGTCTCCTGGCTGGGATGGCATCCCGGCCGACCTCTACCGCGCACTGCTCGTCCAGCAGCTGGCGCCTGTGCTGGCAGGTGTGTTAACGGATCATGCATCGGAAGCTCTGGGCGCCTTTCCGCTGGCTTCCCGGATGGCGCCATCATGGTTTTGTACAGGAACCAGGGTGTTGTACAGGAACCGCATTTAGGCAGGCAGCTATCGCGACATCACCACCATCAGCACGCACCTACTATCGCCTCTCCACCAAGGTGCTTGCACGCCACCCGGTTTGGGCCCGCACCACTGGACACGGTGGTTAATCTGAAGCATTGAACTTTCCTGCCTGG
The DNA here is from genome assembly GCA_003116995.1 of Yamagishiella unicocca. Lineage (NCBI taxonomy): Eukaryota > Viridiplantae > Chlorophyta > Chlorophyceae > Chlamydomonadales > Volvocaceae > Yamagishiella > Yamagishiella unicocca. The sequence goes on from BDSL01000060.1 coordinate 428,978, forward strand.
CCGCCTCATTGGTGCCAGGTTCTTCTTCCTCCGCCACCTTCCCCAACCAAGCAAGGGCGCTTTTGCATTCTGGCGTTCCCGGATTTCCCCAAGGCCTACGACACCCTGGTCCGAGCCTCCCTGAACGCTGCCATGGACGCCCGCCCTGGCCTTCTAGCCTGGACCCGCCTCCTGATCTCCGACACCCTGTCCTGTGCTATGTTGGATGGTCATCGGTCGCCCCTCGTCCCTTTTTGTTGCGGGGATGCGGCAGAGGTCCCCCGCGGCGCCTCTGAAGTACCCCTCCACCGCCCAAGCTTTGCGGGTGCGGGTACTTGGGGTTCGCCTGGCTCCTTGCGTCAGCCCTGGTAACTGCCGTTCAGTTTGCCGATCACGTAAGAGGTGACATGATACCCAGGGGCCCCGAGGAGGTGCCCCACTGATTTCTTTCGCTGCATGGACACATGTGTGATCACGCCTCTGGTCAGCTTCTGGACACGGGCACGGGTTAGTTATCGACCGCGGCCAGGGCTCGGCCGATGTGGGTCGCTGCCTGCCGGGTGTCCCTGCACGCCTGGCGATTTCGGCGCCCTGCCGCTGCACTGTCACGTGCTGGTAGGTGGCGCCGCCTGGAGTGGCTGGACCTCTTGGCTGGCTGCGTGGGCCTGGCCTGGCCTGGCCTGGCCTGGCTTGTCCATGCGTGCCTGTCGGAGCTGGTCGGAGCGCCAGCAGAAGGTGCAGCATGCGTGCACGGGAGCCCAGAGAGTGCGCGGAAGGCTGGGTTCTTCGTTAGATTAGCGGAACTAAATAGTTTTAATTAAACTTACCGCCTGCACCAGCTTTTTCGAGGGACCCAGCGGGCAACTACCCAAACAAGTGCTCTGCGGCTGGATGCTGTGCAGGCCTCACCGAGGCAGAGGCCAATATCCCCGTACCTGCGGAACCGCTCACGACTTGAGGAAGCCCCGTACTTGGAAGTCCCAAGGGGCCCCCATGCTTGGAACCTCCAGTACACTATGTAAGATTGCGGACACTTGAATCCAACCCGTGTTCCATGAGTTACAAATTACTGCGCCGCGTTCGCCTTCCAGGGGGCCTCCAAAACACCGTTATGACGCACCGAGCCATCCGCCGGCCTCCGACACCTACCCCACGACACGCCGGCTAGTAGCACCTCGACACGGGTAATAATAATAATAATATTACGCCGGCCGGAGCCTGGCGTGTATTAAGGGGGTGGGGAACTGAGGGGCGGACTCCGCCGGCTAGTAGCACCTCGACACGGGTATCCCACCCCCGCGGGCCCCTCCATCATACGACCAATACGCGCCTCTACGCCACCCCCAGCGCAAGAGTCGCGACTGACCCGTCATGGCCCCTGGCCCCTCAACGCAACTTGACCCCAGTATTCCAGCCACAGCGCCCAACCCGTCATGGCCAGGCCAATCGCCCATCTGTCCCTGCCTTAATCGTCCCAGCCTTAATCGTCCCTGCCTTAATCGTCCCTGCCTCAATCGTCCCTGCCTCAATCGTCCCTGCCTTAATCGTCCCAGCCTCAATCGTCCCTGCCTTAATCGTCCCTGCCTCAATCGTCCCTGCCTCAATCGTCCCTGCCTTAATCGTCCCAGCCTCAATCGTCCCAGCCTCAATCGTCCCAGCCTCAATCGTCCCTGCCTCAATCGTCCCTGCCTCAATCGTCCCTGCCTCAATCGTCCCTGTCTGCGGCGTCCCTGCCTCAATCGTCGTCCTCCTCTCCTGCGCCCGCCGGCCCTTCCCGCGCCGCCGCCGCCGCCGCCGCCAGCTCAGCGCACTGCGCCTTGTGCCCCGCCTTCCAGTGCGCTGTCTGGCACTCCCTGGAGCAGTACCACGCCTGCCGGCACCTCGCACAGGCCATCGCCTGATGGTGGGTGGTGTTGATGCGGAAGCAGAGGACGCGGGGTTGGGGGGCGGGGGTCAATGTAGGTCGCGACTCGGGAAGGGAGCTGGGTGCGGCTCGGAGGGAACATAAAAGCACATCATACGACCAACACGGGTGGTGCTTGGGCAACAACGGGCCTTGGGCAACAACGGGCCTGGGGCAATAACGGGCCTTGGGCAACAACAGCCCTTGGGCAACAACGGGCCTTGGGCAACAACGGGCCTTGGGCAACAACGGGCCTTGGGCAACAACAGGCCTTGGGCAGCAAGTATTGGGTTATGGGGACTGGGGGTCCTGTGTGTATTAGCGGGGGGGGGGGGACCGCGGGGAAGTAACGGAGAAGAGGCAGCGTCTCACGTGAGCTTTCCTCTTGCGGGCGCCGAACGCGTGCAGCTACGTGCTGTTGCAGCCGAGGGTACGGTCGGCGCGGCAGCAGCAAACCCTCCATCCGCCTCAACGTCGGCACCACGGCACTGACCGTGCCGCACAGCGTACACGGCAAAGTAAAGCAGGTCCCTCGTGGTCCCTTTCATGGCCCTTGGACGTACCGTCGCGCCGCCCCTCCACGAGAGCCAAAACACACACGCCCCTCTCTCCCCCTCCCCTCCCCTCCCCCTCCCCTCCCTCTCCCCGGGCCTCCCCTCTCACCTTGTGGAACAGCTTCTCGCACCCGGCGCACTCGCGCGCAGTCACCGCAGAGGGCGCCATCACCGCCCACTGCCCGCCGCGAAGCACGCAGGGCAGCCGCCCGTTGTCGGCATCGCCGCCGGACTCAGATCCAGATCCAGATTTGGACGCCGCCAGCTGCTTCTGCCGCACCTCCCGCGCCTTCCGGAGGGTCTGCGGGTCGGGCCCGGCGAGTCGGCAGTGAGTCACGGCAGCAAGCCTTTCAGAGGTTTCCAAAGGCAGGGATGCAGCAGCACATTAAGGCAAAATAGATTTAGGCAGCACAACTCAAGGCTCAACATTCGCCGGACCTCGCCCCCGCGTCCACAGTCGCCCCCTTGCGGCCCGCATTCCACCCGCCGTACCTCCGTCAGGTTTTCCTTTAGCGCACGGCAGCGCATGTCCAGCAGCACGGTGCCGCCCCACCGGCTCACGGAGGACCGCTGCGCCGCCGCCGCATCCATGGCCTGGCAGGAGGGGGAGGAAAGGGAGGGGGGGGAGGGGGGAACAGGGGGGAACAGGTGGTGGGTGGGTTGGGTGTGTGGGGGGGTGTGGCGTAAAGACCGGTAACACGACATGGGCATAATCATTGGCGCGTTGTCTTCGGAAACATAGTTGTGGGTGCGTGCTGTAGCACTTGAGTTGACTACAGAGGAACCGGTGGAAGTGGCCGGGGAAGGAACCCGTAGAGACGCGTGTTTGTCACGCGAGGACAGAGGGGCGGTCAGAGGTGGGTGCGTGCGTCTAGCAGGAAACCTCCTTCCCATGCTCGTCTCCCAACGGTCCCCCCCCCCGTGCGTCTGTCCTAAACGGTTTTCCTTTCATGTACGAAAGGAGAACGGGTTTTCCTTGCATCCCCCTCCCCCCCTGCGCCCCTCCCCTCCCCCCGCACACCCAGTTCTCCAGCATGCATCTCAAAACGTCTGTTCTAAACGGCTTTTTCTGGCATCCACGGGTCTTCCTTGACCCCCCCCCCACACGCACCATCAGCACGTCGTCCTCCGCAAAGGTCTTCCCCTCCGCCCCGTGGACCAGCAGGTGCGCCACGTTGAGATGAGCCAGCCAGGCAACCAGGTCGTCGCCCTTGCGCTCGGCGGTCTGGCGGGCGGCGCGCGGGTTGGGTTGGGGGCGGTCCAGGGGATGCGGGAGGTGGAGGGCGTGGAGGGCGCGCGGAGGCACTGCGTCGCTCGGGCTGCGTAAAGTGGCACTAACTGAACTGGCACTAACTGAACTGGCACTAACTGAACTGGCACTAACTGAACTGGCACTAACTGAACTGGCACTAACTGAACTGGCACTAACTGAACTGGCACTAACTGAACTGGCACTAACTGAACTGGCACTAACTGAACTGGCACTAACTGAACTGGCACTAACTGAACTGGCACTAACTAAACTGGCACTAACTAAACTGGCACTGGCACTGGCTGCGTACCTGGCATCGCAAACTCGGACGGGCCAGCCACCCGCCCCTGCGCCGCCCTTCGCCGCGCCGCGCGCCACGCCCCAGGCGGACCGTTGATTCTTCCGAGGTGTTCCCGCGGCATACACACTCACAAAATCATGGCGCCCGTGGGGTTCTAGCACAGCGACAGACCGATACCCGCTATCTGTTTACGTCCGCACCAGCGGTGCGCGGGTGCCCTTACCCCTCCCCCCCCGTGCGCCTTTGTCGCGTCAACGGTTTTCACGCCACCCCCGTGGGTCGCGTAAACGGGTTTCTTTTGCACCCCCCGCTAGACACACACCCCTACACACACTCGCTCACCACCGCCGCCTTCTTCATGGCCGCCAGCACCTCCTTGGACGACCCCGCCGCCGACCTCGCCTCCGCCAGCATGAACGCCGCCTGCGGGCTGCTCGGCTCCAGGGCGAGCAGCGCCTGGGCGTGGGACAGCCACGCGGCGCGCAGGGGGGCGGTGGCGGGAGAGCTGGCGGTCCGCGCACGAGCGTAAGCCTGCGCGGCGAGGAAGAGGGGCGCCGGGGGGGGTCGGGAGAGGAAATAAACCCGCTGGTCGGCACCCAAAGAGATAAGCGAAACCGATGAGCGAAGGGGGGCGGCAGGGTTAGCCGCAGGCGCCAAGGCAGGGTAGGGAGGGGGCTGAAGGAGGGGGCTGATGGCGCTAATAGCACGGCAGCAGCAGCCCTTAGCGGTGCGCTACATACAACAGGGGCGGGCGGCAGCGCCCCTGTGGGCGGCCGGCAGCGGCGCCGCCGCCGTGGCGCAGGGCGGCATGTGTCATGTGTTTTGTTGCGGCATGGGTTCTTCCGTCCGAGGCAGGGTGGCTACCCGCGAGCCAGCGTCAAGCTCGGCTCGACATGTAAAACTAGCAAAGCAGATTGGCAAGCATCGACCCTTCAGGTAGACTGGGGGCTTTCGTTGCGGCACGGGCCGTATGTTTTGTGGCGTGTGTCTTGTGGCGAACGGGCAGTGTGTTTGGTTGCGGCACGCGGCCCCCGCCGGCCACGCACCTCCTTGGTGCACCGCACCGCCACATACTGCAGCGTCCACTTGAGAACCCGCAGGTCGATGTCGTACAGCACCTGTCGTACAGCGGTGCGGCGCGGTCGAGCGTGAGGGCCGGGTAAGTGGACAGCGGAAGGATAGGGGGGGGGCGGCGGGAGGTACCACCGGCGGCAGCAGGCCGTGAGCCAACGGCACTGGCCCTCTCCAGCGCAGCCCTTTACGAAGGGAGCCCGCCAGCAACCGCCTTCAACCGCCAGCAACTGCCAGCGCCCGCCAGCGCGTCGTCCCCCACCTCCCCCCACCGCCGCGTGGAGCTCCTCGACTCGGCGGCAGCGGAACACGTCGAACCATGACGCGGTATCCGTCTCCTGAACCCCTCCGGCTCGCACCTCGACCCGTCCTCCTCCGTCGGTCCACCGGTGGTCCCCACCAGTCCCCCCCAGTTGCGGCCACCACGGTCCTATCCACGGTCCTATACTCTCCTAATATGGTCCTACCTTTCCTCTTTTTACTGACACGTTCCCATCGGATTACCCTACTCGCCTGCAGCATGTAGATCGCCAGTATGTGCATTGGCGTGCTGGTGGTGAGCCGCAGCACGTCTGGGCCCGAGGCGGTGGCCAGCCGGGCGATCATGGAGGCCTCCTCGGGCGTCAGGGTCTCCTCGTGCTTCAGCGGACCGCCCAGCTTGTCCATGGCGCCCACGGCCCACGTTAGGGCCTGCGTACGAAGCGTACGGCGGTACGACAGTGCGTTTCCATGGGGGGTCGCTTTTGTGGGGGCGGGGGGGCCGTGTTGCGACGTGGCAGGGGAGCACATGGCGGCGTTGGTCACAGGCGGTTGGGTACGGCGATAGCGGGGCGGCTGCGCCAGGCGTGGAGGGCCGCCACGGGTGCGAGACGTAAGGCCGGGCGTGAATGCCTGACACACCACCTTCACCGCCCTGGGTTTGTCGGCCGTGGGTTCCCAGTCATCACCAACCAAACCCTGGGATCCCTGGCTTATCATGTATTGTGTCCGCATCGCTCCGTCCGGCTTGCCCTCTGCTCCATAAAGCTGTCCGAGCGTTTTTCGTAAAGGGTTCCGAAACGACGAGCCCCTCGCCGACCGCACCTGGCCCTGCATCTCTTCGGCCATGGCGCTCATGGGCTCGGTCTCACCAGCAGGACCACCCATACCGGAAATGATCAGCAGCGACAGGCAGTTGAAGGTCACCCTGTGGTTGGCCGTTGGGCAGACCGAAGCCGTTAGATTACCGTTATGCGGTTGTGCAGCGACTCCTCAGCACACTTCAGCGCGCTAGTGGCAAGCCCACAACGACTCTCCAGCCCCGACTGGGCCACTGGTCGTGCTAGCTTATGCGGTGTGTGCATCACGCGTGTCCGGCGGACGAAAGGCAGTGCCGCGGTCGCCGGGCCGCTACGCCCCGAAACCATGTAACCGCCACGAGATGCACCACATCCTGTCGCAAACGCACCGCAGAGCATATCGCGCGGGGCTGTCGTCTGCCTGTACACGCCGCCCGCCCGCGTCGACGTACGGCATGTGCTGCTGGATAAGCTTAAACAGGTCGTTTAAGTGGCTTGCCAGGTCCGGATTGATGACAACATGGCCCTGCGTCGGACAGGGCAACAGTTGTAACTGCCGGTCCCTGGCCGGTACGTCCGTGCGTTGTGAATGAAGGGCAGGGTAGGGTCTTCCAGGGCGCTTTGGCGGACTGCACGGGAGAAGTCCGCGTCAGGGAGTACAATCCATAATGTATGGGAAGTTAAATGTATATACGGAGCTCAGATCGCTACGAATGCTTTAGGCGTCCAGTTGGTGCTGAGACGTACCTGGCCCTCGTAAAATGACTTCGCAAAAAGGGCCAGTCCGTTGTACGCACACTCCTTGTCCCATTTGCCTGCCGCGATCGGGCTAAGCAGCTCCTGCGTTCAGGCATTTCGAAAGGCGCAACCATGTAACCGTGCGTAACCGCTGGGCAGCAAATGGGCCTATATGATAATAGGAACACTTGACTCAATTGAACTACGCACCGAAGCAGCATCCTGTAGATCTGACGACTTCTTCATCTGCTCACATCGCCAAGTCCGCTGGTCAGGCTTCAGCGTCGGGTAAAGCTTGGCCATAGTTTTCGATTCAGGTATGGATAGAACGCTATAGCCATTGGGTGCCGGTCCACGGCTGGCCGAACCGCTGGTTCTCGTCGACATTGCGCCTCGTTACCGTGCAAGACTGTAGGTAAATGGTCACATAAGGATTCTTTTCGGCATTAGATGCGAGAAATATAAATGGGAGTTGTGCAAACCTGACACGACCCTGCTGTACTTTGGACGGTGAGTCGACGTGCACGTTGGATTCGAGCTTTGCATGCTTTGGGCCATCAATGCGCGCATCAATTGCAGGCGTTAACAATGGCCTCCTTAAATTGCCCTGACCCTGGGCATGGCCCGCGGGACTTATCTTCCCGAGGCACGAAGACGGATAAACAGTCCCACCTCTCCAGCGCGCGCATTCCTTATTGCGTGGTACGCCATGAATCATTAAATGACTGCATGGCCACGCGCTCGTGCGAGATGGGTCGTCGACCGCAAAACCCTAAAAACCTACTCTGCCATTCCATGTTTCCTCATCACCACATCAACCGCGTTAGAACTTGCATGTCGCCGCCAATCGTGGCGTTTGCGCCGCGGGGCGACGGGCGTTTTTCCTTGCCGTCGCTCTTGTTATGCCAACCCAACCCTTGTCCCATCCGCCTTAACCTCCTACACTGCAACCCCTCGCCTCTTGCTCCCAGGAACCAGCCCCCCAGGAAGCGTTGCGCAGTCACCTCACAAACCATCACCTCACCTCACAAACCATCACCTCACCTCACAAACCCCGACAGTCCCAACAACCGCATGCCCCCCTCTGCAGAGCACCGACGCTGGCCCGTCCGCGCCGCGACCATCCGCGGCGATTTGCTTGGCTGCCAGGATTACCTAAACCACACTACTGCCCGTGCCCTGCGCTCCCCACCCAATGCCGCCCACACCGCCCAATCGCCGCAGCCGGTCAGCGCGTTAGCGCCGCCCTGTTGACCGTAACCCATCTACACTTTCGTAGCGCCATACTTTGGCTACAGTCAACGTTGTCTATCACCTTTACACTACCAGCGCCTCCGCTCCGTCTACTCGCCGCCTCTCTCCTCTGGACCACCACCTTTGTGGCCTTTGGTTTGTCGGCCGTGGATTCGCGGGTTATCCTTTACCCCCCACCCCACTTCCCACGTCGAGTAACCGGGTCTTTTTGCAGCCCCCCCCCAAGCTTATATGAGCTAACCGGTTCGCCATAGAAAAACACCCGCCACAATTCCGACGAGCTCGGCTACACGTTGGGATTCCCGCTGCTGCTACAGCCTGGTGTCGTGCAACCGTGCTACTGCCTGCCAGGTGCCAGAGCTACAGCCTGCCACGTGTGCGCACGTCCGACGCGAGCCTGACGTCTCGCTCCTTCTCGTACTCGCGCAACTCGGCGCGCTTGAGGAAGTTCTGCGGCAGGGCGGACGGGGCACCCCGGGGGGGGGGAGGGGGGCGAGGAGACCCGGTTACACGACATAGGAGACGGAGTGGGAAGAGGAGTACGTAAAACCGGTGAATCGACAGAGCAGCACAGCCAGGGAGGGGGGAGGTTATTTAGCACCGGCGGACCGGCGAAGGCATGGGGGGTGGGGGCAAGGCCGATGGGGCCCAGAAGATAACTGGGCCGATTCCGCCATAGTAATTCGGCTCCGGGATTTCGGGGTCGGGGGGTGAGGTGGCCGCCTATTCGGATGTTGGACGCGTGTGAAGCTGCGTACATGATGACAAGGGTTGCCTGGCGTCTGTGTACCGTATTAGGTTGCTTCCCCCTTCCCCCCTGAGTTGCCTCCCACTTCTCCGTTCGCCCTCAGCTCCACCACCCCACCCCGCCCCACCTGCTTCTCCAGGTACTGCTCGCCGCTCTTCTTGTACGTCTCCAGCTCCTCGTCCACCTCCGTGTTGACAGCCTGGCGGGGGACAGGCGGGGGACAGGCGGGGACACGACAGGAGGTGTGCTGGTGGAGGCTGCGTGAGACGAGGTGGTCCGGTCATAGGAAGGATGAAAGCCCGTGCAATGGGAAGCCGATTAGGAAACCGTTTAGCACATACATTTGGAGATGCCGGTCGGTGGGTGGGTTAGACCGGAACGGGCCGGATCTGATCGGATCGGACCGGGCCAGACCGGCGCGTTACCTTCAGAACATGAGACGGCGTAGGGCGACGGTGACGTGAAGCCAGTGAGGCCGAGTCTATTGGCGTCAGGGCGGGTCGGCGGGGCTCCCACCCACCCCACCCGAACCGCTCCCGCCCCGCCCCCCGCCAGCCACCCACCTTGTATTCGTTCCAGTCCGCCTTCGTCTTGTCGAGCACGCTGACCTGCGGAGCAGCGCGGGCGGGGAGACAGGGATGTACGACAGTACGGCGGACGGAGGTTGGGCAGGTGGACGCGGACACGGGTCAGTTGACAGGCAGGGAGAAGCTGCCGCCGCAACCGCAACCGCAACCGCAGCCGCAGCCGCAGCCGCAGCCATAGCCGCCACAGCCACAGCAGCAACAGCACCGGCACCCACAGCACTGCCAGCCATAGCCCCCACAGCCACAGCCCCCACAGCTCCGCCAGTCACATCCACACCGGCGCCGCACCTTCTTCTTCTTCTCTATATCTGCGAGGATGGCGTCCATGCCGGAGGAGGCGGGCGGCGGGGGCGGGGCTGTGCCGCGAGCTGCTGCCCGCTGCGCCTCCTTGCTGTCCTTGTCCACGTGCATGGTAACCTGGGGGCGGGGGGGGGTAAGGGGAGGAAGGGGAGGGGGAGGGGGAGGAGAAAGAGGGGAGGAAGAGAGGGGGAAGGGGAGAGGGGGGAGGAGCGGGCGGGTGGGTGCGGAGTCGGAAGACATAGGTGAAGACCGCTCGTATAACTGTTTCGGATGCTGTAGCTGCCGCGATGAAGAGGCGAGGTAAAGGAGGCGGTGTCGCTGCGAAACACGCAGGCGGGAGCGGGTCTTGTGGGTGCGGCCTGAGGGGGTGTTGCCTACTTAGGTCACGCCGCTCGGCGCCCGAAGCAGGTCGGCACTCCAACGCGACAGCTGCGGCGCCCGCGGCTGTCGTGGAGCACAGCACTAGCGACTAGCTACCTCACCCATCATCACCACGCTACGCCACACCCCTCCCCAAGCAGTCCAAATCCCCTTCCACCAGACCCCGTCCACCCCGTCCCACACCCCTCCCTTCCCTTCCCTCCCCACTCCCTGCCTGCTCCCCCTCCCGTCCCCCTCCGCTCACCTGCACGTCCTTGCCGGCGAAGCGCCGCACCTCCGTCACCGCCACCTTGCCCAACCGAGACCCAGCCGCCGAAGCATCTCGCGCGGCCGCCAGCGCCGCCGCCGCCACCGCCCGCTTATCCTCCGACGACTGCCCCACTGCCCCCGAGCTGCTGCCGGGCTCCGACCCCTCCGCCACAAACGCCGCCAGCGCTGCTGATCTGGACGCCTGCATGCCCACCGGCGGCCAGGCCGGCCTCTGCCTGGGTGATGCCGAGTCCGCTGGTGAGGGCCGCTTGAGCATACCCAGGCTACGCATCCAGATCTGGAGGGGCGGCGGCGGGCGGAGGGTTGAGGACGGGGCGGGATGGGGTGGGTTGCGAGGAAGACCCGTGGATGCGAGGAAAACCGTTTAGAACACACGTTTCGAGATGGGTGGGTGGGGTGGGGTGTCGTAGACACGCGCATTTGACACAGGAGGAGTTAAAGAGTATCCGAAAGCCTGGCTGGGGAGCGGTGTTGACCACGCGGGAGCTCGGGAGAGGGAGGGGTGGCTTAGACACGCATAGCTGAAGCGGAGAAAGGGACACCCATGGCCTAGCTCCGGTGGGGGGGAGGGCGCAGCGCCCACGCCTCGTCACCCCGCCCATTCCCGGCTCGCTTGCTTCGAAACCACCAGCACCCTTCCCTCAAACCGCCCTAACCACCCACCCAGCCACCGCCTCCGGCGGTTTCAACCTTCAGTGCCGCCCTCTACGGGTTTCCTCTCACACCCACCGCGTCCTGGTCCGCCTTCTTGGCCTTCTTCCCGCCTGGACCCGCTGACGTGGAACGGCACAGCGCGGCCAGGTTCACGGTCGCCGACGGCAGCCTGTCCGTGCCGGTCCCCTTGGCCGCCGCCCGCGCATTGATCTCCTCCCACAACGAAGCCACTTTGGCTTTTTTGGCGAGGATCCGGGGGTTCAGCTCCTCCTGCGCCTCCTCTTCCGCATCCTCGCCAGCGCCGCCGTCATCATCGTCGTCGTCGTCGCCGTCGCCACCGCCGTTCCCGGCGGCGCCGGGGTCTGAGGAGATTGCTGCGCCGCGCCTGGGAATGCAGAGGGTGACGGGAGGATGAGCGGGGGGGGGTGCGGGGAAGGGAGGTTGAAAGGGGGAAGGGGGGTAGCGGGTAAGGGGCCGGCGCGATCGCCAGCGGTAGCTGCCGGAATGCATTGCAGGGGATTAGGCTGGCCAGCTGGTTGGTTGCTTGTGGCGCCGAATGATTTGTGTGTAGATCCAGCTGTAATGGCCAGAAATCTATGGCGATGTAGGATCCAAGCTGGAGTTGGGTGCGTTGGGTGAAGCTCCTTGGCTGCCGGCGCTGGGTTTTCCCGACCCGAACTATCGCGGCCCCGCACCGTTTGGCGCCGCGCTACTCCCCTGAGGGCAACTCCCCGAGAGCAAAGGATGAATTCCTTGGCAGAGGCCATGTTAATCCATCGCGCAGGATCGGACGTTCGTCCGAGACCGCCCTTGCGATGCTTATGTTTAGGTTATGCCTTCATGAGAACCAGAGGACTGGTCCTAGCCACATATTCCCGCAATATATTAGCCTAAGATACCGAATTATGGCTATGAGCCGCTGCGTTGTGTTGAAGACACCTCGCATCGCACCTGCGCTTGTTACGGGCGGCGCCTCGGCTAGACGCAGCGGTCTGAGGGCGATCCTCTCGCTCAGCAGTGTTATCGACAGCAGGGTTGTAATCGTCATCCTCCTCGTCAGAGGAATCCAGGGCAGCGTTGAGAAGGCCTGCCATGGCCGGGCTGCGGTAGGATGGCTTAAAGCCGTGTACGGGCCGATAGGATGTGGAGTTTTGCACTAGAGATGCAAGTTAACGAGCGGCGCTCCTGCCCACGGCTGCACCGAAATTGCCTACGTCCGTCTGTTTCCAACCTAAGTGCACAGGCAGTTCAACTAGGAGCCGTTTAGTCTTTTCGTAGTTAAACATACATACGAGTTCGGGCCATTGGACTGCATGTTTCAGCTTTGTAAAACGAGTACGACAAACCGCAACCGCACTCACGCATTTTGACAAGCGTTAAAGTTATTTCGTTATGTTAGCATGCGGCGTGCACGCTACAACTTTGCTGCCTTCTGCTGATGCTGCAACTTTCCATATCAAGTGTCCTGTCGTTCAACTTTTACTTTGGCTTGCAGGTTGCAACGCCATTTCGCCTATTAGCAAGATTTATCCTACGTAATAAAATCTAGGGCTCCAATTGACTACCAGGTCATTCGTAGGCTGCTGGCAGCCTGGGGCTCAGGCAGGGGTGCTGCAAGCCCTTGTTGTCATCATTGCATCGCGCGGAGACTTTAAGAGGCCTCGTTCTAATGAAATATGGGGCGACTGGAGGCGGACTAAAGCGAGTATAGAAGCTTTGAGTCCCCGGTGGGAAGGTGCAACTTCCCCCGAGGTGACTTTTGAATTGCGCCGGCAATGGAGTATGCCGAATACGACACAGAAGGTGCGCTACACAGTTTTGAACGTACCTGTGTTGCTTGTTGCGCCTGCAACAGGCTGACAAAGCGCGCTGGCGTGGACGCATCGAGTTCGCACGCATGCACTTTCCCGTCTAGCCAGCAGCATAAATGCGAGGCAACAGGAATCCGCAGACTCTGCAAACAGCGCGTGCAGAATTGCGCTGACCTGTACGGCGCCGTCGCCGACAGCGGTCTTCAGCAGGTGGTGACACGACAGCTTACCAGCCTCTGCGCACGCTCGCTCTTCCAGAGATAGGCAGCGCCCTCCGCCTCTGCGGCGTATGCTGCCTCCCACATCCAAGCCCCCCTTCCCTCCGCAACCCCCAACGTGCCCGCACCGCCCCCCCCACCACTCCCCGACCCCGACCCACATCGCCCCCCCACGCCCTCGCACCAACCCACATCCCCAGTCCGCCTGTCGTACAAAAATGGCGCTTACAATGGCGATCACGACGACGGCAATGATGATGATGAGGACGAGGAGGAGGAGGAGGATTCGCGCCAGCCGGAACAAGAGGACGACGGCATCATCGGCGCACTGACGTCCATCCTGGTCGTTGGCGTTACGGAGCTGCTCACTGACTTTTCCCCTCAGGCCCCGACCTCCACGGGCCGTAGCGCCGCCGCCACGTCGTCACACCGCCGCCGCTCTCGGTCTCACTCCCCCGAGCCATCGGGCCACTGGGACCAAGGCGACGGCGGCGACTTCGCGCCGTTCGCCGCCGCCGACGCCAGGCACAGAGGTGGTGGTGGCGCCGCAGCCGGCGGGGCTGCCGTCAGCAGCACCGGCGGCGGCGGGGGCGGCGGCGGTTGGGTTATTCCGCCCAAGGCGACGTCCACCCCAGTGGCGACGCCGACGGCGCCGCGTGGGCGTTTCGTTGGCGCTGGCGGCGTAGCGCCAGCCAACAGCTTGGTGGGCTCACCCACTGCCGCGTCTGGACTGTTGGGAGCGGTGCGTCGTGGGCTAAGGGGAGGGAGTGGGCAGGAGGCTGGTGGCTGGGAGCAGTGAGTTGTGGGCTAGGTGGTGGGATGAGCGGGGTTGGGGTAGGCTATGGGTAGGGCGGTGGGTGGTCGCCAATACGTGCAATACAGGCCGACCGAACACGCCCCCATCGCTCCACCTCTTCCTGCTGCTGCTGCTGATGACACTCCGTCTCCGGTTCCTCACCGGCAGCGCCTCGCGCGTTGATTTGCACCTTGTGACCCGCTCCGGAGCTCATCCACTACCGCCGGCGCTTCCACATTTCGGGACTCATCCCGCTACTGCCGCTGCCGCCGTCGCAGATGTTCTCGGGCTTCAGCACGCTGGGCCAGCGCGCCACCGACCTGCTCACGCAGCTGGACCACGACTTCGAGACCATCTTCAGCAGCGTGCTGGACGACGATGAGGCCGAGTCGGCGGAGGGCGACAGCGGCGGCGAGGTGGAGGCGGCGGCGGCGGTGGTGGCCGCGGGGGGAGCCCGGCGGGGCAGCGAGGCCGCGGGGCCTGCTGCCGGTCTATTGAGTCCAGCCAGCAGCCTGCGTAGTGGGGTCGTTGGGGCAGGGGCTGTTGGTGCGGCGGCGGCGGCCGCCGCATCGCCGACAGGCGCCGCTGTCGCGGCGGCGACTGGAAGCAAGCCGGGCGGAACGACGGCGGCGGCCGTGGCGGCCGTGTTATCCCCCTCCGCGTCGTCCATGAGTACGGGTGGCGGAAGTGGCGGCGGCGGTGCCGCGAAGGGGCCTAGCGTAGGGGCGGCCAAGGCCAAGTCCAGCGGCGGCAGGGGCGACGTGTGGATCCAGCAGGGGGATGACGACTGGGGCTGGGGGGCCGGCGATGACGACGACGACGACGATGACGGACGTGGCGGCAGCAGTAGCGGCGCAGCCGGGAGAACTGCTGCCAGCGAGGCGGCGGTGCAGCCGCGGGGGGCGAAAGTGGCAGTGCCACAGCCGCACACGCCCATCGCCGCCGCGGCGGCGCCGCTGGTGGCGGCGCCGTCCCCGTCAGCTCGTAGCGGCCCGTCCGCCAGCTCCACCGCCTCCGCCTCCTCCCTCTCATCGCCTTCGGGCACCCGGGGTTCTCGCAAGCTCATTATCATAAAGCCCGCATCGCTGGCGGCGAAAACTGACACCGCCGCCACCACCGCCAGCAACCAGGTGACGTCCCCGTCCGTTAAGACCACAGCCACGGCTAAGCCGCCGGCGGCGGCTGGGGCGGCTTCGGCTCCTGCAGAGGCGGCGGCAGCGATAAAGCCTGTAGAGTCGGTGCCGGCTGCTCCAGAGCTGGAGCTGCGGCAGCAGCTGGAGGAGGCGCGGGGGGTAGCTGCCGAGGCGCAGGTTCGGGCTGAGGCCGCAGAGGCGCGCACTGCGGGGCTGCAGCAGCAGCTGGCGGAGGCGCTGGCGGATGCGGCCAGGCTGGCGGAGGAGGCGGAATCGCTGGGGGGGGAGCTGGCGGCCAGTCAGCGGCGCTGCGGGGAGTTGGAGCAGGTGGGCCCGGGCTGGGGGGAAGGTGCCGAGGTGCCGTGTGTGTCGCTGTGCTGCTAGGCGGCGGCTCGGCAGCTGGGCCGCCTATCTGGTGAACCGAATCCGCCGAGCTGATGGCAGCAGACGCGACCCTCCAAATAGTGACACCGATCGCAACCACTGACAACCGGGTGCTGCTGCTGCTGGTGATGATAATCATGTCCCGCAGGAGAACCTCCACCTGCGGAGCACCCTGCCGTCAAATGGCACCGCTGCACCTCCCACCACCCCCGCCATGGCCCTGTGCTCGGTACCCCCTGATGACCTCCTGTTCTTGCGGGCGACAGCCGGCAGCAGTGGCGGCGGCGGTAGCGGCAGCGGCGGCCCACAGCACCACCACAACCACCGCAACCACCACCACAACCACCCACACTTCCTCCACCACAGCACCACCTCCGCAGTAGCAACATCCACGGCTTCGCAGCGGCCAACGGCCGACGCAGTCGGGCCTGTGCTGTCGGGGTCGGCGTCGGCGCTGCCGCTGTCCGTAGTGCTCAGCGGGGGTACCAGCCGCGGCGGCAGCCGCGGCCACAGCCGCCGTGGCAGCGGCGGCGGCGGCGTACGACACATTTTTATCAACGGTGGCGGCGCCGACGAGCTGGTCGAGGGAGCGTTACTGGCGCAGCTGACGGCGGCGCTGGCGGATAAGGCCCGGCTGTGGCGGGAAAACGACATCCTCACCCGCCGCTTGGAGGGGCTGCAGGTGCGAGTAGGGGTGGGCAGAGGGAGGGTGGAGGGGCTGAGGTTTGGACTGCACTCCTTGGGTGACGTTTGGGCTGCAGTCTATGGATGCCCGGCACGGCACCAACAGAGGAGCGTGTATCAGCGGATGCGAATCTGCACAGGCCATGCTGCATCTCCCCTCAGAAGCCCCGACACGATAGGCGATACCCCTCACGCACGTGCAACCAATCCACCGCGCGCCGCACAGGAGCTGCTGTCGTACACGTCCCAGCACACGGCCTACGGCCGGGGCGAGGGCAGCGGCGACGAGGGTGATGACGACCCACGGGACGGTTACGGTTACCCGGACGACGGCGCAGACGACGACTACAGCTGCGAAGACGTCTACCATGCCCGCTACTGGCGGACAGGCACCACCCCGCAACCCGGGCCGCCGCTGCCGCCACACGACGCGGCGGCGGAGCCATTGGCGCCGCCGCTGGGCACTCCTCCCGCCGGCGTGCCGGGCGGCAGCGGCGGCGATTTCCTCGTCACGTACGGCAACCTGCTGTACGAGGGCGGCGACGACGAGGGCCGATTCGCCGGCCCGTTAATGTGCTCGGGCGGGCGCGATGGCGAGGTGGCGTACGGCAGTGGGCCGAGCACCGCTGCGTCGGGCAGTCCGGCGGGCGCGAGGGGAGTCGACGGGGACGGCGAGGTCGACGGGGACGCCGAGGCGCCGTCGCCGCCGGCGGACGAGCGTGACGTCGCCGCCGCCGCGCCGCCGTCGCCATCTCCGTCGTCGTCGCTGGGTCCAGCCGCCCTTAAAGTATCTTTCGATGCGACTACTTCGCCGCTGGCCCTGCGGGACGGAAGCAACGTGGATGACCAGGGGGAGCAGCAGGGGGAGGAGGGACGGGAAGGAACTTCGGGCGCTTCGGGCGTCCCCGCGGAGGAGTCCTGCTCCACGGCGATCACCGATGACGGCGCTCCCTTGCACGAGCGCGCTGACGCCAGCACAGGGCAGCAGCAGCAGCAAGAAGAGCACCGGCGGGTGCAGCAGCAGCAAGAAGAGCACCGGCGGGGGCAGCAGCAGCAGCAAGAAGAGTTGCAGCAGCAGCCACCGGCACCGGCAGCGCCGCCTCCCAGGATGGGGAGCGGGCCGGACGGGTGGGAGGTGCTGGATGAACTGGGGGAGGTGCTGCAGCGCGATGACTCATTGGCCGTCAGCGTCGGCAGTAGCAGCAGCGCCACCGGTGCTGCGGCTGCGACTGCGGTTGGACCGCACGCACGGCCTGCCGCCGCGGCGGCGGCACCTGCATCCGCTGCGATCGTGCCTGCCGGTTGCAGCAGCCGAAGTAGCAGTAACAGCCGCCACAGTAGCCGCGGCAGCAGCCGTCGCAGCAGCGGCAGCGGCACCGAGGCGGGCAGCAGTAGCGGTGTGCACGGGGTTGCAGTGAGCGGCGGCGGCACGCTCGGTGCCGCGTCCCGGCCGGCGGCGGCCGCAGCGGCGGCGTCAGGCAAGGCATCGGCGTTGACGGGGTCAGGGGCGGCGGCGGCGGTAGCCATGGCGGCGGGCGGCGCAGCGGGTGCTGGCGGCGGCGGCGGCGTCCATCTGCCTCCACGGCCCATGATGGAGCGGACCAACATTCCCCCCCAGGGTCCCTCGTCCGCGTGATGGTCACCGAAACCGACCGGGCGCGGAGCGTGACGTCATGTCGTACGACGCGCCGTACCTCCACATGTGTGTGTGGATTCCATATTTAGGGTTATGGGATCTCGCCGAGGAGTGCCAGCCAGCCAGCAGCGCCGCTCCGCGTGTCCCTTAGGGCACGCGGTCCAGGAACGCGTTGGGTATTTGGGTTTCACCGGGCAAAGGACCTCCCGGGTGCTTGTCGGCGCTATTGGAGGCATCGGTGCGGTTGGAGGCCTTGGCGGCGCTCTTGGCGCTTTGCGGATAGAGCAGGCCCTGGTGCACCGGGCTTGACGTCGGGATGGCATGGCGGCGGGAGTTACTGGCGCTGGTTCGGGCGCCAGGGAGGGTGTTTGCGTTGAGCGGCTTGGACTGTTAAGGATAGGCCGCATGCGTCGCCGTCGGTACCGGTACCCGTTGGTAGTTTTGGTTTGCTTATACCGTAGGACGAGCACACTTGCGTGGATCTCGCGTGTCGTGGAATGGGAGCGTTGTACTCGCGCACTCTGCCCACGTGTACATATTCGTGTTAGGGTGGCATAAAGACCAGTTGGGGGGGTTTCAAGTAAAATACCGGTAACTCGACTGGGGTAATGTCGTTGGTGCAGTTGGGGGGGGGAGCCAGGGGGACACGGGGTATCGTGCCGCGTGAGGGTAGTTGCGCTGTGTGTGTAGTTCGTGCCTTGTCGATGGTTCCACAGATGCACACGCTGTTCCACTGTACGAAACATCCCCTTCCTTACGTAAGATTGCGGCGAGGCACGGTATGACGCTTGCTTTGAAGGCGGCTGGCTGGCCTCGCGAGGCGCGGTGGCAGCAGCTGCAGCGGCGGCCTTCATTTTTTTGTTTCTGTGCCCCGCGCTGTGGGCGGGCTCGTCAGCGTTGGCGTCGACGATCTGTCTCGATCGGACTCCCTGACGTGGAGGAGTGCAAGTGAGCCGCGAGGAGGCCCCAGGTGGGTGCGTGCCACAAGCGGCATGCATTGGGCAATAGGAGGACTGGGAGCAGCATGAACTGTAACGGTAGGCTCCGGTTCCTGGGGGGTGCAAGAGACAGCGGCGCGGGTGTTGGAGTACACGAGCGCTAGGTGCGGTGCGGCCATCATCGTGCACGCTGAAACACCGTCTTGTCGAGTTACTGCCCGACAGGGTCCGAGTACCTGAGGCGTCGCATCGCTCGGGGCGGCTTGAGGGGCGCTCAGTAGGTTGCCCGTCTGTAGTATGATGCTGTGCCTGGGGTGATGGGGAGGGATCAGTTGCCTGGCGAGGGAGGGAGAGCGCAGGCCGGCCAGGAGGTACGGCGGGTGAGCTAGCTGGCGGTGATCAAGGCTCGGTATCCGGGGGCCCCAACACCGGCACCGCACTGCAGCCTTTGGCAGCCATCGAGCTCCGGCCCACTCGCCCCCGTCGCCCCCGTTGCCCTCATGCGGAGGCCCACTCGCCCCCGTTGCCCTCTCATGCGGAGGCCCAGAACGCAGCAGAGCGACAGTGATACAGTGTGGGTGAAATCCGTGAATGGACACGGACACGGACGGTGATGGGAAGCAAGAACCCGCCTCCACTCCATGACGACGATCTGCATGCTAGCCTGCGAGCTGCAACTGCGACACTCCCATTCCGCGCAGTGACATTTTTTTCACAAACGCGGGCACGGCCAAGCCGCTGCCAGCAACCAAATCGATATGACGGTATTGCGGTTGCACGTTGGGCGCCTGCTCGGTTACGCTCGGCCTCCAAAGGGCTTAACAAGCGCCGCGTGTCGAATGCTGCTGCTGACGTGGGCGATGCCCTGGAGCGGTTATAGGGCCCAGTACCATGCCCAATGCCTCCAGACCGAGGAATTCCGAATGGCGCCTGACCCATGGGTCACCTGTCAAACATCGGCTCCTCGGCCACCGACGCACCGAGGCCGCGCCCAGGAGGCCGCTGCTGGCGTTACATTCGCGTCAACAGCGGAGTGCAAATTTCCGCCAGCAGAGCGGCGGTCCCCAAGCCCGCAAGGAAGCAAGAGGCGCCAACTAACGTTGACCGGCCCCCCTCCCAAAGCCCTCCTCCCAAACGTCACCCTCACGCATTGGAGGCGCCGCTCCTCGCCGGCCAGGCACCGCAGATAAGCGCATCGGCACAGCCGAAGTCCTGCTCTCGGAGCCGACAGCAAACGCCGCGCGGTGCGGTGCGCCCCACATCTCACACCGCCATGAGTCAGCAGCTGAGCGCCCGCATTCGGACGCTGTTTGGCAGCGAGGAAGCTTCGGACTGCGTCGTCCGCTTCTACCTGTCGCCCCATGAGCCCCACGAAGCGGCGACCGACGATCCGCACGCGTCGGCCGCGCCCCCGCGCTCCCTGGGAAGGCCCCTGCCCGCCCACCGCCTCGTGCTATGGGCGGCTTCGGAGCGCTTCCGAGCCCAAATCGCCCGGTGGCCCGGCGGCGGCGGCGACGGCGGCGGCGGCGGTGCATGTACAGGCAAGCGCCGCATCAGCGACGGCAGCGGCGGCGGCCGGGTCGCGGCCTGTGGCGGCCGCAGCCACTCCGACCTCTGCCCCCAAGGCCACCAGCCCCCTCCAAGACCCGACTATTTGGAGCTGCGCGTTCCGCTGGGCAGCGAGCACGACCTCAAGGGGGCCCTGGCGGCGATGCGCTACATGTACACGGGGAAGCTCGATGGCGGTGGCGGCGGCGCCGCCGGCGCTGACGGCAACAGCGGCAGTGCTGGTGGCGGCAGTGACAACGGCGGCGGCGGCGCTGATGCCAACAGCTGCAGTGCTGGTGGCGGCAGCGACAACGGCGGCGGCGGCAGCGGCGACATAGGTGGCCGGGTCTCGGAGTTGCTCGGGATTCGGAGCCAGGCGACCTACTTGCAGGTGGAGGGCTGTGCAGAGGCGTGCGATCAGGCGCTACTGAGCTTGCTGGCGGATGATGCCGAGGGGGGCTCCAGGGGCGCGGTGTGGCGAGCCGGTGGCGGCAGCGGCAGCGGCAGCAGCAGCACCTACACATGCGCCGCCGCAACTGGCTGCGGCGTTGCCGCTGGTGGTGGCGTTGGCGGCGGCGCCGCCGCCGGCGGGCTGCTGGCGGCGGCGGCGTTGAGCCAGGGCACGGGAGGTCGCCGCGGCGGCAGCGCCAGCGCCAGCAGCGGCGGCGGCGGCGGCAGCGACGCCTTCAGCCGACTAGGGGTGGTTTCGGTGCTTCAGTTCGCGGAACGCTGCCCTGCCGCCGCCGCCGCCGCCAGCTTCGCTCGCGTCATCGACGTCTGCCACCGGCACCTCACCGCGCACTTCAGCGACGCGCTGCTCGTCCTGAACTCGCCGCCGCTGCGGCGGCAGCTGGCGGCGCTTCCGGCGTGCGCTGTGGAAGTGCTGCTGCGCTGTGACGACTTGCGAACCGACAACGAGTGCAGCGTGCTACAGCTGCTGGCGGTGTGGCTGGCCGCCAACCCCGCCACGCCGCCGCAGCGGCGCGGCGCACTGTGCCGCCTGGTGCGAGCCGCACACCTCAGCCGCGCGTACCTCGCCTTCGTGCTCCCTCAAGCCCCCTGGTGGCCCATGGGTCCGCGGCTACAGCTGCTGGCGCTGCACCTGTCGTCAGCCACGGCGGGGGAGCGAAGGGCGCTGACGGAGCTGGCGGCGGCGACGGCCGCGGTTTCCGCCGCCGCCGCAGCAGCGGCGGGAGCGGCGGCGGGCGCCGCCGCCTGTGCGGAGGACGCCGCTGACCCTTGGCTAAACGCCCCGCAGCGTCCGCCCAGCGATACCGTGCACGTGTACAGGTGGACGGTCTCCAGGGCCGCACTGGTGGAGGCGATCTCCAGCGGCGGCGACGCAGCGGCCGTGTTTGAGGGCGGCGCCGAGGCGGTGGCGATGGGCGGTTTCGACTGGAGCGTTTTCGTCAAGCCCCCGCGAGCTGCTGTCGTCGTCGTCGGTGGTGGCGGCGGCGGCGGCGGCGGGTACGGCGGCGGCAGTGGCGGCGTCGCCGCCGGCAGTGGTGGACGCGGGCGAGGTGGAGGCGGCGGCGGCGACATCCCGGTTCCTTGCCCAGCTGCGGGTGTGTACCTTAGCTGCAGCGTACCACCAGAGGTGGAAGGCTGCTACAGGGCCAACACGATGGAGGCAGGACGGCATTGGGGCGACGGCGAATGCCTCGGCGGCGGCGGCAGCGGCGGCGGTGAATATGACGGCAAGGGGCGCATCAGTGGAGTCACCTGCATCGCCACAGCCAGCATTGAGGTGTTCCTAAGCCGACCGCCTGCTGTGGCGGCGGCAGCCGCTCGCCGCTCCCTCATGAGCGCCTCCTCGGCGGCGGCGGTGGCAGCGGCGATGAGACCCGCGCCGGCGCTCCCACCCGCCGTCGCGGGCATCCGCGGCCCGCTGTGGGACTTCCTGTCGGAGCCCGTGTCGGCGGCGACGGCGGCGCCGCCGCCGCCGCCGCGGCCATGCGGCGGCAGCGACGGCTTCGAGGTTGCCGCCACAGTGCGGTTCGGACCCCACGAGGTGTTCAAGTTCGGACAGGGAGCGCCTGGGAGGGGGATCTGCGACGTGTTACTGCTGCGCGGCCGCCCACCGGGTCTGGGCGCGTTGGCTGCTGACACTGGCGGCGCTGCGGCGGCGGCGGCGGCGGGGGGCCGGTTCGCGCCGCCTACGCTGCGAGGCGGCGGCGGCCTCACGCTACTCCCGGCCCGCACGGCTGGCACCGCGGTGGCGGCCTTCAGGCCGGGTGTGGGGGTGCCGAGGGGCGGGGAAGGGGCGGAAGGGGTGTCGAGAGGAGACAGGGGGGCAGGCGGTGGGGATGTGGTGGTGGAAGGGGAGTCGGCGCCCGGGTTGGCGGACTGGTGGATGTACCTGCAGCCGATGGAGCCGGTGGAGGGTGGTGGCGGGGGGCTGGCGGGGACGCTTACCCTCCGGACGCGGTGAGGCCGGAAAGGAGCAGGAGGGGGGGGGTGTGTGGTGTTCTTCGTGCTTGGGCTTTGGCGGGGTTGAGGGAAGGGGTTGGGGTAAGATCAGGGGGCGACGGGGGGAGGCGAGGAATATTGTTCCTAATGCGCCCAGCAAGGGACCAGGAGTGTGTGGGAAAACTGTGAATGCGCTCCTCCGACGAACCACCCAGGCTGGTGATGATGTCAGGTTAGGCTGCTGGTTCGCGGTTGAGTGATTCTTCTGGCGTAACAGGTGCTGCCGGTCCGTACAGTAAGGTCCGTGCGGTCCGTACAGTGGCTGCTGGTTTGCGGTTGAGTGATTCCTCGGGCGTAGCAGGTGCTGCCGGTCCGTACAGTGGCTGCTGGTTCGCGGTTGAGCGAGGAATAACCGGTGCTGCCGGTCCGTACAGTGGAACCGTAGCCCGACGGAGCCGACGTATGAAGCATATCGGCGGAGGCTCTGGGAAGTTGATGCTGAATGTCGAGGCAGGCCTTGCACGCTGCGGCCAAGCAGCGTCGCATCGGCTCTGCATGCTCACGCTCCATACTATGGCTGGTCAGATTGCACACTATCGCTCGTTTGCACGCCGCCAAATTGCGGTTCGGAATGGTTGTAGTTGACAAGATGCGTTCGCGCATGTGTGGAGTTGTGTGTTATGTTGTGTTCAATGCAGTGGGTCTTGGACGCTGTAGTTCCCAGGAACGATGGGACCACCAGCAATTTGTACGACTCGTACGACGGGATACGAACGACCTCTTCGCTTGTGGCCTTGGGCGCCTGTAGTTAAGATGCCGCTTTCGAGCGCTGCGGCGTCCCATGTGCTGCATGCATGCAGCGGCCTGGTTCGCTCGTCGAGGGGGAATGCGCCCGTGTGGCCGCAACCTGACGGCCGCCACTACCCGTCCTTATGATGTCAGGGTATACTGGCGTCGGTGGTGCAGGACCGTCGCTAGTCGTGACGGGTGACGGCCGTATACCTTGACACTGACGCCGCCTTCAGTGTCTGGCCATGCGCCCAATGGCGGTCCCTCTTGTCCAGGAGCCCGCTGTAACGCCCGCCACCGGCAAACTTACGGCTACAGGGAGGGATCGGCGTCGTGACGTCCTCGATGCCGTCGACGGCCAGGATTCGATGCGAAATGTTAATGGGCGCAACGACCCGACGCCAGGTTCTCACCGTCAGCAACCAGACGCGCAATATGCGCGACCCGTGTTTACACCTCAGTAGCCGCATGCCCTCCTCTGGGCGGTTTTGCGCCTGGAATCAGTCCCCGCTCAGGCCTCTCGTGCGGCATGCTTTTGACTTCAATCCCATCTCGTAATCGCTGGGGGGTAAAACCACGCGCACCACCACCGTGACTCCTTCACCGTGACTCCTTCACCATCATTCGTGTTAACGTAGAAAAAATAACAAGGTGGGAATCCCGCAGGAAACGGGAGGGTTTTCCAAGTTTCCACACACCCGCCTCTACATGCCCCCGACATACGTCCGCAATGCGGCTCGGTTTATTCATATACATAACGATGAGTTAAGCTTGTTCTTAAGACATGGTGGGAGAAACCAAGAGATATGCCAGCATGTTGGCCCGGTATGTGGTGAGCATCATGGCGCGCGTTATTGATGAATCGGTTGCTTGACTCGAGAAATTAGGAACATGAGGTGCCGTAATTCGAGCAGGGGATTGGGCGATGAATGCCGCCGATCGCAACGAAGGAAGGGAGTAACGGTTGCAGATGCCTTAAACACGTCGGCGTCAGCCGCCAACGCAGCCAAGCGGGCCCGTTCATACATCAAGGCCAGGTAGCGAGCACACCCCCACGAAGGCGAGCGCCGGTCAGTGTCGGGTTGCACCCACCACACCGTTCTTAGACCAGTACATCTGCGAGTGAGTGACACGGGAGGGGCGTGAGGGGCGCAGTTGGCGTAGGCGGCGTACGACCCTCAGGGTGCGCACCTGAGACCGGTCCCCGCTGTGCTCCCGGATGCCGAAGGCGCCGTTCTCGTTGTTGACCGCCTGGTCCATGTAGCTGCGACCGGGTTGCTCCGCGATGACCACGCCAGCAACCTGCGGCGGCGGCGACGCAGGGCCGAGATGGGAGGAGGTGGAGAAGATGGGATCAAGTAGATGAGGTGGGAGCAAGTAGATGAGGTGGGAGCAGGTTGAGGAGATGGGAGCAGGTTGAGGAGATGGGAGCAAGTTGAGGAGATGGGAGCAAGTCGAGCAGGTGGAGGAGATGAGGCGATTTCAGAGGAAACCCGTGGGTGGAGGAGGAGGCGGCGGACGGGTGCACCGCCGGTGCGAGGCGGCGTCTAGCCGGTGCGCATGCCACGCAAGCGGTGCTCCCACCGAACCTCACACTGCTCACACTGCTTGAGGTTCTCCTCTTGTTCGACATACAACAAACTAATAAAACACATGCGTCCTCCCCCCTCCCGTCCTCCTCAAACCTGAAGCGCTAGATTGCGGTGGGGCTTTCGTTTCGGCGACCATTTCCGACCCCCCCAGCCCCCCACCCACCCCCCACCCACCCCCCACACCCACACACCGCACCTTGAACTTGTGCTCGCCACTGTGTGTTTCGTCCAGCACCTGAAGCACCGCGTCAAGGGGACCGTCGTACAGGTGCTGGGCTGTACGAACAGCCAGGAGGATGTGCGGACGAAGAAACCGAAGAGCGGTGCGTGGTAGGAAGCAGGCACCGGCCGTACACGGTAGGAAGCAGGCACCGGCCGTACATGGTAGGAAGCAGGCACCGGCCGTACATGGTAGGAAGCAGGCACCGCTGGCGCGGGCTACTGCTGACGTGTACGGAATCACGTGGGCCCTCGGATCCCGCAGCGCTTGTGGCTTGAGAGCTCGCTACCCCCTTGCCTTCCAGTGGCTTTTCCCTTATGTGTGATGCGCACGACCAAGGAGCTCCTCTCTAACCCCCCGCCCCAAACCCCACCGCCGCAAACAAACCGCACCTCACCGCTCCTTCCCATCCGCCTCCACGGCCGTGCCAACCGGTTTCCTCGCCACCCCCCCCTCCGACCTTCGTCTTTCGTCTCCTCCACACAGTTCTCCAGCATGCATCTCAAAACGTCTGTCCTAAACGGTTTTTCCTCGCATCCACGGGTTTTCCTCGAAACCCTCCCGCCGCCCTCTTGTGACGCGTACGGCGGTCCAACCCCGTCATGGCCGGTCACATCAAGGAGAACAAAAGTAAACCATTGGAACCCGAGCGGGCGGCTTACCGTGATCTGGATATCGCACGCCTTCACCTGGGACGCCTCGAACCGGGCGATGTAGAGCTGGGAGGCCTTGCGCTCCATGTGGCCGTTGACCTGAGTGGGCTCGCACTCGCAGCCACCGATGCACCTGTGCGGAGGTGGAGGGCGAGCGCCCAGAGGCGGCGGTTGGCGGCGGCGGTTGGCGGCGAGGCTAGGATGTTTTGTTTAGGGTCGGTGAGAGCAAGCGTGACTGTCGCGAGCGAAACGGGAGTAAGCGTGACTGTCCGGGCCAAATACAACAGCGCAGGGACACACACACACACATGCACACGCCGTGTGGTGGTGTGGGAGTGGTAATGGGGTGAGCCGCAACAACGACGACGGCGATGGCCTCCGAAACCACGACGGCGATGGCCTCCGAAACCACGACGGCGATGGCCTCCGAAACCACGACGGCGATGGCCTCCGAAACCACGACGGCGATGGCCTCCGAAACCACGACGGCGATGGCCTCCGAAACCACGCCCACCTGAACTCCACCATGCCCATGTGCTCGTAGCTCTTGAGGTGGTGGAAGAACACGGGCAGACGAGGCGGCGGGCCTGCTGGCGCCGCGCCGGTCAGGTTGGTGCGGTCCGTGTTGATGCGCACGACCATCCTAGCCCCCGGAGAGGTCGCAATGAAGCCGGGCTTGGGCTTCTCGGGGGTGCCCTCCACCGTGTACTCCCAGCCCTCGGACGCAATCACGAGGGGCCTGGCGGGAGGCGCCGTGTCGGTTGGTAGGTGGGTTGGAGGCGGCAACTGTCAGGTTAGGAGAAGCACGGCCCCCCGCGCGGCGCATTGACGCTATGCATTGCTGGATTGAGGGGCAGTAAGGGTCTCCTGGACCTAAGGTCTCCTGGACCTAAGATCTCCTGGACCCAAGATCTCCTGGACCCAAGATCTCCTGGATCCAACACGGCCCCAACCGGGGAGGATGGCTCTGACAGGTCTAACAGACCCATGGGTCCGCGGCATGATACACCGCTGCGGTCGTGTTTGGGTGTCCCGTCAGCAAGCCCAACCTAGTAGCAACAACCACTCCGGCAGCCACTCTAGCAGCAGCCCTAGAAGCAAGCAGCAGCAGCACCGGCTGCGGGAGTGCATGTACACTGCACGTATGGAGTTTTCCGCACACTCTTAATCGACGGACATGGGGCCGCGCGCGCCGTACCTGAAGTCATCGTACATGATGCACATGGGAGAATCGGGCGCACTGTTGCCTGGGAGGGGGGTGGGAGGGGCAGCAAAGCGGTTTAACGGTGATGGTGATGGTGGTGGCGGTGAGGGGGCCGAAGGTTGTGCCGAGTAAGGCACAGGGTTTCGGAGCAGGGAGGGGTGGCGCACGTCGTGCGCCCCAAAGGAACCAAGGGGGGTATGCGAGGAAACCCCTAGGTCGGCACTGCAAAGCCAAGGGGCTTGGGAGGTGCAGGCCGGGGTGGAGGTGATGCCCAGTGCGGGTTTCGAGGAAGACACAGTGCGGGTTTCGAGGAAGACACAGTGCGGGTTTCGAGGAAGACCCAGTGCGGGTTTCGAGGAAGACCCAGTGCGGGTGGGTCTGTGAAGGCGTATGTGGTCGCACCAGCACCGTCCCATCCACCACCGGGGCATGCGGCCGACACAGCGGCAGCGATAAAGTGCTCACGCCAGCCAGCTGATGTCACAGCACGACACGGCAGGCTGTCAGTCGAATCTGCACGCCCTACATTACAACATGTGTTGCGACACAGCCGCAGCGGACAGGCGCGAAGGGCCACGCAACCACCCAAGTGCCGACCTGCGGGTTTCCTCTCAACCACCAAACCGCCCGTCCAACCAGCTGAAACGCCAGGCTCGTCCCCACTCACCCGGAAACATGGCCTCCGGTATGGGCTCGATCAGCGTCTCCTCGTCATCCCGGGCGAACGGCCGCATCAAAAGACCAATGGCAGTCTGTAGGTGGCACCCGGGGCAAAAGATTGCTGTGCAGTTGCCGGAAAGAAGGGCAGCGCTAGGCGCTGTGGTGATCTATATCTATATATATACATAAACGGGGGCTGTGGGAGGGGTTACGGGAAACTGAATATTGGTTTGACCGGCCCGGCAAGAACACGTGCACGCACGCCTTCCTCCGAGACCACCGCCACTGCGGCGCGCCGCGCACATGACCCCCCGCTCCCACCTGCTGTAACAAGTGGACCGCCATGTCGCTCATGATGCGGTGGCCCTGGTCGCCAGGGTGGATGTCTGGAGGGGTGGGGGAGAGGAGGGGAGTTTAGGGGTTTAGGGTTTGAAGGTTTGAGGGTGGAGGGGGTTGGGAGGTTTCGGGGAAGACCAGTGGATGCGAGAAAAACCGTTTAGGAAAAGACGTTTCGAGATGCATGCTGGAGGAGGTTGGGAGGGAGGCCGGAGAGCGAGGTGACGTGACGGGCTGAGGGCGACGGGGGGTGTATGGGGGCGGGGTCCGGGCAGGACGGCGAAAGACAGGTAGCGCGCAGCCGCCTATTCCCCCCTGTCGTTTTGATCGGTTTCCTCCCCCACCATCACTCCCCGCGTCGGACCACGGGTATCCTCTCGACATCTCCCCAGTCTCGGAGCACGGGTTTCATCTCCCCTCCCCCTTCGAGAGCCCAGGGCACGCGACCTCAGGGGCCCCCGACGACCCACCGTTGAAGGTTTGCTCCCACAGGAAGCCGTCCACCTGTTTGTGTACGGCGAGTCGGTATAGCGCCGTACGTACGGACAGGGACTGCACGTCGTAGTACTGGGCGATCGACCCTGCGTGGGGCGGGGCGCGGGGGAGGAGGGTGGGAGGCGCAACGAACGTTCTCCGCCACGGAGCCCTAACCTAGGCCGCCCCGGCTTAGCTTCCATGGTTCGCATCGCATTGCAACCGCAACCCTACATACGACGGCTCCTGGCCCTCCGAAACCATACCCCCAGCAAAACCCAAGGACCCACCCTCCACGTCCTCCATCGTCTGGTGGAAGTACCTGCGGGAGGGGGAGCGGAGGGGGGAGGGTTGGACCAGGAAGCAAGTGTAGGACCCGGTTACATGACACAGGGGAAGAGGGCGGGGAAGGGGGGGGAGGCCACGGGGCGGTAAGGTTGCGCAGCAAGTGGTGCCACCCCGGCTGTGTGTGCTTTGGCTGCACCGGCTTGTGGCTGTGTGTGCCTTGGCTGCACCGACTCGTGGCTGTGTGTGCCTTGGCTGCACCGGCGTGTGGCTGTGTGTGCCTTGACTGCACCGACTCGTGGCTGAGGCTTCCCCCCCTCCACCCCATGCGATCCACGGGTTTCCTCTCACCCACCCCAGGCAACCGGGCGCCCCTGCCCCCACACGGTCCGCCTTTCGCCCCACAAAGGCAAACGGTTCACCCTCCCTCACACGGGAGATCTGATCACCTTCCCTCACACGGGCGGTTTATTCGCCGGCTACTTTGCGACCTCCGTCTCCTATGTCGTGTAACCGGGTCTTCTCGCCCCCTCCCTCCCCCTCACACCCGCCCCGCCCCCTGCGGTTGCTTCATCCCATGCAGGCCCCCCCCACGCTACCGGGACCGTTACCTCCCGACATGTACCCCCACTCACTCACTTGTACTCGAAAGGTTCTGGGTGCTTCGGATGGCCACGTGGGTACATCGCGAGGCCGTGGGACGGAGAGTGCATCAGCACCACCGCCGGCCGACCTGGCAGCGCCAGCAGCCTCCGCACCAGGCGCTCCATCCCCTGGGTACGGCGCCACCACCACCACCACCACCGCCACCATCGCCACGACCACCGCCGAGATCGCCGTCACGGCCGTCACCCCGCCCGCCGCCATGCAGTAGGAGAGAGGGGATTGGGGGCGGCTGTCATGAATCATGAATCAGGAACTCAGGAGGGAGGGGATTGTGGGGGGGCCTGGCATGCGCAGGGCTCGAATGGGGGTTCGGCTGGGATGTGGCAGACAAGCCATACATCCGGTTCGTGAATTGCCAGCGGGCTTGCAAACGCACCCTGGTTATGCTGTTCTCTATCGTATATTCAACTCCGTCGTTGAGCGTGAATTCCACAAACATCAGATCCACGTCCCGATCCACAGACTGCTCCAGGCACAAGCTGAGTGGCGGGTGGCGGGGGGGGGCGCCGGTCGTCAGTTAGGCCGGATGGGGCCTGGACATGTGGGATCCAGGACAGGCCGCATCGGGCCTGACAGGTGGGATCCAGGACAGGCCGGACCGGGTCTGGACAGATGGGATCCCGGACAACAAGCAATGAGCCAGCCTTGGGTTGGGCTGCAACTCAGGCGAGGCAGACCGCCATGTACGCGGACACCGCGGGTGCCCACACCAACCGTCACGTCTCCACCACCGGGGTAAGCCATCACCTGTCCGGGAGGCTACCGAACGCCTGCCCGCCCGCCCGCCCCTCCTCCCCAGCCCTTGCGGCTGCTGATGCTCCCATGCATGTCCGTCCCACTGTCGCCCTCCCACCTGCCCGCCGCCCCTGCCCCTCCATCCCTGCCCCTATAACCTTGCCCCTCCTCGCGCCCGTTCACTCCCCACATTCCCGACCACCGTCCTGGCCCCTGTCCCCCTCCACCCTTGCCGGCGCTCACATCATGTATGAGCTCGGCACCCCGGGCACGCAGCCATTGCGAGTGACGATGTTAGATCGGGGAAAGGCGGCCATCTGTGGGGCGGCGGGGGGCAGCGGGCGGGGGAGTTGAAGCGGCGTCCACGGCACAGCAATGGGCGAGAGGACCGGGCGGAGCAGTGAGGTAGCGCCCGGGGGATTTCGCAGCGGGTGGCGCGGACCGCCCCAAAGGAGGGACTCAGCGGCCGAAACCATGCGGACAAGGGCCTCCTAGGTCCATCCGCCGCCGCCGCCGCCGCCACTGCGTCGAACGCCGCCACCGCGTCTGCCTCTGCTGCCTCCGCCACTGCCTCCACCGCTGCCTCCGACTCTGCCACCGCTGTCTCCGTCTCTGCCGCTGCTTCC
Source organism: Yamagishiella unicocca (assembly GCA_003116995.1). Lineage (NCBI taxonomy): Eukaryota > Viridiplantae > Chlorophyta > Chlorophyceae > Chlamydomonadales > Volvocaceae > Yamagishiella > Yamagishiella unicocca. Next base: position 459,825 of record BDSL01000060.1, read on the forward strand.
ACCGCTGCCGCTGCTTCCACCGCTGCCCGCTGCTTCCACCGCTGCCGCCGCCGCTTCCTCCGCGTTCCTGACCATGCGGACATCCATGAGCCCGCCGCTGTGGAGCCCCGCACTTGCGGCACCTCGGCTCCACTCCATCCCTGGGTCTCAGCCGCCAAGGGCCAGGCAGCCAACATCCCCGCCCCCAGACCCCCAGGCGCCACCTCTCTTCCCCGGGCCTAGGAAGCCACCCGAAAGGCATACGCAACAGCAGCTGGCAGCCGAGAGCTGCAGCTGGTTTGATCGTGATCTCTATGCACCATCAGCCATTTGGATACGTGGCTGAACCATTCACTCGTTTGCACGTACCAGCCATTTTGAGAAAACGCTAAACCAGTCGGTCTCGCCGCGTTTCGAAGACATGTCGCCCCAGCTGATGCTGTCAGCGTGCAGGCAGGCCCACGCATGGCGGAGGGGGAAGGGTGGGCGGCGACAAAGGGGGAGAAAGTAAGCCCAAGGCTAGGTTGAGGTTCCCAGCAAGAAGGGCACGGCAAACAGCGCATATTTAGTTCACGTAAGTGATTCGATGTCATGTATCTATCCAGGCAAGGGTGTGCTTGAACCAACCTGCCTCCGATGACCCCGACCTTGACATCGCGCCCCGCCAGCATACGCCCAACTACGTGCCGCAGCCGCGTCGACGAGCCGCGATAGCTTATGCTTCGCTCCAGCTGGATGAGCGGAAGCGTGAAACGGTATGAATTAAGTGCACTGGCGAGGAGTTGGCTCAGCGGCTGCTTGTCAATCTCTACTCCAGAGTAGGCATGGCCCCAATCCCATTGCAGATCAGGCCGCATCGCCGTACGCTTGAGATCTACGGTCCATACGTTATTGCTATCTACTGCCAGTCGCGGCGGGATTGCTGCTAGCAGCAGAGCCACGAGGAATACTAACAGCACCATGACGGTGACTACTTATTTTACTGCTTTGATTTGTAATCAGGTCATCAAGCTGCTGACAGTAGTCTTATGTAGCCAAGCCGTCTAACGACTCGCAGAACCTCGGCCTGCCCTTTGGCCTTCGTGCAGAAGTTGCTGATACCGATGCAAATGCATTATTGCCATTTTTAGCTATGAGTTACGCAATCAGCTCAGCTGGAGATTGGTACAGGCTTGGATAGTGGTTCCGGAGCGTTCCAGTATCTGCGTTGCAAGCAGCCCAAAGCTTTAACCTTCAGACTACGTCAGCCACTGACCATCATCACGGGAGTCACGATCTGATGCGCCATCGCCGACCCAATAATTTTGAACATTTAAAAGGCTGGCAGCAGGTGGACTTCGGCCCAGGACACACGTGGCGATCAGGATTTTTTGAATATGACGCACATGGTTGGCGCGAGGCAGTTGGCGCTAGTGTCCTGTATCGTCAGCGAAATAAACAGCGGGAACTTGACGACCCTAAAGCCGCGATGCGGTTCGTGCAACTGCGATAATCGTAGATGCAGCTTTACAATTTTGAAAGACAGCGTGCCGCTGTCGTGAGAAGTCAAGAGGTGGGCCCGCTCCGGCCGACCTCCCGGCATCGCGTTTCGGCCGACATCTTTTTTGGACGAGGGGCCGGCATCGCTCATCGCGCCTTGGCTTGTGCCGTACGGCCAGTTCAACCTCTTTTCTTCTTGGATAATATTATGTATCCTACGTTATAATCGTTGTTGTGTCCCCACTGCCAGTCTTCACCAGCTGCGCTTCCCTGCGGGCGCTGTCATTTCCGGGCAGCGACCTGGGATGCCAATGCCGCACCCAAAGTACCAATACCACAAGCAAGACAGGCATTGCCTAGAGCATGCTGCAGGCAATGCGCGCCCGCCACCTCACGTCTACCGTCCTACAAATCCCGCCACATGGCCTCACCACCTACACCTGTCTTCGAGCCTCATCCAGGGCACCATGCCCTTTAAGCTTGCGGGGGAGATGCTAGTCACGCGGCGCAATCCACGAGCCAGATCCCACCGCGGCCTAGCCAACCTACAGTACAGCATTCAGCTGCATACTACAAGAGACTAAGCGGTGCAATAGCACCCGAGGGGCCGTACAGCCCACATTGCAGCCGCCGCCGTACTCAACGGGCAGTTTTGCACCGCTCCGGAACAGCCGGTGCCTTGGATAGGCAAGAGCTAGGCGCGAAAAACAGTGCACGCAGTAATACCGTAGCCTTTCTTCCTTCTAGCATGCCAGTAGCTGCCACGGGATACCGTAGCCTGCCTAAAAGTCCCCCATGCGGCTCGAATCGTCCTCCTGCATGTCCCATGCTCACACGAGACACTGCAGCAGCGCCCGAAAACAAGAAAGCCAGTTCATAGTGTGTCTACTTGCTACTTTGGGCACGCGCGACCTTATTCCCCGTGGCGCTGAGTTGCGTTGCGGGTACGGCGGGGTGAGACCCCCCCCCTCGCCCTCCCTACACACGCGCGTGCCCTCAAGCGACCCGCGTCCGCAAATCGAAACACCCGCCCGGACATTTTCGAAAAGGGGGCCAGTGGGCCCCCTCCCCACGATGCCACGAACGGCAGACTCCATTGCACCGCCCGGGACGCCCATGAAAACCCACCGCCTGCATCGCCTGCGTCCGTCATTTATCCACCCCTACCCGGGCGAGCAGCGGCTTCAGGGATTTTCCCTGGAAGTAGTAAACCAACGAGCCCCTGATGCCGCAACGCACCCTTTCAATCGTCCTCCTGAGCCGCCATCGACAGCATGGCCATCAGGGCGGCCGCATCCAGCATCCCAGAGTCCGCCAAGCTACCCTCCGCCGTGACGCGCTTCCCGATCAGCTCCGCGCACGCGTGGCAGGGGCAGCCGTTGTCGGGCCCGCAGCGCCCGTCGCACGAGCCGCACCTGCACTGCCCCAGCACCCCCCCGCAGTAGAAGACCTCCTTGGACACCTTGCCCGTGTCGCCGCCGCTGCCGGTGGAGCTGCCCAGGAACGCCGCGCGGCCCTCCCGGTTGAGCTTCATGCGCTTGCACTTCTCCGCCGCAACCTTGCTGGGCAGCGGCCGCAGCGCCTCCCTGTCGTACCACCATTGCGCCGACGTGCGGAGATGGAGCACCTGTGCGTGTGGGGAGGCCCGAGTCCAGGGGAGGTTGAGAGGAAACCCGTAGGTCGGCGCTTTAGGAAGACGGAAAACCGACCAGGAAACATTTGGTACACTCGCTTGTAATTGCATGCTGGAGAACTTGCTGGTGAACTTGCAGGACGGCCTCATTTCGTCGCGTTGCATTACGCGAGTGCCAATCGCATCGGCAATGGTTTTGAGTCTATCGGGCGGTGAGGCAGCGCCCGGTGGAGCGCGCGCGCTCCTCTATCTGCTCCCGCAACCATCAACCGCCAAAACCGCCGCCGCTCACCTTGTAGCGCGCCTCCCCGCCGCCGATGGCCGCCACTACGCCCACTTTCCCTGCCTTGAGGGGGCCATCCTTGGCATCGCTGAAGCGTGTGTAGTCGGCAGCGAGCATGACCGGCGTGCCGGGAAGGATCCGACCTGTGTTTCCAGCCGACTCGTACGTGGCCACCTGTAAGTGGTTGGGTCCGGTCGTGACAGATCGGTCCGGTCCGGTCGTACCAGTAAAAAGAGACAACACCGCAGTACGGCGCCGGCGGCGGCCGAGTGAGGAAGTGGGGACTTAAAATCTGTTGCCAGCTTGCGAAAGACGACGTTCGCGCCCCTCACCGAGCAGCGCCCTACCGGCATCCACGAGCGCGACACGACACCCCACTCACTGAATCCAAGCGGCGCCCCCCCCCGTGTGCCGTACTCCGCCCACGTGGCAGCCAAGTGCCGTACCGGGTCCGTTTCCACGTCATCCACCCCCCCCGCGCGGTGGTGGTCCGTACCCTCCCCGCCACGCCACGCACCTGTAGGTCACACCACTCATTCGACGGCCGCCCCACTCGGTACTGGTTGCTGCCGCCGCTGGCCCAGGCCACCTGCCACCACACGCCCTCGTCTACAGCCCGCGTGGGTCGCACCAGGACGCCCACGCTGCCGTCCTCGTCCTGGGGGCCCCACTTCCAGTCCCGGCCGCGAACCACCTTGAGCCCCGCCTGCGCGTTGAAGAGGGTGACGGGCTCCCCCGGCCGGGAGCAGTAGTTGAGGTCGAAGCCCTGGGCTGTCGAGGCGCGGTAGCGAGCGAGCTTGTGGTTGGGCCACAGCGCGGCGACGAAGCCTGGTGGTCGAGATGGGGAAGGGGATGGACGCGGGACACCGCATGCTTAATTGGGCTTGTGGATATCGCTGCTAGGCCCACGAACATTTGCACACGGGGGGGTCACCAACAGGACCCGAACTTAACACATCCGTACAATTGGTACTAGTTTTTCATTTGGTGGCATGTTTATTTGAAATCAAGTCACTAGCTCCAGGGGAGTTGGTGCAGTGAGCTGCCGCCGATAACGAATGCCAGCACGTGCAACGGCAAGGCGCGCGCGGCGATTAGTACCGAAACAGATCCAAATACATGATGAGTAATGAGTGAGTCGTGGTGTCCGGCTCCTCCAGGTGAGGGACGTGCGCAGCGCTGCACTCCACACAGGTCCCCGCATCCCAAGGCGCATCGCGGCCCCGACCCACCCGTTCGCTCGTCCATCTGCACGCTGCCGATGGTGCCGCTGCCACCGTCCTGCTGCTGCCAGGTCCAGTGCATGCCGCGCACCACGCCCGACCCAGGGGTCACCGCGGCCTCATCCACCACGGGCGCGCCGCTGAATGGGTGCACCTGCAGGTGCTGCAGCTCGTACTTCTCGTCCCCCCCCGTGTGGTAGATGCCCTCGCCGCCGTTGGCCCAGTACACCTTCCACATCCTCCCCCCCATGGTTGACTCCGCCAGCATTCCAACCTGAAACCAGGTGGCCCCAGTACGAGGCAGGAGGGCGGGGTTTCGGAGCAAGGCCCAGCTGGACCACACACGCACCACCTCGTAGGCCTGGCGGCTGATGCGCCCGGAATCCGACGCGCAGTACAGCGCTATGCCGTCGTCACATGTCGTACAGCGTCGTAGCGCCTCTCACACAGGATCCACTATCCTTTGAAAAAAGGCTCAGGTCCTTTGCCATGAGTGCTAAAGCTCTTCCCAAACGTACTGCATTAGGTCCCTATGTCCCTAAGTCCCTAGGCCACTGCCGTTGCCTTAACAAGCAGGGTGGCAAAGTCATGTCATTGCTCATCGAACCCGTCAGCCAGCCCGTCAAGTCCCCTCCGCTCACGCCGCCAAACATCAAAGTCCGCCCAGCCCCAATACCTTTCCGTGCGCTGCGCCCATCGTCGACCCACCGACCCACCTCGCCGTTCAAGCCCTGTGTGTCGCTGACGTTCACCCAGTCGTACCCTCTCCGCACCAGCATGCCCGGTTCCGAGGTGAAGGAGGTCACCGGCGAGCCCATGCTGTCCTCCCACGCTGGCAGGATCAGCCGCAGCTCCGAGGGCATGCTCTGCAGCGGGACGGGCCTGAGCGCCCCGCGGGGATACCACCAGGTGCGGTATGGCTCCTGCAGGGATCGAACCTGCGCGCCCGCAAGTACCGGTACAGGGATAGGAGCCCAAGTGAACCTCGTCGGCGTACTTGGGTACCAATAATCGAGGCGAGTCGTAAGGTAGGGTGATATGTGATGTGACAGACCCGGACGACCAAGTCGGTGCGAGCCAGCGGCGCTGGTCGCTTAGGGTTTGATGACTACCTAACAGGCCCGCCGCCAGTAGTCCCTTAGACGTTCAAGCCCCAGCTCCTTACCCGTAGCGGTTTGTCGTCCGTACGATCGTCCATGACGATAATGCCGTACTTGCCTGGGCACAGCGGCCCGTCCGCCGCGTCCTGCACGCTGGCGTAGCCCGAGGTGACCGTCACGTAGTCCATCAGCCGAGGCTGGGGGCGTTGCGCGGGATGGGGAAGGGCGAGGATCAGGAATGAGTGGCCGTGAAGCAGTAAGCAGGACAGAGATGATGAGATGACCCCTAACCGTTGGGTAGGTAGCGCACCAACTATGCGCCTGCGTGCAACGTCCTGATCCCCTCCCAGCATCCCAGCACACACACCGCCTTCCGCCCCTTCCTCCCCCTTCCCCCACTCACACTGGGCTGCCCCGGCCCCGGCCCCGGCCCCGCCTCCGCCGCCGGCAGCTCCTTAGCCGCCTGCAGCGCCCGCACCAGCCGCCGGTGGTCCAGCGGCTTGAGGTTCAGCAGCCTCACGTGCGCCTCCTCCACGGCGCCCTCCCGCAGGTCCGACATGGAGATCGTGCCTGCAAGGCCCGTCCCCGATGACGGACAGGGTGCCCCGCAGCTCGATCGTCATCGCAGCGAACGAACATGATGGCGACACGGCACAGGACGGCTAAAACCCAACCCTTCAGATTTAGCACAGATCATGGCGGCTGTTGTCTGGCTGTCATCCAATCCAGCATCCTACCGCAGGCGCACCCAAACATCGCCGGCCCAGTCCCAAAACCGCGCCAGATTGGTTTGGGGATCTAGGGTTTCAGGCTTTTTGTTAGGGTTTTCCCCGCCAGACCCACCTAACACCTCCGTGAGCGCACGGGCAATCATGGGGCTGACCCCCGCGTTCTTTATGTGCTCCTTCGCCACCGCATCCAGCTCCGTCACCTGGAACCACTGCGTGACGCCGGCGAAGGTGGTGTAGGCGGGTGACTCCACCCCCGACGCCGGCCGGGTGCTGCAGCTGGGGCCGGCGCCGCTGCCCGCCTTGCCGCCGCCAGACGCCGCCGCGCCGGTTCCGCTGGGACCCACGGTCAGCTGGCATGGTTGCGGTGGTCGCGGTGGTTGCGGTGGTTGCGTGACATGGTGGCGAGAGGGCCGGGCGGGAGGGCACCGACGGTGTTGAGAAAGGCCCAAGCCGGGGTCCATCACAATGTTCTATGCTCCATGCTCAATGCCCAAACACCTCCTGGACCCCGCCCTCGCTCAATTTCAAGTAGCGCCTTCCTGGCCTGTAGGCTCTCCCTCGGAGGGTCCTCGTAATCACGAGGTGGATGAAACACACACACTTGAAGAACCTCACAGCGCTGGGGCGAGGACCGAGCCGGCAGGCACAGCGGCAGATGGGGCACAGTGCCATACGGGGCACAGTGCCATATGGGGCACACGCGTTGTTCCGCCTCTTAGCCGTTCGTTGCGGGGTGCGGACAGCGCAGGTGGCGATGCGGGGACGCACCACTGAGATGCCGTTCTCCCGGATGTTGTCGAACTCCTCGTGGTCCATGCCAGCCGCCGCCAGCCACTCGTCGATGGCGCCCTTGATGGTCCAGTTGGGGATGAGCACCTTGGAGGTCAACCGCTCGCCTGCGGCGATGACGACGACGACGACGACGACAGGCAATCAGGACAAACATAACAACCACGATAACGCACGCGCGCGGAATCCGCCAAGCTACGCGGCAAATGCTGTATCGCGCACGCAAGTGGTGTATGTACAAACTGGTGTATCAGCGGAAATCGTGTATGTACAAAACGCAGGTGGTGTACGTACACATTGTGTACCAGCAGAGAAGCGCGTGGCTTCAGCTGTGCGTTGCATCGTTTTTCAACAGGCAGAGGAGGCAGAGGAGGAGGAGGAGGAGGATGCGAAAGGCGCCAAACACAGAGAGCGCCTGTACCGGCATGCGCAGGACGTTACTTTGCAGTCCGAGTAGCCCAGGAGCGCACACTCACGGGTCTGCGGGTCCGTGTCGTTGTTTCGGAGCCACGCCTCGATCGCCGTACGTTCATACGCAAAACCCGAAAGCGTTGACACCGGATCCCGCATCAGCAGTTGCGTAATGGGGCACAGCAGGGAGCGCTGCAGCGGCAGCCGCGCCGCCGGTTGCGCGCCGGCGGCGGCCGCGGGCGATGCCGACGCGCGGTTGGATGCCTTGCCATCGCATGCACTGGGGCTGCTGCTATTACTACTGCCGTCTGCCTCCTTGAAGAGCAATGCGCGAGCCACGGCCAGCAGCAGCTCCGATTCGTCGCTGGAAAGCCAGTCCTGGGCTTCGCTGCGAAGGTCTGTTAGCTCTGCGGACAGCTCCGATTTCATCTGGGTCGGCGCCGATTGTGGGGTGCGGCGGTGGCACGGGAGACGGCGGCGGCGGCGGCGGGTCAGTGCCCGCTGCTGCTGACGGGTAAACACAGCGAACACAGTGAAACAGGAGGCGCTACCCATTCGCTGGTGTGCTTTGCCGTACTGATGCGCTCCCAGCACCAGCACCAAGCCGCCCAGCATGTCCGCAATGGTCGCTGTCGTATGCCGCAATGCACACTGTCGTACGCCTCAACGCGCACTGTCGTACGCCTCAACGCGCATTGCCGTACGCCTCAACGCGCACTGTCGTATACACCTCAACGCGCACGGTCGCCAACCTCACCTGTGCGTCTTCAAGGACGCTGGTTGGAACGCCTTCTTCCCGCAGCGCCTGGCACACACAGGCAGCTGCCTCCGCCTCGGCTGAGTCGTCACCACTCCCTAATTTGAGCGCCGCCAGCCGCTGCCAGAGTGCCTCCGCGCGCGCCCCTCTGTGGTCCAGAACGTCGAGCTGCGGCTCACGCAACACCGTGGGGGTGCTTGTGGGCGCGCCAGTTGAAGCACTCACGGCGGCCACAAGGAGGTCCAGGGCTGTGACCACGCCACCGAAATTTTCGCGCAGCCTGCGTGCCAAAGGCCCTGTATGAAACAAGTGGTGCAACCGCCAATGTGAACTTTCTTCCCGGGGGGTGGCGTCTCGTCGGCTCGCTCTTTTGCGTCGGTTGGGACGGCGGGGTTTGTGGCTACTGGCGAGCACCAACGACGGAGTATGGGGCGTCAGTTCTCTCCACACCTGATAAGAGCAAGATGCTTGCAGGCGACACTGCAGAGCTGCCAGCTTCCAGCGTCGCGATGCAAGAGTCAAGAGCGGTCATCAGTTTCTGCAACATTCCAAAGAACATGATGAATCAAAACCCAATCGAAATCATTTTAATTACCACTTCCAACCTACCTTGACATCCTCCTGCGGCACCAGGTCCTCATCTATCGACATTAGTGACGTGACAAGGGCTAGCATCATGTCTCTAAACGTCCCAGCATCAGATTTCGTTATCACAAGGATATTCGCGCGTGATAAAACTAAGTGCGCCGACATAGAGGCCACTGCCAACTGGTTCTGAGCCCCCTGAGCAGCCATTTTGCAGAGCCGGACCAGACAAGCTACATTGGATTTAACTAAAGAATCAAGCAAGTCTTGGTTTGTAGGATTATGCGTCCATTTTTCACTTTGCCCGTCCGTACCGTACACAATAGGCGCTGATGAATTTAGGACTGGATGCTATGCCGCATAAACCTATCCATTTGACCATTCATATTGCTTAATTCCAATGAATGGTATTGTTACCACAACGTGCGTCCACGATGTCGACACTCGCTATGCTTCTACTTTGCCACTTCAGTTTTTTACGTTCCTAGGATGGGTTCCGCAATGTCTCTTAGCCTAACAGCGTCGCCTTCTAGCATAGAATGCTTGGAACGCAATCGCCCGCCGGGTTTTGCAGTGACTTGCTGGGGGGCTACCTGTTGCACTGGTTGCACGAACGCCGTATGCTGCCGTATGCCGGCTCAATCACAATCCCTCAGCGCATTGCCCCCTTCTTGCATACTGTACACCAAGTCCGCATCCGCTGAGTACATGCATCACCCGTCCGCCACGCAATGCCACCCACGAATACTCCGTCGGGCGCCCGTTCCACAAAAACCGCAACGCACCAACCGGGAACTACTTTTAACATCAAAACAGCTACGCTTACCTACGAAGGAACGGGAAGCTTGCACGTGCTACGTGTACTTCACGCCAGGCGGGGCAGAGTAAGGGTACAGCAAATACGACACGCCCATGGGGCTGCATACTCCCATTCATCTAATTTTTGTAAGGAGTGGTGGACACCTGCACGACTGCGCATCGAAACCATGCAACTACCTAGCACAACACAAGGGCCATCATGCCTCATTCGACAGGCCAAAGAAACGCCCTAGGGAGGCGGCGTTGTTCAGCAGGCGGCCAGGTTCAGCTGACACTTGTTCAGCTGGCGGTCAGGTCCAGCTGGCAATCGGGGAGACCACGAAAGGCCGGCGGCACACCGCACCGGTCGTTGCATACATGCACGGCAGTCCGAGCACAGTCATTATTGGACCACCGGTCGTTGCATAGCTTTGTACGGCAGTCCGAACACAGGCGTGACGAAGTTTTGCCATGGAGATATACTAATGTACAGCGAATGGAAGGCCCCTGACGGCTCAACCTTCATGAAACAGCCCGAGCACTATCGTACCCAATGGCAGGCCTTTCGGTCAACGTGGGGTCAACTGTATAACTCCGTTCCCCACTGTCACCGAGGCACTCATGCCGATGTTAACGCATGACGTAACATACAATTGTTAGTAGCTGCCATCATGCGAATACCCACATTGCGCTCCAACGAACCAGCATGGGCATGGACGATGAAGGAACGGACAAACCCCGACAAACCTATAAACCCTGACAAAGGTCGACAAACCCTGACTAACTACGACAAACTCTGACAAACCCTGACAAACCAAGGGCGCCTACATCGTCAGTCGCTGAAGAGGCCGCAGCCGCAGCCCATGCGCAGCCTCCGTAAGTGGATGGCGATTTGGCGACAGCAGCTTACTTGGAGAGGCGATCAACCATCATCGCCAGGTCAACTACGCCAGGTCAGCTACACCTGGCCGGCTACCGGGGTGCGCAGGTGGCGCGCGTAGTCGAGGTGGTAGATGATGGCGGCCGCTGCGCCCAACAGGGACGGCCAGAGCAGCTGGAGCAGCCGGGCCACGCGCGTTGGAACTGCAAGCCAGTGGGACCTGAACGCGGCGCGCATGGCGCGTTTATGGACAGGGCGGGGCGTGGTCAAGTGGTCGGGGTGAGTGGCAACGTGTGTGCGTGTCTCCGGCCGCAGTGTCCTACGAAGTCCTACTACATATGAACGATACAAACTTATCCACTTTGGCGTTCTCTATCGACGTCTCAATTTTGATAATAACTGTGACAGTGTTTAGTTAATTTATTAAGAAGCCCAATAGGTTTAACACACAACGAGGCGTGCGCGCCATGTGCCCAGAAGTTGAGACAGCCGGGGCCCAGCGCACGCACCTGGGGATGCGCTCAAGGGTGTGTATGTGCGTGCGGTACGACACCACCAGCGGTACGCGCAGCAGCTTGCCGTACAGCGCGGCGGCGACCGCCTCGGGGTCGGGAGCGGGCACGTGGATGACGTCAGGTCCGCGTAGCAGCCTTTGGCGCAGCAGGTTGAGTGAGAGTCCTAGCGACAGCAGGCTCGGGGGCGAGTGGTGTGAGGGCGCGACCTTGAAGCCGGGGGCGATGACAACCTGGCGGGCACGGTCGGATCCAGCAGTGGACCGCCGGGAATCGTCAGCAGTGGGCCGCCAGGAACCGTCAGGAGCCGTCAGCGATTCTAGCGGGGTGCACATAGCAGGCGACGGCGACGTGGGCATATGAGGATTGGGCGCCATGTGCCACGTGCAACAACCCCAAAAGACATGCCACCACCGGTATCAGGCTCGCCGGCGAAGTTTGAATGTACGATGGCCGAAGGCGATTCCCGAAGCGTATAGCTGTGTGGTGGCGTCGCCTACCGTTACGTTTGCGTCGCCAAGCGAGCAGCAATTAGATTGGGCGCTCGGAATTAGTAATGATGTACAGCATTCCTAGGTAGTATTCGGAAAACGCTAGCCCTATCGTGATTACACCATACACCGTTTGCAGCGTGTCCATTAGCGTGTATGCGAAATGGTGAAAGATTAAACGGGACCTGCGCCTACCTGCGCGCCACAGTAATCAGCGGGGACGTCAGGGTTTGATGTGGAGACCATGACGTCTTCTTCGGCATGGTGCGCATTGCAGATTTGGCCTTGAAACCTGCAACATATGTACCGAGGGATGGCTTTTGCTGTCTGCTGGCCACGACTGGGCAGGACTGGGAATAAGACGGGTTGCGCAGGCAGGCGCAGGGTTCTGTGTTCTGTGACTGAAGGCGCTACGCGCTCCCACCGGTGCTTCATGCTACGGATGTGGGAGGATGGACTGTGATCCACGGATAACGCCATCCTGTTCTGCTGCAGCTTGGACAGGCTGATACGACAGGTTGTCGGTGGTCTAACCTTACATCCGCGGCGTGCACTAGTACCGACGATATTGAAAGCGCGAGGCAAAGGGTAGAGGTCCATATTTGATTGCAGGATGACCAGATGCGTCCGACAAAGGTGGCAAAGCAGGAACGCGGTTTGCGCTTTACACTCCTTATTGTTCTGAGTCACCGTGAGGCCTAACGATTACGGTTAGGTGGTGAAGTGGACGTCCCAGAATTGCAGAATTCTAGTAGCATGTATTCCGTATGCGCATTTGGCTCTTATGCTTGTGCTGTTCCTGGACGCGAAAGCATATACGGTATCAAAGTGGAGCCCGGAGCACAAACGCGCAAACAGTCCTCGCGCCAACTGACGGCTTGGCGAAATAATAGTAAGCTAGAGCATACGTACGATGATATACGTAGCGGTTTGACCTCGCTAAGTGCAGTTGTCATTACGGCTGGTTTCAGTCGCCGTACGAGATCCGACAGCGGGGGCGCTGCCATAGTTTTTAACGTGGGCTCGCGGCTCGGAGAGTGGGCATAACACGTAATGCCACCGTGCTGCAGATTAGGAGTATCGAGAACAAATGGGCGTGTAGCATCGTACCGGTATCAGGGATCGCCGCTCTGCGATTTCGGATACCAAAACGTAGTTGCTGTATCATCAGTTGAGATTTCATACTATCATCTCCGCGGTCCATGCGCATTCTGGCTCATCTGTGCCTACAAGCTCGGCCTCGCGTAAGCGCGTGCGGCAACGCCGTACCGTCGTGTTGGATCCCGTCCAGATAACACCGCTCCTATTTACAAAGAGACCGGTAACCTTCTTACTTCTGACCGCTGCTGGTACAAATCTGAGTATTATTGGCCGGCACCATAAGTAACTTGAAATAACCTCAAAGGGTCGGGGGTCAGATTCTTCTTACCCCCTCTTGCTTGTGTCATCTCTCCCCCCAGCATTGAAATGCTTGATAAGCGCCGCTTAGGACATGAAAAATAATCGGGTCTCCCGTGTACATCCAGCAACTCAACGCCGGCACACCATTGCTTCGTGCGCAATTAGGAAGGCACAGCCTGTCACAGCGGCCTGCTGGCTGGCCCTTTCCTTCTTATTCATGCCGCGGTATGATGATCCCAACCTGACCATAATTGTCAGCCCTTTCCCCATAGGACTATCAAAACACGGTATTAGTAATCACGCAAGAAGAAAAAAACGGATAAAAACGGTCAGGCCCATTTTCGTGGTTCCCTGTCGACTTGATGACGACGTTGTATCGAGCTAGAGCACAAATTGTACTCGGGCATCCTGACGAACCGACCTCGACAAACCAAATTCGTGAAATCCAGCGGAAGCTGTTAGTGGAATACAAGAGGTTGAGCGCACCTCCAAGCAAAGCCACACGGCTGACAAGTCCCTCGCATGAAGGGCACTATGCCAGTATCCTTCCGGCAAGAGTAACGCTGCACTTAGCAGACACCGCCATATGACATCCTCCGTGGCATAGCCGTTACGCATGGGCAATGTGGACTGCTGCAACCATCCGCCGCTCCGTCCCGCCTCACAAGTCCCCCCGTGAAAATACCGCGTGGCGCTTCTTCAGCAGCAGATGGCCGCCACCTCCATCGCTAGCAGCAATCTACGACAAATATGCCGGTACGGCGGATCATGAAGACAATAGTGCCGATATCAAGGATGGCACTTCGTTGCGAGCAGCGATAAGGTCGTGGCAAGCCGTCAAGGCGGTGACGCTCCACCGCTGCGCTTGCTGGTGCTGCAAGCGCAATCATTGCAAGTCAGAAGAAACGATTTACTACTCGGCTCGTCCATCGATGCAACCGCGCTCCATAAATAAACACGCTCCAGGCCCTGCCTGGCTCAAACCCCAGATCGAAACCGCACCTACACAACATGGGCTGTCGCGTGGACCCTGAAGCCCGCCCTGTCTTAGGAGCGTCACACGACGAACTTACTTGCCGCCCAGCGTTGAGCCACTTACTCATGGCAATGTACAAACCTGGACGCACGCATAGCCATCTGTGTCTCCTTCACAGTCCCGATGGATGTACCTTCTTGCAGCGGCGCGGCTACAGCGTACAGCGCCTTCTGTGGCAAATACTACGCACAGCAATCTGCCCACGCCTGTTACCTGTTGCCTTCCCGAATGTCCCCTCGGATGCCCCGCCCCTGATGACCTTCACCAAGCCATTCTTTTAACCATCTCACGGGCTTCAACCCGAACCCTTCCATTTTCTGTTCCCCCTGTGGTTATACGTGTTTCCTCACTTCCCTACGTGACAACGCACTTACACCACAAGTCACATGGAATCACGGAATCCGTGCGCCTCGCGCCGGACACACTCGATGACCTCTCTCTGGCGCCTGCTCCCTCACTGCCCTGTCCGGCTTACGCTTGCGAAGCCAGCCTGCATCCGCCGCAACTCCGCCTTCGCCGCCTCCAAGCCCATCGCGCTGCTGCTTCCCGCAGCGTCCTCCAGCCGACCCTCCGCCGTGAACCCCTGTCCGATCAGCTCCGCGCACGCGGGGCAGGGGCAGCCGTTGTCGGGCCCGCAGCGCCCATCGCACTTGCCGCACCTGCACTGCCCCAGCGCGATCCCGCAGTAGTAGACCGCGCTGCGAGGCTTGGCGGCGCCGCCGCCGGTGCCAATGCCCCCCCCCGGAAACGCCGCGCGGCCATCCCGGTTGAGCTTCATGGCCTTGCATTTCTTCACCGCCAACGTGCTGGGGAGCGGTCGCAGCGCTGGCCTTTCGTACCACCACAGTTTTCTGGTTACCAACTCAAGGACCTGCGCGAGGGCGTTGTGCGAAGACGCCACGTCAGACGCCACGTCAGACGCCACATCACACGTCGAAACTCGAGGCTGCCGGTATGAACGATTTAGGGCAGCTGCACGAATACCGTACTAGCAGGCTAGGGTACGCGCTCCGAAGGTCGGTAGCTGGAACGTTGGTGGCCCCTACGAAGAAAACATGGCCCGACTGGGTTCTCCCGCGACCCAGCCTATCCAGGCGTTACACGTCGAGTCGATGTGCGCGAGGTCAACCGGGCGCTGATCCGTTGACACCCACCCGGTACTTCGTTCCCCGGACGCCAACGCTGGTGACGACCCCCACTTCATCAGGGCTCAAGGGGCCCAACTCGGCATCGCCGACGCTCGTGTAATCCGATGACAGTACCACCGGGGTGCCCTCCAGGATCCAGCCGCTGGATCCAGCGCTCTCGTACGTTGCGACCTGCAACAGTGTGAAACACCCGCACGCAATGTTGACGCGCCTTGCCGTCACGACCATCCGAGTTGCTTATGAACCCGGACCCCGTCACTCGGGGGAACAACCCTTGACAACACGTGAGCACCTGTCCCCCGTCAGTAGTGCAGCACACCGCTTGGCCCCGTTTCAGCGGAACGACGCCCTCAGCCTTACCCGCCGACAACCAATGCCAGGTGGGGATGCAATGCAATGCCTGCCCCTGCCGCTCATCACGCCTGCGCGCATCGGTACCCGTTTGTAACCCCCATAAGTACTCGGCCCTGCTCACCGCCTCACATACCTGCAGGGCGCAAAAAGTACCTGGACTTCGCACCCGGTGCCGTACTCTCGCCAATATGTGGCGCCCCCGGTGCCGTACTCCCGCCAATATGTGGCGCCCCCGGTGCCGTACTCCCGCCAATATGTGGCACCCCCCGTGCCGTACTCCTGCCAATATGTGGCACCCCCGTGGTGGTCCGCCCCGCACCTGCAGGTCGCACCAGTTCCCTGTCGGGCGGCCCACGCGGTGCCGCATCTTGGTGCCACTCTCCCAGTGCACCTCCCACAACATGCCATCTTGTACGACTCGCGTGGGCCGCACCAGCACGCCCACGCTGCCGTCCTCGTCCTGGGGGCCCCACTCCCAGTCCCGGCCGCGAAC
The DNA here is from genome assembly GCA_003116995.1 of Yamagishiella unicocca. NCBI lineage: Eukaryota > Viridiplantae > Chlorophyta > Chlorophyceae > Chlamydomonadales > Volvocaceae > Yamagishiella > Yamagishiella unicocca. The sequence continues at coordinate 475,908 of BDSL01000060.1, forward strand.
CACCTTGAGCCCCGCGTGCGCGTTGAAGATGGTGACGGGCTCCCCCGGCCGGGAGCAGTAGTTGAGGCCGAAGACTTCCGACGACGAGGCGTTGTAGCGCGTGCGCTTGTGCTTGGGCCACAGCGCGGCCACGAAGCCTGGTGGTCGGGATGGGGATGGTGATGGATGCGGCGCGCGTGTTCGGGCAGATCAGCAGCAGAATCAAATCCGCGTTAGATCTGGTCAAAGGTGGCGCTTCAGGAGGCCGACGAAAGATGGTGCAAACGATCCCTTCGTCGCCTCGGTCGTTTGTAGCCGAAGGATCAACTCTCACACGAGGCGATCGCAACACCCCGGCCACGGCGTTTTTTTCCTCGTACACGGATTTTCCTAGCAACCCTGGCCCGCTGGCAGCAGTATGATGAGTCAGCGCTATCATTTGGTGCACGACGTACGGCATCGGCCTCCCCCGGCCCCCGGTGAATATCGCGCAGGCAGCGGGCGCTTGATGACTCACCGGCCTCGGCATCTGCTAGCAAGGATCCAATCACGCCCCTGACGCCGTTTTCCGATGCCCAGTGCATGCCGCGCACCACGGCCGACCCAGGGGGCACTGCGGCCTCATCCACCACGGGTGCCCCGCTCGACGCGTGCACCTGCAGGTGCTGCAGCTCGAACTTGCTATCCAAGCCCAGCCCGTAGAAGCCCTCGCCGCCGTTGGCCCAGAGGACTTCCGCCCTACCCTGTGATCTTCCCATCACCACTCCCACCTGCAACCAAAAAGCCACAGCGGGTAGCAAGGCGCGGACATGTCCATCTCAAGCCGGATTGTCACGAACCGTCCCCAGCCGGGCAGTATGGTTGAGGCGGCTCGGCCCGCTCCGTTCTACAAACCTTCCTATCTGTTACAAGTGTTGCTTAGCCGACGGCGCTAGATGATAATCAGCCGAAGCCCGCATGGCGCAACAACTCGCGCCGGATTGTCGCCTTTCATTGTTTTTATTTTCACACCCACGCCTTCCCCCACATACACGGCTCTCACGCGCACTCACCTCGCCGTTTTGCCCGTTCGCGTCGGCGCTGTCCAGCCAGTCGTACCCGCGACGTACAAGCATTCCGCGCTTGCACGTGGAGGGAATGACTGGCGCGCCCTTGCCCGCCTCCCAGGGGGGGAAATCAAGCCGCGCCTCCGCCGGCACCGCCCCCGCGGCGACAGTCTGCAGCGCCGCCCGCGCATACCAACACGCTGCGAAGGGCTCCTGGAGCGAGCGCACCTGTTGAACGGACGAAGAGGCGGCAAGGCATTGCGGTTGACGGCAACGTAATGGACCTCGGTGATTCGGTGATGGCTGCGTGTGTGTGTGTTTTATAGATGCTGCGCTGAGCCGCGAAGGAGACAAAGCGCGTGTGTATGTGTGTGCGACAGCGAGGAAACGTCGTTTCCTCGCTGCCGACATGCGACGGCGAACTCTTCGGCTCCATTCCGCCACGCCCGGGTCAGCAGCACCTCGACGTTCATTGTGGACATCATAAACAGGCATGAATGAAATGCCGTGATGCTGGTTACGTCCCTCTTCCGCCGTGTCGGCCTGGCGGTGCTGTGCCGTGGCCGGGCTCTCACTCACCCGGAGCGGTTTGTCGTTCGTACGATTGTCGATAATGACAATGCCGTACTTGCCGGGCGTTAGCGGTCCCAATTCCGCGTCAAGTCCCCTGGCGTACCTGGGTGCCACCGTCACATAGTCCATCAGCCGAGGCTGGGGGCGTTGCAAGGAAAATGGACGGATGGGGGGGGGGAAGTAACGAGCCAGGACGGAAAATGCGCGACAGGCCCAGCAACAACAGGTTCGACCCAGACATCGCCGCGCCGCTCTCGATAACATCAGTGGCCACTTGGCAGGGGAGGGCTCGAAACCGCCGTCAGCCGTGCTACCACAAATGAGAAACCTAACATCATTACATCAAAGTGTCGTACGAATGGCGCGCGAAAGGACGAGAGGAACCAAGTTTGCCTAGCGGCCAAGGTAGATGCGGCGCGCAACAACGAGAGGCTCAGTATGTTTGTGGTTGGCCGCATGAGCCTGGGCATCGCCATTGCAATTGAGGACCGCAGTACAGCTGATTTCGACGCAAGGCGCGTTCCCAGCCCCCCAAGGTATGCAGGAGGCTACCCGCTCTCCAGTACCCCGCCTTACCCCGCCTGCTGCCCGGAAGTGCTGTCCAGCGCGGGCGTTGCCGTCCTGCGCCACGCCCTCAGCGCTGTCAGTGCGAAGGATGTGTCATTCGTCAGGCGAGTGAAGTGTGATAAGTCGTCAGGGCTCCAATAACTGATACAGCCCGTAAAGCCCATCATGCTTAAATTCCGTGTTATCGCTGAGGTTGGCGACCCAAGTGGGGTGCCGGTACGGCCTAAACAAGCAAGCGGAACGGAGGCGCGCAGAAACGCATCTAGATGGGGCTCCGCTCCTGCTGTTGCAGTAAGGCATATGGGAACGTTGTAAACCAACATAACCGTAATGTTTGCGACTGTTTCTACACGCGCGGTTTCGTGACTGCTGTTTCGGTTTGTTTTGTCTTAGCCCGCGAACGCCCTGTAATCAATCTTCACTTCTACACTACGATTATCAGGTCTTAACCGATCATGAACAAACCGTTTAGGAGCACTACGGGCCGATGGCTGTGCACATGCATACGCAACTGAACAGGCGCGACACAAATGGCACCACGTCGGTGATGAAACGCGCACACGCAGCACCCGAACTCGCGTGCAAGCACCGCACGTGCTCACAATTGTCTCATCCTCCGCAGAAGCAGCGGCCTATCAGAAAATGTACCACAGTGCCAAGCATGGGAACCCTCCCTTGAGCCCTGCAGTCCAACGCTCACCGTGGCGTCATCCCGCCGCTGCTGCACGGCCACGGCTGCTGGTGATGATGTTCCAGCTGCAGTTGCTGGTGACGACGATGTTGACGCTCCTGCTGCTCGCGCTGCTGCTGCTGCTGTCGTTGCTGGTGACGACGATGTTGACGCTCCTGCTGCTCGCGCTGCTGCTGCTGTCGTTGCTGGTGACGACGATGTTGGCGCCCCTGCTGCTCGCGCTGCTGCTGCTGCTGTCGTTGCTGGTGACGACGATGTTGACGCTCCTGCTGCTCGCGCTGCTGCTGCTGTCGTTGCTGGTGACGACGATGTTGGCGCCCCTGCTGCTCGCGCTGCTGGTGATGATGATGATGGCGTTCCTGCCGCGGCTGCTGCTGACGATGACGAAGTTGCCGCTCCAGGGGAGGTCCTGGCCGCCGTGATCGCCTGCACCAGCCGCCGGTGGTCCTCCGGAGTGAGACTCAGCAGCGCAACGTGCGCCTCCTCCACGGCGCCTGCCCGCAGGTCCGACATGGACACCTCGCCTGACATCCGAGGTGGCGTATGTGCGCGTTGGATGCGCACGTCACATACGCATCGGTCAAAGGGAAAGGGCGTCGGGAAGTCGGAAGGGAGGAGGCCAACTTGAACCAAACTATTTGACGCCAGGGCGCGTGCACTGCCGCTGGGGCCCACGACCCCTCAACCCCATTCTAGCCACGCTTCCATCTTCATGCCGTTTGAAGTACGTCCACGCCACGAGGTCCGCAACGCCCTGCACCTCCCTGAACCATGTTGACTGATCCCAGGCGCAGTTACAGGTAGATAACCATGTAGGGCACGAACCCAACCCTTCTTGCCATCTAGATACACACCGACCTACCGATAACCTCGGTGAGCGCCCTCGTTATCGCGGGACTGATCCCCGCGTCCTTCATGAAGAGCTTGGCATCTGCGTCCATGTCCGCCACTTGATAGTAATGCTTCACATGCGCAAAAGTGCTGTACGCGGGGGATTCCACTGCTGCTGCCGCCGACGTCCCCGCCGCCGCCGACGTCCCCCCCACCGCCGTCGCTGCACCAGTGCTCGGACCGGGGCGATTCGGTTTCTTGCGTGCCTGCGTGGTGGGCGCGTGTACGGCAATCTTATCAGCCGATCGGTAACTACATAACTTTGCACGCGTGCTCCCTAACCGGCAGCAACATGGTACCGTGGGCTTGCGGCGAGTGGGCTGGGCCGATGGCACCGTGGGATTGCGGCGGGTGGGCTGGGCCGGCTAGTCAACCGGCACTTGATCGGCGGGTGGCCTTCATGGCACGCACCACGGTCTCGTTGAACGCTGCCAGCTCGTCGTACTCGTCGTGCGTCATACCGGCCGCCGTCAGCCATTCGTCGATGACCGACTTGAGGTTCCAGTTGGGAGTCAACTTACAGTCGTTGAGGCGCTCGCCTGCCGGTGCCGGCGAGATGGGTGACAGATAGATCGTTCGTTAGGGGACACGGTAGGGTCAGGGGTGGGCGCGGCATATGTTCGCGGCGCAATTTTCGCTGTGGTGTCCGCAGTCGACAGATCGTCTTCTAACGCACTTACGGTTGAGTAAATGCATGCGTGCATACTTGCTGGTCCAGCCATAAACAGCTTTAGGTATGACTGCCTTAACCGAACAGAAACGCTACAGTCGCAGCGTTTTTGCAACGGATGCGCTATGGTCCAGGCTACGCAGGACAGTAACCAATCCACCCACGTGTTCTCGGGTCCGTGTTTTTGGACTGCAGCCACGACTCGATGGCAGACCGCTCGTAGGTATGTCCAGCACTGGTCGACACGGGATCCCTCATGATCAGCTGCGTGATTGGGCACAAGAACGACTTGTGCACCACAAGCCTCGCCGCAGGGCTCGGGACGGGCTCGGGTATCGGTGGCACGTCGCTGGCTGACCCGCCGCTGCTGTGCCGGCTGGACCCGTCGGTCGTGACTGGGTCCGTGTACAGCAGCGCACTCGCCACTGCAATAATCAGCTCCGACTCGCTGCTCTCCAGCCACTTCTCGGCGTCGATAACCAGGGCGAGCACGTCTTCGGCTAGCTTGGTGCGAGACTACGTCAGGCAGAGGGCGGGGCCGGCGGGGTGCAGAGCGCACGTTCAATCAACGCACAAGCGAAGATTTGCGACGCAAAGGGATTAGAGGTAACGGAAACATGAGCAGCGGATTCAGTAACTGGAGACGAGCTGGCCATCGCCAAACATGCCGAGCGGCTCTTGATACGGTATGGTCAGACGACAACGCTGTCAGGCGGCCGGGCGGCAGCGAGCGCACCTCCTCTTTGACTAGCTCCTCACTCGGCACCCCTTCGTCCAAAAGCGCTTGGAGGACGTACGTGGCCGCCAGGGCGCCGCCCTCGGTGGACGCAGCTGCCTCCAACTGCCTCGCCAGCGCTTCCGCAGACGCCGCCCTCTTGTCGAGGGCTTGCAGCTTGGCGTCACGCAGCTCGGCTGGGGCGGACAGCTCGACGCCGCTTACGGTACTCATGGCCGCACATAGCTTATCCATGCAGGTGGCAACCTCGCTGAACTTCAGCCGGAGACGTCGCGCGATCGGACCTGCGACGAAGCGAGTTCATCCGGGTGCACGGGCAGGATGAAGGTGTTGCTGGCAACAAAACCGCCCAACTTCCCGTCCAACTTCTATTGTGCATCACGAGCTGCCATTGGTGCAGAAACATCTATCGAAGCTTACCTGATAGGAGCAGGACAGTTGCGGGTGTCGCAGCAATGCTTGCTGCCTCCAAGGCCTCGACACAGGAGTCTATCGCTGTCGTCAAGGCCTGCCATTTATGCCGGTTTAAGTCAGACAGTGCTTCTGGCCGCATGTACTTGCAACGTTTGCGCTCATAGGGTAATGCGACTGCACATCACAGGATGCCACCTACTTGGATGCTCTCCTGCGGCACGAGCTCTTCGTCGATCGACATAAGGCAGCTCACTACAGAAAGAACAATATCTTTTACTGCATTCGTGTCAGGTTTGGTACTGGTTACTGCACTCGCGCGAGATAAGACACGGTGCGCAGACATCGAGGCCTGAGGCAGCCTGTCAGCATAATTAGCCATTTTGAAGCTTCAAACATGTACGAGGTCAGACGTCTGCGTGTATATTACTGCCAGTTGTTGTGGCTGCGTAGATGCTGGCTGTGACCTATGCGCTAGTACGATGCGCCCGTACGTAACCTCGGCCTGTGACAAAGTAGGCAAACTACTTGCATTCTCCTCACACCCAATACGCATGGCCAGGTTACATGAGTATGCCCTTGAGTCTTTCCCTTCTTTCCTGAAGCGAACGAATGCGAGAACGTTGATGCGAGGGGATTCGGACGTCTCAAACAACCGACATTAAGGTAAAATTTCTATAACTTAAAATTTAAATGCACGCGTATGGTGTCCATGGCTGTGCAATTCGTCGGTCGCATGTTGGGGTGCGGGGAATGTCAGTTGCCGCCGAAGCCCAGCGAGGCCCATCAGGACCCACCAATAATTTGGGTCCCTTTGCGTAATAAAGCGTAACAGGTACAGCATACGGTATCCTGTCTTGTTGGCCTTCCAACCCAAGACCGCAAGATGCAGTTGGCATTTGCATCTGATATCCTCCTTGCAAAATCCGGCCACGTGCACGGCTTGGTTCAAGGCCTACGCGAGGTTGGTGCAGGCGTGCTTGCGTAGGCCTGTAACGGCCCGTTTAGTCCCCTTAGCCGGTTGCCAACGCACGCCGCACCGCAGGAGTCCTACAGCACCTACAGGTCGCTGCACAAGCTTACCCGAAGCTGCGAGACGTTGCGAGCTCACGGCCGGTGGGCTCGAGGGGGCTTCATTATTATGCCCTGTGCCCGCTGGTGCCCGCTAGCTGCCCATGGTTCTATGCCGTTGGGGTCGGACACCCCATCACACATACGTACAATCGCCAGGTCGTTGTCTCCATCCTCCAACGCCAATACACGCGGCATAAGGAATGAATATCCTTACTTGTCCTCTGTACTTACATATCGAGAATAGCACTACAGTCGGCCTCGGCGGCGATACACTGTCTGGCCCCTAACACAGCCCCCACCTGCCCCCACTGTCTCTGGCGCCCCGCTAATCGGCTTGGCACTGCTCGGCTTCCCTCCCTGTAACGGTGACCTCGTGGCTTGCCGATTCGATACTCTCGGCGTCTCGGCAACGTTTTTTGAGATTGCACCAATGGCCGATGCAACACCTCGGCTACCAGTCCGGATACGCCTGGAGGGTCCCGACGCGCCGCCGCCTTACCTGCTGCCGTCGCCGGCTGAGGGCCGCAGTGCCGAGCACCGCCTTAGGGCAAATCCCACATGTCAAGAAGCGCGCGGCCACCGCCCTGTCACGTCCTCTTCGCCTGAGGTAGCGCGTCCTATCTCCCAAAGCAAGCGCGCGTTTCAGGCGCGGGGCCACCGCCACCCTACAGTGCGCGATGACGACACATTGGTCTGCTGTCCGCAGTAGGTGGGGTTGCAAAGAAAACCCATGTACGTAAGGAAAAACCGCTCAGGACAGCCGTTTGGAGATGCGTGCTGGAGAACTTGGTGGGGTGGTCCCCTTTCCATGGGTAAGCCAGCTGTCCCCCTGGTTGGGGCGACTGCTTGCCCACTCATGCATGCCGCTGCAACTAATGCCCAAGACAGCCCGCTAGGAACGCGACCGCCGTTGCCTGGTCATGTCGCAGTAGCTCTCTGCTGATGTCGTTTCTGCCTAGGCCGTCAAATCGCAGTATCCCCCCAGGCCACACACGGCCCCTCGCTCGCTCCGGGAGCGTGTGCCGCCGTCCCGCTGCACGCGTGGTCTCACGTACAGGCGGGCTGCTGCCGCCTCCTCGTAGGCATCCTACTGCAGAGACGCGGCTCGCCCTCATCTCACGTCCGAAGCGCGGATGACGGCGGGCGGGTAAACACAGTTTCGTGCGGGAGCTTTACTGCCCGTGACGGGTTTCTCGGCCCAGTACTAAATTGACACACGCCTCGGATCCCCTGGGCCCGAACCGCCTCTTCGTCAAGGTAACACCGCCGGGCCCCCTTCTTGGCCTTGTTTATCTTGCCGCTGCCGCTGCTCCGCCCGCCTTGATCTGCTCTAGGGTTGTAGCAGCACGGGAGGGGCCCGTGTGTCCGAGCTGCCCTGCTCGGCTTGCGCCCCTTGAGGCTCCTCATCCTGCGCCTTTGGTGAGGTGGCCACCTTGGCCAGCCGCAGCATGTACGTCACCTTCATAAGGGTTTCGAGCTTGGCTGGCCGGATTTATTGACGGGTGGGCAGTTTTTCGCGGGTGGGTATTCTCCTGAGCTACCGCGGGAGTCCGATCCCAGCCCGTCGATCCTCTCTGGCTGGTCCGGCCGTTTTTTCGGCGGTGGGCCTCGGGATGCCTGGGTTGTTTCTTTTTCGTCGCGGCCCCGCCCTCTTGGGCGCGGCGGAGTTCCTGTTTTTCCCTGTGCCTTTCGGGGGCATCTGCTGGCTGTTAGCGCTGGCTTATCATTTACGTTGTTGGAAAGGAGGGTATGACAGACGTTTCGCATCTGGCATCTAGGGGGTGGGTACCTGAACGGCATCTAGCTGGCAGCGGCATCTGGATACCTTCCTAATGGCATCTGGCTGCGGGTGATCCGGCATCTGGCTCCCGTAGGGGCCCCCCTTCGGCCGCATCTGGCTACCGGTATCGGGAACCCGCATCTGGCTGCCGTAGGGGCCCCCCTTCGGCCGCATCTGGCTGCTTTGAAACCGCATCTGGATACCGACGACGGCCCCCCTTAGGCCGCATTTGGCTGTCAGCCTCCTCGGCCGCATCTGGCTGCACTCAAAGCCGCATCTGTCTGCCTAGAAAGACGCATCTAACTGCCCCCTCCGCCGCATCTGGCTGCCGCCTCAGCCGCATCTAGCTGCCAGCGCCCACCCCCTTCCCCGCATCTGGCTGCCTCCCAACCCGCATCTAGCTGGCAGTGGCCCCCCCCCTTCCTCGCATCTGGATGCCCTGAAAGCTGCATCTGGCTGGCAGGAGGGCCCCCCTCAGCGGCATCTGGATACCCCAAAACCCGCATCTAGATACTGAAGGTGCCCCCCTTCGGCCGCATCTGGCTGCGGGTGGTCCGGCATCTTCGTTCAGGTGCCTACCCGCATCTGGGGCCCGTTCATACCCTCCGGTTGTAACGGTTACAGTGGGTTCCAGACCAAGAGGTAGAACCATCGGGCACATCGCCTGACACTGAGGAAGATGGAGGAGACAAAGACCGACGTGAGGTCTCGGTATGGGGGCCCCAAGCTTGCCCTGGTCTGTCCCCGGCGTCTCTGCCGTTCGAGGCTTTCCTGTGCCCTTGGGGGCGTCTGCTGGGATCAGCCCCTGCTATGATGAGGCCGCGGGCATAGACTTCTTTTCCTGGGTTCGCCCGGGCTTGACGACACCGTGTGCGTGTGTTGCAATCTGACGCGTGTATGGTCCAGATGAGCCACGAGCGTCACAGGCGCGAATATTGGCGAGAGCGCCCGGCCCCGGAGTTGACTCAGGCATTTACAATTGTACATGCCTCAGGCATTTACAATTGTACATGCTAAAGCCCTCCTCAGACCAGTCCACGTTACCGCTCCATGCCGTACACAGACACCCTCCGCGGCACTTCTGAGCATCACCCTGCACCCCAGCTAGTAGCGATGTGACGAAATTGACTGTATAACGTTTTGAACCTTTCCGCCATTACCTTGATAGGCCATGCTACAGGTGTGCTGCGGCATGCGTCGGTGCACTGTTTGGCGCAAAAATCAGCGCAGCAATTCGTTAACATGGTCCATCGAGTTAGCGACGGGATGAAATTGTATGAAGTTACTAAGTAACCCTTCCGTCGTCAACTCGATGGGCCCTGGCCGTCGATGGGGTTCCGCTGGCGGGTATCACGCCATGTGCGAACCAGTGTGTGAACCATTGAATGGATCGGCAAGATATGGCGGGGTGGGGGCATATTCACGCACAAATGCGCGTGACGAAAGGAGCCTTGCTGCGATGCGATGGGTGTTTTACATGGCCACGGCAATGCCGTTCGTCGTCATCGCCATCCCCGCATTCCTCTCGGGCGATCATAGCAATGGTACCGTAGGGTCCCTGCCTAATCCCAACAAGCAGTCCAACGAAAAAACATACGTCTTAAAACAGAATCCAAGGCGCTCGTACACCCCGCACCATGCCCGCAACTACCCGAGCTACGACAGTAGAGCCTAATCTAGGCGAACCCTGACCGCACAACCGACGAAATTTCGGACCTGATGTGGAAAAGCGAGCACACAATGTCTTACTCCGTACCAACTCATGAGTGTGTAGTGGGTCCGGCTGTAACCTATGTACCTTCAGTCCGTCTCAATGCGCTTCTCAAGCGCTACATATTGTACTAAACGACACAAGAACACAAGTATGAGACGACATATAACCCTCATTCCGCAGGGAAGCCTGCGCCCGCATGTAACCGACCCCGCGAGGACACCCGTTTGCCGTGGAGGAAGCCTACACAGATCTGCGCTCTAGAGGGAAGACCACACACCAATTTGCAGACACATAAACTTGGAATTGTCCAGGTACGACTGCTTCGGACTCTAAACAAGCCACGCGCATCTGCGCGCTGGGACAGGGACAGGAGGCAGCGGACTGCGCCCCTGCCGCCGCCGTTCCCTCTGCACCCCACCATGATGTTGCTGCCGCTGTTGCTGCCGCGCACCTCCGATTTATGATGTGGACGTGGTCGGGCAGGGCACCAATCAATCCACAGCCCGCCCCGCCCAGCCCTGAAGCGACCCTGACGGAAAACAATACCCCTGCAACCCCGCCAAACCTCAGCACGCGCCGCATGCACTTCATGTTCCGGGACCGTCGCCCGCTCGCCGCCCCCTGGCCAGCTCTCCTTCCTTACGCGGCCTTCTCCAGCCGCTCCTTCCGCGACGCCTCCCGCTGAACGAAGCTGCGCAGCTTGGTCATGGGCGACAGCAGCAGCAGCGCCAGCGCGCAGGCGGCGACCAGCGTGGCGAAGTAGGCGTTCCAGCCGTACTCCTTGACGATGATGGACAGCGGGATGCCTGGTGGTGGTGGTGCGGGGTGGCGGTGCGGGGTGGTTGTGAGGGGTGGCAGTGCGGGGTGGCAGTGAGGGGTGGTTGTGAGGGGTGGTGGTGAGGGGTGGTGGTGAGGGGTGGTGGTGAGGGGTGGTGGTGAGGGGTGGTGGTGAGGGGTGGTGGTGCGGGGTGGTGGTGCGGGGTGGCAGTGAGGGGTGGTGCGGGGTAGCGATGAGGGGTGGTGAGGGGTGATGGTGGTGGTGGTGAGTCCAAGCGGGGTCCAAGCGGAAGGGGCAAGAGAGGTAGGTATAGGAGGACAAAATTGGGAGAGGCGTCGAAGTCTGCCTCGACCCTGCCAAATCCCTCGAGCCCATATACGGCAACCCCATACAGCGTCGTCCACAGTTTTCACCAACCATATCCTCTGCGGTATCCCCGGCCCCCTCCCCACGTTTCCGATTCGGGTTTTTACGTTTCAGTGCCGACCTACGGGTATCCTCCCGTACACCCCAGCCATGCCCCCACTACGTACCGGCGTTAGCGGCTCCCAAGTAGGCGATCCAGCCCAAGAAGCCCTCCGAGGCGCCAACCGAGTCGGGGCCCACCAGCTCCGCCCCGCACAGCCCGATGAGCATTTGCGGCCCGTACAGGAAGAAGCCGATCATGAAGACGTTGAACCACTGCACCGCGGCCGGCACGGCGGCAGGCAGCGCCTGGAAGGCCACCAGGGCCGCGGCGATGCCCACGGTGTACCACATGACCACCTGAGGGTGTACGGCACGGGGGCGGGCGGGGGGGGGGGACTACATAAAGAACCGGTTACACGGGGTGGGTTCAAGATCACCACCAGGCCGTGTTATGTTGTTCGGTTGGCCAGGTTGCCTGACGGTGTTTTTGGCATGGATGGCGAGTGGCCGACGGGATGGTGGTTTTGGACAGGTCCGGTGATCGAAGTCGTCGTCGTCGTCTGCCCAACACCTAAAGTCTCGCTCTGGGGTGCAAGGTCGAGGTCACTCATCGTACCGCACAGCACAGGGAGCGCCGGTAAAGGGCGTCCAAACCCTGCGACCCTCCAACCCGCCCGCCCACTCACCGTAACGCGCTTGCCCACGTTCCCGCCCTTGCCCCCCGCGTTGCGGATGAGGCCGTCCGACAGGCGGCCGGCGATGAGCGAGCCCACCAGCCCGCCCAGCTCCAGTCCGGACACCCGCAAGGCGGCCTGCGGGTCGGGGCAGGTACCGAGGTGGGGTGGGGGTTGAAAACCGATGAATCGAGCAGGGAGGAAAGGTATCCTATCGTAGCTGGAGGGGGTGAGCGAAGAACCTCTCCCAGCGCCGCTTCCCACCCCCGGGTGGTGGCTTGTCCCGCCCCTTCCTCCATGAAGGTGGTGGTTTATCCCCCGCCCCTTCCTCCATGAAGGTGGTGGCTTATTCCCCGCCCTTTTCCCCCTTGGCACCTCGCACCTGCGCCGCGTCCTCGATGCCCTTCTCCTTGATCAGGTAGAACACGAACCACGAAGTAACGCCCTGGCGAGCAGGAGGAGGAGCAGCAACACGAACACAGAGCCGGTCAGTTAGCGTCACAATAAGAACTCTCCGTGCTGAAGCTGTTTTGCGGGCACACACTCACGCCGCTGCTCCCTCCCTCCCTCCCTGACGCCCTGGATACGAAATCTTCACTAGGATAACACTCACTCGCTCCGTGCCTCCACTTGGCGCCCCCCTCCCATTGGTTTGTCGACCGTGGATTCGTGGATTCTCTTACACCCCCTCCCAATGCCTTCCCCCACCTGGCGCACGACGTAGATGAAGAAGTACGTCAGCGCCATGCCCCAGATGAAGGGGTTCTTGATCACCGAGTTCATCAGAGAGCCCCAGATGTCGGCCTTGGGCTTCTCGGTCTTGCCGCCCTTTGGCTCGGCGTCGGTGGGCTCCACGGGGGGGAAGCCCAGGTCCTCAGGCTTGTCCCTGAGAGCAGCACCGGCAGTGGTGACGGCCGCGGCGGCGGCGGTGAGGAAGGGGGTGAGATTCCAGCTCCATACTCGCCGCCCCACCCAGGCAAGCCTGTATCCTGTGTTGCCCCCCGCCACGTCCTCACACCCAAGCTCCGAAACCCACTGCGGCTAGGGGCCTGAGAGGCCCCAGCCCACCTAGTGCACCGCAAACATCCAGGTTTGCTGCTTCGCTGGTACTCCCGCCCCACCCCAGCCTGAACGTCTGTTCTAAACGGTTTTTTCGGGCATCCACGGGTCTTCCTCGAACCCCAGCCTGAACCCGATTACCCCGCCCCGCTCCGCCCCGCTCACTTGCAGACCAGCAGCACGAACAGCCCCACCACCAGGCCGATGATGCCTGGCGCCCACATGCCCCATTTCCAGCCCATGGCCTTGGCGAAGCCTCCCGCCACCAGCGGCGCCGCGAAGCCGCCCAAGTTGTGCGCGATGTTCCACATGCCCCAGTACGTGCCTCGCTCCTTGCCAGCGAACCAGGTGGTGAGGATGCGGGCGCAGCAGGGGCCGCCAACACCCTGATCAGAGGGAAGGGAAGGGAAGGGTGGGGTTTTAGGGTCCGCGCTCCTTATCGTGCGGCGCAACGCGTGCGGCGCAACGCAGCCGACCCAGCAGCTCGGCTGGGGTGCTGGGGTGCGGGGGTTAGAGGAGAGGTGAAGTGATGAAGGGGAGAAGGCATCGCTGGTCTTGGCACGGAGGCAGGAGTGACGCCCCGTTGCCCGAGGTGCCGAAACCTGCAGTATGCCCACTTGCAGGCGTCCCAGCCTTCCATGGTGCCAACGAGCGAGGTGGAGGAGAGACGTTGTGCCGGCAGCCTTCCCCCACCACCTGATCCAAACCATTGCGGCATACATTGCAGCAGCACAGCACCAGCGGGCGACCAACGCCCCCACCTGTTCCTCGCTACCCGGATCCTGCCCACCACCACCGTCTCCTATTCGCGGATTTATCCTTTACCCCTTCGCCTCCTATTCGCGGACGATCCTTTACCCCCCCGCCTCCTATGTCGTGTAATCAGGTCTTCCTGCCCACGCAAACCCCACCTGCAGGGTGCCGTTCAGCGCCCAGAAGAAGCAGAACCAGGCCAGCGAGGTGCCGAAGCCGAACGCGATGTTGACGGCGGCGGTGGCCATAAGGCCTCCAGCCAGCAGCACCGAGGGCGAGAACTTGGCGCCCAGCACCCCGCTGATGAACTTGGACATCCCTGGAGCGAAGGGACGGGCGGCAAGCTAGGGTAAACGAAGATAATCCCTGCCCCAACAAATTGCGCGCGAAAGGCCGAGCTCGTCGGCGACCCCATAACAGGCCCTGTGTGTCCGCTTGCTGGGCCTTATATGCTGCGTTTGCGAGCCAAGGCGATACTTCCCATGCAAGGCGGAGGTATGGGGGTAGCCCAGACAGTGTCCCGCCACCAGCCAAGGTGTCTCGCTGCACAAGCCAGGTAGCCTGTAATCCTAGTGGCCCTCCGAACTGGCCATGCTTCCACGACTCCCCGGGCTGCCACCGCAGGCTCTCCAGCCCCAGGACGACCCAATCACGGTTCGCCACCACATCGCCACTCCCCCCGGGTCTTCCTCGCACCCCCCCCCCGGCGCACGCAGCAACGTGCGCCCAACCCACCCATGATTCCCTGCATTCCGATGCATGGCCTCATGCGGCCAACACGCGTCTCTATGGTATGCAAAACTCCCGTTCGGTTTCTACGCCAGCCAGCCACCATTCCCTGCTTTCCTCCCGATGCATCACTCCTGGCCCTCAGTTGCAAGTTGCTCAGTCCCACCCGAGGTAACCTCACCCATACACTGCGTCCTCGTTGTTTTCCGTTTAGGCGCATCGGCACCACCAGGGCGGAACTAGACCCCCGGCTGTGGAAACATAGACCACCTTCTCTAGCACGCTGTTACGAACGAGCGTCCCAACAAATTCGCGTCGGTTTTACGTTACGCGTAAGCTCCGACCTACGGGTTTCCTCTCCACCTCCTTACTCCCAGCCCGGTAACGCAACGCACCCAACCTGGCCATCCAGCCAGCCACCCACCGTATGCGATGGGGAAGATGGACGTCATGGCGCCGATCTGTGTGATGTCCATGTGCAGGGCCGCGTCCGCCACCATGACGGGCGCCGTGTAGGTGAGCGAGTTGCGGGTCAGGTAGTACGACGAGTACCTGCGCGTCGCCACGTGTACGGCACGCGGGAGGGTGGGGGCCGGGGAGGGGTGTCACAGCGCCGCTTGCGGCCGCCGGGTGTTGCGGACGGACACCGCAGCCGGTGCTAGCGGGACGAACGACCAGGCCGCCAACACGACATCCAACAGCTGGCGCTCGCCATGTCACCAATGCCCTCCAATCGTATTACGCCAAAGCCTCGTCTCGTACCCACCCAATGACGATGCCCACGAAGACGAGCAGGCGGCGACGGATGAAGTCGGCGCTGTACGTCTGGGCGTCAGCAGAAGCAGCCGCAGGTGCCGGAGCGGGCGTCGCTGGGGCTGGCACGAGCGCCTGCGGAACGGGAGGCGGCCAGTGCCAGGATGATGGGTCATGATGATGACTACATGAGTACATGCTGAGGAGAGAGGGGCGGGTGTGTATGCATCCCACCGCAACGCTGCGTGAATCGCGATACGGGCCAAGCGGCGTAATGTGGGCCCGATGGCAGACAGAAGCCCATCGAGACAGCAGGTCGTGCCATAAACCCTAATTCACGCCTGCCAATCCACCGAGGCGTGAGCGAGCCTCCGCGCACCTGCTCCTTTTGAGAGTCATCGTCGCTAGGGGCTGCCGCTGCAGCAGCGCTGTTGGCCCGGTGGCGCAGGCCCCTTGAAGCGTAGGGGGCGAACAGGAGAGCTGGGGATGGCTTAGGCCTGCGAAGGGCGGGCGGGTATTAGTTTGGCGGCAAAGCAGCGCGAGAAAGTCCCGCAACGGTAGCTGTGCAATGTTCGCATATGGTCCATTTGCTGTGCTGTGGAATGTGAAAGGGCCGTGACAAAGGTCGCGTCAGTATCGGCATGCCGAACGGTAACTTGCTCCAACTCGCACGTTTCGACACGCAAGCACATCGACGTCATTCGTTAGACGTGTGGCAGGTGTGCCACAGATAATGCAGGACAAACGCACTCGGTGCCTGGGCCTCGCCTCGCACCTTTCCACGACACGCCGAGGCAACAGAGGTCCCGTTGCGGCACCCGCTACACAGCGGTGCCGCCGCAGCCCGCTGGGGCACTGTACATGGTTTACCAGCATTGCGAATAACCCGTGTCACAGCTCTGCACGACGTTTGCAAGGGGCGGACGTCAAATGCAACAGCCGGGAGGGAGTTAACGTGTTAGACCGCAGTGCGAAGGTCCTCAATTATCACGATGCTGTAGTCGCAACTAGTTGGAAGACAATGGCGCACAGAAAGCCACTTCAGGACTCAACACTGGAGGACCTGCCCACCCACCCGACAGCTCTGCCTCTGCAGCCGCGTTCGAAAGACCCAGAGGAGCTCCAATTGCTTCTAAGCGACGTAATGCCGCCGGAGCTTTCCAACTGGATCGCACGCGTCCGAGGAGAAAGGGATCGGTTCTCTGTAGCGCCCGCTGTCGTTGGAGTAAGGAGGCAAGCGAACAATATATGTGTTGGTAATCCTCTGGCCATATAAAATATGACAATACGCGGGACGACACTGCATGGGCTGCAGTCCGTCAAATCGACAGCAAGTCAAGTACCCGACACTGATCTGTCTCACCTTGACCAAGCTGCACACAGTAGCAACTGAACGAATTATAACGATGTTAAAAAGGACATTGAATGTTATGTACATATCATGCGAGCACAATCGGCCGACCTCACACTTCCGATACATTTTGCCTTCTGCGCAAGGCACACAGGAACAAATGAAACAATAATTTCAAACTCGATCTGCATTCCTTAAAAATGTCTGCACTGTCCATGCTGAGCTGTTTGAGCCTCTCGTGCGATGCGCAAGCGAGCCCTGCGGCTTCTTTTGCAGGGGCCGAACGGGTATTTCTGGCGGTCATCAACGCCAATGCCGTGTAAATGGGTGAGCGCCAGCAACCCGCTGTCCTCCCCGGCCTTGGCAAACGCACAACCCACAGCGGAAGCCACACAGGCCCAATGAGAGGGACACAGCTAACGTCCGATGCCTCCCATGTAGGAATCACACGCGAGCTCACATGACACGACCGTGCATGCAAGCCTCGCCTCGCTGCGACCACCGCAGCCCCACGGCCCGCAGCCCGACCAGCTTGCCACACGGCTCCGATACCCATGCTCCGAAACCGCCATGTCCGCTCTGCCACACCCGCGGCGCGTCACGTGCCAGCCCTTAGCACCCCTTACCGTCCCGGGCCTGCCCCGCGATGCCAACCCTGGAGTCGTGGGCCCTTCAGCCAGCGGCGCTGGCTTCGTTTCCCCAGCGACCAGGTGCCTCAGCACTGCCCCGTCATTACCTCCAGCACCCACGCAAACGTGTTCCCCGACCCACGGGCCATCTTCACGCGCCCATGCGTCCACCGGAGTGGCCTCGCCTCCAGCAGCCAATGTATCCTCCGCTCCAAAAAAGAGAGGGACCGCAACGGCAGCAGCGGCCGCAGCCACCGGCGCCCCGAAGCGGCACGGTCAGCGCGCGCAGCAGCCCCACCGCCCTGATACAACAAAGCTCCGGAGCAGTGCCACAGATCTGGATCAGTACGACAATCTCCTCGAAGCTCTGCCGGCGCTGCGCTGCGGCGCGTCATCCAGCGATACGCCCTTGCGGCAGTTGGGCTCGTACCTCGAAGCCTGGCTGCAGCG
Source organism: Yamagishiella unicocca (assembly GCA_003116995.1). Lineage (NCBI taxonomy): Eukaryota > Viridiplantae > Chlorophyta > Chlorophyceae > Chlamydomonadales > Volvocaceae > Yamagishiella > Yamagishiella unicocca. The sequence goes on from BDSL01000060.1 coordinate 493,624, forward strand.
GCGGCCGCCGGCGCACCTGTTCCTTGGCAGCCCCGCTCCCGCGGTGGTGGCGCTGGCAGCGGCTGAGGTGGCGGCCATGTGCCCCGACCTCTTTGTCACGAACAGGGCCGCTTGGGACCGGCTGCTGCTGCCGCTGGCGGAAGCGACCGCGGCTGTGGCAGCTCAGGACCCGGTGGCTGGTGATCCCGCCAATGCCAGTGAGGAGCTGGCGGAACGGGCCGCCGCTGCAGCCCCAGCTCCAGCCCCAGCTCCAGCCCCAGCTCCAGCCCCAGCTCCAGCCCAAGCTCCAGCCCCAGCTCCAGCCCCAGCTCCAGCCGCAACCAGCTCCGGCTCCGGCGGCTGGGATGGTGGGGTCGCAGCGGCGCCCGCGATTCTCATAGGGCCCACCAGACGCGAACACGTCAGCGGGGCGACCGCAGCTGCAGCTGGCGAACCCCAGGTGGCGTCCCCGCAGGCCACAGCCGCCGCGGGCGCGGATGCGCGCTCCAAACGCCCTCCAGTCGCCGCCCTCAGCGCGGGGCTCGTCGCATGGGGCGCAGTGCTGGCGCTGCGGGCCGCAGTTGCCTGCGGCCAAGCGGACCACCCGCAACTGCCGGCCCTGCGGCAGTCCCTGGAGCTGCTGCTCGTCCGCCGTACACAGCTCCCGGCCGGCGCCGCCGGCGCCGCCGGGGTCTCGGAGGAGCGCCCAATGGCGCTGCTGCTGGAGCTGCAGGCGGCGGAGGAGCTGCGGGAAATCTCACCGCCAGCAGACGAGCGAGAGGCTGTAGCAGCAGCGCGTGCCGTACGGCGGGAGCTGCTGGCCCGGCGGGGGGTGGCGGAGCGGGCGCTGCGGGAGCTATTCTCCGCGGCTGAGGCGCCGTCCTCACAGGCCTGCACCGTCGCCCACTTCATCCGCTGCTCCACCCTGGGGGCCGCGTCGGGCCTCCGGGCAGCGCTCGTCGCGTGGCAGGCCTCCGTGTCCATATCGGAGCCCAGGTCGATGCCCAGGTCGATGTCGGCGTCGGAGTTGGAGTCGGTGTCCAAGCCAGCTGACTCCCCCGAGCTTCTGAGGCGACTGGCCGGCTTCGTGGGGCCCTGCAGGCGCCGGCTGCTCCCGGAGGAGCGACACGACGGCTCCGCCGCAGCGCAGCTGCGGGCCCGGCCGTACGTACAAGTGCACCTTTGGCGGTCGCCGCCGGAGATCCACAGGCACCCGGAGCTGTGTAGGGCAGTGTGGGCGGCGCTGCGATCAGCCACGGACCAATCAGGAGATTGGCGGCGCGACGGGCTGGTCCCGCGGACAGCGCCGCCGGCGGAGCTGGCGCCGCTGCTGGCGGAGCTCTGTCGCCTGGCCGCCGCGTCGGTGTTCAAAGGAGGCGAGGACGATGCAGGAGGCACCGGCAGCGACAGAGGCGGCGGAGGCGAGGACGCCAAGGCCGCCAAGTGGCGACGCCGCTTTGGCGGTCGTGGCGGCGCCAAATCCCTCGCCGGGACCACCGCCAGCCACAACAGCTACAGCCCAGAGGCGGATGACGCGCTGCCGCTGCTGCGCGCCTACGAGATGCTGCAGACGCGTCTTGGCGCAGACGGAGACGACGACATCGGCGCGGCCGGCGCCGGCGCCGGTCCGCTGTGCGGCGCCATTAACACGATCGTGTTGACGTCCGCTCAGGTGCTCCTACGCAAGCTCGTCAGCGTACGGTGGGGTTCATCGGAACCCACAGCTCCGGAACCACAATCCGAGGAGCGGCGCGGCCTCGGCGAGGCGGGCGACGGCGAGGGGGGAGCTGAGCAGCTAGGCGTGGCGGCGGCCGCCACCGCCGCGCTCAGCCTGCCCACCTCCGTGCAGCTCACCAGCTACCTGGCGCGCACCCGCAGCCACGACTGGCACCTCTTGTGGCGGCTGCTGCGCCACCAGGCGGCGGCGGCTGGCGCCGCCGAGCCTGGCTGGGGTGGGGGCGCCGCCACCGTCGGCGTGGCCGGAGCCACCGCCGCCGCCGTGGAATCCTGGAGGCTGCGAGGCGCGGCGGCGGTTGCTGTCAAGGTAGCGGAGAGCGGCGCGGCCGAGCTGGACATGTGGTGCTGGCCCCGGACTGCCGTGAAGCTGGCTGGCGCACTGGCTGAGGTCCTGGCGCTGGGCGGCGACGCCGCTCTGGGCAGAGCAGGCGTATCGGGCGCAGCGCCAGCGGCGGCAGCGACCTTAGCCCTAGCTGACGGCGACGTGGTCGAGGAGGGCGAGAGGGCGCGGGTGGCGGCGGCCACCGAGCGGCTGCTGCTGCACGCGGCACGGATGGATCCGGGGGATCTGGATTCCGCCGCCAGCTGGTTTCGGAGCGCCAACGCGGTGCTGGAAAGCCGGGGCCGCCGCCAGGGGTGGGAGGGCGCTGGTGGCCAGGCACCTGCCGACGAGGCTCTGGCCGCGGTGGCTCGCTCACTGGCGGCGGGGGCCGAGGCGGTCCTGCTGGCGCAGTCTCCGCAGGCGCCCATGGCCCTGGCGCCGGTGAGGTCACAAGCGGACGGCGGCCGCCGCCCCTGGCGTCAGCCTAATGGCGCAACGGGGCCAGCGACCGGAGCCCAGTCAGTGGCGGGGCTGCTGGAGGCGTGTGCGGCGGTGCCGGCGGCTTGGGGATTCGCGTCCTCGGTCGTGGACGCGTGCCTTGTGGCGCTCGCGAGGGCGGCTACTGCGGGTGCTGCTGCAGGTGCTACTGCCTCGCCGATGGGCGATCGGGTCGACGTGGAGCAGGCGGCTATGCGGGCGCTCAGGGTCCTGGCGGCCCTGCGCTACGTCCCGGAGTCGCGGCTGCTACTGCCGCTGCTGGAAGCCTCGGCGGCGGCTGTAGCAGCCGATGGCCTGATGGCATGCCACGGAGGTGCGGCGGCGGCGGACCGGCTGGCGGCTACGGTGGTGGCGGCGGCTTGTCTGGCAGAGGTGGCGGCGGCGGCGGAGGGGTCGGAGGCGGCGGACCCGCTGCGGGGCGTGGTCACGCGGATGATGGAGTCTGCGAAGCGGGCCTTGGAGGACAGGTGCGAGCGGAGGGGGGCGGGCAGTGTGTGTGTGGGTTCGAGGAAGTGTGTGTGGGGGGGGGGGTATAATAATAGAACCGGTGTGTGGGGGGGCGGGTCCGAGGAGCTCTCTGTCCGGGTGTTGTGACCCGTGACACCCCGCATGCGCTTGTCGCACATGCGATTGCGATTGTAACAGGCACTCCTGGATTTGCGCCGTCTCCCAAAGACGCGCCGTGGCGCTGCGTGTGTGGTAGTTGGGGGGGCTGCTACTCTGGTGTTGCTTACCGTTGGTTGTATCAATCAGCACCCTGCCCCGCAGCTATCCTACCCATGTCGTGTAACCGGTTTTTGCGCCACCCCCCAAACCCACGCCCAGGCTCACCCTGCCGCAGCTAGCTGCCCTCTGCGCCTCCCTGCACAGCCTCGGGCTGATGGACGCAGCCCTGCTGTCCGTCCTTACACGCCGGCACCTGCAGCCGCTGCAGCTGCGGCCTGTGGGGCAGGGCAACCTGGGTAGCACCGCCGTTCCGCCACCAGCACCAACACCACCACCCCGATCGTCAGTGCTACAGCCGCACACCGCAGCGGACGCCGTCGCCGCCAGCCAGCTACTGCCACTGGCGGCCGCCGTGCTCCGCTGCTCCGGCCCGTCCGTCGCCGTCGCGGCCCCCCTGGAGCGCCCACCCGTCGGTCTGCCTGCGGGAGCCCTGCCGTACGCTTCCTCGGGCAGTAACCCTGGCCCCGGCAGTAGCACCGCCGACCCCCGGGCTGTAGCAGCAGCCAACGTGGTTTCGTGGCTGGCTCACATCGTCAGCGGCCAGGTTGCGGACGTGCCGTTGGAGCTGCTCGTCTCGGCCTGGCGGGCCGCACACGACCTGGCCGCCGCTGGCAGTGCCGCCGCCGTGGACTTTAGTGGCGGCTGCAACTACAGCAGCGCGGAGAGCAACGCTACCGATGGGAGATCTGCAGCCGGACCCCCGCCGGGGGCACTTGTGGAAGCTCCAGGCGGGCTCTGCGGGCTGCAGGCCGCAGCGACACGCCGGGTGCTGGAGGCCGGGGTGGACGGGTGAGGGGGGGCCACTGAGGGGCACTGCGACGCTCCCACCGGGGCGGGGCTCGTGTGTCCGTCGCGTTTGTCCGTCCGGCCGTCCACGGCCGCGGCGGCCTTTGCCCTGCCGCTCCCGGTACCGCTGACGTACTCACGTACGCACCTCTGGTCATTGCCCCTCCCCGTCCGTGTTTCCGCTCCATCCCCTCCCCGTCCGTGTTTCCTCTCCACCCCTCCCCGTCCGTGTTTCCTCTCCACCCCTCCCCGTCCGTGTTGCCCCGCTACCCCACCACCACCCGCAGCCTGCTGCTGCACCAACTAGCTGCCCTCGCGGTGTGCCTCTCGCCGCCGCGACACCAGCAGCAACAGCGGCAGCAGCAGCAGCGACGACAGCAGCACCAGTTCGTCAGCAAAGCAGCTGAAGACGAATCGACAGCGATCACTGGACCCCCAGCGGTGCGCTCCTCCTGGGTGTGGAGCCCCCTGCTGCAACCACCCCAACCGCCCCAACCTCTCCAACCGCCGTCGCAGTCCACGAGTGCTGCCGACCTGGCCGCACCGCCGGGTGGCTCGGCGTACGAGCAGCTCGTCCAGCTCGTCCAGGAGGCTCTGTCGAATCGTACCTCCCGTCATGGCGATGCGTACGAGGTCCCCCTCGACCTCGCCTGCTCCGTCTTGCTCGACCTAGCAGCCGCGGGCGCGCTGCGCGCCGACTCCGCTCTGGCGGCGACGCTGGTCGACGGCATGGCGTTCCGTCTGGCCGACGACGCCGGCGGCGGCGACCTGGTCGCCGTCGCCGCGGCGCTGGCGCTGGGCGGCGCCGACCCGTGGGTCGCGCAGTGCGCGTCCCGCGGCCTGCTGGACGAGCTCGCCACCGCGGTGCAGCGGCGGCTGCGGCTGCAGCCCGAGTCGCTGGTTTCGGAGCACCTGGTGCTGATGGCGGGCCGAGTGCACCAGGTTATGGTGGCGGCGGAGGGAGGCGCGGGCCGCAGCACCGCGGCGCCGCTGGCGAGTGGCGGCGGCGGCAGCAGCGGCGGCGGCGCCGCCGCCGCCGCGACGGCGGCCAGCTGCGCCAGGCTGCTGCGCGTGCTGGGCCGCGCTGTGGCGGCGCGCTGCGAGGAGCTACTGCCGGGCCAGGCGGCGGCTGTAGCAGAGATATTCGCGGCTCCCCGCCTGCGCGACACGTACCTGCTGCAGCGCCTGACGGAGGCTGCGGCGGGGGCGGAGGAGGAGGAGGAGGAGCGGAATTACACGGTGCGGCGGGACTGGTTGGTTCAAGAAGCAGCTACTGCGGCGGCGGACTGCCGCACGGGACATTCGCATGGGTTGAGGGGGGAAGGATGGCTAGTGAACGCAGCAACGGCCTGGGAAACGACGTGGCCACATGCCTAGCGGTGGTCGCCAAAGCGGCGCTTCTTTGCTCCCTCCCCCTTATCGCTTCCATACGTCGTTTCCATGTGCTTCCTCGCTACTCCCTCCCCCGCCCGCCTGTTGACGGCCGCCGTTGCTCCTGCCCTAGCAGGCCGAGCAGCTGCTCGTCCTGGCGCAGGCGATGTACGGCGCGGGGGTGCGCGACCAGCAGGTGTACTCGCCGCTGGCTCGCGCTCTGCGCTGGAGGGCCGGGCAGGCTGGAGGCGTCCCGACGCGCACGCTGCAGGCAAGGGGGGGCGGGCCGGGGCAGGCGGGCGGGTGCGTCGCCATCGTCGTCTTGGGGGAAGCCAGCCAAAAGCAACATGCGGATGCGTTGATGTTCTCGACGGTCGTGGTGGTGGTGGTCATTATTGGGCCTTTATGGTCGATCCGTGTGCGAGGGGGTGCATGGGCTTGCGTGGCTGTGCGGGCCTAGAGCGTTCCTCGCATCCGCCGCTCACCAGCCATGCCTCTTCTCACCAACCCCGCGCGTGTTTAAACCCCTCATCCGCCTAGATTTTCTCCCCCTCCCCCTCCTCAACCTCCTACGTCGCGCAAACGGGCTTCCTCTCATACCCCCATCCCGCCAAACCCTCCCCCTCCTCCTACGTCGTTCCTCTCACGACTTTCCTCTCACACCCCGGATCCGGGCCCCCTATCCTGTCCTTGTCGCGTCAACGGTTTTTACGCCACCCCCTCACCAGGCGTCAGTCTCGCTGCTGCGGGCGCTGCGGCTGCATGACGACGCGGCGGTCCTTGAGCAGGTAGAGCTCGGCCCACCTCGCGTGTGCCTCGTAGACAGGACAAGGGACGGAAGGGCGCAACGTCCGGGGCATCGCGGCGGTGTGTATATATCAGCTTAAATGAAGCCGCGACGCCGAAGGGACCGGTCTGAGGCCGCAGATTGGCTGTAGATGGCCTGCTGCTCGCCTCGGCTGAATCCGCGCCACATGCCTGTATGTCCCCACACCTGCACCTGTCCTGACAGCTGCCCGAGAGGCCCAGCAAGCTGAGTTTGCCTGGCGCTTGCCCGCAGGCCTTCGTGCTGAGCGTGCGACACAACCCGGGGGCCGGCTGATGGGCGCCGGGGTGTGTGTGTGCGTATGTGTGGACAGTGCGTGTGGACAGTGCGTGGGCGAGCAGCAATCGCGTGTTTGGAGCTCCTCTGGCTGGGGAGCAGCAACGGCCACGAAGCGGGTGAGACGTGGGTACGGCGAGGGGTGCGCACTTGCGGCCGTGCGGGTCAGTGGGTCAGTCGGTCAATGAGTCAGCGGGTCAGTGGGGCCAATGAGTTCGTGGGTCAGTGGGCCAGGGGTCGCCACCTGGCTGGCACCGGATGTCGTCCGGGCACTTAGGCTTACAAGGGCACGCAGCGCACTGGACGCGAGTCGTGGACGGTCGGCAGCGAAGCAGCTCTCATCGCAAACCGGTGGACGCATGTCCGTCCCACTCCTCGCATTCTGCTGGCCGCAGGACAACGGTCAAACCAAGATCGCAGGATTTCAATCAGATGAAGGACACAGCAGCAGCTATGTAGCCAGATCAAGACCGCAGCCTCCGGCGACATCGACCGACTAGTCGCCAATCATAGCTACGCACAGCGCGTTTCGGTGTCACAGTAATTAAATGTCGTCGTCTACCGTGATTCACTTCGGCGTTCTAGTCACATTATGTGGCTGGCAGGGACCGCATCGGCGACACTCTCTCCTGCGCTGACCTGATTCTGAACTCGTCCGGCCGCTGCCGTTGAGGAGTTTTGTTCCTGAGCTAGGTCGAGAGAGACGACAACCTCAGCTAGCAACGCTTGCCTCGCGGCAGGTTCGGCCCCGAAACCAAAGCATGGGCGGCGGCTGTCGCAAGCGTCATGGCGGCTAGAAGCGGCCAGCCGGTGGTCGGGAGCCGGCCGGCGGCACCGCCCTGCGGCACCTGAGGACTATCCGATGGAACTTGGATGGAGCCGCCGGGAGCGGCGACGGCGCCGCTGCGGCTGCCTCCGCCAGCGGTTGCGCCGTCGGCGCCGGACCCCGTCGCTGTCGTGTTCTTGCCGCCGCTGCTGGTGCCGCCGCTGCTGATGCCGGAGTGGCTGTTGCTTGGCGTGGTAGGCGTCGGAACAACGGTTGCTGTAGGACCGCTGCCGGCTGCGCTTTTATCAGTGGTATTGCCGCCACTGTTGCTGCTGCTGTTGCCGCTGTTGCTGCCGCTGCTGCTGCTGCTGTTGCCGCTGTTGCTGCCGCTGCTGCTGCTGTTGCTGCTGTTGCCGCTGTTGTTGCTGCCGCTGCTACTGCTGTTGCTGCTGCTGCTCGTGGGTGAGGTCACCGCTGCGCGGTTGGAGTCACTGACCGGTGTCCTCGCAGCTCCGGCGATGGGTAATAGGGGTTCGGGTTGGCTGGCGGTGGCCTCGCTCTCCGCCGCAACCGGCAGCGGCTGCGGTAGGGGCGCCGGTGCGGCTGCCGGACTGGCGACACCACCGGCTCCGTTCGGGTCGCCGATGGCCTCAACATCGTCCTCTAAGTTGCCCTCATTCTCACGCTCGTAGCTCACGATTTCTGCGTGGGTGTCCATGCAGCGGGCCCGCAGTAATATATTACCCTGGCACTTTCGCCAAATACGCGCTAAGCGTTGTAGCAGGGCAGTGCGAGGATACGCAGTCCTAGGAACATTTTGTGGGCGCTATTGTCAGTAGGGCAGGCGAAGCGTAACGCCTGTCAACGCCGTCGCGCGAGGCGAGGCACAAAACGAACCCCCTTGCGCTGTCCGCCTCTGAGATTGCGAGCGAAACATGTACTACATCGTACTACGGTACTACGCGGCGACAGGCCCCCTACCTGGAGCGTCGCCGCTCTGTGCCGCCGCCTGCGCGATGCACTGGGGCGTGACAGCGCTGGTGGGGCAGGACAAGAGCTGTGTGAGGACGCGGATGTCCAGATCGGCGGCGCCCACCAGATGGGACCCCAGTGCGATCCTGTCGGGGGAGACGAGGGAGCGGGATTGTGAAGTAATTAGAGGGTGAGATCGAGAATGGTTTAAGAAAGGATCATGGAGGCGCGATAGTTGGGACAGCGAGCAGCTGGGACATGGCTGGGAAGGGTGTCGGTGGGTGAGAGTGTGCTGTGGGTGGGAGTGCCGAGTTTTGGAGGGCGCAGTCCGGCTGGGTCGCGGAGGTAGTGCTGTGCTTGGGGTGGTAGCAACCGGGGACAGGACAAAGGCACGCTAGGATGCGGGTCCGGCTGGTTGGGCTGGTGTTGCGTGGGAGATGGGAGAGTGGCCGTCGAGTGGCACAGCTGTCGGGTGCTCGGGTCGGCAGGAGATGTATGCATGTATCGGCCCCTTGAGCTACTGTGTAGTAGTAGTAGTCCTCGTTTCAGTGGGTTTCCGATAACCTGCCCGCTGGCATCCTTAGCGCCAGACCTTTGCTACTGTGTAAGTGAAGGCCAAGACGTTTCGCGTCGAAGGGAACACGCACCAGCGGCCGATACATTGCTGTCGCACGTATCGCGCGACTAATCCGCTATGACCAGCTGACCATTCCACCTCCTTGCGACCACCGCGGCAAGGCTCGGCGCGGCAAGGCTCGCACGGCATTTCTCCGCACCCGCACCCACCGCCTCCGCCACCACCTACTGGCAGGCTTGGAAGAGGTCCTGCAGTGCCGCCTCGTCGCCGCCGCCCAACAGCTGTGCCACGTCCACGCCGCTCTTGCTCAGCCCCACGAACATCGCCCGGCCGATCTCGCACAGGCAGGCGGTGCAGGGCGGCGGGCTGCCCTCCGGCGGCGCGACTGCAAGCGGTTGGGACGGAGGTCGGAAGCCGCAGGCGCGGCGGCGGCGGCGGTTGGTTCCCCGTACGCACACTACACAGTCCCCAGACCCACATCACCCGCGTTCGTTCGTTGCTGGTTTGAAACCCAACACCTCAGCCGTAGGTGTATTGGGCGGGCGGGCGGTCTGGACTCTAAGAGTAACTTACTGCAGCTGGTCTTGACCGCAGTGTAATCCACTTGCGCCAGTTGGTCGTCGGATATGGGGCACTCAGCCAGGCCCTGCGCGTCGCCCTCCCACACAAACAGCAGCAGTAGCAGCGGCAGCAGCGTCACAGCCCACTGCCGCGGAGAAATTAGGACCAGAGGCCTCATATCTACTGCGGCGGCGGCGGTAGTAGATGGCAATGATAAAGAAACTTAAGAAACGTTCACTTAGTAACAGGCTATCGCCGCGGCTCCGTAATTGTAGACCGGGCGTGGATCTGTGAGTAGTGCGGGTGCGGAGCTTAGGGACCAGAACGATGTGCTAGGTTGCTGCAGGCAGCTGAAGTGAGGGGTAGCCTGTCAGGACAGACGCCCGCCTGGACCGTTTTTATTATAGGACCAGCCGACGAGCGGCCTGGGAAAAGCCTCGCACCCTACCATTGATGTGCCCTCACGGCTGCTCACCTAATCTTTCAAGGCTAGAAAGCAGCCCCATCAGGTGGGTCCTTTTGCCGTCGGTGAATCCAGCAAACGCGTATAATTCGTTGTAGGGGATGTCGCTGACAACCGCCGTCGAGCCGCGACAGCTCCATTTGGCGGTATCCATCAAGAGGCCAGAGTGCAAATCGCTGGATAATTTCCCAAGTTTTAAGCACAAGTTGCAAGAAACTGTCCGCGGCGGCTCAGTTCATGGCTGGTAGGCTCGCCTGGCCGGCGGACGCACGCGACACAGGCGCCGGCTGTCAACCGCGACGCGACGCAGCGCGCGGGCAGCCGCGGTCGCTCGCCGCTATCGATGGCTGCGGCCCTCCACCTGCGTCTGACATGAAGGCCCCTGTTGCATCAGCCAGTCCCTTCAACGCTTACAGCTCAGGTAGTCAGGTTTCGCCCAGCTTCAGCTACCGCCCAGCTTCTGGCCTTCTGCCGCCGTCGACTAACAGCCGCTCTCTGTGGCCTACAATCACACGGGGCTTTCATAGATCGGCTTCGCTGGCAGTTGAATGGGTCGTCTTTGGATATGGGGCGAGGCCCACCACGACCCCGTTACGTACATCGTGTGGCACCTGTGTTACTACTGGCTGTCTGCCGGACGGATATCCGCCCTCCTAACGCTTTTCCTTGCAACCTTCCCAGCGGTACCGCACATCCAGCGATGCTATGCTCCACTACAGTGTGTCTATCTAGCCTCTATCTATACGCCCTTGCAGGTCCATCGTTAGCACTTGGGCGCAAAACCCACCGACGCATCCACCGCCCGACCCAGCAGTGAGTGGCCCTGGTCGTCAACTGTTGCATCGACCGTCATCCGCCCGGTCGTAATCCTCCCATCCGCCGCCATGCCCCCTCATATGGAATCGTACAGAGGTGCGCAGACGCATCCTACCGCGCAGCACAAAGCACAGCCGGTGGGAACCAAATTAGACACACGTCTACCGTATCACATTATACGGAGGAGGGCGTCACCGGCGGCGCGGGAGGCGCTCCGAAACCGGGGAAGAAGGTGGACACGAAGGCGTCCACTGTGCTGATGTCCCAGGTCTCCTGCGAGGAACCACCACGTTTTTGCGTCATGGGGGGTTATAGCCAATGAGTACGGCCATCTACCCTAGCTGAGCAGCTTAACCATGTATTGGCCCTGCGATTTGTCATCGCTCAGCAGTCCGATGGGTCACCCATTGTTGGACTTTCGCCGTCATGCCGAACTGGGAAAAACTGTATCGCTTACGTTCAGGGGTTAGAGGTTACAGCAGTATGGCCCGCATTAGTACCAGTCGCCGCGCCAGAGGCAGCACCGACCGTCAGCCTCACCTCATGTCGTACCACCTTGCCGTTGTCCGCAATTGTGTACACCGTTGTACCCGTGTACGGCTTGATCTTGAGTCCGCCCACCTTTAGGGAGCCCTCCAGCCGCCACCGCAGCACCACCGTGTTTGGTGACCCCACCTTGATCGAAATGAGGTCCGCGCGGGAGGTGGCGGGGTCGAACAGTGTCTGCAGCGCCCTCACGTAGGGCTCCACGCCTGTGGATGAGGGCGGCCGCAATTTCTCACATTCGTACGCTCGTACACACCTGGACGTTTCTGACCTTTCTCAGCCTACGCCCGCGCAGGGTTTGCAGCCCCCCTTCTCACTCCGCCACGTCAGTATGCTTTGCGCACCTGTGACTTCGACGGTGGGGTCCTTGAAGATGCAGTCGGACGCAAAGAGCTCGGGTGACAGGTTGCCGGTGACGTAGTACTGGCGATCAACAAAGTCGCTGCGGATTGACTCCGCTGCTTGGGATGCCACGGACGTTGCCTCGTCAGCGGCTAGGGCCGACGTGGGCGCGAGGCCCAGCCCAGCCAGTGCGGCAAGAAGTGCGACACGCCGCGAGATGGCCTGGCCCAGCGACCCAGATCGCTCACAGAATCCCGGTTCATTGTCTATAGGTGCATTACTAGTGATCCGTTTGGTGCTGTTCGCGAGTAATCGGCAAGCCCGGCGCCCTTGTTGGCCAGCCCGGGTGGGGCAGCAAGCAAAGGTGGTCGATAGAAGCATGATGATGTTCCGAAGAAAAAAATGAGGCAATGTAGCTTAAATAAAGAACCTTAATGATTTGGATACAGCTCAGGGTGTCTCGAGCGGTATCGCTGTCATTGTATGATACCAGTGCCTGTGAACATGCCCATTGTTTTCCGGTTGGAAGTTGAAGCAGGCCTACTCTCAATATAATAACGTTGAAATGGTTTGCGAACGTAGTTTGACCGAGTTGGTTTAAGGCGAGTGCACGGAACCGTGGGTCGAACGCCGTGCCATGTCGTCGTGCTATGCGATAGTAAATCCCCCAGGCAAATGGAAGCATGGAGAAAACTATAGGGATGAACGAGGACACCTCCGATTGTGCAGGGTTACCTTAGCGCCGAGGCTTTCCCCTTCGTCATCCCAGTGCTATTCCCTATGGACACTTACAATGACTACTGTCCGGGGATGAAATCCAGGGTCACCGGCAGCAATGGGCACTGACCGTGGGTACTATGGGCGCTGACTGGAAGCAATTCCGGCCCTCTCCGATGCACATCCGACGCACCTGACACTCCTGGATGCAGGCCCTGTTCCGTCCATAGTGTCCTGCAGCAATTGAGACGCGGGTGGTGCTCGGGGCACCTGTTACCTGTTGCAACCGCAACTAAAGTGCGCTGAATACACATTGGACCGGGGACCCTACTGGGCCTTACGCCCGAAACGTCTTCTGCAAAGCCTTCAAAGGAGAAGTGGCCATAACTTACAATGGGCCCCAGAACATGAAGTAGGGCCATCAGGGCAGAGGGCGGCAAGGACCAAGGTGTTTGCCGGATGGTGTGGCCTACATGTTGACCGATACACGCCGATGTGTGTATGCTGGTTGGGATGATGCGGCCGCACATCAGCGTCAGAGCCAAAATTCCGATCAGGGCCCCTGATCCTTGCGAGCGGCATCTTTCATATATTACTTTCTCATCTCGCCACTGGTCGTCCGCGGTCGTTACACGTGTCCAGCTCGGTGTTACATATTCACGAACAGACACAGGCACAGGTACTTGGACGTATATAGATAACGAAGTCTTCACTATTGTAAGGGATCAACGCCTGGATTGACGTTCGGACATACCAGTACAGCGGTACTTTGGCCGAATCGTATTCAAGGAACCGTGGGTCCACGACCCTGCCATGTCGTCGTGTTATGTGTAAGCGACTCTACAAGATCAAGACAATCAAATTTACAACGGAATGAACTCTCTGCTAAGTGTACACCGGTATGCATATGCAATGTTACTGTCCTAGTGTCAGCGCGCCACGGTGTTCCCATCTTTCAGCCCAATTCCTTGTCAGGGCTGGTGTTACGATCATTTCATCATTATCTGAGGTGAAATGCGTGAGACGATTACGAACCGCAATGGGTTTACAGTAGGCACACGCATAAAAGCATCTCGGCACATCTGGCACACGCACGTGACGTTTCAGGACGCGTTTGAGTTAGCTCAAACTTATTTATTATCGTCGACAGCAGCCATGGCGTCGGTCGTGCACGTAGCATTCCCGGGCGGTTGCAACTGAACTACGCACACCACACATCTCTCGGCAGCGACGACTAGTGGTCTCCCTTACAGCAAACATGACTTCAAAATAAAAGTCACAAATTACCACCATTTTGGAGTCCATCCAGCACGACTACGTGTATGGTACTCGTGCGCCTGGCAATATAGGAGTGTGGCAGTAAGGGCCAACACCCAGCTATCTTCCAAAACATTCTTAGTATGAACTTGCATAACTCACCTGGATTCATGGCTGGCTGTCGCAGCATGGGCATGCGTCCTGAGACACATGTCATGAGCGTTGTCCCACGCGGAGCTCCTCCTGCGCTTTCGGGCAGCTGCTGCCAAAGAAAGCAAATGTCAGGACAGCCGCCACAATCCATCCGATCAGTCATCCTGAAAGCAGCCATCACCCCTGGCATAGAATATCGCCCCTCGCTCTCGCGGCAAACAACGGACCCGCTCCCTCCCTTGGGCACCAAGGCGACGGGTCTCGTGCAGCTGGGGGAAGGAATGTGGTGTCTGCGCCAGGACTTCTGGCTCACCGAGAACATCTACATCAATACCCACATAGTACAGCTCCGGAGTGGGGGCCTGCTGGTGAGCCTGTAGCTCTGGGCCTCACTGAACTTGCAGAGCACAGGTTCCCTAGGGCTCCCCAGCTCTGACCTGCTGCCGCACCTCCAGAACCCAAACTCCCAACTCATTGGCCCAAACCTGAGGACACATGATCCCGCACACACCCGCATCGCATCGTCCCCCCCACACCCGCCAGGGTGCTGGACGCCCCTTTTCAATTGAAACGTCATGACCCGCATTACCCCGCGCTTGCCCCCCCTGCCCCTTTTTTTCTTGTGGAGCTTATTTCTCGTTATGTGTCGACCCACGGGTTTTCTCTTAGCCCCTGCACCTGCCCGGGCCCCACTACCTGCCCTCCTTCGAGTATTTCCCTCGACATTCTCCTATGTTGTGTGTACGGGTTCCCTCTTTACCCCCCTACCTGACCGCTCCCCGACCCTGTACCTGGCCAGATGGTGAGCCCCTCGGCCCGCACCGAGGAGGCGCAGGCGCTGTTGGACAGCATCCCGGGGGGCTGCGGTCGTGTGGAGCACGTTGTGGTGCCGAACCTGTCTCCGGAGCATTGGTACAACGCCGCGGACTGGGGGCCGCTGTGCGCCCCGGGTGCAACATTGTGGACTGCACCAGGTGCGTTCGTCGTGTACCTACTTGGCGGTGGATTGGCTGAATATGTTCTTCAGTTAGCAGTTCTTCAGTGAATCCCCCACGCTTATCAAGGCCATCCTGGGCACCCGACCTCTTCATCCTGCCCTGCAATGAAACGGAAACACCACACCACCTACCTTCGAAACGCCAACACCACTCCCGCTCCGTACTGTAGGCATGCTGGAGGGGCGCGCCACTGCTGGTCTCATGGGCGGCCCTGAGAAGGTCAAGCAGATGAGGGCGGCGTACGGCACGGTTTCGGAGCTGCCTGAGTTGGGGCCGCTCCCGGGGCTGCCGGAGGTGGAGGTGGCGACCTTCAACGAGTCGCTGGGATTCTTTACAGAGAGTACCCTGTGGCTTCGCGACTATCGGGCTGTCGTATTTGCTGATATGGCGTTCGCCGCGTACGAACACCCGCTCAGCCCGGTGCTGGGAGAACAAGGCGCGAAGGTAAGGCTGCGAAAGGTATCGAAAGTGTTAACTCGTGGTTGGTTTCGCACATGATAAGGTTTCCCCCTCTGTCGCGTGCGCGAGTTGCAGTACTGTGAAAAGGAGATAGCCACGGTGCCAGGTCTTTGAGAGGCCACGTGAGTGCCGCTCCCCATTTCCCGCAGCGCTATGCGTTAGGTGCACTTCGCACAAGCACGGCTTTCTCACGAGGCAATCTTTGGAAGCGGTGTCGCGGCACTTTACTAAAGCTTCAGCGCAAGCAAAACAAAGTGCGCCCTGCAAGCAGGCCGGCGGAAAAATGGCCGTTCCTGTCGAGCGCGGATCGCGTCTGCCGCCACCCCACCCTTACTTGCGTTTCATTGGTTTGTCCATACGCTGCAGATGGCGGGCATTGCGCAGAAGCTGGGTTGCCCTGCGGTTTACATGATGCTGCTGAAGGACAAGGATGCCGCCCGGGCGTGGCTCGAAAGGTTGACATCGTGGGACGTTGATGTCGTACTGGCGGGGCATTTGGACCCGCTGGTAGCGAACGCCAAGGAGGAGCTGCGCCGCTGCTTTGGCTTTTTGCTTGCGCAGTGAAGGGCACACGCCAGATTGCCCTCCGCCTGCTGGTGCAGATTGCCCTCCGTTGCTACCGCAGGCGCCCTACGCCTGCTGGCGAAGGCGCATGTAGACAGGTGTGGCGAGCTGGATACCGTATCGCACATGGTATCATTACGCGTGGGGTCATCAATCACGTTACACCTCGCCAGCAAAGCGCTGTTGGCTGTGCGATACCGCAATGTGCGTCCCGCCAGGTGGTCCGACATACCCTGTCGTACGCGGTCCCCCGCCCCGTTCGAAGTACGGTGTGGGCAGTTGTCGGCCATGCCGGGACGGCATGCCCTTGATTGGCGTCGGTTGGGGTCGACGGTCTTGATGTAGGACCAAACAAGCTTGCAACAACGCTACTTCCAGGACTGATGTAAAAGGAGAGGAAAGAGGAGACAGGTGTTGCATCACCCAGATCGATGAGCGATTGCAAATGGTAAATACTGGGGTTTGAGAGGAACCCCCCCGCTGGATCGGGGATACCCCGCTGGATTGGGGAACCCCCCGCTGGATCGGGGACACATGGCTGCATCCAGCTGGCTGCCTCCCCCTTAAGCATCTGCCGTATACTGGCGAGGTGGAATAAGCAAGCGCTGCACTGGGGGATAGGATTTCTATAACTTAACACTTGGTTCTACTTTGTGATCGTTTGATTCTTATACCAGATTCCGATTGCAATAGCCCTGGCCCCGGGACACGTTAATGACCGCCGCTTCCTGTTGTAATGCGGGACTTGGAATGCGGCTTTTTCCCGTCATCCAAGGATCACCCTCTAAGATGATGGCGTATTTGGAGCAGCCGGACACGTGGTGATTCCTGCAGTCGATGCAGGTCGATGTCCAGGGAGCGACCGAGCCCGCTTGCATCAGTACAGCGCAAAGCTTTTGAAGTCATGATCACTGGTCATACTTGTCTGCCCCATATAACACCCCCCTCCAGTCCAGCGCCACTAGTCCGTTAAGAGGTGGTAATAAGAACTACCGTTTTGGGCCGAGAGCAAGAACTCACCGTTTTGCCTCAGATTGCCTTCAAAAGCGCCTGACCATCCGTTCTCTGCGTGTTACTACTGCTGACCCCTGATGTCCAAGCCCAAAATTGTGGCACGAGCCCTCACGAGCTACAATGTGCCTCACACCAGAAACACAGCGCCTCTCGGGAGGTCCCAGTTGCAGCTGCCCTTCCTGCCTTCTGCTCACGACTTCTGATATGGTACGGAGCTGCCGCACGCGGGCCCAACAGCTGTGTGAGCGTGTGTGCGAGCCGCCAGCCTACACATCACAATACAGCGATGGTCCCGTGCGCAGACTGCGCCCGAGCCTGGAAGGTGGCACTGAGTCGTTATGAGCTCATGACGGCTCCAGATGGCACTTGGGCCGTCGTGAGCGAACATTGTTTAAGACTGGAGCCCTAACCAGCTCTAACCAGCTGAAGCCTGTTGAAGGGACAGTCGCTGCTGACGCGCTGCAAATAGTGCTCAGCAGCCGAAAGCGGTTTACACGTCTGCATTGAAATGCGCTGGCAAGGGTCGGATTTTCGTGCGACTGGGCAAAGTTTGGCAACTTCGCGCAACACCCACCCCAACTCCCCAAGCCCTGCACCAGCAATGACGCGCGCCGTCCTCTTATCGGCCCTCAATAATGCAGGGTGCAAAGATCCCGGTATACTACCTTTAATTTAGCACAGCGACCGGTTAATAAATGGTCAACAGGAACGTCCATCAACCTTCGCGACCCGAAAGGCTATCAGTCGCTTTGCTATGTGCTGCAACTTATCATTTGATAAAACCACGCCTACCCTGTGCCCACCACCTCCTTCGCGGCGGTCAAAACTTAATTGACAGCGGCCTATATCTTTGAGCACACCGTGTACTCCCGCTAAAGCTTAATTATTCGGAAACCATTATTCTAGATTGCTGCCATAAAAATACCCGTATAGTAGCCTTACATGAGATACTATCTGCCTAGCACCAAGATATCTGCATGCATGCACGGACACTATATCTTTGACATCGCGAGATATTCCGTTTGCCTTCAATCCACTGGGTGGTTTGCACACATGCACTATAACGCTGCAGTTCCTACGCGCCTTTGCGGCGAAAAAAAGCATTTTGTCCCAAGCAAATGGTTCGTCCAAAGTACCGAAGGTACCGTTCAAGCTTTCAGGACAAATGTCTATATATACTAATGCGAGGCTTCTCTTCTAAACAAATAGTCACATTGCCCAAGGGGTAAGGAAGTACAAAGTCGCAATAGTGAGCTGAGTAATTGCTATTCAATTCAATTCTTTTGGTCCAGTTGAGGAAACAAATCCTGGATATGGGCCTCATTTACCGGGCTTCGGATAAATGCAACACAGGAAAGCATCAACTTTATAACCGTCGCCCCCGAGGTTTGTGCGTTCGCCTTGTCAGCATGTGCGTGGAGTGCAGTAGATTATCCAAGAAAAAAGATCCACTTTCGTATTTGCATGCCTCAAGGACCCTTGTACCCAGCGCTTATGAGTTTTGCCGTCATCTAAAAGCAAATTGGTCAACATCGGACTCTTCCAGCGCAGTACAACTGCTTCAAATAGAAAATGGATTCCTATACGCGTATCAAGCTGTAATGGTTGTAGAGCACAGCGAGGGTTGTGAGCGTCCCTGGGGTCGCCGCTCACAAGGGCTTTCCACACTGTGCTGGCTTAAATATAAAGCCTTTATTCTACATTGTCCAGATGCAAATTTCCATGCAGTCGTGGCAAGCCGCGCAAGTTATGCTGTTACATGTGTATGAGTGTATCATCGAAAATCGCAATCACGTTCGTCGTACAATATCGATATCAAAAGGAACCAAATATCGCACCATTACCTAGCTTCAAGTTGGGAGTTCACAGCGTTCAGTAGAAGCCAAATACTTTCAGTCCGGTCCTAAGGAAAAGAGATATACGGCGGTTAAGGAGAGGACGACGCTCTACGGCGCCCCCTGAGCCAGCCACTTATTCTTGCTTTTCCGCGTCGCTCTTTTCATACTGCTATCTCTATGCACATATACCTTGCCCATATATAAAGTAAGAGCTCCGTTCATCAGTACAGCACATTCTTCAGATATCCGCGTGGGTCGCTCCTCAGCCGGCCTGCCCTTCTTCTGCTCTGCTACCTAACCTCACCCCTGTAGTGGCGTCAACATGGTAGGCGTTGGCGCTGATGGCTATGCAAACGGGCTATACGTTTGAAGCGTGCAAAAAGTAAGACCGCGGCTTGCGCATACGTGCAGGCTTCCAGTGAGGCCAGGCTTTCGATGGGACATCTTCTTGGACTGCCACTTGAGCTGCAGCTGCGCGTGATGGAGGAGCTTGGTGGACCAGACCTTTGCGCTGTAGAGGCATCATGCTGCGACCTGCGGCGCCTGGTTGCCTCAAACTCTTATCTGTATCAGCGTGCCCTTGAGGAGGACTTCGGTTCTACCACCGCATTACCAGCGTCGTCTCCACCGGACTGGAAAGCACAATATGTGTGAGTCTAAACGTTCCTCGTCCATCCATGAGGGGAGCTAGCCTCATCGCCTGACTTTTCCTCCTGAATGTCCTACTTGCAGGCAAGCGTTTGTCAAGGTTCGCTTTGACACCCTTGAACAGTAAGTTTTGCGGGGGGAGCAATTGCTTTGCGCCTGGAACCATCGCGTCTTACCTTGTTTGCGGATCGCTTTTCAGCGCTCCTTAAAGTCGTTTGGGTGTAAACATTAACGCGTTTCTTCCTAAGCCTGTCCGCTGACCAACTGCTTCCACGTCATGGCCTGCAGGCAAAAGCGCGTCTACAACTCGCTGAAGCTAAGGCTCGAGGAGCTGGACGATTTGCTTGAACAAGCTGATGATGTGAAGGAGCTTCTTGGTGCCCCAGAGCTGTTGATGAGTGAACCTTCCATGGTTCTTGTCCTCGTGGGCGACATGGAGCAGGTGCGGATTTGTAAAGAGTCTTTACGCATAACTTTAATATAACCCACACGGTAGCTAAGTCAGTTGAAAGCCAATTTCATGGAAGTCTCACATTCGAACCCTACCTGGGCGTCTCTTTTGACACTTGCTGTGGTCGCCAGATACGACCAGTCTGGCCGCAATCTGCAAGTATGCGATTATGGAGCTTGCATGCTGAGATCCCTAATGCTCCACCCGACGCGCCCAACCTGTACCACAGGACGTGCTTCAGCAGCGCTGGGAGGCCTCGGAGGACCTCATGATGGCCGAGGCCAAGATGCAGGCCCTGCAGAACGAGTTGCAAGAGCTGCTGGCTCGCGTTCCCCGGTGCTGGCGTTCCTCATCTCCCTTGGTTGCTGCGGGTGGCTGCACCATTGCGTAATGGAGATAATGTTTTCCAAGTCGACCGTGCGGGTGATATGCACCTGCAGGCATCGTCACCAACCCTGGCCAGTGTCGCGCTGGCTGGCCCACTGCCGCCGCGTTTTCTCTCTCGCCTCCAGATTTGAATCGGACTGGAATGCGACCAGAGGCGGCGCGTGCGACAACGTGCGCCTCGACTTCTTACTCATTACAACTCGCGTCTTCCCCATTATGCCTCGGAATGGTTGTTGGTGAAGTATGGATTGGCTTCCTGGGACATGCGCCCTTGAGAGTGTTTCGCGGTGCTCCACAAATAGTTCGGCCTTGGGAGGGCTGCGTGGATGTGTCGGCTAAGGAGTGTGCGTTCGCTCCGTCGCTTGGCGATTGATCATCGATGCTGGCAACTGTGGCTGTGAGGCTGTCGGTCGATTATAACGCGTGGCAATCGCACTACCTCCACCAAGCGAGCGAGCGCCTGGAACAACCGACCCAGGCAGCGGCGTCCTCTGTCTTGCCTATACAGACGCCGGGGTTTAGCGTAGCAAGTATGAGCGGTGGAGGCGGCGTGCATGCCTTGCGGTGCGCATACGTATTGCTGCCTTCAGGAGCGTCCGCCTCGGAAGTCAACAGATTCCACGGGTGCCCAGAGGATTGGCAGGCGTGGTCCTGGAGCGTGCCCTTAGGGCGACGGCTGGAACATGGCTGTGTTTAGGTGAGAGCGGGTCCTTTTGACGGGGTTGGGGCGCCGCTCACGCTGCTCCGCCTCTGGCCTTTTATGGAGTGAAGAAGCGTCTCTGGCCTTTTGTGGAGTGAAGAAGCGAAGGCACTGACTGAGCTTATGCATTGCTGAAGGCTAATAAATGGCGTGTGTATGGGCTGCCTGCGGCGGCCGCATGCATTGACGGGTTGTTTTATTTTGGCGGTAAATTGGGCGTCCGGAGTCCTGTCTATGAAGAAGAGGAGGGAGGAGCGGGTAGCGTATCTGTTTTTGGGTTCCAGGGTTTTTGGCGTAAAAAAAACGTGTTGTGCATGCCTTGCCCGTGGGCTAATCCCTCTGGCAGCCACGTGTTCTAGCGTGGTGTGGCATGCTATTCTTGTAGGTGTGGTTTCCCCTTGCCCCGACGTTTTATGCGTATGGGCGTTTTCGCAGGCGTGTGTGCTGCTGCCCTGGGCCCTTGTTAGGCCCATGGCCTCATTTCATGTCGCTGCTTCACGTCTCCTGCTTGGAAGCCTTTGGCAAGCAAGTATTCCCGTGTCTGCTGCATTTTCAGGGCCATGTTTTTCACGGCGCCTGTGCCTTAGTCGTGTGCATCGTCGCGTTGCGTCCCGTGGATGTCCTTGTTTAATGTCTTTGTTTCCGTTGCCTCGTGTGTGTGTCATGTGCGAGCGGGAAATCAATGGAGAGTGCTTGTGCCCGCATGTCTTCATCGTTTGGCCCTGGTTGACTGCTGTTGCCGCGGTCGCCTGTCACAAGTAGAACTACTGTGTTGTAGCGGCAGATGATGTAGCTGTCGTAGTCCACATCATTTGGCAGCCGTAGTGCACTGGCTGTCCCTGGATGTGCCTCGCGTAAATTGTCGCCGTTTTGCGGGGTGGTACAGGGTCGGGGCACGCCGGGGTGATGCGGCGTGTTGCGGAGGTTTGGAATACCAAACCTTCACCGAACTTGGCTTCCGCGGCGTTGTCACCTGTGGCGCCAACAGCAGCCGTACCCCCGTGGAGCCTTCGGGATGCAGAGCCGGTGCTGTGGTCCCGATACTGTGCCAATCCTAGTCGCTCTGGCACAAAAATGTGTGCGTTCTGTGTTTCCGTGTTGCCTCCCTTTCGTTTGCTGCGCCGTTATGTTGCGATGTTGTATTAATCTCTTCTTGGAGTGGGCGTTGTCGCTGCCGCCGCTTTTTAGCAATAGTTGCAATGCGCGCCCACCCGGCGCCGTGCCCTCCCGGTGTTGGGGAGGGGTGGTTCTGGGGTTGGGCGTGGGACGCGACGGCTGTGCGGGCGGGCAGGACAACCCAAGATGTAGGTGATGCCCCATTTGGTCCTACGGCCAGTGTATGCTATACCATTTCGTGTGCTGGTTTTGCTACAAATTCTTTTTGGTTACGTTTGGGTGTTGCCGAGGGTCTTCGACAATCCTGCGGCGTGGAGTGCCTGCGGGACTCAGTAGCTCGGAGTTTCGCGTAGTACGGAATAGGAAATGCATTCGATTGCTGATGACAAGGAAGGGCCGGCGCGCGAGGGGGCGGGCCTCTCGGCGTTGGGAGACCTCGTGCACAACCCCTAGTTACCCTCCGTGAGGACATTTTGCTGGCGGGCGCGCGTCGTGTGATGGCTAGCAAGGAAAACGATAACTTGCGAGGCCGCAGTGCAGTTTGGGTGTTTGGTGAATGGGGGTGCCCTTTGATTCTAGTTTGTGCTGGTAGGTTGATCTTTGATGGTGTCAATGTCGATGTCTATAACGTATCATACATGCACACGTGGTTTGTTTGCGATGGGAAGGTCCTCGATATGCACGTCTACATCGGTCACGCGAAAAGTCGGCGACGGTGCGCAGTTTGTGCACCGGTTGTTGAATAACGTGTCCGTCGTGCGATTTGGTACTGCACTACTGCACTTACGCGCGCCTGCTGCTTTGGACCGATGTACCGACTGCCCGGGCCATTATTTGGCAGGGTGAACGACGGTGATGAGACACTGCAGTGGTGGCATAGAGTTGACGGCCGCGCGTAATGTATGCGGGTCTCTCTCTGCCGCCTTCGTTTGGTAGGTGTTTTCTATAAAGGTTGCCGTCGCTACGCTGCCACGCGTCTCTGTAGACACGTGGATGAGCATGTACGTGGAGCCGCGGCTTACGGCGAGTTTGTATGTTTGAAGCGTTGCAGCGCCATACTGCGCAGAACGGTGATGATGATGATGATAGCTTTTTGGTAGCAAATGAAACAAGCACTGTGTTGCTCGACCACCGTAAGAATTGATGTTGTCGTTTTATTGCGCACGTGTCGGCCCTCCTTGGGTCCTCCTTGCGCCTGCACTGGTATACAGCAAACTGACTGCGCGACACTCCGTTTCTGAGGGGTGGTTTGCGTTGGGGACTCACTGGCGCGGGAGACTGTGGCCTGTTTAACACATTTCGTTTACATATTGTCTCTCTGCATCGGGATACTGGCACGTCACTGACGAGTTGTTAATGGTACGTTCAAAAATCATCGCTGAGCATAAGGGAAAAAACCCTGATCTGTGCAGATCCCACCGCACCCTCCACCAAACTTATGCAGCTCTCTGATGTCGGTATGTTGGGCGGGAAACGACATACCGTACTGCAACCGTAGTGGTGAAACAAACCTATCCTTGAGTCTATCAACACCCGCAAGGCGGTTTGCATCCGCCGACAGTGGACCGAGTCCTCGTCACTACACTCGGGTGGCCTATTGCCCTTAACCTGTTAACCCGGGCTCCTGCCGTACACCAGATATCGCCTCTACGGCCTCATGCAGTTTCGCAATTTGCCCTTAACTTCTGATTAACCCACCCTTCCACCCCACCCCGTCGCCCAACCGGGCACACGACCGTCTCTCCCTCTACCTGCACTTCCGGCACTAAGCCGACCCGACCACCACATAAATTCACAACCACACGC
Organism: Yamagishiella unicocca; assembly: GCA_003116995.1. Classification (NCBI taxonomy): domain Eukaryota; kingdom Viridiplantae; phylum Chlorophyta; class Chlorophyceae; order Chlamydomonadales; family Volvocaceae; genus Yamagishiella; species Yamagishiella unicocca. Next base: position 517,296 of record BDSL01000060.1, read on the forward strand.
AGCAGTTGTGCTATTGCTGCTGCTTCTACCGCTCCCACTACCGCCATACGCGAAACGAAACTCCCTCCCCCTGCCTTCATTCTCCACCTAATTTTCCCTTTCCTTTCCCTTCCTTTGTGACGATGATGATGTGTTACACGTGACTGGGGGTGTAGCCCAGGTGGTAACAGACTAAACGAGCCGTGCGGCTCCTCGCCTCGCCAAACGTAAAACAGGCGTTTGTACACTCAGGTTCCTTTGTGGGTACACGGATGGTTTCCTCGCTTTCCCCTGCCTCAAAGCCGGCTGCGCGTCGCCAGCACGGGGCGCAGCACCTCCGGCCATGCCGGCCCCTCCTGCGTCGCGTTGAGCGGCGACCCACGGGCCATGTCCAGCAGCCCCCGGTAGACGTCGCCGTCGCTGCGGCCCAGCGCCGAGTTGAGCAGGTAGTCCGGGAAGGCGAAGGCGTCCACCAGCCCCACGGCGTTGGGCCGCAACGCGGACAGCAGCAGGCGGTGGCTGCGGCGCAGCGCGGCAGCCTGGGCGGCTGCGAAAGGGGCGGTAGGCGAGGGTGGGAGGTATTTGTAAATATGCGTTGTCCTGTACGTACACGGGGACGGGTTTTTTGGCAATAAGGTATACTTCAGGAGTGGTCGAATCCAAGGTCGCCTTCTTGGACATAGGAGATTCGCCACCAGCAAATAAGGGTTCACCGCTCTCCACTCCACCCACAATGCGTGGCCCCGGACGATCGGCCTCCGACGTCCCCAAGTCACGTTTAACCAGCGACACCACCCTCTCCCCCTCAAGATACACAAACACATGCGGTCGGCAAATTCCCCACTCCGCCCTCCCAATGGCCTAATAACCACACGGTCCCCCCGATTGCTCTGAGACCACCTAGCCTGCAGCCCACTGTAAATCTGATGTATTTACCGGTACGCCCGCTCGCCTCAGCAGGGCCCAGCCCGCTCACCGCTCATGTAGCCGTCCTCCAACAGCACCGCCAGCCCGCCGCCCCGCTCCAGCTGCTCAAGGGCGAACAGCGCCGCCAGCTGCCGCAGTACGGCAGCTGTGTCAGGCCCCACTGCCGGGGGCCCCGTCGCCGCCCCCACGGGAGCCGCCTCCAGGTGCGCCGCCGACTCCACAAACGTCTGGTGCAGCACGAAGGTGCAGTGCGCCTTGGCGGCCCTGTACAAGGCCGGGCGAGAGGGGGACAGACGGAGAGGGTGGGAGGAGGGAAAGGCAACGGGGAGTGGGGTTGCAAAAGGAACCGGTTACTCGGCAAAGAAGGGGGTGAGATGGGAGGATAAGGTCCTCCGTGTCACAGTACCGACGGCGACGACAAGGAGGGCGCAACATGGGCATGCGACTAGCGTACCGCGCAAGGACCCTACCGCCTGCTACCCCACCCCCACGCCCCTCCCAGCCGCCACCCTCCCACCTGATCGAGTTTTTTACGCGTACACGGGTTCCCCTCACAACCCACCTGATCGAGTCCACCGTGGTGTCGTTCCACGCGCGCCCCTCGAACACCAGCCGCCCGCCACCCGCCGCTGCGCCCAGCGTCGCCGCCGCCGCCGCGCAGCTGCGCGCCGCCGCGCGCCGCAGCGCCGCCGCCGCCACCTCGGGCCTCGTCCAGCAGTCCTCGCAGGTGGCAGCGCACCTGGTCGCGGGCGCCAGCTCCTCCTCGATGTGGTTCAGGTATGCGGCGCTGCCTTGAGCCTGCTTGCCCTGCTTAACCCCGATGAGAGCCTGTGGCGGTAGGGTGATGGAGGAAAGGCGGAGCGGGGAGCGTAAGGGCGTGTATTGAAACACGAACCAGGGAAAACGTAGACAGCAGCAGGCACCAGGCGGGCGGGTACCCGGCGGCCGCCTCACCTTGAGGAGGTACCTTGCCGTCTGTAGGCACAGCACGTTGTTGTCGCCCTCCCAAGTGACGTTCTGCGCAGGGTTGGGAGGTAAGGGGCAAAAGGGGGACGGCGAGACATGCAAGTGACTACCGGTAGGTGTGCGGTATGGCTGCGCAGCAATGGTTCCACCACGGAATGTTAACCGAGGAATCAAGTGCCAACCCAACCGCATATCTTCCATGGCGCCCGGCCCCACCCGACCTACCCCACCCGACCTACCTGCACGTAGTTCTGGAAGAGCGTGGGCAGCCCCGACAGCTTGCTGTAGCCGTGCCCTCCGCATGTGCGACGGCACTCCTCGATGCCGTCCGCGGTGATCCACGTGCACAGGGCCTGGGGAACGAGGTGGAGAGGGGGCAAGACGCGGGGAACGAGGTGGAGAGGGGGCAAGACGCGGGGAACGAGGTGGAGAGGGGGCAAGACGCGGGGAACGTGCGGCGTGTAGTTCGGGGAACAACGGGGCCCAGAAGGGGACGAGGTGTGTTTCAAACCGGGCCCCCATCCTGATCATGAATAACCGACACTAAACACGGTCGACACCGAACCGGCCCCACACGATAACGGACACCGAAACCGCGGCGCCCCACTTATTTCCTCCTCCTTTCCCTCTCTCGCCCGCTTCTCGCTCACCCCGCAAGCCCCTTCCACCCCAACGGAAATTGAATACACACACGCACCTTGAGCCCCGAGGACAGCGCGTGCAGCTCCGGCAGCGCGCCGAACTCCCCCCGGTCACGATCCGCCTCGAAATCGCGGTACATCGCCATCATGGCCTCCCCCATGAAGTACAGCGCGTACGACGAAGCCACCAGCGGCAGCAGCGTGGCTGCGCAGTTCTGGTAGTCGAGGACCTTGGGGCGGGTGAGGGGCAAGGCGGGGAAGCGGTGGGAGGCGAGGGGAGCGGTTTTTGGACCCGAACCACATGATATACTAAAGCGCGGAGGATCAGTGGAGGCGGCGGTAGCGATACTGGTGGTGGTAGTCGTGGAGGGACGACACAGGAAGGACACAGAAAAGTACGGCACCGTGCAGGCACCGCCCCTCTTCCCTCACTCCCCCCACGTCACGTCACATCACTCCCCCCGTCCCCACGCCAAGCCTACCTGGAGCTCCCGCTCGCCGGGGCCAGGTGCCGTTTGACGGCGTACGGCAGCATACCGCGTGGCGATGGTGACAGCGCGACCCAGGGACGACCCCGAGTTCTTCACGATGTCAGCTCGTACGAACACCATGGTCGCGTACGACGCCTTGCTGTTGGACGGCGGCGGCGGCACGTAGCGCCCCTCCGGGGTTACCTGGGGGGCCACGGCACGAGGGGTAGGAGGGGTGACCCGTGGGTCGGTACTAAAAAAGCGAAACCAATCAGCAAACATTTGGTACGCACGGCAGGCAAGAGGGGTGGGGCAGGGTGGGGTTGTCAAGACTCCAACCCCAGACGCAACACCGGCCTGCTGTACCACGCAACTCGTGGAAAACAACTTGATTTTCCACGGAATCGTTTTCCACGGTTCTCCCGTCTACCCTTTCCCAAACTCCCCCAGGGCCCCAGGCCCCACCTGTGCGAAGCGCATCAGCATGTGGTCCCGGGGGATCCGCACGTGGTCAAACGACATGAAGCCGTTGTCCACTCCGTTGTAACCGACCTTGCGGGGACGAGAGGTGTAGGGTGGAGGCGAAGTGACATTCGTCCTGATCCTTACATCCAATTGGCGGTGAGGCGGGGGCACAGACAGCGGAGTTTGGCAAGTAGCTTTAGTATCGTGACGCGGTCAAGCAATGAATAACGCCGTCCACGGGCGGGTTTCTCCTCTACCCCGCCCCGGTCACCTTGGGCCCTATGTCCCCGATGGTGATGCCGGGCAACGGCAGGTGGGTGTCCAGGTCTCGGAGGTGGGCGATGAAGCCGTGAGGGCCGTAGTCGCGAACCACGGTTCGGCCGTCAGGTCCCTCCTCCGGCACCATCAGCCGTGCCATCACCACCGCGTGGGTCGCCGTCTTGCCCAACCCGCCCGGCCACCACTTTGTTGCGGTCAGGGTGGGGCTGTGCAGCACGAACTCCTGGGTCTGCGGGCGGAGAGCCGTTCGCACGACAGTATGAAGTTCGATGCGACAGTACCGAGTTTCAGGATGAAAGTCAGGCAGGGCTGGTTGATGGTCGGCTAGGCAAGGACGGGGCGCAACCGTACAGATAGCAACATCAGCAGCCCTTTCCTTCCCTGGAGCCGTCGTACACGCCGTACCTGCTTGTCGTACGTGGCGGTGGTCTCCAGCCCGCGCACGAAGGTGCCGTGCCCCAGTTCGGTCTGCGCGTACGTGCCGATGATTCTGTTGGGTGCGGGTGCGGGGTGCCGGCATGCGATCAGCGCTGTGTGTTCAGGGGCTGTCGCAAGGGGCAGATGGAAGCACCAGCGACGAGTAATATCCTAGAACCCCCAATAATGCCCACGCATCGAGCAAAGGCAAACTGCAAGCAAGGCGTAAGTTCACACGCACAAGCAGCCGTAGCCTGGGCCTCCTCAACCCGCCAACACGAAAAGGAGGTTTGAGGTCAGCCGGTTTCCTATTCGGTTTTACTGAAGAAGTAAAACCGGATAGGAAACGTTGGTACACTGGCGGCCTGGAAAAAGGGGGTTTCGAGGAAGAACCGTGGATGCAAGAAGAACCGTTTAGTGGTAGGGGGCCCCACCTGAGGCCCATGCACAGCGGCATCCACTTGGCCTGCTGCTCGGGACTGCCCTGGGACATGATGGAGGGGATGAACATCTGAGGGGGGAGGAGGGGAACCGGGGGGGGAATGTGTTAGCAGTTAGCTTATGGGTTTTAGGCAAGCCGCGTCAGGGTACTGGTGACTGGTGAGGTTACAGTAGGTGCGAATGGCATCGTGGCCTAGGGTGCCGCTCAGCGCGCTGCGGCAGTGCACGACCGTGCAGACGAAGGCAACGGCAGTGTAACCCACAGGGAGGCACCCACTGGGCGTTAGGTTGGGCGCGATCCCCTCCCATCCCTGGCGCGCCTCGTCGTGACCCCGACCCCTTCCGATTCACTATGCCTTGCAGCTGGGTTTTCTCGCCCCCGCGACTCACCCCAATGTGCAGCTCCAAGCCCCCGGGGAAGTCCACCAGGGTCCGCATAAGCGCGCCGTCCTCCAGGCTGAGCTTCTCCGACTTCATCTTCTCCCTGAGGCAAACAGGCAGGCAGGCAGGCAGGCAGGCAGGCAGGCAGGCAGGCAGGCAGGCAGGCAGCCAGGCAGGCAGGCAGGCAGGCAGGCAGGCAGGCAGGGTGGAAAGATAGGCAGGGTGGAAAGATAGGCAGATCCGCGGGTGGCGGATGGACTTGGTCATCGGTGAGGAGGGAGGGTGCGAGATGGTGACCAATGGCCTCGATGGGCAGATGAGGAGCCGCTAGGAGATCCACGTGAGGGCAGGCTAATGCGGCGCACGGCGGGCGAGGGGGAGGTGGCTGTCGTGTGGCAAGGGTCTACTGAACCTATTGGCATGAACGAGATCAGAATAACTGAGGTTGGTGGATAGGCTTCGGAGGCGAGGGTGGGGAGTCGGATGACGGCCTAGAGAATGGTGAGGTACACTGCGCCAGCGGTACAACAATACCCAACCGCCGAAGAACTCAGTCCGTGGAGCGCATCGCGCATAATGTATGTTGCATGTGCAGTCGCAGTCTTCAGGCAGGGTGAAAATGGTGGCTAGGCAGGTCCCGGCTGGTAGACGCCTTTCAGGAGTGACGCTCACCAGATTCCCAGGGCAGCACGCAGCGCGCCCACATACTCCTCCTCGCGACCAAGGAAGTAACGCCTGCTCTTATCGCCCCAAGATGTCTCGGCGAGTATCTCTGAGAAGCGCTGCCTGTGCAACGCGAGGCGTTCGTCATGCATGACCAGCGACCACCGCGACCACACAAAATGGCTGACACCCACTTCTTTTCCAGGAGCTCTTTGCCATCGTTTAGGACGTACGAAAGCTCCTGGACGTTGAACGTAGCCCTGCGGCGCTCCTCCTCCAGGTCACTTGCGGGCTCTGTGTGCGTGCGCAAGATGATTTCTGTTGCAGGGCGTTGAAGTTCCCGAGTTCTGCCATCAATAATGTGAGAGGCCATGGCGTCAGCGCTGCCCCGTTTAAAAAATAATTGACGCGCAGCGCTTAGGTAAGGCCGACCGGAGCAAAGGTTGAACTTGCGAACTACTACGCAATGTAACTGGTGTGTGTTATGCGCAAATTTTAGGATTATGCGATGCACTGTCAAGTTCGTTGTCGCGCTGTTCAACGGTGCCGTATTGTAACACGACTCTGCGGCCTCCGCCTCTGCGATTTGGGTATTAACGTGGAAGAGATTGCTCTAACAGCCTATGTAGGCCGCTGGGGAGGGCTAGCCCTTGCAGAGGAAATGCGCACAGCCTACAGAGAGTGGCGTAGGGTGGACATACAGGCCCCCAACAACATGACGTCGTGACAGCGTCTTGCAAACCCACATCGGACACCGGCAAGCACGTCAGGGCACACAGAATCCTTGTAGAGTTGACACCTCAGCGGGCGCCATTACCATACTTCCGCAGCGTCACCCTCCTTCCCCGTCCTCAGAATCCTAACGCAGCTAGACCAAACCGCATCCGCAAGACCAAACCGCATCCGCTAGCCACCCTCGCCGCCACTTTACGCCTCGGCCTCAGCTGCACCGCTGGCTTCCCAAGCGCGTTCCGCAACCGTCATCAGCAACGGTGGCGGCGGCGCCCGCAGCACCATCGGCCCGCCCTTCACCGGGTGGGGCAGGTGCAACTCCAGGGAGTGCAAGTGGTAACCGCAATCGCCTGCGGGTGCGGAGTAGAATCGCGTAATTGTGGCACGTGAGAGGTAGAAGCCGAAAGCCTAGCAGGAGCGCGGGGGAGGGGCGTGATCAGCAAACGTAACAGCAAGGCAGGTCACGGAGCGCGAGTCGCTCCCAGCAATCGCTGATGCCTTGCTTGTGGCGCTGTGGAGAGCACCGGGGCCGATCTCCGCGCTGCGCCTGCAAGAGTACGAGCTTGAGCAAACGTTGCCTCAATGGACAAAGGCCCAGGCCACGCGGCACTGTACGGCTGTGGAGCGGGGACAGTACAGCGACGCGGGTTCCATAGCACGTCGCGGGGTACCGCCGCACCCACCGCCCCCAAGTCGTCCCCCCACGCACCCACGGCCCCCAAGTCGTCCCCCCACGCACCCACGGCCCCCAAGTCGTCCCCCCACATACCGGGCCTTCCGAACCCGCCGTCGTGCACGTCCCCTCCTGCCTCCTCATCTGCCAGCGCGGCGGCATCCAGACCCACCTGCTCAGGGCGACGGAGGCAATGAAAGGAGGAGCGCTGGTTCAGCGGGCGGGTGCGTTGGAGGCGTTCGAATCGTTCGTGTGGTCAATACCGGTGGTCAATACCGTACCGTCATACAGGTGATATGACGGGCTCGCCCAGGGAGGGCAGGGAGAAGGACTGGTCAGTACCTTACCTTGGGCCGGCCTCCGCTGCAGTACAGAGGATCTCCCACGAGCGGGTGGCCCATGGCGGCCATGTGGATCCGGATCTGGTGCGGCCGACCCGTCAAGATCTCGACCTGCGCCCGCAGGGAGCCGAACCGTAAAACCAGGCACCCCCTCAGCCGTACTTGCCGAGGCAGCGTTTGCTTCGTGCAAGCAGTGCAACGCCACAGCCGGCCAGCCGGCCAGCTCGCAACAACAAAAGGTTGGTCCATTAGGGAAACCAAACAATGCAGCAGCAGACGGATGCACAATAAGCAGCAGACGGATCTGTGCACAATGTACCCGGTATCGCTTTATGCCACTCGCCTGCATGAGCGTCTCCCCCTGCTGCTCCGCCTCCTTCTGCTGCTCCTTCTTCACCTGCCGCTGCTGCTGCTGCGCGTCCTCTGCTGCATCTGCCGCGCTTGCTCCCACGTCTCCCCCCACACGCGCCCTCCCTGAGGCCGTCTCCTCCCCTCGCCTGCGCTCCAGAACCGTCCAGATGCTAGCGGCGGGCTTGCCGTCCGGCGTGGCGGCGAAGAGGCCGCCGTCGACGCCCGGGTGGGTGATGGGCCCTATGGGAACATCCACTCGACCCTGACCACGATGCGGGGGCCACGGGGTCGCACGGGGCTTCCTCGTCAGACGAGACGTCCTCATTTCGGAGGGGAGCGCGGTGCAGGGTGACGAGTGAGGCTTGCGGCGATGTTCTTGGGTTTGAGGTACAGCAGTGGCACGATGCGGTCAGCATAGATAGCCTAAGCCGCGCCGCGATGAAGTACGGCACTGCGGCAGGCGCACAAGCTCCGAAACCCACGCCCACTCACCTCGTCCGCAGGGACCAGGCCCTGCACCAACGCTCGGTAGAGCTTCCGCAGCGGCGGCCCTTCCGCGGCGGTTAGTTGGCCTGTCATTGCATGTATGAGAGAGGGAAACGTCGGGAGCAGCAGACCGGCAATGAGGGTTTAGAGACTACACGTCAGCTCTGCGGCCCTAGCGGTGCGGCAGCTGAGGTGGTAAGGACCAGCGCAGGGTTGCACGGTGTTGAGGGCATCGCGCCATATGACTGAGTGTGTGGAAGGGCGTTGGGTGGTTGATCCAAACCGCTACGTTCGTTGGCACAACGGCAACGGCCACCAACGGTATACCGTACCTTGCGGCGGCACGACCGTGGATGAGGATGCGGCCGGTGATGCTGGGGTTGGTGTTTCTGAGGGCCGCGCCGGCGATATTGATGCCGAAGGTCGTCGTGATGGTGTTGTTGTTGGTGGTGATGATGACGTTATTGGATGCGCCGTCGGCGGCTCTTGGCTGGACCTGCTCTTTGCAGGCGCCGGCTGCGCTTCCGATGCCACCTCTGAAGGGCCCGCGTTGGAAATGGTGCCGGCACCTGACCCCGCAGCAGCCGCCACTGCCGCTGCGGCTGCTGTCGCTGCCGCCGACGCCTCCGTCGTCGTTATCATCGCTGCCGTCGCCATCGCCGCCGCCGTCGCCGTCGCCGCCGCTGCCGCCGCGGCTGTCTTCCCAGTCATCAGATCCGTTAATCGCCGTCGCGCCTGAGGGGTACGCGCACACAAGAGGAGTCCTGCAGGCAGGGAGAGCGGGCAGGTACGTTGCTTAATGCGTGCGCATCTGGATTGATTGGCTTGACGTAGCGAGGCAAAACCCTCCTGCCGTCCCTCACCCGACGTTCCCCTCCCCAGCCGATGTACTGGGGTGGGCACCGCCAGGGGCGTCCGTGCCGCCGCTCGTGCCTCCCCCGCCCCTGCTTCTGCCGATTCCCGGCTGTAGTGGCGCTGTAGCAGAGCCAGTACGGTGCGCTGGTGGAACATGGCGGCGGGCAGCACCTGGAGGCCGGGCGGCTTGGACAGGGCCACCTTGGGTCCAGGGGGGGAGGGAAGAGAGGAAGCCCGTGGATCCATGAAGGAAAAAGAAGGCAGAGAGCGGGAAGGTAGGAGGGATCGAGTTGGTGCAGGGGTGGGGGCGATCGGTGAATTTGAGCTCCCCGCCCGGGAGTTGCGCGCCTCCAAGGGGAGTGGGGGAATGCCGTGGCAACGGGTCACAGGCCCAATGGCTGAATGGGGCTCCCGTGCGTTGCGCCAAAGAGCCTGAACTCCCAAGTTAACGCGCGCATGGGTCCGCCTCTTCTTCCATTGCCCCGAAACCGCCTCCAAACGCCGGCGTCTTGCAACATTAGCTCCGAAACCACCTCGTCTTGCGGCGTAAGCTCTCAGCGCGGCAACCCCTCAACACATGCCACCACCTCACGGTATGGCGGCCCCACCATGTGGTCATCCTCATACAGGACGTCGACGTGGCTGGGCGAGTCGGGCTCCCGCCAGGGCGTACGAGTGTACGAAACCACGTCACCCACTCTGCGATTAATTGGGTGTGTTGATGGGCGCATGGAGAATGGCAGTGTAGTCCGGGACGTGTTGGGAGTTGGGCACGTTAGGAAAGAGGGAGGGGAGGGGTGCGCAGCTGCCAGGAACGCAGCGCGTCCGTACCTTAGCACGTGCTTTGGCTCCAAGACAGTCACACCGTTCAAGGCAACCTGCCCCCGCGCGATTCTCGTATCCCACCTGCGCGGGTGATTGAGGTACCGTCACGTGTGTCCGGCTGGGTCACAGCCCTTGACGGTTCGCAAGCCTTACTCTGCATGACTTCCCGAAGCTGGATGAAGTGAAGCATAGAATTCAAGAAGCGAAACACCTGCGTGCTTGCTCTTAATGTAGTCTCTGAACGTAAATCCGTCATTCAGGTCCGACCAGTTGGCGCTCAGCCTCTTTGGTGGCGACAACATTGAAAATAGTATTATATTAATGCGCTGTGGGTCATCGATGAGCGGCTGTCGAGCGTCGGCCCAAACCGTACGGCTGTATTAACGTTAACATTGAAGCCAAAGTCCAATTCACCAAGTGAATTGCACCTTCCATTGGGATTATTTTCATAGGTTACATATATGTGGACATGGCGGTGCCCAAAGCGTGTCCTCTCTACTACTAATCCTTTCGGTGTGACACGACAGCCCACGGAGCACGGACGGTCTGGCAAACGCTGCCCTTTGCCAGTGTGGATATAGCAGCAATTTTCAACATGCCACTTGCATAACACACTGACGAGGATAACGTTTGCCCTGTATGGCGAAGGCTTTCATTACTAAGGCCATGATGGAATCCACCCTACCGGACGAGTTAAGTTATAAATGCAAGGGAGCAAGAGTGCAGCAGAAAGCCGAATGTGTTAGGGCATGAAGTCATTTTACCCAGGGCCAGCCAGGCCCGGCAGTCGCTCCAGCCAAATCCATGGAATCTTCTGCGTGCGTTGTACGCTCCCCCGATAGTTGCTCGGCGCTCATGCAGTACATGTGCGGCTGCGCTAAGGGAGATGGTGTGGGGACCCTACCGCAGCGGGGTACAGACACGTACCTTGCGTCGATTCCATCGCAAGCTGACAGAGTAGCTGCTGCTGCCCTTAACGCTGCTCCTTCTGCAGCACATCCTATTTAATCCAGTCTCTTCGCGCAAAGCCGAGGGGATAATGCAGGACTGAGCCTCGAAACTCCACGGGCAGTAAAGCCCCCCACGAAGCCGTGTTTACCCCCTTACGCCCGCCCAGATCCGCGCCTGTTTACGCACGGTACATCTGCCCCGCCCGGCCTCCCTGGAGCCGCTGGTGTGCCTGGTGTTTCGTGACTGCGTGGATTCAGGGTAATGGGTCCAGAGCGTTGCCCCATTGTGATGAGGGCTGCTGTTTATGGTTTCGTCGTCTGGGGGTTCTTGTCGGGGTTCTTGCTTGCAGTCTCAGCCGCTCGGGTGTTCATCTGCATATTGCGGCACAAAGCGCCAGGTGACATCTAGGTACCATCGTCACCACCACCCTCCGCTTGCACCGTGCACCGCGCCGTTCTCACCACTGCTCACCACCCGACACCGCCGGCCGCCAAGGCCTCGCCTGAGTGTCGAGACTGCTTGAGGTAGGACGCCGACGTGCAGGCCGCTGCGGCAGGCGATGGATGCGGTGCGGTTGGCGCTGCAACTGCTCGAGTGCAGGGCGCAGATCCTGATCAGCAAGGTAAGCGGTGGGGTGAGCGGTGCGACGTGGTGCGGCTCTGGGATGCCTCTTTGTTAGAAAGGGCATGAGGAGACCCTGGGTGCGGCTTTCGGTGGAAGTTGTCCCAGGTGGTGGAGCGAACCAATTCCAAGCCTGCGGTGCGGGCTGGACATCTCCTGAGCTCGCTGCAGAGGCAGGGACGGGCTGGACATTGCCTGAGCAAGCGACATACCGTGTACTGCACACCCGCTCGCAGCCCCGTCCCTGGCTTTGCCTCTACCAAGTCCACCATTCGCACTCACCGACCCCAACCACCATTCGTGGCGTGGGCCGCTTGTCCGCCTGACATCGGCATCGGTTGACTGCTAGTACTACCGGTAGCTTGTCCTATGGTGAGGTATCGGTACGGTCCCAGCCCCGCTTGTCGCCGGCGTCTCTCTGGCTTTCGAGTTTTTTCTGTGCCCTTCGGGTTTTCAGCCTTGGCTCTCATATGGTGAGGCCACGGACATGGGCCCCTCTTCTTGTCCTGGGTTCGCCCGGGCTTGACTACACTGTAACAAATACTACTACTGTGACATCTTATGACCCCCCGGCATAATGTATGCGCGCGTGTTACAATCTGAGGCGTGTACGGTCCAGGCGAGCCAAGAGACTCAAGGTCTAACGTAAATGCCTGAGTCTCCTGAGTCGAACTCCGTAGCCGGGCGCTCTCGCTGATTTGCGTGTTTGACCTGAGTGACTTTCCATGCTGTGACATGCAGATGGGTGTCACAGAGGGGTTGATAAGTGCACCAGTTTCTACTACCGGCATTGGCTCTCGTCACCATGTTTCCTACTACCGGCATTGGCTCTCGTCTGGACTGTACAAGCCTCGGCTTGTAACACACGATTGCGGCGACAGAGGGGTCACTTGAGACAAGTGGGAGGCGCAAAGAGTTCCTGTAGAGAAGGACTGATGGCCGATCAAGTGCGCTACCTCTCCTTCAAACAGCCGATGGGCGGCAGCGCCTGTTGCCGTCCCGCCCCGCCACGTTGACCGATAGCGAGGTGGAAACTCACTGAGAGTGAAATTGAAAATGCAAGAGATATCCGAAAAACACCAGAGAACTTCGCCTCTAGTGCACGGACGTGCTGATTTCCCCCTGCATCTGGATACTTTGCCAGTATCAGAACGCGCTCTCAAAAGGACGACTCTATACGTTCGGAAAAACTGCATTCCCCGCAGACCCGGAACTCGGCTAGAGGAGGAAACGCAGTCCTGGAAGTCAACAGCCCCACGCGCGCCTCCTGCCCCCCTGCAGCCCGTGCCGTGGCTGTCCCGCCAGTTCCATGCAGCGCAAAAGCTGCGCAGGTTTATATAGATATCATCAATCCGACAACCACACAAACAGAAAAAACGTCACTGTGACGGGAGCAGCCATACAACGCGTCATACGACAGGAGCCCACGTGGATGCAGCCACCCCATGGCGCAATGTCGATACCGTACACGCCGTACATTTCGTCACGTCTGTACGATCCGCAACGCAATACGCAAATGTGGTCTGGTACACCTCTCAGGTAACACTGCGCTGGCATGCATCAACGAGCACAATCACACAGAACGCCCCGATATACACACGACCCTATCCAACGCGCAAACATAGCAGGCACGCAGCTCTGTGCAGGCACGACCAGGGACACAGGCACGCACTCTCGTCATACACACCTTCCTACCCCTACCCATGCGCACAATCGCTCCTTTCAGTGCGCCATCATAGTGCGCCCTCCTGGCTACTACCATTCCATACAGCAGGACGCCTGACTACCTATTCATCCTCCTCCTCCTCCTCTCCCTCCTCGTATCCCTCCTCGTCCTCGTCGTACCCCTCCTCATCGCCTGCAGCAACAAGGAACGCGCAGGATCAGCAAAGTGAGGAGGTCGTCAGTTTCAGGGAACGTGCCATATGCCATGTGCCGTAAGTTACCCGGTATCTCAACCGGCTGACGGTGATGTAAAAGAACACTGCGCTCCGAAACCCAAAGATAAGGCAATCTCACGGCCCTGACGACATACATGCTGCAGGTCATCGCAGTTGACGGGGTCACCACGGCGTCTGGCCGCCTTCCTCGAACGCCCACGCCCGGCCTGCCCTCCCAACAGGTGGTTCTCCTCTCGGCTCACGAGCATCGACTACACGCTGTTCAGGCGAGGCTCATGAAGCTAGGCCCCATCACAGTGTGCACTTTGTGACTGCGATTATCCGCAGCCGTGCCGGCTCGCTGGACAATCCCCTTCCACCCGGTCAACTCCCATCCGTGCCACCTTACCCACCTTCTTCAATGGCTTGCCCCCCTGGGCCTTGAGCCCCCGGCGGGACGAGGAACACCTGGCCGCTGCCGTCCTTAGGCATGATTACCCTGTAGCCCATCTGCTGGAGCATTTGCAGCATTTGCGTGTTGCTGCTGCCGCCTGGACCGGAGGCCGCGGCGCCAGCCTTATCCACCTCCGCCTCGTCATAGGCCTCCATGACATTGTCGTGAGGCTGCACCTCGACAGCTTCGTCATCGGCACCGACAAGGAGCGGCGCGTCCTGGTCCCGCTTCACTTTGTAATCCCTTCGCGGCTTGCGCGTGGTTTCTGCCGGCGTAGCCTTGGCGGCGCTGGCTTTTGCATCCGCCTTTTTGGTGTCCTGCTTCCTGCTGAGGAGATAGCGTCGAACCAGGAAGCCTAGAACCGCGACCGGCACGCCATATTGCTGCACCAACCCTTGAACCGCTCCGAGCAACGTCGGCTTGGGTTTCTTTGAATCCCAGGACCGACGAGCAGCTGTGCTGGATCCAGCGTAAGTCGACGCCATCGCGACTGTATGGGTCACGCGACCAGCCGCCGACGAATCCCACCGCAACTAGACGCTGACAAGGACCAGGCCGCTTACGTGCCGAGCTACGCAAATCGAAATCCACAAGGCAATTGAACTCGGATGTGCGTGCTTTCCAGATTGCTTAGTGTCAGAAACAAAAGGTGGATTCGGAGCCAGGTACCCACAACAACGCAAAGCATTAAACTCCACTGGCAGTTATTCGTCAATGCATATTACGGTGTACTTTCTCCTTCCCATGTGACAGTGCTCTGCGTGGTCCGGTTGACGTCCACTATATACTGAATATCCGCATAGGAGTCCATACAACTATTATACTGTTTGCTTATCACGATCTGCTTCTGCTTTTAACAATTCGCGGGGACTAGTCGGTCAGGGCATCATGTCTAGCCTTGACAACTCGGACTTCCGCAAGTTGCTCGAGACCCCGCGCGCGGAACGATGGGGCAGTCAGACGCCTAGTAATAAGCCTCAAGCCGCCTCAAAGCCGAAGCAGGCAGGCGAGCAGAAGCCACATCGTCCACATGGACGGCCGGGTTTCAAGAAGCCCACAGACAAAGGGAAGGCTGAGGATGCTGAGGATGATGATGGCCCCAAGTATAGGTGCGCAGAGAAAACGCGTCTGGGATTGGCTGAGACAGGTCGGGTTGCTGGGGCTGTGCACGTTAACCCCACAGAGCGTCACGTAACGGCAGAGCTAGGACATCGTTAATAACGCCACTGCCGCAGCCGCCGGCGGGAAGGATGACGCTGAGCGACGGGCTTGCATGCAGCGAGTGGCGGTTGTGGGCTGCGTCGTCGTTGGTCGACAGACGAGCGCAGCGGCTTATCCCAAAGAGGATTCCCTCTCGACGGTGCCCTCCCTGGTGCCGCAATAGCAAACGACTCCCAACTAGCGGGAGCGCAGTCTAGTCGTACGATGGCATGCTGGGTGCGGCAATGTCGAGCGCGGGCAGGGCCTGGCGGCCGCAGACCGAAGGGGAAGGGCTGTAAGACCGCCGCGTTGAACCGGTTCCTTTAAGGGATCCAGCCAGGGCAGCCGCGGAGTGTGAGAAGGAAACACAAGGCAACCGGGGCGGGGAGGGCTGTCATACGTGTCTGGCTCCAGGCCCCTGGCTTTAACTCCCCTAAGCCCCTGCGTGCTGTAGGAAGTGGCCTGCATCTGGGTTGCATGGGTGCCCTTACAGTAGCGCTTCAGGGAAGCCTCAAAGCCTTTGGGTTTACGAATGAGCCTGTCTGTCTGCTATTCGAGCTCGGTAAGCTCAACCCCTCCTGACGTCCTCCTCCCGCGCCCCTTCTACCCGTTCCGAAGGGACCGCGCCGAGGAGCGCCGCCGGGGGAAGAACATGGACTACGAGGACGCATCCGCCGTACTGTCGGCCCTGGCGGGAGGCGCTGGCGACGCCGGCGGCGCGGGCGCGGAGCTGGGCGGCAGCGTGGACCTGTCGAAGCTGAGCGAGGAGGAGACCAAGTACCTAGGCGGTGACATGCGCTTCACGCATTTGGTCAAGGGTTTGGATTACGCGCTGTTGCACAAGGTGGGGGCTGCATAGGAAAATCCGTGTACAAAAGCCTGGCGCTGTCGCCGTGCTGCTGCCGCTTGTTCTTTTCTCCTTTTCGGTGCACGGGTTTACTCGCTGGCCCCCTTCTGCGCCTCTGCCACCACCACCAGACGCGCACGGAGATCGTTAAGACCAAGGACGACGACGAGGATGACGAGGGAGACGAGGGGAGGGACCAGGGACGGCTCCAGGGGCAGGGGCAAGCGCAGGGAGGCAAGGAGGCTACGAGGGAGGCGCAGGCGCGCGCCAACGCGCGCGCCAACACCGCCTCCGCCGCGAGCCGGAAAGAGGATGTGCGCTTCACGACCCCCCTGGCGCGATCCGTCTTCAGCACCCTCTTCACGCCGCCCCGGGGCAACGTGCGTGAGATGTACTTGCCGCGTCGTACGGCATTCGTGTACGACTTTGACAACGAGGACACCCAAGACACCGACATCCCCATGACGCTGCGGCGGCCCAAGAGCGAGTGCCCGCAGGTGGGTTTATGTTGGTTGACGGTTGCGCTGGTTCATTGGTTAAGTTCGTTGGTGGTAATGGTACCGTAGGCCTGGAAACTGGGCCGGCCGACCCAGGCGTTCATCCGAATGGATAATACGCCTCACTGTCCATGCCCCACCCACACCCGCTGGTTGGTAACCCGTCCCCCAAATGCTTTCACCCTCGCAACTCCCCCGTGCGCCGGCAGGTGGCTGAGGCGTTATTTGCGGGTATGGACAATGCCGTACTGGACCGCATCGCGCGCATCCTGTCGTACGTGCGGACCACCGCTGACGGCAAGAGGCTCAAGCGAAGGGACCGCGACGCGCTGCTGGTGCGTGGCTTCGTGGATTGTGACTTGACTTCCTCACGTAACGCTGGCAGTGCCAGCATGGCGCACGCGCGCGCGCACACGGTCGTACGGTACGGCACGTATACGGCGGTTAGGTAACGCCAGGAGAGGCGTCAACTCGCAGTCATATAGAGTCATACATCCCCAGCGTCGTCCCGCCGCGACTCACAATTTCCTCGCCGTGCTCTACTTGCAGGGCATCAAGCACGACGTCGCCGAGGGCCTGGCGGCGGGCGCGGCCGCCGCCGGCGCCGCTCCCAGCCCCACCGCCGCCGCCGCCGCTGCGCGCGCCGCTGGTCCCACCAGCTCGCGGCCCCCTGGCCCGGTGGACGAGGATGACGACATCTTCGGCGAGGCAGGCACTGACTACAAGCCCACAAACAACAAGGCGTCGAAGGCCAAGGACGCGGCGGCTAAGGACCAGGCGGCGAGGTACGGCGCATCTGCTGTGCGATTTGGTTTCCGCCCGCTCCGTTCTCCCCTAGATAAGCTCGCGGCGCTCACGTGTAGGGAAGACAGAAGGCCATGGCTCGTCTCCCCAAAACCCCGTTCCTGCCCCCCACGTCTGGTCGTATTAGGCGAGCCGAGGGCTCCTACTTCGACGCCAAAGACACCATGGCCGATATCCTGATGCCGGGGACGAGCATACGGCGTACGGCAGCGGTGGCGGAGGGCACCACGGGGGGCGCTGGCGGCGAGGACATGGACTTGGAGGAGGGGGAGATGGCGCCGCCGCCGCCGCCGCCGCCGCCGGGCGTGGCGTATGGCGCGCAAGAAGGGCCGCAGTACGGCGCTGGCTACGAAGGACAGGGCTACGACCAGTACGCCGCGTACGGCGCGCAGGCGTACGGCGCCGACGGCGCGGCGGTGGCGGCGTATGGCGCCGCCGCGGCAGGGGTGTACGGTGCTGCTGCGTACGGCGATGTCGCGCAGTATGGGGCGCAGGTGCGTGGTGGTGCCGGTTGGGGTGTTTGGTTGACGAAACGTAAGGTCCAATGGGCCGAACGGCGGTTGCGCAAGCCTTCGGGCGGCGTCAGCCCGGTCCGTCCGCATTATGATGTGTTTTATCTTTGCTTGATTCCGCTGTATATATGCTGCCACTGCCTGGTCGGAGGCGGAGGCGTGTTGCTTCGCTCGCCGTGGACCCCCCTTACCTGCTTGCCTAGCGGCCACAGCAGCCAGCGTTCCAGCGGGCGGTTGGGTCCCCTAGGAGGTGTCCGAGGCCAGTGCTTCCAAACCCCGTATGTCCCAACCTTGCAGGTAAATTCCGAGGCGGGCAATGCGTACGGCACCGGAGAGGAGCCCAGGTGGCGCAGCAGGCCAAAGGTGGGTGGCTGAGGGGTCATGAAGGCTCCTGCGGCCGCCCGGCGGGGGTTATGGTTATATGCACGCGAGCGCTGTGGGTTGGAAGATTAGTTGTGGAACCGAGTTTGCGGCGGGAGGACAAGGGCCGCACCTTCGAACTTGGAACGCACGGGTTATTCGTCACGGAAGGCATGTCGCCGACTCGCTTTGGTACACGCTGAGCGACGCTTTTCCCTCCAATGCAAAGGGGTAAGCCCGCTCCGCTTGTTTCCGCCGAGCTCCTGCCCGATTTGCCGTACACGCTTATGGCCTTCGCTTTTGGGACGCGAAGAAGTAGGAGAGCTAGAGGACGCCGTCCTGCTTCGCGTTATTGCTCAGCATCGGCAGCTGCTCCTTGCGCCCTCGCGCTGCTGCCCGTGCCTCGTAGGACACCAAGGCACGTGCCTTGGAAACGGAGGTGGACGACGACGACGCCTACGCTGAGTGCTACCCGGGCATGGCCGGATACGTGGGCGCTCTGGTGGACTCGGACGATGAGGGCGGTGACCTGGCGCATATGGACTCAAAGCAGGCCAAGGGCAAGACCCGGTGAGTGAAAAGGCTGTACGGATGCGGGTTGTGTGGCCATGGTCGTATTTGCGTGGCTTTGAACCTTCCCCCCGGTGCCGTCCTCCCGGTGCCATACTGCACCACCAGGTGGCCGTGTGCGGTTGGTCGTTGGCCGGTGCAATCTACCGGCATTTGAAGTGAATGAAACGGACGCTCCGCCCTTCAAGGGCCCCAGCCACGCGTTCTGCCCACCCGTAACGTTGGGACATCCCCCCGTTCTCGGTCTCCTCGGTCTTCCCTGCCTTCCCGCCCCAGGGCCGACTTCAACACGGACGAGGAGTGGCACCGCCACAAGGAGTCCCGAGAGACGCTGCCGCGCGCCGCCTTCCAGTACGGCGTCAAGCGGGCGGACGGGCGCAAGAGCCACAAGGAGCTCGAAAAGGTGGGGGTACTGGAACGGGGAGAGAGAAAGGTTGGCAGGCAGGGAAACGAATGTAAGCTGGGAGGAGAGGAGCCCCTAAGCGGGAAGTGCTAACTAAACCCGCATGCACGGTATGCCGTCTGTGCGGGTTCAACACTCGTCCCTTAATGCCGTAAGTGAGGAAACGTCACTCACTACGCAAGCATGCCATTCCTATGAAGTGAAATGGGAAAATCGTTCAGTGGTGCGTGTCTTTCGCATGCATATATGTGCCCTGCCCGTGTGTCGCACGTTTGCCGCCAACGCGCCCAACGTGTGCCTTTGTGCCCCGGTTGCGGTGGGCTTTGGCCGTGCTCACAGGGCGCGGTTGTGGAGCAGAAGCAGCGCGACCAGAAGCTCGATGGCCAGCTGCGGAGGATCGAGCGGTTGCTGCAGGACAAGGGCCACGAGCACGAGGGGGCCTTTGCTAGAAAGCCGAAGGAGGCCAGGGACGGCGGCGGTGGCGGCCGTGGCGGTGGCGGTGGTGGGCGTGGGGACGAGACGCCGTCGGTGTTCCGCAAGCGCCAGAGGATCTGAAGCGCACATATGTTGGGGCAGTGCGCGGAGTCTCTGTAGTAATACTTGTTATAGCAGGATGTATAGTGGACAAGTATAAATGCGATCTGGAGTGAGTGCGCGAGAACATCGCCTCAAACTCCTCTCACCTTCGGAACGAGCAGGATCGAGCTGGTACGAAAAGGAGTGGGCGGGTCCAGGCGGGTCTTTCCGATGGCGGTCTTTCGTATGGCAGGCCGTCATGCGTAATATACTTCTTACCATTTTTCAGTGTAAATACAGCGTGCCATATGTGCATTTTCATTCCGCGATTTCGCTATCGCAATATACTCTTCCTTGACAGATACTCCTGTCCAATGAAACATTGCCAGCCAGCATAGATACGATTGTACTCAATACGCATATGCGTCCTGCTGTATTCGACTTCCTCGTCGGACTCGAACCCGGTAGATCGAGTCTCTGTTTGTACATACTTTGGCATCGCTTCTAGGGAAATTTAGAACAAAAAGCTTGTCAGTTGTGGGTAGGAAGGCAGGCTAGCATTATTGCGATCCCTCCACGCCGCCCGCCGACTTAATAAAGATTTATGCTCATGCGGACGCGAAACTTGCACAGGCAAGCCGCAAATGAAATGTGTCAAAGAGTTCTTAATACAGACTGGGAGTTGCATGTGCACAATGCCGAGGGCAAGCATGCAGCGTTCGGTACCGCGTACCAGACGGGGCTCGGCTAGGAACGCTACGTAAGATGGCACACGTTACGCCCTTCATAGCCTGATGTGTGCAAAGCTGAGTGCTTGGATGGTATATGCGCACACAGTACCGCTAGTTGTAGCCCACGCTTGTGCGCTCGGCGGGGCACGCACGCGGAGCACCTAGCCTGTGCCATAATAGATGCTGCGACGATCGTCGTTGTCAGGAGGCGCAGATTGCGAATGGGTCACATGAAGCTTATAGGAAACGTAAAACGTGCGGGCAACAAGGCATGCGAGCGACACTGTGCCTCACGACGACGGGCAGGTCGTAGCCCGTTCTTTCGGCGCCTTCATCCGTCCGTTGCTGTCTTCAGGAAGGTTCAATGTGGCACTCGCCCAAGGTCCCATTCACTAACTTTCATATGGTAACGTCACTACCGCATATGCTGATGCCGTTGCCGAGGTACCGCTCGCCTACCTGGCTGTCACGTGTCGCGCTTACCAAACCAACCGCTGTCGCTACAGACGCTACAGATGCTGCCTTGTTGTGTAGGTCGGATGAAGGTGTACGGCACGTATCGACGGCCGTCGGCGCGAGGGGAATTTATAAGCGGCCGCTGCACCACTGAGATGTAATCCTTACACGCATGTTTTGCAGTTTGTTGTCCTTACTTCCGATAGATCCTCTTTGCTCCCATCATGACGCAGCCAACCGCAACCGGCATATCATTCGGTAGGCGGCCGCCGCACAGCTGGCGCAAAGCTGCTCCGGTGCTGCCCCTGCTAGCGCTGCTGGCGGTTATTTCTGACTGTTACGTCGCAAACGTCCTCGCGGGTGAGCTTATCGTCGCCAACATGCTTACGGCCTTCCGGCGGGACGCCTGTTCCATTTGTCCTTCTTGCGACAGTGCTAAGTACCTGCCACCGCATGACTTGAAAATTGCCTGCTTATGTTATTAGGGTAGCATTACATACAGCGGAAAATGCACGCACATTGAACGAGGATGCATGGAAGGGAATGGGAATCGAACGGCTCTGCCGTCTCGACCGAGCTGCAAGGGTGATGTGGCCAGCTAAAGCAGCAATTGCTTTCTATGGTGCTGATTCTCGGTGCTGCTTTTGCTGAATAAGTCACATTACACCGGGACCAGCGCAATACGTAGTTGCAGTCCTCTTCGGGGGGGTATCCCCACGAGCCATAAGGTTCACTAGTTCAGGACGGCCCAGCAGGACGGTCCAGATCATTCATAGAGCGTATACGAGGGTGTATGTAACCTTGCGAGGACATCGCCGCTGCTGTTGCTTTTACGAGCTGCACGTCAACCCAGCCAATTACCCTTAACCAACTCCCTGACGCCGAACGTTAACAACTGGTAGTGATGGATGCGTGGCTCCTGTGATATGCTTTGCGTGTGCATGCCCTTTATGTGTGTGCTTGAATGCTTGCAGCGACGAGCTGTCCCGCCAAGGCCGGGTACACTGTGCTTGTTGACTACGACCATATCGGGGACGATCTCATTTCCAGCGCCATTGACAACCCGCAAGCTGCATGCGATCTGAGGGCGGACTGCAAGGGCTTCAGCCTTGGTTACAAGGGAGATTACAGTAAGGGGTACATCAAGTCATCCACGACCGCCCAATACAACAGTGGCATTTGCCTGTACACTAAGAAGGGTGAGCTGTCTATGTAGATTGTCGGCGCTAGCGCTATCCATATGAAACATTTGTGCAGCAGGATTGATTGCCATTGAAGAAGATATATAGCCCCGACCTATCCGTTGTGGCTGCAGCTGGTCACCCAGCGTAGCGTACTTACATCATCGCCAAATTAGTGCAGTATGCATAGTACAATACATAGCTAAGTGCTCTAGCCGCTGATAATATGTGTTTTGTTACCTGCACCTGTTGGCCTATCCTGCCTAACTCATTTGTCCTCGCTTCGCCGTTTTTGGTGTGGGCGATAGCCCCCTTACTTTTGACACTGCACGCATATGTGTATAAACATTAGACAGGCACTGATCCCCACTATTTTGCACGCAACTTATATGCATGGCTGCGCCCTTCGTACACAACGAATTCGTGCAGTGACCACCTGTGCCGAGAAGCTGGGGTACACCGTGCTCGTTGATAACGACCATTACTTGGATGATCTCATCGCCGGCGGCGTTCCCATCGACAACCCCATGGCTGCTTGCGATCTGAGGGCCGACTGCAAGGGCTTTAACCTGGGTTACAACGGCAGCTACACGAAGGGTTTCATCAAGTCGTCCACGACACCAAAGTACAACCGGGGCTTTTGCCTGTACACCAAGAAGGGTGCGTTGCCGTGAACTGCGTGGAAATTGAGAGGGTTTCTTCAGGCGGTTAACACAGAACCGGCAGGATTGCTCAGGATTGCTCCACTCCTAGGTGCGAGGCAAGCTTGCAACTAGATACCGGTAGCCGCCGTCCGTCAATCCCATTGCTCAATCTTCTTTGCTCACTGTTCATAATACGGGAAACGCAGATCCACAATATTCATGAGGCAGTACAAGCCACAATTTCCAAAATCTCTCTGCATCCATACGTGATAACGTGTGGCCTATCGTCAACTTTAAGCCACGCATTTCTTTCTTTCTGTTACGCAGCTTACGCCGCTGAGGCTGAACGGATAGCTGTAAATCAAAACCAACGATGCCAATACCCAATGCTTTTTCAGTAATTGCTGCGTGCTGGTCGGCGGAAAACCAGGCATACCGTGCATCCAGGTGTTTTTTACGTTGCGTTCCCAACCATGAATACACGCACCCCTACCCCGCCGCCCATGCATACGTATAAAGGAAAACGCTTACGGTTTAACAGGGATAACATTCACATTGAAATGCTTACGTACGTGTGCACGTATGTTTGCGTGCGTGTAGTGACTACCTGTGCCGAGAAGCTTGGGTACACCGTGCTTGTGGATAACGACCACATCGGGGATGACCTCATCTCCGGCGGCGCTCCCATCGACAACCCCATGGCTGCTTGCGATCTGAGGGCCGACTGCAAGGGCTTCAACCTTGGTTACAACGGCAGCTACACGAAGGGGTTCATCAAGTCGTCCACGACACCCAAATACAACCGCGGCTTCTGCCTGTACACCAAGAAAGGTACGCGGTGTACGATTTATTGTATTAGTAGTAGTTGTTACAGTGGTATTGTTGCAGCTAGAAGCCATTGCCCGACTAACCCATCGCGTGTGGGTCCCATTATGGGTATCTAGTGACCTAATAATCCCATGTACGGGTTGTTGTTGCATCCGTGCAGTGACGACATGTACCGAGAAGCTTGGGTACACTGTGCTTGTTGATTTCGATCATTACTTAGATGACCTCGTCGGCACCGCTATTGATAACCCCATCGCTGCTTGCGATCTGAGGGCCGATTGCAAGGGCTTCAACCTTGGCTACCAGGGAGATTACACGAAAGGGTTTATTAAGTCGTCCACGACACCAAAATACAACCGGGGCCTTTGCCTGTACACAAAGAAGGGTAAGCTGCACACGTATGCATTGCTAAGATACCACGCACGCACCCGATATGGCATTGTTGTACGGCACCCATAAATGTTGGGCACAGTCGCCCGGATTCGCACACGTGCGTTAACGTCCATATCGCACGCACATACGCACAACACGTATCGATCGTTCGTAAAATAATTAGCTACCACTAGCTACATTCCGTTCGCAGGCGTGATGACCGCCATGTGTCCATGACTGTTGTTGTCCGCACCTTGCCTCCCTCCCTCCGCGCACATCGCACATCCGCAGTGACTACCTGTGCCGAGAAGCTGGGGTACACCGTGCTCATTGATAACGACCATTACTTGGATGACCTCATCTCCGGCGGTGTTCCCATCGACAACCCCATGGCTGCTTGCGATCTGAGGGCCGACTGCAAGGGCTTTAACCTGGGTTACAACGGCAGCTACACGAAGGGGTTCATCAAGTCGTCCACGACACCAAAGTACAACCGGGGCCTCTGCCTGTACACCAAAAAGAGTAAGCTGCTATGTTGAGGTGTATTGTGTGCATACCTGCTATGAATGGACTTGCACGATTGTCGCCAGGCGCGCACAAGATACCACAGTCTTATCTGGTGACGCGACGCGAACAGCACGTCAGCATCCCAATTACGGTTAAGTTGGCAAACAACTGATGCGATAATTACTTATGTTATGTACATTTCCCTGCCGCCTCGGTTAAACGCGAACGTGCGCAGCAACCACCTGTCCTTCCAAGACTGGGTACACCGTGCTCGTTGACAACGACCATTACGGCGATGACATCCTCTCCAGCACCATTTTGTACCCTCAAGATGAGTGCAAGAAGAGGTCCAACTGCAAGGGCTTCAACCTTGGCTACCTGGGAGATTACACGAAGGGGTTCCTCAAGACATCCACGACACCGAAGTACAATCGGGGATTCTGCCTGTACACCAAGGCTTAGGCACACCTGCCTGAGTAAACAGACATGTAGACATGAGCGGTCAAGCTTGCAGCTAGCTAGGGCTAATCAGCTACTGTCGTATGTGAAAGGCATCGTTATGTGATGTCATCGATACTATGGGTGTGCCCAACAGGCGAGACTTGCCAAGTCCGCGAGTCGGCGCAGGCAGGACCTGGCAGGACGGAGTTGACAGGGGCACAATTTCACTCCAAGCGATTGTGACATTGTTTGAGCAGCGCTGCAAAACGCGGGGCTCTGTTGAATTCTTGCGGTCACGTAGCCGCCACTGCTTGTCAGTTGCCACTCTGCTGCTACTGGCTGGCAAATAAACTACAGTGACGGATACTCCTCCGGTAGCTCGCCAGCTCGAATGTGCGCAGCTCATATATAAACAGTGCCGCTGTATGGTAACTGCAGCTTAATTAAGAATCTTCTAAAGCTATGCGGGTAGTTGCGGGTGATCAACAATGGGCTAGCTCTCGAAGGTTACTTTGGGCAGGCTGTTTTCGTCAAAATCAATAACCGTCTATCTCCGAGCGAGAGAGCCCACGAAGGCAATCGTTCGTGGCCAAACATTGCCGGATTTTTTGCAGAGCCTCCTGTAATAAGAACAACTACTCCATCCGGGCTGTCTATCCGCCGTGTTCATGCCTCGTAAAAATATGTCTTTCATAGTTGTCCAATACATTCCTGCCAGTTCCTGCCACGCTCACGCGGCATTGGGTAAATAACGGTGTTACATAGTGGGCCGGACCGGCGGCAGCGCTAGCTGGATGGATTAGCATCCCACAAATGGCAGAGCCGATGCGTCAAAGCCCCCCTCCCATCCACTGCTTCGTTCAGCAGGTGTACGGCACCTGCACACACTTGGTGAGCCTCAAGAGCCGCATGACCAACGTGGATCAGGATACTTCGATGAACCGCCGCCCTTGCCAGGCCTTGAATTCCTTTTTTACTGTGCTCAGGCATCTAAGCAATGTGACATAAACTGCAGGTACATGCATGTGACTGCACTGGCTTTTCTCCATAGCTACCAGGACAACCGCAATTTATGGGGCAAAGCTTCAGCGACCCGTGGGTCCACCATGTTGCCCGTGCACCACGGCCGCGCACCTTCGTGTGTGCGCAGGCCCCTGTGGTCCTCACGCCATCAGCCTGCACCAATTTCAGCAACCAAGCGAAGTTAACAGCTCGCCGGCAATCACCGTCCGCGTAATAAAACGTCCCACGTAGGACACCGTGGCACATGGCATGTCCGCACCAGCAGGGCAGATGCCACGGCATGCCGCCTTCGCAGGCGACATCCGCCTGTCAGCCGTGTCCCCACACTCCTAGAACTTCGCATGTCACCTGCCACTACGCCGCCGCCCCGACCAACGCAGACACAGACAGGCGTTGCCGCTGCTGGCCGCGCGCTGCCTTGCCACACTGCTACCAGCCGCGCGCTACTTTGCGCCGGGCTTTTTCAACTTCGGTTCCGGCAGTGTCACCCTGCAGAACCCTGGGTCTACTTTGCTACCCGGAGAGGTTGCCACCAGGAAGCCCAGCAGGGAGGGCTGCGCCAGCCGGTCCGCGTCCTCAGGCGCCCCGATCACCAACCCCTCTACCACGCGCTGCCCGGCCTCCAACTCCACCTGCGGCCCGATGAGAGCCGAGAGCGAGGCAGGGGACGGAAGGGTAAAGTAAGGTGAGCGAGGCAGGGGACGGAAGGGTAATGTGAGGAGAGCGAGGCAGGGGACGGGAGGGTAATGTGAGGAGAGCGAAGCGGGGGACGGAAGGGTAACGGAAGGCATAACGATAATCGCTGTATTGCAGGACACCCGTAGGCGGAGCGGAGAGCTGGTGGCGAGGGAGGATGCTGTGTGCGCCGTTGTAAGGTTTGCTGGCCGGTCGCGCAGGTAGGCATGGCTGGGTGCACCGTGCGGTAGTAGCCGGTGCCGCCGAAGGGCCACGGAGGCGTGTACCCCACTAGCGCCCATGACGTAGCGCCCAGCGCCCGCGCCCAGCTATGCAGCTCTGAAAGGCTTGGAGTAAACACATTCCCATCGTGTTTCTCTTCGCTGCGCCCACCTGCATGCTGGCCACGATCTGGCCGTCGACTCGCGCTAGCGGCAGCGCCGGCCCCAGGTGCACGATGGTGCTGACGAGCAGCCGCACGCGGGTCGATCCATCCGCCATCAACGTGTTTACCACGAGCGCCCGCACCAGCCGGTCGGAGGGCAGCAGCCGGGGAGGGTCCGCGTGGAGCGTCAGGTTGACCTGCGGGGCAGCGGAGTGGCGGGGTACGGCATCATGGTACTTGTGGCGTTCAGCGTGTTTAGGATTTACCATGACCCGGAGGGTTGTTTAAGGTTTACCATGACCTGTGGCAAACCCTCCGCCTCATGAGAGGCGACTTGCAACCACAGCTACTCATGCCACCTACTGCCTCATCCCGCGCGCCGTGCCGCGCGCCCTGCTGCGTGCCGTGCCGTGCCGCGCCGAGCACTGTCACTTACTGAGCAGCCCTGGACTCCCCGCCGTCCCGCTTTGCAAGCGTATCTGCTCGTCCCATGTGTGTGCCCGCCTGCCTACCTGCCGGCCCCACTCGATCTCGGCAGTTTTAAAGATGTGCCCCGGCTTGGGTGGTTGGTTCACCACCAGCATCGGCACCGGCGCCGACTGGGCGGACATCGGTTTCCTGGCCTTGGGGTCAACAGGCGCCGCCAGCTCTGGAGGCGGCATGGGCTCCAGCAGCTGGGCCGTGATGGTGATGGGCACGGGGCATGGCTCGCCCAGCACGATCTGCGGCAGCCAAGCGGCAGGCAAGCGGGTAAACAGTAGGCAACGTGTGTTGGTGCAGGCCCACGAGTGGGGGTCAAGGCGAAGATCGTCCTTATGGACGCACAAATCCTGCCCACCGACCTGCCCGGTGCCCCCGTCCCCCACCTCCGCTCCCCGCCTCTATCACCACTGCCACAACCATACCCAGACACCATATGCCCCTGCGCCGTCCGCACGCACCGGCAGCGGCGTCGCCACCTCCGGCTCCCAGCCGCCGCCTCGCGCAGTCGAAGGTGCCTTCTTCTTCTTGGGGTCCTCGTCCGTCATCCAGGTGATCGATAGGCTGGTGGGCACCAGCGCGGGGACGCCGAACATGAAGTCGCCGCGGTAGGTGAGCCCGGTGGGCGCCTGGTGCCACTCGCCCTCGCCGTGGTAGCGACCGTGCGCCCAACTTCCCTGCGGGGGGGCGGGAGGGGCAGGGCGGAGGGTGAGTGGTACCAGGCGCAATGAGACGTATCGCGCAGCGGGGGAGGTAGGGCGGAGGGTGAGAGGTATCGTGTAGCGGGTGAGCCTGCGGCGCGAAAGGAGGGTGGGATGCGCGGGGCCAGCATTCCCACCGAGCGGTGCCCTATCGCACAAACAGCGGCTTTGCTTCGCTTTGCTCCGGTTTGCTTCGCTTTAACTTGATTTGCTTTGCTTTGTTGGATGGATCACGTCCCAGCGCCGGTCCTCAAGCTTGCTGCTGTCGCTGCTCAAGCACCAGAGGCATCAGACAAGCTACCAGCGCTGTCCCTGCCGCCCGCCTCGCCCACTGGTTTGCTCGCTACCCCGCCTCGCCCCGTCCGCTACCGCGCCCGCCCCTCACGCGACCCACCTTGTACCAGCTGCCGTCCGCGTAGGTGCACTCGCCCTGGCCGGTGCGCTGGTTGTCGACCCAGCCGCCCTCGTACCTGCGGCCCAGCCGAGCGCACGTTCAGCAGCGGCTAGATAGAGACAGATGGGTATTGCGAGGCATAAACAGGCATAGGCATTGCAGCAGCGGTGCCCAGAGCTACAGCCGGTCCGTAACAGTAGTGTAACCGCGTCCCGTACAGCTGTGTGGTGGAGCCTCTGACCCGCCGCGCAGCATACCCAGCGCACCAGCACCACCACTCGTCTGTGATCGCTCGTGCAGCGCCTCGCCACTTGGTTTCCTCATCGCCGCTCTAATGACACGCAGACCCCTCCTGTCCTTACCGCCGACACCACCACTATCACCACCACGAATCGACGCGACCCTCGCCCTAGGTCCCGACGACAACCGCCCGCGATTGCGATCTCCACCGGTCTTGCCATCCCATGATATCGTCGCCGCCACGCCGCCCGCCCGCCCGCCGCACCTGCTCCCATCCGTGCAAGTCAAGACGCCCTGGCCGCGGCGCTTGTGGCCAACGAAGTCGCCCTCGAACACGTCCCCGTTGGCGTGGGTATACACGCCGATACCTGGGTGCGGGGGAGCCACGTCGTGCTTTCAAATGCTCGGTCAACACGGACTCCTGGTTGAACCGGTGGACTGGCATCAAGGGGTTTCCGGGCGCACTGCAGGAGGTTGCCTCGCCGGGGATCTGAGTTGCCGTCATGTCGCTGTCGTACGAGGGAGCCTTTGCCAGCAACAGAGGCTCCTCAGAAGCCATACACGGTTCGGAGGTCCATCCACACTCGACCTCCCAACCAGCCGGCTGAGTCAGCCAGCCAGCACGCCAATCGGCCAGCCACCCAGTGCCCTCACCCTCACCCTGAAATGCGTTGTGCACCAACGGCCCCTGGTACGTGTCGCCGTTCGCCAGCCGCATCACTCCGAACCCTTGCATCTCGCCCATTTCAAAGGTGCCTTGCAAGCAGGATGGGACGGTGGATGGGAGCAGCAGCCGGGGACGTCACGACACAAACCCAGCGAAGTAGAGCGCTTGTAGGACGCGGGCGCGGCAAGAGGGGCCGGGCAAGAAGGCTGCTTGGCCGCACACACCTACGGGACACCCGGGCTCCCCAGCCATCCTCCTACCCTGGCACCCTCCGCGCCTCCGACTCAAGTCCACCAGCCCAGCTCCCTTGAGCGCCCACAAGCCGCTGTCGGGAACCTGCTACTTCTCCCTCACCCCAGCCTTCCCGGTCCACACCCAGTCCCTGCGCAAACGGTCGGTGTAGGACTGCGCCCTCACCGATGTACACGTCTCCGTTTGCGAAGCGCCTGGTGCCCTGCCCGTTGATTTCGCCGTCGACGAACTCCCCCTCGTAGTACGCCCCGTCGCGCATGGCCAGTTTTCCCAGTCCTGCAGTGGCGCCACAGCAGTCCCCAAGCAAGGAGGCATCACACAGGGCTGCCAGTGGCGGGAGTACAGGTGTGGCGGAGGTGCAGGCTGTGGTGCCAGTGGCGGGGGTACAGGTCATGGTGCCAGTGGCGGAGGTGCAGGCTGTGGTGCCAGTGGCGGGGTAACAGGTTAAGAGTACGCCGATGGCCAAGGGAAAAACTGGAGGGGCATCGGCTGCGACCTAGGCAATTTTTGACACCTGTGCCCCACTGGCCAGCGCGGTGAGTACGCCGTTGAGTCTCACCATGCTTCTTGCCATTCACCCATTGCCCCTCGTATTGGAAGAAGGAGTTCGGGTACGTGTAGGTTCCGAACCCATGGCGACGCCCAGCAACGTAGTCACCCACATAGCATCGATCAAGCTCGATTCCACGGACACCAGCGCCAAGATTTGGGGCTGTATAAAATGTATTTGAGCCCGTTGGTCCCGCAGCTGCCGGCGCCGGCCCAGGTAGCAGGACTGCTGACATGCCTTATAAGGTAGCTGGGCACATAAGTAGACCCGATGCCACTACACAATGACGGAGGATTGCATTGTATCCATACCTATATATCACATTTACAAGTCGCGATAAAGTATGCCATCATGGGTGCGCGGTGTGGCGAGCTTTGCGACAAAAGAAAGTGGCCCGACACTGCCTATGTTAAAATATAAGTGGTGTACAATAAACACTGCTTAAACTTTCATATGTTGTGCGTGGAGGCAGAGTTACTCGCATCCTGAATCCAAAACTATGGTAAATATTCATCATGCTTGCAAAGGTGGATGCACTTTCGGCACTTGCATGGGAAAGTACTTTAGAATACGGACGCATCACCTAATACGCATGTATCGCTGATAAGCGAACCTTAACCTCCGACAACTGGTCAACGTGTCACGGGCGTGGGCGCCTGCCGACGTAGCCCTAGAAGGCCATATGGTGCCCTGATTACCTGGACCATACGGATGCCCCTCCTACTGCATCGCAGCCCAGCGGCCGGGAGGGCGCTGACGTGGCGCAGCAGCAGCCGCGACACCGCCGCCTGTCCCGTTCTCACCTCGCTCGCTGCTGTTCGGCACCTCTTCCGGGACCACTCAACCGATTCACAGCATGGCGCCAGTGAAAATGACCGCAACCATAGCCACCCACGCCGGCAGCACCCCAACCACCAGAACCAACGCCACCACCACCGAAAGGTAACAAACTATATACACTACGTATGTCATGTTCTTTGCCCAGTACTAGACAGGGCTTGAAGGAGGCGTCTTCTTCGGCTCCTGCTTCAGAGCGATGTCAACAAAACGCAGCTGCATATCCTGGACACGACACACAGCAATGCGGGTCGCCCGCCCATGCATCGCACGTCGTCGCCAGCGCAACACCCATTGCTTGGACGGGTATGGCTAAGGACGCGCAAGGAGCACGCTCCAGGGATGGTCTCACGGACCTGCCCCACAAACACGCGCCTGACCCCGCAGGGCTCCGAGCTGTCCACCGACTGGCCCTCCCTCTACCTGGCCGCCAAGCTGGCGTACTGGTCCGGCCTGTGCTACTTTCCGTACGACACAATCCCTCGTACGCTCCAGGAGGAGGGCTTGAAGCTGGTCGCGTACGGCCGCACCAGCTACACGTGCTGGTGAGCCTTGAGCGCGGGAGCGGACGGCTCGGTCGACATTGGGTTTGGATGCCGGGAAGAGGGCCACGCGGGCAAAAACCAGCAGGCGGAATCGGTTTTGGCTCTTTAGGCCCTGTGAGTATGTGTTCTGGGGCTGGGTGCGGCTGCAGCTGTTGTTATCCCGCCGCCCTGACCCGCCTCGATGGGTGTGGCTGGGCACACCTGTGCCTGTTCTGTGTCACTCAGTGCTGCGTCTCGGCAGGTCCGGGGACGGATGCGTCGTACGCTTGTGCCGCCGTACCTTGTTCGTGATGGCGCCGGGGCGGGCCACTATATGTGGGCTCCTCCGAGCACACGGCGGCTGGCACGACCCCGCCTCGTCACATCCTCGCTTGTGCAGGTATGTCGCTGATGGCTGCGTCGACTTGGATGCCCTCCGCCGGCGCGCCTTCCCGCAGCGCCAGGAGCAGCAGCCGCCGCCCAGCGGGCCATCCGCCTTCGGAACGGAGACGGCCCTTTCTCCGTCCTCCAGTTCGGACGAAACGAGCGCCGTCAGCAGCGATGGTGGCGATGCGTTTGGCGACGGTTTGCACGGCATCAGCGGCCAAGGCGGAGACGTAGGCGGAGACGTAGGCGGCGGAGGCGAGAGCGGAACGGTGGATGCTCCCAGTGTCAATGAGCTAGGGAGCGCCATGCACGACAGCCACCACCACCCCAAGTACGCTGTCCCGGGGCACAGCCATCAGGACCGCAGACCATGGACCAGTAGCTCCAGCACGGCCGGTGCTACAGGTGGTGACGTCGATGCCAGAAGCAGCGGCGATGGCAGCAGCGCGCGTGGCCACGTGGGGCACAGCCATCGGGAACGCGGTCATGGCGGCGGCCACTCGCTACGCAATGACCACATTCACCTGCAGCACCCGCAGCCGGCACTGCACCTGCGCCGGCCACACGCGCCGCACGTCGCCAGCAGTAGCGCCGCCGGCGGCGAGGCTGCTGCTACTGCCGATGCTGCTGCTACTGCCGCTCCGCCAGGACTCAGTCCACCCATCACTTCGGGGACACGCTGTCGCTTCATCTTCCTTCGCGGAGTCCAGTGGTCCGCTCACGACACGAACACGGTAGGTGCAAGGGTTTGCCGCCCCCTTGAGCGTCGCTAGTTCGGGATAGTACGGCGGTAGCGTAGGAGGTCGTACGCCGTTTCCTTGATATGTGGGAGGGTCGTCATGCCCAGCTTGGTCCTGCTCCTGCTTCTGCCCGCAGCTGTCGCTGTCTGCGTCTCTGGCCGCCTTCTGGCCCGCCTCACTCTTGCCGACCGAAGGGTGGTCCGAAGCAGCGGCTAACAGCGGCAGTAGCAACGGAGTCGGCAGCAGCAGTCGCAGCCCGGACCCAGAGCTGGAACACCTGGTGGCGCACAGCGGCGTGGCGGCAATGGCACGAGAGCTGCTCCCGGCGCTGCTGCCGCACATCCGGTGCGGGCGGCGGGGCTTGGGCGTGTGACATGAGCGCGAGGGGCCCTGAGGCAGGCTTTAGGGCACGCGAATGGGGCCGACCTGGGTGCTTCGGGCTTTGGGGAAACCTGCAGCTGCTGCTGCTACCGCTGCTGCCGCCGTAGCTCCCAGCCGTCATCGGCATCCAACCCACTTTGGTGGCACCTGGCTGCCGCGTGGCACGATACACGCTGGAACTCTCTGTCCCTCCCCCCGACCGACCCACGGGTCTGTGCGCGTGCAGGGAGGCGGCCGCCGCGGGCGTCGAGCACTTGGTATTCTGTGGACACTCGCTGGGCGGCTCCCTAGCCAAGCTGCTGTGGGCCATATCCATAGCACAGGGTCACAGGTGCGCGGCCGGCTGGGTGAAGCGCGCAGTGCCTGCACCTAAACCACCAGCACTGCGGGATTAATCAAAGGTTGGTTGCGTTTAGGGGTAAGTAACGAAACACATCGGTTCCTCCTGCCCCCGTCCCCACGCAACCTAGCCGCCTCCCCC
Source organism: Yamagishiella unicocca (assembly GCA_003116995.1). Lineage (NCBI taxonomy): Eukaryota > Viridiplantae > Chlorophyta > Chlorophyceae > Chlamydomonadales > Volvocaceae > Yamagishiella > Yamagishiella unicocca. The sequence goes on from BDSL01000060.1 coordinate 550,680, forward strand.
CTTCCCTCCTTCCTTTCCTCCACGAAACCCAAGACACACGCGCACTAGCACATGTACCCAGCACATTCAGTGTTCTGGCGAGCCATTCACTTGTTTTCCCTCCGTGTCACAACCACCCACACCTACCTACCGCGCGCAGGCATCATCGACTTGCTTGCCAGCTCCTGCCCGCCTCGTGCTCTGTCCCCACTCCTCCCAACGCTTGTTTGCACGGTGTATTTTCTCCGTGCCCTCCTTTCTCTCGGCCCCCCCACCTCCGACCAAGTGTTCGCGGATATGACTTACCCTCCTCCGATCAAGTGATCTTCCTTCTTCTCCTATGTCGTATACACGGACTTCCCCACTCCCCCCTTCCCGCCAGGTCCCCAGATGCCACGTCATGCCAAACCTTCGGATCCCCGCCGGTGCTGGCCCACACCGCGGGCGGCGGCGGCGCGCGCGTGCTGCGTCTGCTGCGCTCGCCGCCTGGCTCCATTGTCAACTGGGTTCTGGAGCACGACCCCGTGCCTCGGGCCATGCTGACAGCGGACCCCTACTTTTCGGCTGCGCGCCGAGCCGTTCCCGGACTGGCGGCGCTCCTGGACCTGCGCGGCGCGGTGCTGGGTGAAGGAGCGGCGCTCAGCAGCGGGCGCTTCCTGTACGAGACGGTTGGGGAGGTGCTACTGTTGCGCTGGTCAACGAAAGGTACGACGCGGGCGCGGGGTGGAGGTAGGCGGATGCGTGCGCGGTCAGGCCTTCGGTACGCCTCTATGGAACTGTGTCCGCCGTTGACGGACTTGGGGGCAGCGGGGAAGGGAGACCTGGCAAGAGATCAACTGGCATGACGCCTTTTCGCGCTCTGCACTCCCGCTCCCTTCTCCTGACTGCCCTGATGTGCTCTGCCCCACCTACCACCCCACACCGCCGCTCCCCCGACCCGCTAGGGGGCTGCGAGGTGGTCGCCGTGTCTGAGGCGGAGACGGAGACGCTGCTGCGGCTGGCCCTGGACGAGGCCATGACGGCGCCCGTGCGCTCGCTGCAGGTGCGGAATCCCCCCGGACCCCCTGCCCCGCAACGCTTCCCAAAACCCAAAAACCGGGGTTCACCCGGTCCCCAGCATGCCAAACCTTAACGCCGACTGTTTCATCCACCGCCTCTCACCCTGTGGCCTTTGCCTAATATGCCCTCCCGGGCCCCCTGGAGCGCGCAGTACTGGTTGGACCACCACCACGCGTCGTATCACCACGACCTGGAGACTGCGGCGCTGGCGGCGTGCAGGCAGCAGGCCAGGAGCCAGCAGCGCCAGCAGCGCCAGCAGCGCCAGCAGCACCAACAGCCGGCGGTGGTGGACGGAGCGGTGGCAGCAGGGCTGGCGCGTGAGGCGGTAGGTGGCAGCGAGCCTGGGGCGACGGGGAGGGGATCCGTCGCCGGTTGAGTGGAGGAGTGTATGCAGGATGGGGACTGTTGGGCTGACAGCAGGAACGCGCGGCGTGTGGTTGTGGGGCCGAGCTGCGGGAATCAAACGGATTTTAATGGATAGTCGACAATCACTAGCCGCGTCGTGATCGTAATAATATCAGCACGTGTACTGACTCACGTGTAACGAATGAGTCACGCTGGCCAGAGGATTGCAAGTGCGACCCTAGTCCTCCGAGCGGCGAGTGCGGAGGGGCCGGACAGACTGGCACGCGGCACGGCTTCCGAGCGCCAAGAGTCGGGCGCAGGTCATGGGGCTTCGCCTGACCAAGTAATACAACGCACTTTACGCAAGGAACTCGCGTTACAGTGGACCGTAGGACCTTTCCAGAACATTGCACGAAATGAATGGCTGAGCTGGTCCGCGCCGGAGAGTCGTGCACGATAATCGTACTTCTCACAAGCTCGTCGCATACGATGATTGCACTTCTGACGCACTAATCGAACCGTCTGTTGCGGGTGCAAAGACGCGCACAGCTCGTCGTTGGTCAGTCCGTCGAGTGCATCGTTACAAACCTAATGGTAGATTCGCCCTCGTGGAGAAATCAATGCTCCATCCATAAACACATGCACAGCCGCACACCTCTCTTGGCTGGATCATGGCAGTGCCAGTGGCGTAAGGCAACCGGTGACGTGCCACACCCTCCCCGGTTCGCGTTAGGAGTACGAATTGTCGCAATGTCAATGGCAATACAAGGTAATTGGAGAGGTAGTTGTCATACAGAGAAGGCATGAAGGCCGCTACTTGCACGACACCTGACCCCTACCTGAATACGTATCGTACCATTCGTTCGCGTTTTGGCGCTATCCACGCTATCAGGGTCAATATTGCGGCTTACCGCCGTGTGTAGCACTCATGATGATGTTAGGCATTTAAGATGAATATTCCCAGGTCCAATTTGTCAGGACAGGAGTCCGCATCAGCAGGCTGTCATAGCCAGTACTAGTTCGGGGAAATTTTAGCAGTTTCCGTGGAATAAAGAGCTTGGTCTTACGGGTGTCGGCTGTTTTATAGGGGATAAGGGTTATTGAGAGCGCAAAGTTGGTTAGCGGGCAGTTGCACTGCCTAGTCCAACCCGTTTATTGCGGCAGCTGGCGGGCCTGGCGGGCGCACGGAGGGGCTGGCTCCAAGTGGACAAACATAACACGAGCCATACGTGCCCGTACACTAGTACTTTTGATAACAAGTTACAAGTTAGATTATCGGCGCCGTGGAGCTACGGTATCTATTGAACGTCTATTAAGATGCCCCGACACCCTCGTATGACACTGTAACCGTTACAGCAACTAGAATGATCAGGTGTCAAAAGCAATCGGTTCACATAGCATTATCGTTGTATCGTTACCGATTGGTAGCAGCATGAGTAGAGTAACTTCCAAGGTACGCAGCATCATGCGGTGTGCCCGTTGGCTCTACCCAGCTCTACCAAGAGCCCACCGTGACAGTTACTACTACCAGGTCCAAGGCAGAATCCGACGAGTAAATATATGAATCCCCCCGTCGTCAAACGAGGACCTGCCTCGCGCACGGGGGAAGGAATGCTGTCCTGTCCGCAACTACAACTGCTCCCAGGCGCTTCCTGGTCCTGCCGTACATGACGTCTGAGGTGTCCCGCTGGCGCAGCATCGCAGGCAACAATCCAACCTCCCCACAAACGAACTTCCTTTAACAAAGGTCAATTGTGCAACGCCAATGGTCTGGGAATCTGGGTGTGGTGTACATCCTTGCATACCATACATTATTCATGCCACTCCTAGGAGACAAGCAGCGCCCGCATCAGGAAACCGGCCCTAGGCCAGTGGAAGCGCCATACACGTGTTTGATACAACTATCGAAAGCAATCCCAACTGGCAACGGCAACGCGCAACTCCTTAAACACATAATCAATAATTTAGTCAAGCGGCGCCCAATTATGCACAGCCAGACACCGCAAATGGCGCAGTGTGGATGTGGAGAACCAATTGACAGAAGACGCTCGATTCAGCTGCTACATACGCACGAGGTGATGATGCGCTCGTGTACGAGCAGCGTTGTACGTGTCGCACCACGGACCTGCTTGTCTAACCCGGCTCAGCCTGCATCAACCTCAACCTGGTTCATCGCACAGATTGCGACGATAAAGGCGTCTTCTTGCGCCCCCGTACCTTACGAATTCGTCGTGTCAGCCCTCCTGTCCATGTTGGAAGTTACCCTCATATAGGACAAAAGCTACTTTCGACAGTTAACCAAGTGCCAGGACATCGCTTAATGGCCCTCCTTCTGGAGCTATCCACGCATGGCCGTCAGCTGCACCTGCTTCGCCTCCAGCACCGAAACAGCCGAAATCTCCGCACTGCGTGAGCTATAGTCGCCTGCCTCGCGGTCGCCACGGCAAGCGTGGCTTGCACCTGTCGCACCAGTCACCTCCTTCCCTAGATTCAGCTGCTGCACGTGGAGCAGATTGCGGCGCACGTGCTTGTCCAGCTCCTGACGCATGCTCCAGGCTGGGTACAGCTCGCCGCACTTGCTGCTGCCGGTGTAGCCGCCGCGGACCACCATGGCAGGGCACACCTCGATGCGGTGGGACCAGGAGCCCATCATCGCGCACGACGCCAGCGCCACGTCCAGGCCAAAGCCCCTTGCCACCTCCTCGCAGGCCTTGTGTTCCGACATGGCCATGTAGGCGGCCTCAGCGCGAAGCGCATAGTCCCCCCCGAGCGGCACCACTGCGAAGCGCACTTGCCCCGTGGGGCCCGTGCCGGCGGTTCCAATCATCCCGACGATGGTGGGTCCCAGGTGATCCCAGGCGGTGGATGAGACGTAGATCGTTGCGTGAAGGCGGCCTTCGAGCATTGCCCCACGCACCCCCTTCCAGTAGTCATCAAGCGAGGCGGGGACGAATGCCCGCAGCTGCTCCGGCAGGTAATCGGCAGCATCCGCCGAGGCTGGTGGCAGGTAGGCAGCTGCAGTGAGGTCCGGGAGGAGAGCCGACGTGGCGGATGCAAAGCTGCTGGCGGCGGCAGCAGCAGTGCTGGAGTCTACGCTGGCCGTAGCTTTGGGCGGGGTGTCGCGGACGCCGGTAGCAGCACCGTCGGTGGGCTTGGTGGCGATGTTGCTTGCGCCAGCAGCTCCTGTAGCCGAGGCAGCTAGCGTTTTGGCAAAAACACCGTCGTCCAGCACCTGCACGACCACAGGCGTATGTGCAAATGAATCCTGCACTAATCAATCGATGCCAAGCGCGCGAAGGCACGGTACCGAGGCATGCTACGGTCGTACATGGTGCAACTTACGCAGTCATACATATTCAATGAGCGTGCGCAGAACCACACTGCCGGCGTGGTTCGTGGGTTTCGTGCCGCGACGGTCAAGCTAAGGCAGTTGATCGTATTAAGCGTTCCAATCCCAACCAATGCAACGCTTGCCAGTCAACGACCGCCCCGGGCGGTCGTACGCAGATGTGCTTTTAAGGAAATTACTTCTCCCTCCTTTCCCCTTCTGGCAAGGGTCGATCCCTGTCGTACCAGCGGGGGGTTCGACAGCTGGGAATACTTGATGGCCATTGGGAATGATGGGTATATGGGCACCATGAAGTTGGGCGCTGTCACAGGACTGATGCTGGCAAGAGCTAAAGCCGCTGCCACCTCGGCCATGCCCAAGTAAGGGCTGGTCGCCAGCGTATGGAAGCCATCACGCAAGTGACCATGTCCTGCTTCCTCGTGCATGTCTGTTAGCTTGTGGCACCAGCTCCCATCAGGAAGGCCTGAGTGGTTTGCAACGGACGGCTGCGAGCTGACAGTGGCCGGATGATCGTGCGGAAGGAGATGCTGAAGCTGGCGCCAGATATCCGGCACCAAGCGGACGCGTTGAGCAGCAGCATGGGTATTGTATAGCAGCACGTGTGCTGTAGCAAGGCCGGCACGTCCTGCTGATAGGCGGGACAGGCAGTGCGCTTGCATGGTGGTGAATAACCGCTCAGCCTAGGCTTGTTGGAGTGCTGCCCGTCGATTTGCCACCGGATCAAAATGGAATAGGAGGTTCGTGGGTACCAATTTGCCTGTCCAGCAAAGAGCTGGCGACAACCCTTTCCAGAGCAACGGGCGCAACGGCGATGGTGCACATAGAGCGCGGATACCGCAGCCTAGCAGCAAGCACTAAGGCAGTGCTTATATGATATAATTATTTTGGCATACGAGAGTTGCCATGGAGCTCCTTTACGGATGAATTGGGTTCGCCAATAACAGTACGTCCGCTACCGGCATCATGAACCCGATAACAGACTTGCAAAAAAATACCAATATACATGCCATCTTCATTTTTGCTGCTTAGAAGGGTTAATGATACTCCTCGAAGCGACAACTTACTCTTGGTCCACTTTTAGTAATACATGAAATGATACAGTGTCCGCAAGCCCGGGCGAGCCCATGACAAAGGGGGGCATACCGAGAACTGCACCGATGGATGCATCGACGAGAAGCCTTCGCTCGCAGCCAGCAGTCGCCCCAATAGGCACAGGGAGAACAGGGCACCCCATCGCGGTCAAGAAGGCGGGGTCTAGGGACAGAACCCCCCTGAACCCCCCTGCGGCCCATACTACCCCCCGGCATCCACACGCGAAGATCATCCCACCCGAAAGCGCCAGCCAGCCAAGCCAGCACAACTCTGCAGTCCCAACAAACCGTGGTCAAGATGAACAAGAGGATGTGGGGAAAACGTCAAATTGGGCAGACGCGGGCCCGGGCGCACCATGGCGCAGCAACCAACACGGTCCCAGACAACAGAAAAAACAGGTCGGCGTGGTCGGCGGAGCAAAACATTTTGTAAAAAGAAAACAAGCCTCGGGCCCTGAACAAGCCCCGTGCCCACACGACAGGTGGACAAGCGGCCTACGGAAGCGCCAGCGATTTTGTGTTTTCATGGCCGCCTACGGTGGCGTACAGTTCGTCAGTGAGAGAAGTTCGTTACCGACAACGACTTCCTGTCCATGCTAACGGAGCCATTTGCATCTTACCAAAATATCCAATATAAAACACAGTTAAAGTATGTTTCCATGCTGAAAACCTTGCTAAATAAGACTGCTGCATGACGATGCCAGCGACGAGGGAAATGTCGAAGAAGCTGTCACGCCTCGCCATTCTTACTCTTTCGTTTTTGGTTAAAGGCGCCCTAGCATTACAACACGAGACCATAACGGAAAAGCAGGGACGCTGGAATGGGCTACGCTATTTGGGGTATCCGGGATGCCCTTGGAGGCATACAAGCGTGGCAATATACCTGGTCAAAATTAGGAATCCGATTGGATAGCATGCATAACAGTGAAAACAACGGCAGCGCAACCCTTCGCGACCCACGGTGCCCTTCGGTCGCAGGGAGGGCAATGTGATAGATCCTTAATTTATGCCAAACGTTCACCATGGTGAGGAAGTGATGCGGGCGGAAGTGACCGGCAGAGAAGCGATGTACCGTGACTCCGTGAGTCGTGTACATGGGGTTGTACGTCTATGGAGACGGCAAAGCAGGCTGAAGCTCCATAGCGCAAATGTATTTTTAATACATGCAAGATCACATACAATTATCTCGGCGCCACTATTGGTCTCTAACAAAGCCGAATAAGGACTGTCGAAAGACTGTAGTTGCCACCCAACATCGTCCTTATTACTTAGCACTAGCAAATATTAGTCGTAGTGTATAGGAGATATCTGTGTTAAATTAACGTATTTATACCGTTCGTGCAAACCCCGGCTTTGGTCATTGCTCTCTAGGCTGGAAGTGGGAAGCAAGTTATCATCATGGAGGATAGTGAGGGGAGCTCAAACGGGCGGACGAAGTGGGTCACAAGCGCTGTGGCCATTGTTGGAACCTGCATGGCCACATTTTCGTAAGCGAGGCACTAAGCTATCGCGCTGGCTTGTAGGATGCTTCCCCAAACTTTGGTCCTAGACCATGTGTCTCCAGCCACTCGGCTGCTGGAGAAGCGGCGGCAAATGTTCGAGGTGCAAGAGGCTTTGGAAGCGCAAAAGCTGGACTTCAATCGTAAAGAGGAAGTCTTCAAACGTCGCGAGGAGGCTTTGAAGCTCAAGGACTTGGAGCTGCAGGAGTCCCTAATCCGCTTCAGCAAATTCCTTCAGGAGAACGATTCAAAACGCGCACGTGCAGAAAAGAAGGCTGCCGACGAGATAAAAGCGAGATTACAAAAGGAAAAGGAAATCGAGCAGCTTACAGAGGTGCTAGAAGAGCTGAAGTCGGAGAAAGAACGCATCCTCGAAGTGCTCGAAAAGAACATGCGGTAAGCATCGGAAGCGGAATGTCCCTGGGACGAAGGGGGAGATGGAAATGTCGAGGGGAGGGAGGCAGGTCGATGCTGTGTCAGACGCCGTGTTCGTGGTGGCGGTGGGGCTAACAATTCGTAACACGCAGCACGGATTGGTGTCCGTCAAATGCATCGTGGGAACGGGCTGCTAATGTGCTCTCCAGACAGGGCGTGTCAGGGACGTGATACCGCTTGGATCAGTGGTTTTGGAGCGGGAGGGATGGTGAGTGCGGGCGTGTAGATCTGTCAGCCCGGCTGCTACCGAAAACTAAGAACGGATACGCCTGCCGGGTAGTTGCTGGCGCGCGCGCTCGCGACCGCTGAGGCCAGGCGCCAGGGGTCCACCATCCTCGCCAATCCCTCCGCAACGCTTCCATGCCCCTTATCGATCGTCCAGCTTGAAGCCAATGCTATTCTTCGTAACTTCAAAGCATAGCAGTTAAGCCTCGGCATTTGGTTGAGCAATGATTTCGGCCGTGCCCGACCCCGTCACGCCCGCCATCGATCTTCATGGTCGTCGCCGCCACATGTTGCCACCCCCCGCTTCAGTTACCAGCAATACCTGGAGTCAGTTCTCGAGGTGGCGGATGAGTATCAGGAGGTTTCGGACCTGCTGCTGCGCCACGCCACTCTGTCTGCCACCAACGCCGATCTGAAGGACCACCAGCGCCGCTGCAGCGAGCTGGCGGAGAAAGTGCGGACGGAGCTCCAGATCTACGTCAAGCAAAAGACCGACGAAATCCTCAATCTCAACAACCAGGTCGGCTTGGGAGAGGAGCAGGGATGTGCGGCTTGGCGTTGGTGCTGTACTCTGTTGGGGAAGGCGTGCTGGCTTGGGTTTGTGCAGCTGGTTGGCGGGTTGAGGGGTGACGTGGGAGGTATCACATGCCCCGTAGCGCCTCATGCTGCAACGGCCTGCTCGTCCATTCCGTGTTCTGTGCCTTGCGCTCCCGGCCCTGGTCAAGCACTGCACGAATCACGCAAGGAACCAATTCGAAACCAGTACGCGGCTTACGTGAACGTCCACGCCATTTTAAAACCTGCAGGTGGCCAAGCTAAAAACGGAACTTGAATGCTACGAAGCAGAAGCTATGGTGCAGGAAGCCAAAAAAGACTCGAGCCTACAGGTGAGATACTGGATGAGCGGCTCTTCGGGTGGCTCTTGCATCCGCGTGCAACCGTGCTTTCCCTTATGAAACCACCCTAATGTTTCCGCTTACGCTCCCTCCTGCCCCTCTTGGACTGTCACGCGCGCAGATTGCCAGCCAGCGGACGCTGGAGTTCGGGCAGGTCGTCCTCTCCGCCGACAACATCTTCAATCGCTGCCGCTCCAAGAGTTCCATTGGCCACCCTGCTGAGTCCAACCCGCTGCACCAGCTGGATGTCATCGGGAACTTCGTGTCGGACCTGGGCGCTATCATTAAGCAGTTCCGCGTGGAGCAGGCCAAGCGCACACAGACACGGGCAGAAGACTAGTTAGAATCATTGGCTGTAGGGTGGGTCGGGCGGGCAGGCGGGGTTGTTGGGGCCGAGGCGGGCCTTATGTCGGGCCACAAGCCGTAACGCGCTGCAGGGATGCAGGGACGTGAAGGGGACAAGCGTGCAATGCTGTCGGTTTAGGGTAGCGAATTGCACCACTGCGTTCGGACCTTGGAAATGCCAGGGCGATGTCGGCCTGTCTGTGTGTGCGCGTTTGTCGATCAGAGGTTTCTGCGACAATGTGGGAACAATGCTGACGCTATGGCAGTGTACATAATACGACATGTGCTTGCGGATTGTGGCGCTGCGACATCTCTAACGGAAGAAGGCCATGTGCTTATGGATTGTGGCGCTGCGACATCTCAAACGAAAGAAGGCCTTAGGCGGCATAATGTTGGCGATAGGCACTGTAGGTGCTTTCTTAAGAGTTGCCACGACATGACGTTGAATAAAATCGTGAGATGTCCCTAAGCCCGTGCGTTGAGTGGTGTCGTCTAACGCCGAGTGCTGGTGGCTGAGCTAGTCGCAGCAAGATTACTAGGCACGATGACGGGTAGCCGACGTGTGGACAGAACCAGACCGAAAACGCCTTCCTGGGCGAATCATCTCGGGCGAGTATATACGGAAGCGAGGTTGTGCACAACCGCTTGTAATCAGACAACAGTAAGCCCAGCATCAATGGCTCAGCCCCCAGCTGACCACCTCGGTCGGTCGTTGGCCATTACCCACCAGCCCAGCCACGGGCAAGTCGTACAACGTTACCGAACAACCTCGCGAGCAACACTTTAGGCCGGCGAGGCCAAAGACGAGTACTCCTACCAAACAGGGAAACTCCAATACGAGCGGCTGCCATAGGCACCACCTCTTGCCCTCACCCAAACGACATGAAAGCCGCAGGCTACTTGATTGCGGGTTAAAAGAAAGTCATCCCCTGGCGTGGAAGCCACTCAACGCACGGCACAAGCGCCGCCATGCGCGATTTGCAACATGTCAACGGCGCTTGCGTGGATCAAAAATGAGCGTAGCAAGGGAAAAAAGCAGCACACATTGCGACGCCAACTTGACAACAGGAGGCTTTGGGAGTCCGGGTCGCGGCGTTTTAAGCCCCTGCATCGCGTACTGCTACTGCAGAAGCCCCGATGTGGCTCATGACAGCGTCTTCACCGGACCCAGCACCTGGCAGTCCTACCACAAACTTGCCAAACCGGCCGCACCCTCGTCTTTAAGTCGACTATTGTTACATTCCACAACGGAGCAATACACTGCAACTTGAAGGTAATTGCGAAGAGGCCTTTCCCACTCGATAAACTGCCGGTGGGCTGCCCAGGTAGCGGTACACGTACATATGGTGATGCTACAATGGCTTTATGTATTGCAACCCGCGCCTGCTAATCCTTGCGCAGCTGCTAGCAAAGTTGTTCTGGCGCAGGGCCACTCAGGCCGGTATCCCAAAGTTGCCCCGGATCCACGGCCACGCATGCTTAATAGGTGCTCCCACGGCTGTACTCATGGGTTGTGGTTCGGCGTTGCCCAACGTAGAGCATGACGGATTGCAACCAGCAGGATACCCTCAGCGCTGATCGTCCCGCCAGCTTGCGGCTCTGCCCCCAAAGAGACGCGGACATCGCGGGGCGCCGCACAGGCGCTGCACATCAGCCAAGGCTCTACCTTCGGGCTCCTTGTCGGGCTCCTTGCCAATATAACGCTGCTCGTGGCTAGCTAGCCGCTGCAGTCGCTTCTCTCAACAGCGTCATGACGCTAAAGTTTGGGCGTAGAGAGCAACTGCGGTGTGCCTTGCTGATCCTCAAGCTCCTCGAGGCTGCCGAAGGTGTTCTCACCGCTGTATGTGATGTATAGGAACCCGTCCTCGTCCTTATGGTCCTCGTAGATGGAAGACATCAGGGCGGCTAGAGCAAAGAATGGGCAGCATGGGAGACGCCACAAGCGTCAGGATTACGATACTAAATGCAAGGGGCGGGCCGACAATTGGCATGCCCTGATGAATGGTGCTTCGTGGCATATAGGTTCACAATCTGCTAAACTGGCGCCCAGGATGTAATGCAACATTGTCCTCTACGCTGGCGCCCAGAATATAATGCAGTACTGCCCCGCCAAGCGCGGGTTTCAAATGGGAATGTTCCAAAGGCCTGGCACTGCGGGTGGCGCGCAAGGGGAGGCACTCCTATTCCAAGTAAGACGCCCAACGCTAGGGTGGGATGCAGTTTCCTCGGAACACACCATAAGTTGATGAAGGGTAACCGCTTGCCAGCATGGCAACTGTTGGCTCGCTTTATTTTCAATGCGAAGGCATTCCTTTGCCTCCTTAACCGACGTGTTGTTCGCGGCCGCGTTGCAGACGGTACAGTCATTTAACTGTGGACGCGACCACGCAACCATTGCCAACTATCGCTTCATCTTTGTGTGGTTCAGCCATCACCGCACGAAAAGAAAACACGGCTCCGGCCTTACCTGTTGGAGGCAGAACATTCTTTACAAAAATGAAGATGGCCTTTTCCGGGCTTAGCTTTATCCGCTTGCGAATGACGTATACGAATTGCCCCACCGTGAGGTCCGATGGCACGAGGTACCTGCGCATACCAGGGCAAGGGGCAGAATGTTAGTCGCTTGACTTGAACGGACGGGGCCACAAAACGGGCTTACTTTTTCTTGTCAATGTCTGGGATGTCACTTCGTTCCGCCTTCTCGACAATAACCTGCCACGATACCGCGAAGCGGTCAAGAAGCGTGAGCTGAGGGCTCCAGGTGACAGTACCTTGGCCGCAGCGCACCTGCAGCTATCTTACCGGAATACGGTCGGGGTACTTCTCCTTGATGCGTGCTGCCTCGGCCTTCCGCTTGTCTGCGAAGGCCATGGCCAAGTAAGTAGGCCTCAGATTTTGAAACCCTAGAGCCCATTCCGAGCAAAGCGCTGGGCTTCCTCACCAAGAGAGTGCTCCTGCTTGAATGTCAAAGGCCTTGAGCCAACCATTTTGGGGATGTGCGATGCGACGAGTTATTAGTCCGCGTCCAAAAGCAGGAGTGAAAGCAGGGTGTAAGGTTGCGTATCCTTTCACTATATTGACATGCGATGTCCTGTAAGAAATTGGGAGCATCTGTACACCCCTGTCGCCCTTCCTGCCAGCCCGAGACGCGGCATTTGCAGTACGGTCCTGGACGATCCGCGTTGTAAGACGGAAATAGAGGGCGACTAGCCTATCGAAAGCCGAGATATCGGTCCTAATGCTCCTGTCTCCTTACACCTCGCGCGCCGCAAGCTTGCTCCGCGGTCGCACACGTCGCCCCGACGCGGCGACGCGCAGGTGAGCGACCTGACTTTGCCTGCCCCGGCGCCTGAACGTGATCCCAATTGCAAATCACAATGCGGCAATTCAGTGGCAAGGGAACAATCCACTACTGGAACGCCACGTCCCCAGCGCGCCCCTAGGCAGCACGTCTTGCGGGGGTCTCTTGGCCTTGCGGGGGTCCGTTGGATGGACGTTGTCATATTACTCCGTGCCCGCCCCAGGCCAAACCGCACCGCCTGACGCATTCCATTAAGCCCCGCACCTGCGCATACCGTGGTTCCGTTGAGCACCATCCTGCGGCATTGCATCCCTTGCTAGTCACAAAGCAACCCGATATCGGTACAATCCCACACCAGATACCCCTCGCGGTGTGCAAGGCTGCGTCGCTCTACAGCACCCCACCCGCCCACGAATACGAGCCCCATAACCCCTTCCGTCCCTGCCTGTAACACGCCCTGCCTGTCCCGCCCGATTCCCACGCAGCTTCGGCGGCGCTGGTGCTTCGCGAGGTCCGGCGTCCAGCAGCCCAAGGGAGGCCACATCCGCCGCCATGGCAGCCGGCAGCAGCGTCAACCTGCTGGTGGTTTCGGGGCCCGACTCTCCCGAGCTGGCCGTGCTGAAGCAGCTCCCTCCCGCCGTCAACGTGGTGGCTATAGGGCGGAACTTCAAAGACTTCACGCACCTGACCGAGGAGCAGTGGGAGGGGGTGACGGTGCTACTCAACTGCGGAGTGGGCAAGAACGCGAGCAAGCGGGACGACATCAGGGTACGTCCCGTGGGCGTGGGTCGGTGGGTCTTTGAGGCGCCCGCCGTAATCAAGCCGACAACTGGTGCACAGCCCCCCTTCCGAAATTCCCCCCTCGAAACCGGGACCCGTCACAACCCAACCTATTACAGACCTGGCCTGGGGCCGAATGTGAGAGCTACTGTATACCTCCCAACCCACGCCACACCACACCAACGCTGCGCTGCATCGTCCTTGCCGCCTTGCGTGAGGAAACCCGCCTCCCTCCCCTCCCAGGTAGCATCAGCCCCCTCCCCTAATCCCGTCCCCTCCCCGCTGCCCATTTGTCCGCCAGGAGCTCTGGCCAAAGCTGCCCAACCTAATTTGGATGCATAGCTCCAGCGCCGGCTTGGAGCACCTGATGTTCCAGGAGCTGATGGACGGGCCCGTGACGCTCACCAACGCAAAGGTGCGAACAGAGGACCCCCAGGTCCCAGGCCCGGGAGGACGTGGATCCTCGGGGCCGGCGAGCGGGCGGGCGGGTGTGGACCCGCGGAGGCGCGGAGTAGCCTGGGTTACGGGACCTGTCGGTGGGCTGAGGGCGCTGCAAGGGTTACCCGCGGGCCCAAGCAATGGGGATGGAGCGGGATCGGAGTGGGAGCGCCCGCCGGCCTGAGGGCGTCGTACTCGGGGGAGCGCCTTAACCTGTCTGCGGGTGAGGCAGGGGGCGGGGGGAGGCTCCACCATGGCTTCGTGACCGGGGGAGGGGCTGCGCAGGGGGCGAGGGGTATGAGATGCTGCGCTGCCTGCCCGCACAATCGCAGCCGCCGCCGGTCCGTTTCACGACGTCTGGCTCGTTCTTCTCTCCACCCGTTACTTACCCGCCGCCCCACGTGCCGCCACGCCCACGCACGTGCCATCATGCCTCTCGACACACCCCAAACGGCCCCAACCCCTCAGGGCGTGTACAGCCACAGCCTGGCGGAGTACTGCCTCACAGCGTGTAACTGGTTCGCGAAGGACTTGCCGCGGCTTCGGAGGCAACAGGTGTCGTACGATCAGCGTTGTGGGGGATTTGGGCCCCGCAGATGCGGTGCGAGAGCGGGGAGGCATGGACCGGGGGCTGCAGATGGAGTTGATGCTGGGGAGCGGGTGTGAAGGGCGAATGGCGGTAGCAGCAGCAGCTCGACGGACTTGCCTGCAGCCGCAAGGTCCTCAGCCGGTGCGTTGCGCGTGTACTCTGCATGGGTGCTGGAAGCGGCGACGCTGCGCGTGCTGTCGTCAGCGGTGCAACGTAGGAGCCGCCGCCATGGCGAAGGCGTGGGGTTGTGAAGGGTGCTCGCTGTCGCTGGGCGCGTCGCGGCTGGGGTGGAACCCAAGAGACCCCCGGGGGCGCCGGGGGCCCAACGGCCAACGCATCCATTAGTCGTGCGACTTGCAGCCCTCCCAACGACTGTCGTACTGTACGCCACAGGCGGCCGCGCAGTGGGAGGCGTACGATGTGGAGGAGCTGCGCGGCAAGACGCTCGGCGTGATCGGGTGAGTGGCCTGGTCGGCGACTGGCGCCGTGTCGCATGGCACCACGGGGTCCGCTGGGGCGAAGGGGAGGCTGGGCCTGTCAGGGGCAGCTTTTGAACCCACATTCAATTCAAAAAGACATCGTGTCAAAGGAAAGCTTGGAATGTGTGTACGCTGCCGATCTTGCCGTCCCCGGCTGGACGTACTGTCTCCGCAATCCTCCATCCTCCCAACCTTCCACCGTCCTTCGGGCTGTGGCCTAAGCGATTGAACCCCGGCCCCCTCCCAACGCCCTGTTCCTCCGCCCCCTGTCTCCCCTCCTGCACAGGTATGGCGACATCGGCCAGGCATGCGGGCGGCTGGCCAAGGCGTTCCGCATGCGGGTCGTGGCGCTGAGGCGGCGAGTGGAGCTATCGGAGGACGAGAAGTCCGCCGGGGTCGCGGTGCGTGATGGGGCAGAGGTTAAACCATCCACCCGGTTCTAGGGAGAAGCGGAAGGCGGGAGGCAGGGGCCTCCATGCGTACGATACGATGCGATGCGCTGGGCCTGCTCCGTGCTCTCCAGTACTCGCCACTTGCGCTTTGCGGTGCTCGCAGCCTGCGCCCCCTCAAAACCTTAAGCCCTAAAACCCTTCCCCACACGCTTCTTCATTCACCCGCTCACGCCCCCGCCTGGGCTTCGCCTGGGTCTCCCTCCAGGAGAAAATCTTCACGCCTGATCAGCTGCATGAGCTCATGGCAGCGAGCGACTATGTGGTGATGGCCACACCGCACACCCCCGCAACGAACCGGATGGTGGATGCGGCGGCCATCGCCGCCATGCGGCCCCACGGCGTCTTCATCAACGTGGGACGGGGCAAGTGCGTTGACGAGGCGGCGCTGACGGAGGGTGAGCGGGGGGCGGTAGTGGTGTCGAGCAGGCGAGGACTTGGAGACGGCAGCGTGCCGGTTGACGGATGGCGGTTGGGAAGAGAAGGATGGGAGTGCGAGGAAAGGGCATTGCAGGGGAAGGAAGAGGAGGAAATAGGCTCTGGCTACTGCTTTGCGAGGCCACTGGCCAGGAGCTTTGGGTCTCACCTCGTCCGTTCATACGTCACGCCCCCTTCAGGCTCTCACCCATTTTACACGCACGGATACGTTATCACCTACCTGGGAGCTGACGTGGGCCTGCTCCTGCGTGCGCTGCTGGCCGCTGCTTGTTCTCCCATTCCCTGGCCCCCTCCATCGTCTCTCATCCCATTCCTGTCTCCCTCCCTCCTGCCCGTAGCGCTGCAGACTGGTCGGATCCGGGGAGCCGCGCTGGATGTGTTTGAAAACGAGCCGCTTCCTGCTGACAGCCCACTGTGGCAGTTGGACAATCTGTTGCTGTCACCCCACTGCGCAGACAGGACTAAGGAGTTTCAGGTGGGGCCCTCGGGTACAACAAACATCGTCCCAAGTTGGTTGGCTTGCTTGCGGAGGGGGAAAGGCAGCTACAAGAGCGTCCTGCAGGGCGCCACTTAAGGAGCAGCACGCCAGCCGACTGGGATTGTTAATTGTGGGATTTATGCCGCCACCGCGGAGGCGGAAACCGCCTGCACCCGCCCTGCTGGCGCCTATCTCGCCTCCAGCAGCGCCCGTCTGCGCCAAGCGTGGGACGGACTCTTGTCGGCTGGTATGCCAGGACGCGCATTCCCGGCAAAAGTTACCATTGTATGCTTGTGGTCATGCCTTTCACTCCCAGACGCATTTCTGATCTCCTCGTCCCCCGCCCCCGCCGCCCTATGCATGGCAGCGCTCACACCGGTTATGGGCCGCCCGCTGGGTGTCATCGCAAATCATCTTGCTTCGCTATCACCATGCACGCATCAACTGGCCTCTCAAACTGTTACACCGCGCGGGGTCCTTGTTTCCGTTAGTCTAGGCATCGCAGCCGGAGTAGACATAGCCGCCGGGGGTCGACATTCGACATCTGTTCCTCCTCTCCTCTATGGAGGTCTCCAGCAAGTATTTTCAAACGTGTGTACCAAACGGTTTCTTTATCGGCTTCCTAGTCCACAGGCTTTCCTCAGACCCCGCCCCCCCTGGGATTCCTATCAACCCGTCCCCTGTACACCACTATCCTTGCGCACAGTTCGAGAGCTTGGCTTTCTTTGTGGAGAACATGGCGCGCTTCGTGGCGAGCCTGCCGCTAGCCAATGTGTGTGACAAGAAGGGCGGCTATTGAGGCGTATGCACTACATGGGCGTGATCTCAAATGGAACTCAGAGCCGATGGCAAAACAGCGAGTAGTGTCCGTCACGGGGACACATTTTCATGCCGCCGTGGCTGTGTATGCTATGCAGCAGAGCGCTAGCAGAGCCGCGACCTGCAGACATATGCGTGCGCAGGAGCCTGCAGGAGCGGTCAAAATGCTGGTCGGCATTAACAGTACTTGTTACTGTTGGCTCCTGATCAAAAGGCAGAACCACTGGGCACATCACCGGATACTGAAGGAGACGAAAGAGACAGGAACCCAGCTGCACCACACCACACCAAGAGAGATGACACCAGCCAACAGTCCAGAGGCAAGAACAGCAGCAGCCAGGAACCATGAGGAATTTGCGCTGTAGGCTTGTTTAATAGGAACTGAACAAACAAGGGGTGTCGGCTTCCTCGAAGCCGGAAAAAGGGCGGGGCCCCCTTAAATCCGTAAAGGCCAGTTGCTTAGCCGCGTGTGTGACAACAGCAGCAGGGCTGTTTCACCATGCAAGGATAGAACCACCTTGACAAAAGTGTAAGGGAAGCCAGCATTAATTGATTGCATGCGCCAATTCCGGGCGCATGCCGCATGGTCAGTACCGTGAAGCCCCAACCGACATGCCCTTGTCGTGGAAGGCCAGAGCGTTGCTTAGGAAACCAACGTGCGGGTTACATGGAAATCATCTGCGAGGTGCCTGCTGACAGAGCTGAGGGTCCCACGGTAGACAACAGCACAATCATCGTTGCCGGGCATCGTTGGGAACACGGGTTTAATTGGTGGGAACACGGTGCGTGTCATGACCGTGTTCCCAGCATTTAGGCCGTGTTCTCGCCCTTGCAATTATTCCGGACACAATCAACGAATCGTACTTATACGTCATTTAGAAGGTAACGGGCATCCATGCGAATGATATGAGTTCCCAGCATTTTAGGCCGTGTTCCCAACCATGACCGGCTAGCCTTACATCCCCACAGAATACTGCCCAAAATCACTCCAAGGCTATGGTACCCTTAGTATGACGGATAAAAGCTCGATGTGTCCGGACCACTCGCAAGGGTGGTAACACGGCCTGAAACGCTGGGAGCACGGTCATGACACACACCATGTTCCCACCAATAACCCCCGTGTTCCCACCCATTCCCCTGCTCATCTAACCCGCATGGATGCCCGATTACTTTTAACACGACCTCTAAGATTAATTCAATGTGTCCGGACAACTGGAAAGGCGGCGGGGAACACGGCCTAAAATGCTGGGAATGGCATGCACCGTGTTCCCACCAATTGCAAGGGCGAGAACACGGCCTGATCACTCAGTGTTATGTTCCAAACCATTGTGAGGCTTGTGCATGCCAACCATCGCCAAAGTGCTGGCTGGCACAGCCGAGCGCGCCACGGGAGAGAACGTCATGAGTGCACCTCCTCGCTCGAAGGTCCCGACCGGTTGGCTTACGATAGTAGTAGCGCAGGTCATAAAACAAAACGGCTAGCCTATCTGCATAAAGTCAAAAGGTGCTCGGCCCAGCAAGCCGCAACGATGGTGAAGTAAGATGCAAGGCCGCGGCGAGCGAATATCAGAATTATGAGATGCCGTGGTTTAATATTTTTATTATGAGATACATGGAACCTGCTAGAGGGAAGTATAGTGCGAAAGGCGTTGCTTTGACCGCGGCCTTGCTCCACGGCGACCGTGAAACTCATTCTCACTCAAATGATTTTTGCTTGCCAAAGTAAGGTTAGGATATAATAGAGGATGCATAAGGCTATTGAAATATGGTTACAGTTTGGCGTCCTATAATGTTTGGCCCGAAGGCACGCACGGACGCACGCACGCACGCACGGACATGGGCAACAAGCTGCGAGGTCGCTGAGGGGCCCTCGCAACTCGGCCGACGGGGGTGGTGGTACGGAAAGGGCGAGAGTACGGCGGGCGAGAGTACGGCGGGCGACGGCGAGGATGATTTAAGGAGATGGTGGACGAGAAGCACAGTTCTCGGTGCCGCCGACAGCGGTGCTGGCCGTCCTTGATGTGTGCCAGCACCGCTGTCACATCAAGGACGGCCGGCCGCGTGTACACGAGCGACTTCGAAGCCGCGATCGTGTACATGCCGGCGGTTCGGCTTTACTGCTGCCAGTGCTGCTGTCAGCGTCGCCGCGGCAGGTACACGACGGCGGGGGGTGGGGTCCATGTGACATTGTCAGTGCTCCCGCCCTCGAACCGGCGACCGCGCTCGAACTGGCGTCTCGCCGAAGCGTGCACGGCACCCCTTGACCCAATGACACCAAACTTGCGCTTTGATCTTTCAATGATATTTATAATCAATACCGAAAGTCTTGGGGCCAGCAGCAGACGGCAAGAGGTATCTGAAAATGGCCATGGTGGTTAGCAAAGCACAGAGCAATGAGCTAACTGCCCAGGTTTGCCTTGTCCTACAGGTGCAGTGCCTTGACCAAATGACACCAAACTTGCGCTTTGATCTTTCAATGATATTTATAATCAATACCGAAAGTTCTTAGGCCAGCAGCAAACCGCAAAAGGTACCTGAAAATGGCCATGGTGGTTAGCAGAGCACAGAGCAACGAGCTAACTGCCCAGGTTTGCCTTGTCCTACAGGTGCAGTGCCTTGACCAAATGGCACCAAACTTGCGCTTTGATCTTTCAATGATATTTATAATCAATACCGAAAGTTTTTGGGGCCAGCAGCAAACCGCAAGGGGTACCTGAAAATGGCCATGGTGGTTAGCAAAGCACAGAGCAACAAGCTAACCACCCAGGTTTGCCTTGTCCTACAGGTGCAGTGCCTTGACCCAATGACACCAAACTTGCGCTTTGATCTCTTTAATGATATTTATAATCAATACCGAAAGTCTTGGGGCCAGCAGCAGATGGCAAAAGGTATCTGAAAATGGCCATGGTGGTTAGCAAAGCACAGAGCAACGAGCTAACCGCCTAGGTTTGCCTTGTCCTACAGGTGCAGTGCCTTGACCCAATGACACCAAACTTGCGCTTTGATCTTTCAATGATATTTATAATCAATACCGAAAGTGTTGGGGCCACCAGCAGATGGCAAGAAGGACCTGAAAATGGCCATGGTGGTTAGCAAAGCACAGAGCAATGAGCTAACTGCCCAGGTTTGCCTTGTCCTACAGGTGCAGTGCCTTGACCCAATGACACCAAACTTGCGCTTTGATCTTTTTAATGATATTTATAATCAATACCGAAAGTCTTGGGGCCAGCAGCAGATGGCAAAAGGTATCTGAAAATGGCCATGGTGGTTAGCAAAGCACAGAGCAACGAGCTAACCGCCTAGGTTTGCCTTGTCCTACAGGTGCAGTGCCTTGACCCAATGACACCAAACTTGCGCTTTGATCTTTCAATGATATTTATAATCAATAACGAAAGTGTTGGGGCCACCAGCAGATGGCAAGAAGGACCTGAAAATGGCCATGGTGGTTAGCAAAGCACAGAGCAACAAGCTAACCGCCTAGGTTTGCCTTGTCCTACAGGTGCAGTGCCTTGACCCAATGACACAAAACTTGCGCTTTGATCTTTCAATGATATTTATAATCAATACCGAAAGTGTTGGGGCCACCAGCAGATGGCAAGAAGGACCTGAAAATGGCCATGGTGGTTAGCAAAGCACAAAGCAACGAGCTAACCGCCTAGGTTTGCCTTGTCCTACAGGTGCAGTGCCTTGACCCAATGACACCAAACTTGCGCTTTGATCTTTCAATGATATTTATAATCAATACCGAAAGTCTTGGGGCCAGCAGCAGATGGCAAGAGGTATCTGAAAATGGCCATGGTGGTTAGCAAAGCACAGAGCAATGAGCTAACTGCCCAGGTTTGCCTTGTCCTACAGGTGCAGTGCCTTGACCAAATGACACCAAACTTGCGCTTTGATCTTTCAATGATATTTATAATCAATACCGAAAGTTCTTAGGCCAGCAGCAAACCGCAAAAGGTACCTGAAAATGGCCATGGTGGTTAGCAGAGCACAGAGCAACGAGCTAACTGCCCAGGTTTGCCTTGTCCTACAGGTGCAGTGCCTTGACCAAATGGCAACAAACTTGCGCTTTGATCTTTCAATGATATTTATAATCAATACCGAAAGTTTTTGGGGCCAGCAGCAAACCGCAAGGGGTACCTGAAAATGGCCATGGTGGTTAGCAAAGCACAGAGCAATGAGCTAACTGCCCAGGTTTGCCTTGTCCTACAGGTGCAGTGCCTTGACCAAATGACACCAAACTTGCGCTTTGATCTCTTTAATGATATTTATAATCAATACCGAAAGTCTTGGGGCCAGCAGCAGATGGCAAAAGGTATCTGAAAATGGCCATGGTGGTTAGCAAAGCACAAAGCAATGAGCTAACTGCCCAGGTTTGCCTTGTCCTACAGGTGCAGTGCCTTGACCCAATGACACCAAACTTGCGCTTTGATCTTTCAATGATATTTATAATCAATACCGAAAGTGTTGGGGCCACCAGCAGATGGCAAGAAGGACCTGAAAATGGCCATGGTGGTTAGCAAAGCACATAGCAACGAGCTAACTGCCCAGGTTTGCCTTGTCCTACAGGTGCAGTGCCTTGAACCAATGACACCAAACTTGCGCTTTGATCTTTAAATAATATTTATAATCAATACCGAAAGTCTTGGGGCCAGCAGCAGATGGCAAAAGGTATCTGAAAATGGCCATGGTGGTTAGCAAAGCACAGAGCAACGAGCTAACCGCCTAGGTTTGCCTTGTCCTACAGGTGCAGTGCCTTGACCCAATGACACAAAACTTGCGCTTTGATCTTTCAATGATATTTATAATCAATACCGAAAGTTCTTAGGCCAGCAGCAAACCGCAAAAGGTACCTGAAAATGGCCATGGTGCGTTAGCAGAGCACAGAGCAACGAGCTAACTGCCCAGGTTTGCCTTGTCCTACAGGTGCAGTGCCTTGACCAAATGGCACCAAACTTGCGCTTTGATCTTTCAATGATATTTATAATCAATACCGAAAGTTTTTGGGGCCAGCAGCAAACCGCAAGGGGTACCTGAAAATGGCCATGGTGGTTAGCAAAGCACAAAGCAATGAGCTAACTGCCCAGGTTTGCCTTGTCCTACAGGTGCAGTGCCTTGACCAAATGGCACCAAACTTGCGCTTTGATCTTTCAATGATATTTATAATCAATACTGAAAGTTTTTGGGGCCAGCAGCAAACCGCAAGGGGTACCTGAAAATGGCCATGGTGGTTAGCAAAGCACAGAGCAATGAGCTAACTGCCCAGGTTTGCCTTGTCCTACAGGTGCAGTGCCTTGACCCAATGACACCAAACTTGCGCTTTGATCTCTTTAATGATATTTATAATCAATAACGAAAGTCTTGGGGCCAGCAGCAGATGGCAAAAGGTATCTGAAAATGGCCATGGTGGTTAGCAAAGCACAGAGCAACGAGCTAACCGCCTAGGTTTGCCTTGTCCTACAGGTGCAGTGCCTTGACCCAATGACACCAAACTTGCGCTTTGATCTTTCAATGATATTTATAATCAATAACGAAAGTGTTGGGGCCACCAGCAGATGGCAAGAAGGACCTGAAAATGGCCATGGTGGTTAGCAAAGCACAGAGCAACGAGCTAACCGCCTAGGTTTGCCTTGTCCTACAGGTGCAGTGCCTTGACCCAATGACACCAAACTTGCGCTTTGATCTTTTTAATGATATTTATAATCAATACCGAAAGTCTTGGGGCCAGCAGCAGATGGCAAAAGGTATCTGAAAATGGCCATGGTGGTTAGCAAAGCACAGAGCAACGAGCTAACCGCCTAGGTTTGCCTTGTCCTACAGGTGCAGTGCCTTGACCCAATGACACAAAACTTGCGCTTTGATCTTTCAATGATAATTATAATCAATACCGAAAGGTCTTACGCTAGCAGCAAACCGCAAAAGGTACCTGAAAATGGCCATGGTGGTTAGCAGAGCACAGAGCAACGAGCTAACTGCCCAGGTTTGCCTTGTCCTACAGGTGCAGTGCCTTGACCAAATGGCACCAAACTTGCGCTTTGATCTTTCAATGATATTTATAATCAATACCGAAAGGTTTTGGGGCCAGCAGCAGATGGCAAAAGGTATCTGAAAATGGCCATGGTGGTTAGCAAAGCACAGAGCAATGAGCTAACTGCCCAGGTTTGCCTTGTCCTACAGGTGCAGTGCCTTGACCAAATGACACCAAACTTGCGCTTTGATCTTTCAATGATATTTATAATCAATACCGAAAGTGTTGGGGCCAGCAGCAGATGGCAAAAGGTATCTGAAAATGGCCATGGTGGTTAGCAAAGCACAGAGCAATGAGCTAACTGCCCAGGTTTGCCTTGTCCTACAGGTGCAGTGCCTTGACCAAATGACACCAAACTTGCGCTTTGATCTTTCAATGATATTTATAATCAATACCGAAAGGTCTTAGGCCAGCAGCAAACCGCAAGGGGTACCTGAAAATGGCCATGGTGGTTAGCAAAGCACAGAGCAATGAGCTAACTGCCCAGGTTTGCCTTGTCCTACAGGTGCAGTGCCTTGACCCAATGACACCAAACTTGCGCTTTGATCTTTTTAATGATATTTATAATCAATACCGAAAGTCTTGGGGCCAGCAGCAGATGGCAAAAGGTATCTGAAAATGGCCATGGTGGTTAGCAAAGCACAGAGCAACGAGCTAACTGCCCAGGTTTGCCTTGTCCTACAGGTGCAGTGCCTTGACCCAATGACACCAAAGTTGCGCTTTGATCTTTAAATGATATTTATAATCAATACCGAAAGTGTTGGGGCCACCAGCAGATGGCAAGAAGGACCTGAAAATGGCCATGGTGGTTAGCAAAGCACAAAGCAACGAGCTAACCGCCCAGGTTTGCCTTGTCCTACAGGTGCAGTGCCTTGACCAAATGACACCAAACTTGCGCTTTGATCTTTCAATGATATTTATAATCAATACCGAAAGTTCTTAGGCCAGCAGCAAACCGCAAAAGGTACCTGAAAATGGCCATGGTGGTTAGCAGAGCACAGAGCAACGAGCTAACTGCCCAGGTTTGCCTTGTCCTACAGGTGCAGTGCCTTGACCAAATGGCACCAAACTTGCGCTTTGATCTTTCAATGATATTTATAATCAATACCGAAAGTTTTTGGGGCCAGCAGCAAACCGCAAGGGGTACCTGAAAATGGCCATGGTGGTTAGCAAAGCACAGAGCAATGAGCTAACTGCCCAGGTTTGCCTTGTCCTACAGGTGCAGTGCCTTGACCCAATGACACCAAACTTGCGCTTTGATCTCTTTAATGATATTTATAATCAATACCGAAAGTCTTGGGGCCAGCAGCAGATGGCAAAAGGTATCTGAAAATGGCCATGGTGGTTAGCAAAGCACAGAGCAACGAGCTAACTGCCCAGGTTTGCCTTGTCCTACAGGTGCAGTGCCTTGACCAAATGACACCAAACTTGCGCTTTGATCTTTCAATGATATTTATAATCAATACCGAAAGGTCTTAGGCCAGCAGCAAACCGCAAGGGGTACCTGAAAATGGCCATGGTGGTTAGCAAAGCACAGAGCAATGAGCTAACTGCCCAGGTTTGCCTTGTCCTACAGGTGCAGTGCCTTGACCCAATGACACCAAACTTGCGCTTTGATCTTTTTAATGATATTTATAATCAATACCGAAAGTCTTGGGGCCAGCAGCAGATGGCAAAAGGTATCTGAAAATGGCCATGGTGGTTAGCAAAGCACAGAGCAACGAGCTAACTGCCCAGGTTTGCCTTGTCCTACAGGTGCAGTGCCTTGACCCAATGACACCAAAGTTGCGCTTTGATCTTTAAATGATATTTATAATCAATACCGAAAGGTCTTAGGCCAGCAGCAAACCGCAAGGGGTACCTGAAAATGGCCATGGTGGTTAGCAAAGCACAGAGCAATGAGCTAACTGCCCAGGTTTGCCTTGTCCTACAGGTGCAGTGCCTTGACCCAATGACACCAAACTTGCGCTTTGATCTTTTTAATGATATTTATAATCAATACCGAAAGTCTTGGGGCCAGCAGCAGATGGCAAAAGGTATCTGAAAATGGCCATGGTGGTTAGCAAAGCACAGAGCAACGAGCTAACTGCCCAGGTTTGCCTTGTCCTACAGGTGCAGTGCCTTGACCCAATGACACCAAAGTTGCGCTTTGATCTTTAAATGATATTTATAATCAATACCGAAAGTGTTGGGGCCACCAGCAGATGGCAAGAAGGACCTGAAAATGGCCATGGTGGTTAGCAAAGCACAAAGCAACGAGCTAACCGCCTAGGTTTGCCTTGTCCTACAGGTGCAGTGCCTTGACCCAATGACACCAAACTTGCGCTTTTATCTTTTTAATGATATTTATAATCAATACCGAAAGTCTTGGGGCCAGCAGCAGACGGCAAGAGGTATCTGAAAATGGCCATGGTGGTTAGCAAAGCACAGAGCAATGAGCTAACTGCCCAGGTTTGCCTTGTCCTACAGGTGCAGTGCCTTGACCAAATGACACCAAACTTGCGCTTTGATCTTTCAATGATATTTATAATCAATACCGAAAGTTCTTAGGCCAGCAGCAAACCGCAAAAGGTACCTGAAAATGGCCATGGTGGTTAGCAGAGCACAGAGCAACGAGCTAACTGCCCAGGTTTGCCTTGTCCTACAGGTGCAGTGCCTTGACCAAATGGCACCAAACTTGCGCTTTGATCTTTCAATGATATTTATAATCAATACCGAAAGTTTTTGGGGCCAGCAGCAAACCGCAAGGGGTACCTGAAAATGGCCATGGTGGTTAGCAAAGCACAGAGCAATGAGCTAACTGCCCAGGTTTGCCTTGTCCTACAGGTGCAGTGCCTTGACCCAATGACACCAAACTTGCGCTTTGATCTCTTTAATGATATTTATAATCAATACCGAAAGTCTTGGGGCCAGCAGCAGATGGCAAAAGGTATCTGAAAATGGCCATGGTGGTTAGCAAAGCACAGAGCAACGAGCTAACCGCCTAGGTTTGCCTTGTCCTACAGGTGCAGTGCCTTGACCCAATGACACCAAACTTGCGCTTTGATCTTTCAATGATATTTATAATCAATACCGAAAGTGTTGGGGCCACCAGCAGATGGCAAGAAGGACCTGAAAATGGCCATGGTGGTTAGCAAAGCACAAAGCAACGAGCTAACCGCCTAGGTTTGCCTTGTCCTACAGGTGCAGTGCCTTGACCCAATGACACCAAACTTGCGCTTTGATCTTTCAATGATATTTATAATCAATACCGAAAGTGTTGGGGCCACCAGCAGCAGTGATTTTTTTTTGAGGAATAATTCCTTTTTAGGAATAAATCGGGTTTCTTGGGCTGGAAAAAAAGGAACCGAGCGCAGTCCAGCCGTACGTTTTCGTTTTTTGCCGAAAATTGCCTGTTTTCGCGAAAGCACACCTAATTTATACTAAAAAGAGTCATTCAATCACTTAAGGATTAATGGTGAACCATGGAGTGCTCTAAGAAGGTCACGCCTGGAAATCAACGGGGCATAGGAGCGTTTTTGACTGGTCTGAACGCTGCAAAGTACTCTGATCCTAAGCTTCCCAAGCGCGGAAGGCCACCTAAGCAGCAAAATAACGCCGACAGTAAAAAATGCGAAGGCCTTTCGGAAGCCACTGGGGACGACATGGGCAACGATGCAGCATTGCTGCAGCCGCAGCTCGTGCCAGCCGACTCCAGCTTCCTTACCCCAAGCGCTCACGATGACCGTCATGTGCGTAAACGTCAGCTTAATGAGGCCGACGAACTTAGCGACGACGGCGACGGCGATGAGGACCGCGAGGGAGACCGCAACCGTGTCAGCGATGAGGGGGCAACAACCCAAACCCCCAAGACGCCCGCCAACAAGAAACCCCGACAGCAGAGCCGGCCACAAACGCAGCGCGTACGCAAGGGCCAAAGTGATGGTGCGTGGGTGGGCACTCAGGCGGAGCACCCCCACAAGTGGCAGTTGGACTGGCCAGCCAGGTGGCCGTGGGCTGAATGCGTGCCTGCCGACACGAGCAAGGGGGAGGTCCACGACCGGGTGCGCTGCACAATGTGCTCCTTGCGCATGGGGACGGACGACACCTTGGCGGCCCGCACTCAAACTATCCAGAGACACGAGGAGTCTGATGCGCACCAAAAATCGGTTACGGGCATCCAGCAGCGGCAGGCCCTGCTGGCGCTTCAGAAACTGCGGAAGACGGGCCTGCCGCAGCTTTTCGCTCCCGGCAACTCAGAAGCGGAGAAGGCGCGCACCCAGCAGCTTCGTCGCCTCTTCTGCCTGCTGGACCGGGGCCACCCTGTGACGGATTTCACAGCCTCGAAAGAGGAGTTCGAGGTGCTGGGCGTCCCGCACTTTAGCACCACTCACTGGAGCGTCACCTCAGGGTGGGGGCTCGCGGAGGCGCTGGATGCTGTGATACAGGACAAGGTCAAGGAGCTGGTGGAGGGCGCACGCTTCGTGGCGATTAGCATGGACGAATCTGTCGGCATTGACAAGAAGTCGCGATTATGCCTGCACGTGTACGTGATGGATGGATGGAGCCGGGCCCCCCTCCTCATCGACGTAAGTATCTAAACTGTTAACTTCGCAAAGGGGGGCTAGGGCCTACACAGGAGGGTGGAGATATAGGTCGGAAAGGCCGACGAGCGACAACATGATCAGTTCATTAGCCATATACGTTTTCCTTTCTTTGTTTAATGTGTGTTTTCCTTCTTTGCTCCCCTGGACACCCGCAGCTGGCGCACCTGCAGGAAGCACCGGACGCCGAGTACATCACTCAGGTGGTGCTCGACACGCTGGCTGTCGAAGCTGGGCTAGGGGAAGCGGAGCTGGCGCGCAAGCTGGTGGCGGTCAGCACCGATGGAGCTAGCGTGATGACTGGTGCTCACACGGGTGTAGCCGTGCGGCTCAGCAAGACCGCACCTTCCCTCGTCAGCATTCACTGCATGGCGCACCGCACTGACCTCGCGGTCGGCGCGCTTGAGAAGGCGCCCATCGTCAAGGAAGTCGTGAACGCCATGCAGAGCATCTACAACTACTTCGCGCACAGCGTCAAGCGCTTAAGCAGCTTTCGTGCAGCAGCTGAGGAGGCCGGAACGGCGGGCGACCGCATGCTACGGAACGTGGAGACAAGGTGCGTAACTTTGGGAACCAGCCAAGGAGTTAATTGCTTCTCAGGACGTAGCATTTATTAGCATACGAAGCCGGGCACGATTTCCTTTTGTACTTTGCGACCGTGGCGCCACAACCCAATGGACGGTTGCAACGACGGTTAGACTTTTGCAACGACACTCGAGACTCGACCCAGCCAGCTCTCGTGATCATGTTGTGCACCCATTTGATACACACGGGGAACGGCCATATCTTGAGAGGCTTCTTATCCACTTGAGCCTTTCTTGAGCCGGTCTTGACCCCATGTTTTGTCGATCTTATGCTAAAGCTGAAGAGCTACAACCAAGACCCTTGGACGCAAGACATTGGCAACGCACTTTGGTGAAGATGCAACTCAAGGTGCAGCAGAAGTAGAGCTTAAGGCTAGCCCAACATTTGTCCCTAAGAAACCGTTACGCAAGAACCTGACCAAGTACCCAAAGCAGAAGAACCTTTACCAAGCACGCACCCAAGATGATTCCCAAGATATTTTCAACAATCTCAGCAGTGCGACCTGCAAATTGCTTATATGTAATATAACATTAACCAGTGCATCATGTGAAGGGCACGTCGTACGCGACAAAGTGTCGCGTACGACATTGTTAGTTACTGCGCCTGTGAGCTGAAAACTTCTTCTACGATGAGCTGTTGTCGCCTTCAGCACTAATAATAACCGTATGCAATATACATATAAATTATCGATATTGCCAGGCAATAGCAATGCAGCAGCAGTGTTCGTCAATGTTTGACCAGATGTCCACGCATCCACTCTGCCACTTTTCCAGGCTTCTAGTGGAGCAATGCATCTTTATAATTATATTTTAGGCAGGCCTGTTAAGTTCTGGGCGTCGCGCTTCAGCATTTTGCCTGGCGAGCTATGGTCAGCGAGCGAGGAAGGCGACCATCAGGACCTGCCAGAGCTGCTCGCTGCTCGCAGTCAGATGGAAGTTAGGGCCACTGGACTTGTGCTGCCAGCAGTATAACAAAGCTCGAGAGCTGCCGGTGAGCATGAAGACCATTGCTGACCTCAAACCCAAAGCTCTGCTTGCGTGGCTTTATTTCCCTAGTTAATGGATAATTTTCATTATCTGAAATGATTCATTTTCCTGGAATACATGCAGGTGATCGAATCCTGCCAAGACTGGTTGACATCTATCTTAAGAACCTGGCTGCGCTGTATGCTGCCAACTTTGCTGAAGCATTTGGCAAATCACGCTGTGATGGTAAGCGTGGGAGTGGCGCTTGTTTTCTGCGTGTGCTGCCTGAGAGTGTTGCAACGAACTCCTTGATAGAAAACCACTTCAACTTATGGCACCAACCCTCGATAAAACCCACAGCAGGACGTGCGGGACACACAGCTGGGAGAGGACTTTATGGACGTGGCAGGATATGGAGCAGAGAGCATGGAGCAGCGGCTTGCTGGATTTGGTCGTTGAGGAGCTGCTGCAGCGTCTCATGGATTGTGAGCATCAGCGGTGTATGGGCCCTGCAGGGCTCAGCTGAGCAAGTAGCGGCATGGTCTGGATCTAGAGCAATAGTGATGGGGTAGGCAACACGAACAATAGCTAGCAGAGGGGATATGGACCGTGAAGTGAAGGGAACAGCGAGCGAGGTGAAGGGGCAGGTTGTGAGCTCGAAGTAAGCCTGTAGGTCAGTATTACTTGAGGAAGGCAAGGGGCATGGAGCACAGCAGCTAGCGCCCCATCAGGTGTGTGGCTAGCTAGTTCGGTGCAACATGCCAGTTTGTAGGGAAGAACAGACTGACCCCTGTGGTGGAACATACTGGTTCCTGGGGTGAAATGTAACACTTTTTGCAGTGACAATGTCTTTAGTGATGTCGGCTTGAGCCTGGATCTTGAGCCCTGCCTTGAGCTGGGCTCTTCGGTGTAATGCCTTGAGCAGTTTACTTCACCTGGATCTTCAGCGGGGTCTTAAGCTTGGTTCTTGTCCTTTCTCTCAACAAGCCCTCTCAAGATATGGCTTGGAAAATGGATAAAGATATGCTCAAGAGTGCCTCAAGACCGGCCGTTCCCGGAGTGTGATGTGTATCTCAGGTGGATTAGCACGCTGGGGCCGCTCAAGCGCGTGCTGGCTGAGTTCCGAGCGCTCCTGCTGCTCTTCGACGCGCTCCCACTCCATGTCGGCCAGAACAGCCGCTCCCATTCCGACAAAGGTGTCGGGGTCCACCCCTGATGCCTCATCGCGAATCTTCTTCTTCAAGGCGCCTCCAAGCATTGTCTCCAAGACACGCCGTACACATGGCGCACGGGAGGCTCCTCCAATAAGGAGGACACAGGCTATCTGCAAAAGGTTTGACAGAGTAGCCATGAAGATCAATAACAATCTGGCTCTCTATATATCCATATACCCGTATACCCATATATCCATATACGCGTATACCCATATATCCATATACCCGTATACCCATATATCCATATACCCGTTTACCCATATCGTCGTACCTCCTCCGCCATCCTCTTGGCAGCGACCTTCACGTACTTCCCCATCTCCTCCTCCTCCAAAGCCAGGCGACGCGCCCGGTCGTCCTCGGTCTCGCCCGCCGGTGGCTTCGACAGCTTTGGCTTCGGCGGTAGGCCACTGATGTCGCTGACCTCTGCCGCTGTCGCCAGCACGGATACAAACTTGTTCACCATGCGGACGAGAAGAGCATCTGAGGCCTCGTCAAATTCCGTACGCGAGATGACAGTGTCGCCGAAGAGCGCCGTCGGGCACACTGTAAGCGCGTGTTTAACGCGCCGAGATGTGTCCATACATAGCCCTGAAAATAATGCGTGAGGAATAAGTATTTACAGAGTAGCAATGAAGATCAACAACAATGTCCAAAATGTCCATATACTCACTCGGTCATGTTGCTGACGTCGACACCCTTCTTCCGGGCAATTTCCAATACCGTGTAGTCGAAGTCCTGCCCACCCAGGAAGGGGTCGCCCTCGGTATGCTTTACGTCGATGACCTTCTTGGTGGTCGCCGACATAACAGTTGCGTCGAACGTCCCGCCTCCAAGATCAAAGCAAGCCACGTATTGGCCAACCTCGGCCATTTTAAGCGACAAGGCCATGACGGCCGCCGCAGAGGGCTCAGGGACCATGCGATCCACCGTAACATCCCAGCCCTTCTCCTGTAGAAGCGCAACTGCGCGCTTAAGTGCCTACAACAGTCAGGATAAAAGGTATATACGCGTATGAGAGAAATATACATATACGCGTATATATACGTGACGTACACGTATGGGACCGATGGGTCGGTCATGCTTCAGTGCCTCCTTAAAACGTATATACGCGTATGAGAGAAATATACATATACGCGTATTACAAAATAACACGCCATATATACGCGTATATGGGTGGTGGGGGTATACGCGTATGGGACCGATGGGTCGGTCATGCGATATCTCACCTGCTTCTGCGCCTCCTTAAAGGCGGCGGGGTGCGTGACGACAAGACAAAGCTTGTCCTTGGCCGTGTAGCCGGCTCCGCGGAGTAGCTCGGCAATGAAAACAGCCGTCAGCACCTCTGGACGAAAAACCCTAAACGCCTCCCGGGTTTCGGCACCTGTAAAAAGACAAGTAGGTTAGAGTGTAGTCACAACAATATTAAGCACGAAAAGGTTGCTTACGATTGACCAGCACGATGCCAGCGCCGTTGACATCGCTCTGGATGTCGTAATCAACGTCCGTCTCAGTTCATTCGAGATCTCCGACGCGTCGGCTCCGAGGACGCGTTTGAACGATTGCCACCTAATCGGCTCTCCCAACGCGGCGTGGCCAAACGTTGTGTGCAGCTTGCCAAACGCCAACACGGTTGGCGTCAGCTTGCTTCCTAGAACTGTTATCACGCTAGGGACTACGCTGGAGCCCAACTTTGTTGCAAGGACAGAGTTAGTGTCCTGAAGTCGAGACCAAGGATTGCCATAGCGGCCATAGCTGCAAATATCGTGCAAGTTATTGGTAAAAAGCGGTATTAAAATAGAAACGAGTATTTGTTTTGGACTATAAATAGCGACCCATGAAGCGTTTTGGCGCTTCGAATCGAATGGATTCGCGCTTTCGCAATTGTCCGAGGCCGCGCAAATCAAACAAGGTTACATTTTTTCGCGAAATGGAAATTCTTTTTTTAGGGCAAAATAAAAAAAACCTGTATACGCGTACCATACGCGTATACCCTGTCATTGACATACGCGTATACCCTGTCATAAACACATACGCGAACATGGCCGATAAGAAATTAGCCCCCGAGTGTGAAAGGCTGGCTGTTTTGTTCCCAATTGTAATTAAGTGCGCGGTTCAGCTTGACGTGAAGTGCGACAGAGGCGGAAAGGGAAAAATGGCATGGACGCGCTCTTATCAGACGCTGAGGGAGCAGTGGCCGACCCTCACCTTAAGCGATCAAGAAACAATTGCCGCCGTGCTGGAATCGCGTCCTTCGTCACAGCGCTGGCAGTGGGAGGACTTCGGGCCAGGTGGCGTTTTCGATGGCGGTGTATTCGCCATCAACATTCGTCACAAATTCAGAGAACACTTGAAGGGCGCCAAGCACGCCCTCCTGAGCATGACCGACCCACCGGTCCCTTCTTGGTGCCAGGAGAAGGCCAAGAAGCGCAGTTACCTGGACCTCATGTTGGAGAAGAACCCGAAGATGGATCAGGAGCGAGGCATCGAGATCTTAAACGAGATCTACGATGCAGATCATCCTCTTGAGCCACGTCGCGTCAACGACGTCCCGGAGTTCCTACAGGCACTCAGCATTCGGTCCTGGGACGACCCGAACTACGCATTGTTGACCGGCAAGGGGGCAGGCTTGCGGGAAATGGTGAGTTACGCGGTACGCGTATATCTCCATTTTTGTACATACGCGTATATCTCCATTTTCGTACATACGCGTATATCTTCATTTTGTATATACGCGTATACTCCCATTTGTATATACGCGTATACACCTATCATATTGCATACGCGTATATGTCGTGTGTCTATATACGCGTATACATATATCTTATTGCATACGCATATATATATGTGTACCTTATGATTCTCTTATATTTCCTTTCATCGCAGCTTGAGGAGGTCTTCGAGGATGCTCCGGCAGACCCATTCGAGTACCCAGACTGCCGCATGCCATGGGTCATACGCCACGACGCTGACGACCGGCAACTAGCGATGGATGCGCGTGCATGGTGTGAGCACGTCATGGGGGTCATGGGGACCCTCCGTTTGGAGCTGCGTCTTAAGCGCAAGCACGTCAAATGGCATGACGGGTTCAAGATGCTGGTGGTGCAAAACTTCCAGCGTCTGACCAAGTGGCTCGCTGAGCAAAAAAAGCAAGTCATTGCAATTGACAATCCCCCCCATGTGTGGGGAATCGGAGATGTCCTCGTGCCGAAGGAGATTTCGCGTCTCCTCTCCCACGCGCGTAATGCCCGATTGGAACCCCGCGCCGAGTGGCATGCGAGGGAGGCGGAGTACAAGAACGACCGTGAGGAGTGGGTCGTTGCAACATGGTCAAGACGAAGAAGAGACCAAAATCGGAGAAGCCCAAGAAGATGGCAAAGCCGGTATGTTACATGCCTAATAACTGTGTAGTCAGATGACAAACATGCCATATTATTATTTGCTTTACATGTAAGCGTATACGACACGGATCGGATATATACGCATAAGATATATTGATAGCCCCCCCTCCGCCTCCGATTCAGGCTCTTCCGGCCCCACCTCCTCTGCCTCCCCTTCCCCCTCCTCTGCCTCCCCTTCCCCCTCCTCCGCCCCTTCCTATTCGGCCGCGCTGTACCAGCAGCTCAGGGATGCGCACATCTACGTCACGATGCACGCGCTGGTGCCAGCGCTGCAGAGCGTCGACATCTTCATCAAGCTCTGCCAGAGCCGTGACCTGTACATCGGCGAGCTGGCTTCAGCGCTTGCGCGCCTCAAGGACCAGCTCCGCATGATGTACCTCACCCCAGCAACCCGCTACCAGACCGTGGAGTTCACCAGCTTCCAGGAGCTGGTGCCCGAGAATGAGGACATTGAGGGCACATGCTGGGAGTACGGGGGCGAGGACGGCTCTGAGCAGATTGGTATCAGCAGTGGCGGCGTGTTCCATCCATTCACGGCCGTGCCCTCACATGGTGGACGAGGCGGCCGCGCTCGTGGCGCGCTGCCTGTAGGCCTGACGCCGCTGCTCCTCTCTGACGTCATTACGTCGGTGCAGGCGGCCGTCTCACCGGCTGTCCAGGTGCTGATCGATGAGCTTACGGAGCGTTTCCCACCGCACCCCCTCCTGAGCGCGATGTCCATTGTCTACAGCGTGTACTGGGAGGACAAGCCAGCGGTGCAGGACTTCCAGGCCAAACTTAAGACCATTAAAGACCACTATTGCCAGGAGCGCGTGGGGGCTGACGGCAGCAAGGTGCCGCCGTTGCTTGATGGCACAGTGCTTGATGGGCAGGCATCGACCTTCGTCAGCGTCATGACGGCGCTGGGCGCCGAGGCTCGCCTCAAGCGGATGCGGGAGCGCACAGCACAGCAGCGGCAGGCAGCGGTGGAAGGCGAGCAGGCGAGCAAGCGCGCACATCGTGCGATGCTGGAGGACTCGCCGACCTTGCAGCTGTGGCAGCGGATCAGCAACACGCCGGGCATTGAGGCCGGGTTGACTGAGTTCATGGCTCTGGCCAAGCTGGTTTTTGTGATGGTGCCGGGGTCAGTTGAGGATGAGAGGCGCTTCTCGGCCATGGCGTTTGTGCAGGACCCAACCCGCAACCGCCTGGATGGGCACTTGGCGCTGTGCGTGCGCATGTTCACGCAGGATCTGTTTGACCTGCGCACGTTCCCCTTCGAGGCTGCGCTGGAGAAGTGGAAGGAGAGCAGCAGCAGGGGCCGGTACATGATGAACCGGTAGACTTTAGTTGAGCTAGGTGGCCGGCTGTTCATTATCCTATTTCATGGTTGTTGCAACGATTACAGTGGTGTTGTTACTGTTGGGGGTTGGTCCCACCATTTCCTTTGATGAGCGGGTCTGAGAGCCTGAGACCCTGAGAGACCGGTATTCGCCCCCCTTTCAAGTTTCGGTATTCGGCCCCCTTTCGAGTTTCGGTATTCGCCCCCCTTTCGAGTTTCGGTATTCGGCCCCCTTTCGAGTTTCGGTATTCGGCCCCCTGCCGACAGGTAGAGGCCTACTTCTGTGAGAGGACTTGTAATTTAAGGGGGGGTCTGGGGGGGGCGAAGCCCCCCCCAGCGCCTCACAGAAAAGGAACAGAAAATTAGTCCGGACGGAAAACTCGTTCCTCATAAGTAACCAAAAAATTCCCCGGCCAAAACCAAAAAAAAATCACTGACCAGCAGATGGCAAGAAGGACCTGAAAATGGCCATGGTGGTTAGCAAAGCACAAAGCAACGAGCTAACCGCCTAGGTTTGCCTTGTCCTACAGGTGCAGTGCCTTGACCCAATGACACCAAACTTGCGCTTTGATCTTTCAATGATATTTATAATCAATACCGAAAGTCTTGGGGCCAGCAGCAGACGGCAAGAGGTATCTGAAAATGGCCATGGTGGTTAGCAAAGCACAGAGCAACGAGCTAAACGCCCAGGTTTGCCTTGTCCTACAAGTTCAGTGCCTTGACCAAATGACACCAAACTTGCGCTTTGATCTTAAAATGATATTTATAATCAATACCGAAAGTTCTTAGGCCAGCAGCAGACGGCAAAAGGGACCTGAAAATGGCCATGGTGGTTAGCAAAGCACAGAGCAATGAGCTAACTGCCCAGGTTTGCCTTGTCCTACAGGTGCAGTGCCTTGACCAAATGGCACCAAACTTGCGCTTTGATATTTCAATGATATTTATAATCAACACCGAAAGTTTTTGGGGCCAGCAGCAAACCGCAAGGGGTACCTGAAAATGGCCATGGTGGTTAGCAAAGCACAGAGCAACGAGCTAACCGCCCAGGTTTGCCTTGTCCTACAAGTTCAGTGCCTTGACCAAATGGCACCAAACTTGCGCTTTGATCTTTCAATGATATTTATAATCAATACCGAAAGTTTTTGGGGCCAGCAGCAGATGGCAGAAGGTATCTGAAAATGGCCATGGTGGTTAGCAAAGCACAGAGCAACGAGCTAACTGCCCAGGTATCTGAAAATGGCCATGGTGGTTAGCAAAGCACAGAGCAACGAGCTAACCGCCCAGGTTTGCCTTGTCCTACAAGTTCAGTGCCTTGACCAAATGACACCAAAGTTGCGCTTTGATCTTTCAATGATATTTATAATCAATACCGAAAGTTTTTGGGGCCAGCAGCAGACGGCAAAAGGGACCTGAAAATGGCCATGGTGGTTAGCAAAGCACAGAACAATGAGCTAACTGCCCAGGTTTGCCTTGTCCTACAGGTGCAGTGCCTTGACCAAATGACACCAAACTTGCGCTTTGATCTTTCAATGATATTTATAATCAATACCGAAAGTTCTTAGGCCAGCAGCAAACCGCAAGAGGTACCTGAAAATGGCCATGGTGGTTAGCAGAGCACAGAGCAACAAGCTAACTGCCCAGGTTTGCCTTGTCCTACAGGTGCAGTGCCTTGACCAAATGGCACCAAACTTGCGCTTTGATCTTTCAATGATATTTATAATCAACACCGAAAGTTTTTGGGGCCAGCAGCAAACCGCAAGGGGTACCTGAAAATGGCCATGGTGGTTAGCAAAGCACAGAGCAACGAGCTAACCGCCCAGGTTTGCCTTGTCCTACAAGTTCAGTGCCTTGACCCAATGACACCAAACTTGCGCTTTGATCTTTCAATGATATTTATAATCAATACCGAAAGTTTTTGGGGCCAGCAGCAGATGGCAAAAGGTATCTGAAAATGGCCATGGTGGTTAGCAAAGCACAGAGCAACGAGCTAACTGCCCAGGTTTGCCTTGTCCTACAGGTGCAGTGCCTTGACCAAATGACACCAAACTTGCGCTTTGATCTTTCAATGATGTTTATAATCAATACCGAAAGTCTTGGGGCCAGCAGCAGATGGCAAAAGGTATCTGAAAATGGCCATGGTGGTTAGCAAAGCACAGAGCAACGAGCTAACCGCCCAGGTATCTGAAAATGGCCATGGTGGTTAGCAAAGCACAGAGCAACGAGCTAACTGCCCAGGTTTGCCTTGTCCTACAGGTGCAGTGCCTTGACCAAATGGCACCAAACTTGCGCTTTGATCTTTCAATGATATTTATAATCAATACCGAAAGTTCTTAGGCCAGCAGCAAACCGCAAGAGGTACCTGAAAATGGCCATGGTGGTTAGCAGAGCACAGAGCAACGAGCTAACTGCCCAGGTTTGCCTTGTCCTACAGGTGCAGTGCCTTGACCCAATGACACCAAAGTTGCGCTTTGATCTTTCAATGATATTTATAATCAATACCGAAAGTGTTGGGGCCACCAGCAGATGGCAAGAAGGACCTGAGAATGGCCATGGTGGTTAGCAAAGCACAGAGCAATGAGCTAACCGCCCAGGTTTGCCTTGTACTACAGGTGCAGTGCCTTGACCAAATGGCACCAAACTTGCGCTTTGATCTTTAAATGATATTTATAATCAATACCGAAAGTTCTTAGGCCAGCAGCAAACCGCAAGGGGTACCTGAATATGGCCATGGTGGTTAGCAGAGCACAGAGCAACGAGCTAACTGCCCAGGTTTGCCTTGTCCTACAGGTGCAGTGCCTTGACCCAATGACACCAAACTTGCGCTTTGATCTTTCAATGATATTTATAATCAATACCGAAAGTGTTGGGGCCACCAGCAGATGGCAAGAAGGACCTGAAAATGGCCATGGTGGTTAGCAAAGCACAGAGCAACGAGCTAACCGCCCAGGTTTGCCTTGTCCTACAGGTGCAGTGCCTTGACCAAATGACACCAAAGTTGCGCTTTGATCTTTCAATGATATTTATAATCAATACCGAAAGTGTTGGGGCCACCAGCAGATGGCAAGAAGGACCTGAGAATGGCCATGGTGGTAGCAAAGCACAGAGCAATGAGCTAACCGCCCAGGTTTGCCTTGTCCTACAGGTGCAGTGCCTTGACCAAATGGCACCAAACTTGCGCTTTGATCTTTAAATGATATTTATAATCAATACCGAAAGTGTTGGGGCCACCAGCAGATGGCAAGAAGGACCTGAAAATGGCCATGGTGGTTAGCAAAGCACAGAGCAACGAGCTAACCGCCCAGGTTTGCCTTGTCCTACAGGTGCAGTGCCTTGACCAAATGGCACCAAACTTGCGCTTTGATCTTTAACTGATATTTATAATAAATATCGAAAGTTCTTAGGCCAGCAGCAAACCGCAAGAGGTACCTGAAAATGGCCATGGTGGTTAGCAGAGCACAGAGCAACGAGCTAACTGCCCAGGTTTGCCTTGTCCTACAGGTGCAGTGCCCTAACCCAATGACACCAAAGTTGCGCTTTGATCTTTCAATGATATTTATAATCAATACCGAAAGTGTTGGGGCCAGCAGCAGATGGCAAGAAGGACCTGAAAATGGCCATGGTGGTTAGCAAAGCACAAAGCAACGAGCTAACCGCCTAGGTTTGCCTTGTCCTACAGGTGCAGTGCCTTGACCAAATGACACCAAACTTGCGCTTTGATCTTTCAATGATATTTATAATCAATACCGAAAGTCTTGGGGCCAGCAGCAGACGGCAAAAGGGACCTGAAAATGGCCATGGTGGATAGCAAAGCACAGAGCAATGAGCTAACTGCCCAGGTTTGCCTTGTCCTACAGGTGCAGTGCCTTGACCAAATGACACCAAACTTGCGCTTTGATCTTTCAATGATGTTTATAATCAACACCGAACGTTTTTGGGGCCAGCAGCAAACCGCAAGGGGTACCTGAAAATGGCCATGGTGGTTAGCAAAGCACAGAGCAACGAGCTAACCGCCCAGGTTTGCCTTGTCCTACAAGTTCAGTGCCTTGACCATATGACACCAAACTTGCGCTTTGATCTTTAAATGATATTTATAATCAATACCGAAAGTTTTTGGGGCCAGCAGCAAACCGCAAGGGGTACCTGAAAATGGCCATGGTGGTTAGCAAAGCACAGAGCAACGAGCTAACCGCCCAGGTTTGCCTTGTCCTACAAGTTCAGTGCCTTGACCAAATGACACCAAACTTGCGCTTTGATCTTTAAATGATATTTATAATCAATACCGAAAGTTTTTGGGGCCAGCAGCAAACCGCAAGGGGTACCTCAAAATGGCCATGGTGGTTAGCAAAGCACAGAGCAACGAGCTAACCGCCCAGGTTTGCCTTGTCCTACAAGTTCAGTGCCTTGACCAAATGACACCAAACTTGCGCTTTGATCTTTCAATGATATTTATAATCAATACCGAAAGTGTTGGGGCCACCAGCAGATGGCAAGAAGGACCTGAGAATGGCCATGGTGGTAGCAAAGCACAGAGCAATGAGCTAACCGCCCAGGTTTGCCTTGTCCTACAGGTGCAGTGCCTTGACCAAATGGCACCAAACTTGCGCTTTGATCTTTAAATGATATTTATAATCAATACCGAACGTTTTTGGGGCCACCAGCAGATGGCAAGAAGGACCTGAAAATGGCCATGGTGGTTAGCAAAGCACAGAGCAACGAGCTAACCGCCCAGGTTTGCCTTGTCCTACAAGTTCAGTGCCTTGACCAAATGACACCAAACTTGCGCTTTGATCTTTAAATGATATTTATAATCAATACCGAAAGTTTTTGGGGCCAGCAGCAAACCGCAAGGGGTACCTGAAAATGGCCATGGTGGTTAGCAAAGCACAGAGCAACGAGCTAACCGCCCAGGTTTGCCTTGTCCTACAAGTTCAGTGCCTTGACCAAATGACACCAAACTTGCGCTTTGATCTTTAAATGATATTTATAATCAATACCGAAAGTTTTTGGGGCCAGCAGCAAACCGCAAGGGGTACCTCAAAATGGCCATGGTGGTTAGCAAAGCACAGAGCAACGAGCTAACCGCCCAGGTTTGCCTTGTCCTACAAGTTCAGTGCCTTGACCAAAGGACACCAAACTTGCGCTTTGATCTTTAAATGATATTTATAATCAATACCGAAAGTTTTTGGGGCCAGCAGCAAACCGCAAGGGGTACCTGAAAATGGCCATGGTGGTTAGCAAAGCACAGAGCAACGAGCTAACCGCCCAGGTTTGCCTTGTCCTACAAGTTCAGTGCCTTGACCAAATGACACCAAACTTGCGCTTTGATCTT
Organism: Yamagishiella unicocca; assembly: GCA_003116995.1. Taxonomy (NCBI): domain Eukaryota; kingdom Viridiplantae; phylum Chlorophyta; class Chlorophyceae; order Chlamydomonadales; family Volvocaceae; genus Yamagishiella; species Yamagishiella unicocca. Next base: position 591,097 of record BDSL01000060.1, read on the forward strand.
TAAATGATATTTATAATCAATACCGAAAGTTTTTGGGGCCAGCAGCAAACCGCAAGGGGTACCTGAAAATGGCCATGGTGGTTAGCAAAGCACAGAGCAACGAGCTAACCGCCCAGGTTTGCCTTGTCCTACAAGTTCAGTGCCTTGACCAAATGACACCAAACTTGCGCTTTGATCTTTAAATGATATTTATAATCAATACCGAAAGTTTTTGGGGCCAGCAGCAAACCGCAAGGGGTACCTCAAAATGGCCATGGTGGTTAGCAAAGCACAGAGCAACGAGCTAACCGCCCAGGTTTGCCTTGTCCTACAAGTTCAGTGCCTTGACCAAAGGACACCAAACTTGCGCTTTGATCTTTAAATGATATTTATAATCAATACCGAAAGTTTTTGGGGCCAGCAGCAAACCGCAAGGGGTACCTGAAAATGGCCATGGTGGTTAGCAAAGCACAGAGCAACGAGCTAACCGCCCAGGTTTGCCTTGTCCTACAAGTTCAGTGCCTTGACCAAATGACACCAAACTTGCGCTTTGATCTTTAAATGATATTTATAATCAATACCGAAAGTTTTTGGGGCCAGCAGCAAACCGCAAGGGGTACCTGAAAATGGCCATGGTGGTTAGCAAAGCACAGAGCAACGAGCTAACTGCCCAGGTTTGCCTTGTCCTACAGGTGCAGTGCCTTGACCCAATGACACCAAACTTGCGCTTTGATCTTTCAATGATATTTATAATCAATACCGAAAGTGTTGGGGCCACCAGCAGATGGCAAGAAGGACCTGAAAATGGCCATGGTGGTTAGCAAAGCACAGAGCAACGAGCTAACTGCCCAGGTTTGCCTTGTCCTACAGGTGCAGTGCCTTGACCCAATGACACCAAACTTGCGCTTTGATCTTTCAATGATATTTATAATCAATACTGAAAGTGTTGGGGCCACCAGCAGATGGCAAGAAGGACCTGAAAATGGCCATGGTGGTTAGCAAAGCACAGAGCAACGAGCTAACCGCCCAGGTTTGCCTTGTCCTACAGGTGCAGTGCCTTGACCAAATGGCACCAAACTTGCGCTTTGATCTTTAAATGATATTTATAATCAATACCGAAAGTTTTTGGGGCCAGCAGCAAACCGCAAGGGGTACCTGAAAATGGCCATGGTGGTTAGCAAAGCACAGAGCAACGAGCTAACTGCCCAGGTTTGCCTTGTCCTACAGGTGCAGTGCCTTGACCCAATGACACCAAACTTGCGCTTTGATCTTTCAATGATATTTATAATCAATACCGAAAGTGTTGGGGCCACCAGCAGATGGCAAGAAGGACCTGAAAATGGCCATGGTGGTTAGCAAAGCACAGAGCAACGAGCTAACTGCCCAGGTTTGCCTTGTCCTACAGGTGCAGTGCCTTGACCCAATGACACCAAACTTGCGCTTTGATCTTTAAATGATATTTATAATCAATACCGAAAGTTTTTGGGGCCAGCAGCAAACCGCAAGGGGTACCTGAAAATGGCCATGGTGGTTAGCAAAGCACAGAGCAACGAGCTAACTGCCCAGGTTTGCCTTGTCCTACAGGTGCAGTGCCTTGACCCAATGACACCAAACTTGCGCTTTGATCTTTCAATGATATTTATAATCAATACCGAAAGTGTTGGGGCCACCAGCAGATGGCAAGAAGGACCTGAAAATGGCCATGGTGGTTAGCAAAGCACAGAGCAACGAGCTAACCGCCCAGGTTTGCCTTGTCCTACAGGTGCAGTGCCTTGACCAAATGGCACCAAACTTGCGCTTTGATCTTTAAATGATATTTATAATCAATACCGAAAGTTTTGGGGCCACCAGCAAACCGCAAGGGTACCTGAAAATGGCCATGGTGGTTAGCAAAGCACAGAGCAACGAGCTAACTGCCCAGGTTTGCCTTGTCCTACAGGTGCAGTGCCTTGACCCAATGACACCAAACTTGCGCTTTGATCTTTCAATGATATTTATAATCAATACCGAAAGTGTTGGGGCCACCAGCAGATGGCAAGAAGGACCTGAAAATGGCCATGGTGGTTAGCAAAGCACAGAGCAACGAGCTAACTGCCCAGGTTTGCCTTGTCCTACAGGTGCAGTGCCTTGACCCAATGACACCAAACTTGCGCTTTGATCTTTCAATGATATTTATAATCAATACCGAAAGTGTTGGGGCCACCAGCAGATGGCAAGAAGGACCTGAAAATGGCCATGGTGGTTAGCAAAGCACAGAGCAACGAGCTAACCGCCCAGGTTTGCCTTGTCCTACAAGTCAGTGCCTTGACCAAATGACACCAAACTTGCGCTTTGATCTTTAAATGATATTTATAATCAATACCGAAAGTTTTTGGGGCCAGCAGCAAACCGCAAGAGGTACCTCAAAATGGCCATGGTGGTTAGCAAAGCACAGAGCAACGAGCTAACTGCCCAGGTTTGCCTTGTCCTACAGGTGCAGTGCCTTGACCCAATGACACCAAACTTGCGCTTTGATCTTTCAATGATATTTATAATCAATACCGAAAGTGTTGGGGCCACCAGCAGATGGCAAGAAGGACCTGAAAATGGCCATGGTGGTTAGCAAAGCACAGAGCAACGAGCTAACTGCCCAGGTTTGCCTTGTCCTACAGGTGCAGTGCCTTGACCCAATGACACCAAACTTGCGCTTTGATCTTTCAATGATATTTATAATCAATACCGAAAGTTTGGGGCCACAGCAGATGGCAAGAAGGACCTGAAAATGGCCATGGTGGTTAGCAAAGCACAGAGCAACGAGCTAACCGCCCAGGTTTGCCTTGTCCTACAGTGCAGTGCCTTGACCAAATGACACCAAACTTGCGCTTTGATCTTTAAATGATATTTATAATCAATACCGAAAGTTTTGGGGCCAGCAGCAAACCGCAAGAGGTACCTGAAAATGGCCATGGTGGTTAGCAAAGCACAGAGCAACGAGCTAACTGCCCAGGTTTGCCTTGTCCTACAGGTGCAGTGCCTTGACCCAATGACACCAAACTTGCGCTTTGATCTTTCAATGATATTTATAATCAATACCGAAAGTTTTGGGGCCAGCAGCAGATGGCAAGAAGGACCTGAAAATGGCCATGGTGGTTAGCAAAGCACAGAGCAACGAGCTAACCGCCCAGGTTTGCCTTGTCCTACAGGTGCAGTGCCTTGACCAAATGACACCAAACTTGCGCTTTGATCTTTCAATGATATTTATAATCAATACCGAAAGTTTTGGGGCCAGCAGCAAACCGCAAGAGGTACCTGAAAATGGCCATGGTGGTTAGCAAAGCACAGAGCAACGAGCTAACTGCCCAGGTTTGCCTTGTCCTACAGGTGCAGTGCCTTGACCAAATGACACCAAACTTGCGCTTTGATCTTTCAATGATATTTATAATCAATACCGAAAGTGTTGGGGCCACCAGCAGATGGCAAGAAGGACCTGAAAATGGCCATGGTGGTTAGCAAAGCACAGAGCAACGAGCTAACTGCCCAGGTTTGCCTTGTCCTACAGGTGCAGTGCCTTGACCCAATGACACCAAACTTGCGCTTTGATCTTTAAATGATATTTATAATCAATACCGAAAGTTTGGGCCAGCAGCAAAGCAAGAGGTACCTGAAAATGGCCATGGTGGTTAGCAAAGCACAGAGCAACGAGCTAACTGCCCAGGTTTGCCTTGTCCTACAGGTGCAGTGCCTTGACCCAATGACACCAAACTTGCGCTTTGATCTTTCAATGATATTTATAATCAATACCGAAAGTGTTGGGGCCACCAGCAGATGGCAAGAGGTACCTCAAAATGGCCATGGTGGTTAGCAAAGCACAGAGCAACGAGCTAACTGCCCAGGTTTGCCTTGTCCTACAGGTGCAGTGCCTTGACCAATGACACCAAACTTGCGCTTTGATCTTTCAATGATATTTATAATCAATACCGAAAGTTTGGGCCAGCAGCAACGCAAGAGGACCTGAAAATGGCCATGGTGGTTAGCAAAGCACAGAGCAACGAGCTAACTGCCCAGGTTTGCCTTGTCCTACAGGTGCAGTGCCTTGACCAATGACACCAAACTTGCGCTTTGATCTTTCAATGATATTTATAATCAATACCGAAAGTTTGGGGCCAGCAGCAGATGGCAAGAAGGACCTGAAAATGGCCATGGTGGTTAGCAAAGCACAGAGCAACGAGCTAACGCCCAGGTTTGCCTTGTCCTACAGGTGCAGTGCCTTGACCAATGACACCAAACTTGCGCTTTGATCTTTAATGATATTTATAATCAATACCGAAAGTTTGGGCCACAGCAGAGGCAAGAGGACCTGAAAATGGCCATGGTGGTTAGCAAAGCACAGAGCAACGAGCTAACTGCCCAGGTTTGCCTTGTCCTACAGGTGCAGTGCCTTGACCCAATGACACCAAACTTGCGCTTTGATCTTTCAATGATATTTATAATCAATACCGAAAGTGTTGGGCCACCAGCAGATGGCAAGAAGGACCTGAAAATGGCCATGGTGGTTAGCAAAGCACAGAGCAACGAGCTAACTGCCCAGGTTTGCCTTGTCCTACAGGTGCAGTGCCTTGACCAAATGACACCAAACTTGCGCTTTGATCTTTCAATGATATTTATAATCAATACCGAAAGTTTTGGGGCCAGCAGCAAACCGCAAGAGGTACCTGAAAATGGCCATGGTGGTTAGCAAAGCACAGAGCAACGAGCTAACTGCCCAGGTTTGCCTTGTCCTACAGGTGCAGTGCCTTGACCAATGACACCAAACTTGCGCTTTGATCTTTCAATGATATTTATAATCAATACCGAAAGTTTGGGGCCACCAGCAGATGGCAAGAAGGACCTGAAAATGGCCATGGTGGTTAGCAAAGCACAGAGCAACGAGCTAACTGCCCAGGTTTGCCTTGTCCTACAGGTGCAGTGCCTTGACCAAATGACACCAAACTTGCGCTTTGATCTTTCAATGATATTTATAATCAATACCGAAAGTTTGGGGCCAGCAGCAGATGGCAAGAAGGACCTGAAAATGGCCATGGTGGTTAGCAAAGCACAGAGCAACGAGCTAACTGCCCAGGTTTGCCTTGTCCTACAGGTGCAGTGCCTTGACCAATGACACCAAACTTGCGCTTTGATCTTTAAATGATATTTATAATCAATACCGAAAGTTTTGGGGCCACCAGCAGATGGCAAGAAGGACCTGAAAATGGCCATGGTGGTTAGCAAAGCACAGAGCAACGAGCTAACGCCCAGGTTTGCCTTGTCCTACAGGTGCAGTGCCTTGACCAATGACACCAAACTTGCGCTTTGATCTTTCAATGATATTTATAATCAATACCGAAAGTTTGGGGCCACCAGCAGATGGCAAGAAGGACCTGAAAATGGCCATGGTGGTTAGCAAAGCACAGAGCAACGAGCTAACTGCCCAGGTTTGCCTTGTCCTACAGGTGCAGTGCCTTGACCAATGACACCAAACTTGCGCTTTGATCTTTCAATGATATTTATAATCAATACCGAAAGTTTGGGGCCAGCAGCAGATGGCAAGAAGGACCTGAAAATGGCCATGGTGGTTAGCAAAGCACAGAGCAACGAGCTAACTGCCCAGGTTTGCCTTGTCCTACAGGTGCAGTGCCTTGACCAATGACACCAAACTTGCGCTTTGATCTTTCAATGATATTTATAATCAATACCGAAAGTTTTGGGCCAGCAGCAAACGGCAAGAGGACCTGAAAATGGCCATGGTGGTTAGCAAAGCACAGAGCAACGAGCTAACTGCCCAGGTTTGCCTTGTCCTACAGGTGCAGTGCCTTGACCAAATGACACCAAACTTGCGCTTTGATCTTTCAATGATATTTATAATCAATACCGAAAGTTTTGGGGCCAGCAGCAACGCAAGAGGTACCTGAAAATGGCCATGGTGGTTAGCAAAGCACAGAGCAACGAGCTAACTGCCCAGGTTTGCCTTGTCCTACAGGTGCAGTGCCTTGACCCAATGACACCAAACTTGCGCTTTGATCTTTCAATGATATTTATAATCAATACCGAAAGTGTTGGGGCCACCAGCAGATGGCAAGAAGGACCTGAAAATGGCCATGGTGGTTAGCAAAGCACAGAGCAACGAGCTAACTGCCCAGGTTTGCCTTGTCCTACAGGTGCAGTGCCTTGACCAAATGACACCAAACTTGCGCTTTGATCTTTAAATGATATTTATAATCAATACCGAAAGTTTGGGGCCAGCAGCAAACGGCAAGAGGTACCTGAAAATGGCCATGGTGGTTAGCAAAGCACAGAGCAACGAGCTAACTGCCCAGGTTTGCCTTGTCCTACAGGTGCAGTGCCTTGACCAAATGACACCAAACTTGCGCTTTGATCTTTCAATGATATTTATAATCAATACCGAAAGTTTTGGGGCCAGCAGCAAACGGCAAGAGGACCTGAAAATGGCCATGGTGGTTAGCAAAGCACAGAGCAACGAGCTAACTGCCCAGGTTTGCCTTGTCCTACAGGTGCAGTGCCTTGACCAAATGACACCAAACTTGCGCTTTGATCTTTCAATGATATTTATAATCAATACCGAAAGTTTGGGGCCACCAGCAGACGCAAGAGGACCTGAAAATGGCCATGGTGGTTAGCAAAGCACAGAGCAACGAGCTAACTGCCCAGGTTTGCCTTGTCCTACAGGTGCAGTGCCTTGACCAAATGACACCAAACTTGCGCTTTGATCTTTCAATGATATTTATAATCAATACCGAAAGTTTGGGGCCAGCAGCAAGGCAAGAGGTACCTGAAAATGGCCATGGTGGTTAGCAAAGCACAGAGCAACGAGCTAACTGCCCAGGTTTGCCTTGTCCTACAGGTGCAGTGCCTTGACCAAATGACACCAAACTTGCGCTTTGATCTTTCAATGATATTTATAATCAATACCGAAAGTTTTGGGGCCAGCAGCAGATGGCAAGAAGGACCTGAAAATGGCCATGGTGGTTAGCAAAGCACAGAGCAACGAGCTAACTGCCCAGGTTTGCCTTGTCCTACAGGTGCAGTGCCTTGACCAAATGACACCAAACTTGCGCTTTGATCTTTAATGATATTTATAATCAATACCGAAAGTTTGGGCCAGCAGCAAGCAAGAGGACCTGAAAATGGCCATGGTGGTTAGCAAAGCACAGAGCAACGAGCTAACGCCAGGTTTGCCTTGTCCTACAGGTGCAGTGCCTGACCAATGACACCAAACTGCGCTTTGATCTTTCAATGATATTTATAATCAATACCGAAAGTTTGGGGCCACAGCAGAGGCAAGAGGACCTGAAAATGGCCATGGTGGTTAGCAAAGCACAGAGCAACGAGCTAACTGCCCAGGTTTGCCTTGTCCTACAGGTGCAGTGCCTTGACCAAATGACACCAAACTTGCGCTTTGATCTTTCAATGATATTTATAATCAATACCGAAAGTTTTGGGGCCAGCAGCAAACCGCAAGAGGTACCTGAAAATGGCCATGGTGGTTAGCAAAGCACAGAGCAACGAGCTAACTGCCCAGGTTTGCCTTGTCCTACAGGTGCAGTGCCTTGACCAATGACACCAAACTTGCGCTTTGATCTTTCAATGATATTTATAATCAATACCGAAAGTTTTGGGGCCAGCAGCAGACGGCAAGAGGACCTGAAAATGGCCATGGTGGTTAGCAAAGCACAGAGCAACGAGCTAACTGCCCAGGTTTGCCTTGTCCTACAGGTGCAGTGCCTTGACCAAATGACACCAAACTTGCGCTTTGATCTTTCAATGATATTTATAATCAATACCGAAAGTTTTGGGGCCAGCAGCAAACCGCAAGAGGTACCTGAAAATGGCCATGGTGGTTAGCAAAGCACAGAGCAACGAGCTAACTGCCCAGGTTTGCCTTGTCCTACAGGTGCAGTGCCTTGACCAAATGACACCAAACTTGCGCTTTGATCTTTCAATGATATTTATAATCAATACCGAAAGTTTTGGGCCAGCAGCAAACGCAAGAGGTACCTGAAAATGGCCATGGTGGTTAGCAAAGCACAGAGCAACGAGCTAACTGCCCAGGTTTGCCTTGTCCTACAGGTGCAGTGCCTTGACCAATGACACCAAACTTGCGCTTTGATCTTTCAATGATATTTATAATCAATACCGAAAGTTTGGGGCCAGCAGCAATGGCAAGAAGGACCTGAAAATGGCCATGGTGGTTAGCAAAGCACAGAGCAACGAGCTAACTGCCCAGGTTTGCCTTGTCCTACAGGTGCAGTGCCTTGACCAAATGACACCAAACTTGCGCTTTGATCTTTCAATGATATTTATAATCAATACCGAAAGTTTGGGGCCACCAGCAAATGGCAAGAGGTACCTGAAAATGGCCATGGTGGTTAGCAAAGCACAGAGCAACGAGCTAACTGCCCAGGTTTGCCTTGTCCTACAGGTGCAGTGCCTTGACCAAATGACACCAAACTTGCGCTTTGATCTTTAAATGATATTTATAATCAATACCGAAAGTCTTGGGGCCAGCAGCAAACCGCAAGAGGTACCTGAAAATGGCCATGGTGGTTAGCAAAGCACAGAGCAACGAGCTAACTGCCCAGGTTTGCCTTGTCCTACAGGTGCAGTGCCTTGACCCAATGACACCAAACTTGCGCTTTGATCTTTCAATGATATTTATAATCAATACCGAAAGTTTGGGCCAGCAGCAAACGCAAGAGGTACCTGAAAATGGCCATGGTGGTTAGCAAAGCACAGAGCAACGAGCTAACTGCCCAGGTTTGCCTTGTCCTACAGGTGCAGTGCCTTGACCAAATGACACCAAACTTGCGCTTTGATCTTTCAATGATATTTATAATCAATACCGAAAGTTTGGGGCCAGCAGCAGATGGCAAGAGGACCTGAAAATGGCCATGGTGGTTAGCAAAGCACAGAGCAACGAGCTAACTGCCCAGGTTTGCCTTGTCCTACAGGTGCAGTGCCTTGACCAAATGGCACCAAACTTGCGCTTTGATCTTTAATGATATTTATAATCAATACCGAAAGTTTTGGGGCCAGCAGCAAACCGCAAGAGGTACCTGAAAATGGCCATGGTGGTTAGCAAAGCACAGAGCAACGAGCTAACTGCCCAGGTTTGCCTTGTCCTACAGGTGCAGTGCCTTGACCAAATGACACCAAACTTGCGCTTTGATCTTTAATGATATTTATAATCAATACCGAAAGTTTTGGGCCAGCAGCAAACCGCAAGAGGTACCTGAAAATGGCCATGGTGGTTAGCAAAGCACAGAGCAACGAGCTAACTGCCCAGGTTTGCCTTGTCCTACAGGTGCAGTGCCTTGACCAAATGACACCAAACTTGCGCTTTGATCTTTCAATGATATTTATAATCAATACCGAAAGTTTTGGGGCCAGCAGCAGATGCAAGAAGGTACCTGAAAATGGCCATGGTGGTTAGCAAAGCACAGAGCAACGAGCTAACTGCCCAGGTTTGCCTTGTCCTACAGGTGCAGTGCCTTGACCAAATGACACCAAACTTGCGCTTTGATCTTTCAATGATATTTATAATCAATACCGAAAGTTTGGGCCAGCAGCAGACGGCAAGAGGTACCTGAAAATGGCCATGGTGGTTAGCAAAGCACAGAGCAACGAGCTAACTGCCCAGGTTTGCCTTGTCCTACAGGTGCAGTGCCTTGACCAAATGACACCAAACTTGCGCTTTGATCTTTCAATGATATTTATAATCAATACCGAAAGTTTTGGGGCCAGCAGCAAACCGCAAGAGGTACCTGAAAATGGCCATGGTGGTTAGCAAAGCACAGAGCAACGAGCTAACTGCCCAGGTTTGCCTTGTCCTACAGGTGCAGTGCCTTGACCAATGACACCAAACTTGCGCTTTGATCTTTCAATGATATTTATAATCAATACCGAAAGTTTTGGGGCCAGCAGCAATGGCAAGAGGACCTGAAAATGGCCATGGTGGTTAGCAAAGCACAGAGCAACGAGCTAACTGCCCAGGTTTGCCTTGTCCTACAGGTGCAGTGCCTTGACCAAATGACACCAAACTTGCGCTTTGATCTTTCAATGATATTTATAATCAATACCGAAAGTTTTGGGGCCAGCAGCAAACCGCAAGAGGTACCTGAAAATGGCCATGGTGGTTAGCAAAGCACAGAGCAACGAGCTAACTGCCCAGGTTTGCCTTGTCCTACAGGTGCAGTGCCTTGACCAAATGACACCAAACTTGCGCTTTGATCTTTCAATGATATTTATAATCAATACCGAAAGTTTTGGGCCAGCAGCAACGCAAGAGGTACCTGAAAATGGCCATGGTGGTTAGCAAAGCACAGAGCAACGAGCTAACTGCCCAGGTTTGCCTTGTCCTACAGGTGCAGTGCCTTGACCAAATGACACCAAACTTGCGCTTTGATCTTTCAATGATATTTATAATCAATACCGAAAGTTTTGGGCCAGCAGCAAACCGCAAGAGGTACCTGAAAATGGCCATGGTGGTTAGCAAAGCACAGAGCAACGAGCTAACTGCCCAGGTTTGCCTTGTCCTACAGGTGCAGTGCCTTGACCAAATGACACCAAACTTGCGCTTTGATCTTTCAATGATATTTATAATCAATACCGAAAGTTTTGGGGCCAGCAGCAAACCGCAAGAGGTACCTGAAAATGGCCATGGTGGTTAGCAAAGCACAGAGCAACGAGCTAACTGCCCAGGTTTGCCTTGTCCTACAGGTGCAGTGCCTTGACCAAATGACACCAAACTTGCGCTTTGATCTTTCAATGATATTTATAATCAATACCGAAAGTTTTGGGGCCAGCAGCAAACCGCAAGAGGTACCTGAAAATGGCCATGGTGGTTAGCAAAGCACAGAGCAACGAGCTAACTGCCCAGGTTTGCCTTGTCCTACAGGTGCAGTGCCTTGACCAAATGCACCAAACTTGCGCTTTGATCTTTAATGATATTTATAATCAATACCGAAAGTCTTGGGCCAGCAGCAAACCGCAAGAGGTACCTGAAAATGGCCATGGTGGTTAGCAAAGCACAGAGCAACGAGCTAACTGCCCAGGTTTGCCTTGTCCTACAGGTGCAGTGCCTTGACCAAATGACACCAAACTTGCGCTTTGATCTTTCAATGATATTTATAATCAATACCGAAAGTTTTGGGGCCAGCAGCAAACCGCAAGAGGTACCTGAAAATGGCCATGGTGGTTAGCAAAGCACAGAGCAACGAGCTAACTGCCCAGGTTTGCCTTGTCCTACAGGTGCAGTGCCTTGACCAAATGACACCAAACTTGCGCTTTGATCTTTCAATGATATTTATAATCAATACCGAAAGTTTTGGGCCAGCAGCAAACCGCAAGAGGTACCTGAAAATGGCCATGGTGGTTAGCAAAGCACAGAGCAACGAGCTAACTGCCCAGGTTTGCCTTGTCCTACAGGTGCAGTGCCTTGACCAAATGACACCAAACTTGCGCTTTGATCTTTCAATGATATTTATAATCAATACCGAAAGTTTTGGGGCCAGCAGCAAACCGCAAGAGGTACCTGAAAATGGCCATGGTGGTTAGCAAAGCACAGAGCAACGAGCTAACTGCCCAGGTTTGCCTTGTCCTACAGGTGCAGTGCCTTGACCAAATGGCACCAAACTTGCGCTTTGATCTTTCAATGATATTTATAATCAATACCGAAAGTTGTTGGGGCCAGCAGCAAACCGCAAGAGGTACCTGAAAATGGCCATGGTGGTTAGCAAAGCACAGAGCAACGAGCTAACTGCCCAGGTTTGCCTTGTCCTACAGGTGCAGTGCCTTGACCAAATGACACCAAACTTGCGCTTTGATCTTTCAATGATATTTATAATCAATACCGAAAGTTTTGGGGCCAGCAGCAAACCGCAAGAGGTACCTGAAAATGGCCATGGTGGTTAGCAAAGCACAGAGCAACGAGCTAACTGCCCAGGTTTGCCTTGTCCTACAGGTGCAGTGCCTTGACCAAATGACACCAAACTTGCGCTTTGATCTTTAAATGATATTTATAATCAATACCGAAAGTTTTGGGCCAGCAGCAAACCGCAAGAGGTACCTGAAAATGGCCATGGTGGTTAGCAAAGCACAGAGCAACGAGCTAACTGCCCAGGTTTGCCTTGTCCTACAGGTGCAGTGCCTTGACCAAATGACACCAAACTTGCGCTTTGATCTTTCAATGATATTTATAATCAATACCGAAAGTTTTGGGCCAGCAGCAAACCGCAAGAGGACCTGAAAATGGCCATGGTGGTTAGCAAAGCACAGAGCAACGAGCTAACTGCCCAGGTTTGCCTTGTCCTACAGGTGCAGTGCCTTGACCAAATGACACCAAACTTGCGCTTTGATCTTTCAATGATATTTATAATCAATACCGAAAGTTTTGGGGCCAGCAGCAAACCGCAAGAGGTACCTGAAAATGGCCATGGTGGTTAGCAAAGCACAGAGCAACGAGCTAACTGCCCAGGTTTGCCTTGTCCTACAGGTGCAGTGCCTTGACCAAATGACACCAAACTTGCGCTTTGATCTTTCAATGATATTTATAATCAATACCGAAAGTTTTGGGCCAGCAGCAAACCGCAAGAGGTACCTGAAAATGGCCATGGTGGTTAGCAAAGCACAGAGCAACGAGCTAACTGCCCAGGTTTGCCTTGTCCTACAGGTGCAGTGCCTTGACCAAATGACACCAAACTTGCGCTTTGATCTTTCAATGATATTTATAATCAATACCGAAAGTTTTGGGCCAGCAGCAAACCGCAAGAGGTACCTGAAAATGGCCATGGTGGTTAGCAAAGCACAGAGCAACGAGCTAACTGCCCAGGTTTGCCTTGTCCTACAGGTGCAGTGCCTTGACCAAATGCACCAAACTTGCGCTTTGATCTTTCAATGATATTTATAATCAATACCGAAAGTTTTGGGCCAGCAGCAAACCGCAAGAGGTACCTGAAAATGGCCATGGTGGTTAGCAAAGCACAGAGCAACGAGCTAACTGCCCAGGTTTGCCTTGTCCTACAGGTGCAGTGCCTTGACCAAATGACACCAAACTGCGCTTTGATCTTTCAATGATATTTATAATCAATACCGAAAGTTTTTGGGCCAGCAGCAAACCGCAAGAGGTACCTGAAAATGGCCATGGTGGTTAGCAAAGCACAGAGCAACGAGCTAACTGCCCAGGTTTGCCTTGTCCTACAGGTGCAGTGCCTTGACCAAATGACACCAAACTTGCGCTTTGATCTTTCAATGATATTTATAATCAATACCGAAAGTTCTTGGGCCAGCAGCAAACCGCAAGAGGTACCTGAAAATGGCCATGGTGGTTAGCAAAGCACAGAGCAACGAGCTAACTGCCCAGGTTTGCCTTGTCCTACAGGTGCAGTGCCTTGACCAAATGACACCAAACTTGCGCTTTGATCTTTCAATGATATTTATAATCAATACCGAAAGTTTTTGGGGCCAGCAGCAAACCGCAAGAGGTACCTGAAAATGGCCATGGTGGTTAGCAAAGCACAGAGCAAGGAGCTAACTGCCCAGGTTTGCCTTGTCCTACAGGTGCAGTGCCTTGACCAAATGACACCAAACTTGCGCTTTGATCTTTCAATGATATTTATAATCAATACCGAAAGTTTTGGGGCCAGCAGCAAACCGCAAGAGGTACCTGAAAATGGCCATGGTGGTTAGCAAAGCACAGAGCAAGAGCTAACTGCCCAGGTTTGCCTTGTCCTACAGGTGCAGTGCCTTGACCAAATGCACCAAACTTGCGCTTTGATCTTTCAATGATATTTATAATCAATACCGAAAGTTTTGGGCCAGCAGCAAACCGCAAGAGGTACCTGAAAATGGCCATGGTGGTTAGCAAAGCACAGAGCAACGAGCTAACTGCCCAGGTTTGCCTTGTCCTACAGGTGCAGTGCCTTGACCAAATGACACCAAACTGCGCTTTGATCTTTCAATGATATTTATAATCAATACCGAAAGTTTTGGGCCAGCAGCAAACCGCAAGAGGTACCTGAAAATGGCCATGGTGGTTAGCAAAGCACAGAGCAACGAGCTAACTGCCCAGGTTTGCCTTGTCCTACAGGTGCAGTGCCTTGACCAAATGACACCAAACTTGCGCTTTGATCTTTCAATGATATTTATAATCAATACCGAAAGTTTTTGGGCCAGCAGCAAACCGCAAGAGGTACCTGAAAATGGCCATGGTGGTTAGCAAAGCACAGAGCAAGGAGCTAACTGCCCAGGTTTGCCTTGTCCTACAGGTGCAGTGCCTTGACCAAATGACACCAAACTTGCGCTTTGATCTTTCAATGATATTTATAATCAATACCGAAAGTTTTGGGCCAGCAGCAAACCGCAAGAGGTACCTGAAAATGGCCATGGTGGTTAGCAAAGCACAGAGCAAGGAGCTAACTGCCCAGGTTTGCCTTGTCCTACAGGTGCAGTGCCTTGACCAAATGACACCAAACCTGCGCTTTGATCTTTCAATGATATTTATAATCAATACCGAAAGTTTTGGGCCAGCAGCAAACCGCAAGAGGTACCTGAAAATGGCCATGGTGGTTAGCAAAGCACAGAGCAAGAGCTAACTGCCCAGGTTTGCCTTGTCCTACAGGTGCAGTGCCTTGACCAAATGACACCAAACTTGCGCTTTGATCTTTCAATGATATTTATAATCAATACCGAAAGTTTTTGGGCCAGCAGCAAACCGCAAGAGGTACCTGAAAATGGCCATGGTGGTTAGCAAAGCACAGAGCAACGAGCTAACTGCCCAGGTTTGCCTTGTCCTACAGGTGCAGTGCCTTGACCAAATGACACCAAACTTGCGCTTTGATCTTTCAATGATTTTATAATCAATACCGAAAGTTTTGGGGCCAGCAGCAAACCGCAAGAGGTACCTGAAAATGGCCATGGTGGTTAGCAAAGCACAGAGCAACGAGCTAACTGCCCAGGTTTGCCTTGTCCTACAGGTGCAGTGCCTTGACCAAATGACACCAAACTTGCGCTTTGATCTTTCAATGATATTTATAATCAATACCGAAAGTTTTGGGGCCAGCAGCAAACCGCAAGAGGTACCTGAAAATGGCCATGGTGGTTAGCAAAGCACAGAGCAACGAGCTAACTGCCCAGGTTTGCCTTGTCCTACAGGTGCAGTGCCTTGACCAAATGACACCAAACTTGCGCTTTGATCTTTCAATGATATTTATAATCAATACCGAAAGTTTTTGGGGCCAGCAGCAAACCGCAAGAGGTACCTGAAAATGGCCATGGTGGTTAGCAAGCACAGAGCAACGAGCTAACTGCCCAGGTTTGCCTTGTCCTACAGGTGCAGTGCCTTGACCAAATGACACCAAACTTGCGCTTTGATCTTTCAATGATATTTATAATCAATACCGAAAGTTTTGGGGCCAGCAGCAAACCGCAAGAGGTACCTGAAAATGGCCATGGTGGTTAGCAAAGCACAGAGCAACGAGCTAACTGCCCAGGTTTGCCTTGTCCTACAGGTGCAGTGCCTTGACCAAATGACACCAAACTTGCGCTTTGATCTTTCAATGATATTTATAATCAATACCGAAAGTTTTGGGGCCAGCAGCAAACCGCAAGAGGTACCTGAAAATGGCCATGGTGGTTAGCAAAGCACAGAGCAAGGAGCTAACTGCCCAGGTTTGCCTTGTCCTACAGGTGCAGTGCCTTGACCAAATGCACCAAACTTGCGCTTTGATCTTTCAATGATATTTATAATCAATACCGAAAGTTTTGGGGCCAGCAGCAAACCGCAAGAGGTACCTGAAAATGGCCATGGTGGTTAGCAAAGCACAGAGCAACGAGCTAACTGCCCAGGTTTGCCTTGTCCTACAGGTGCAGTGCCTTGACCAAATGACACCAAACTTGCGCTTTGATCTTTCAATGATATTTATAATCAATACCGAAAGTTTTGGGGCCAGCAGCAAACCGCAAGAGGTACCTGAAAATGGCCATGGTGGTTAGCAAAGCACAGAGCAACGAGCTAACTGCCCAGGTTTGCCTTGTCCTACAGTGCAGTGCCTTGACCAAATGACACCAAACCTGCGCTTTGATCTTTCAATGATATTTATAATCAATACCGAAAGTTTTGGGCCAGCAGCAAACCGCAAGAGGTACTGAAAATGGCCATGGTGGTTAGCAAAGCACAGAGCAACGAGCTAACTGCCCAGGTTTGCCTTGTCCTACAGGTGCAGTGCCTTGACCAAATGACACCAAACTTGCGCTTTGATCTTTCAATGATATTTATAATCAATACCGAAAGTTTTGGGCCAGCAGCAACCGCAAGAGGTACCTGAAAATGGCCATGGTGGTTAGCAAAGCACAGAGCAACGAGCTAACTGCCCAGGTTTGCCTTGTCCTACAGGTGCAGTGCCTTGACCAAATGACACCAAACTTGCGCTTTGATCTTTCAATGATATTTATAATCAATACCGAAAGTTTTTGGGCCAGCAGCAAACCGCAAGAAGGTACCTGAAAATGGCCATGGTGGTTAGCAAAGCACAGAGCAAGAGCTAACTGCCCAGGTTTGCCTTGTCCTACAGGTGCAGTGCCTTGACCAAATGACACCAAACTTGCGCTTTGATCTTTCAATGATGTTTATAATCAATACCGAAAGTTCTTGGGCCAGCAGCAAACCGCAAGAGGTACCTGAAAATGGCCATGGTGGTTAGCAAAGCACAGAGCAACGAGCTAACTGCCCAGGTTTGCCTTGTCCTACAGGTGCAGTGCCTTGACCAAATGACACCAAACTTGCGCTTTGATCTTTCAATGATATTTATAATCAATACCGAAAGTTTTTGGGGCCAGCAGCAAACCGCAAGAGGTACCTGAAAATGGCCATGGTGGTTAGCAAAGCACAGAGCAACGGAGCTAACTGCCCAGGTTTGCCTTGTCCTACAGGTGCAGTGCCTTGACCAAATGCACCAAACTTGCGCTTTGATCTTTCAATGATATTTATAATAATACCGAAAGTTTTGGGGCCAGCAGCAAACCGCAAGAGGTACCTGAAAATGGCCATGGTGGTTAGCAAAGCACAGAGCAAGAGCTAACTGCCCAGGTTTGCCTGTCCTACAGGTGCAGTGCCTTGACCAATGACACCAAACTTGCGCTTTGATCTTTCAATGATATTTATAATCAATACCGAAAGTTTTTGGGCCAGCAGCAAACCGCAAGAGGTACCTGAAAATGGCCATGGTGGTTAGCAAAGCACAGAGCAACGAGCTAACTGCCCAGGTTTGCCTTGTCCTACAGGTGCAGTGCCTTGACCAAATGACACCAAACTTGCGCTTTGATCTTTCAATGATATTTATAATCAATACCGAAAGTTCTTGGGCCAGCAGCAAACCGCAAGAGGTACCTGAAAATGGCCATGGTGGTTAGCAAAGCACAGAGCAACGAGCTAACTGCCCAGGTTTGCCTTGTCCTACAGGTGCAGTGCCTTGACCAAATGACACCAAACTTGCGCTTTGATCTTTCAATGATATTTATAATCAATACCGAAAGTTCTTGGGGCCAGCAGCAAACCGCAAGAGGTACCTGAAAATGGCCATGGTGGTTAGCAAAGCACAGAGCAACGAGCTAACTGCCCAGGTTTGCCTTGTCCTACAGGTGCAGTGCCTTGACCAAATGACACCAAACTTGCGCTTTGATCTTTCAATGATATTTATAATCAATACCGAAGTTTTGGGCCAGCAGCAAACCGCAAGAGGTACCTGAAAATGGCCATGGTGGTTAGCAAAGCACAGAGCAACGAGCTAACTGCCCAGGTTTGCCTTGTCCTACAGGTGCAGTGCCTTGACCAAATGACACCAAACTTGCCGCTTTGATCTTTCAATGATATTTATAATCAATACCGAAAGTTTTGGGGGCCAGCAGCAAACCGCAAGAGGTACCTGAAAATGGCCATGGTGGTTAGCAAAGCACAGAGCAACGAGCTAACTGCCCAGGTTTGCCTTGTCCTACAGGTGGCAGTGCCTTGACCAAATGACACCCAACTGCGCTTTTGATCTTTCAATGATTTTATAATCAATACCGAAAGTTTTTGGCCAGCAGCAAACCGCAAGAGGTACCTGAAAATGGCCATGGTGGTTAGCAAAGCACAGAGCAACGAGCTAACTGCCCAGGTTTGCCTTGTCCTACAGGTGCAGTGCCTTGACCAAATGACACCAAACCTTGCGCTTTGATCTTTCAATGATATTTATAATCAATACGAAGGTTTTGGGGCCAGCAGCAAACCGCAAGAGGTACCTGAAAATGGCCATGGTGGTTAGCAAAGCACAGAGCAACGAGCTAATGCCCAGGTTTTGCCTTGTCCTACAGGTGCAGTGCCTTGACCAAATGACACCAACTTGCGCTTTGATCTTTCAATGATATTTATAATCAATACCGAAAGTTTTTGGGGCCAGCAGCAAACCGCAAGAGGTACCTGAAAATGGCCATGGTGGTTAGCAAAGCACAGAGCAAGAGCTAACTGCCCAGGTTTGCCTTGTCCTACAGGTGCAGTGCCTTGACCAAATGACACCAAACTGCGCTTTGATCTTTCAATGATATTTATAATCAATACCGAAAGTTTTTGGGGCCAGCAGCAAACCGCAAGAGGTACCTGAAAATGGCCATGGTGGTTAGCAAAGCACAGAGCAAGGAGCTAACTGCCCAGGTTTGCCTTGTCCTACAGGTGCAGTGCCTTGACCAAATGGCACCAACTGCGCTTTGATCTTTCAATGATATTTATAATAATACACGAAGTTTTAGGGCCAGCAGCAAACCGCAAGAGGTACCTGAAAATGGCCATGGTGGTTAGCAAAGCACAGAGCAACGAGCTAACTGCCCAGGTTTGCCTTGTCCTACAGGTGCAGTGCCTTGACCAAATGACACCAAACTTGCGCTTTGATCTTTCAATGATATTTATAATCAATACCGGAAAGTTCTTAGGCCAGCAGCAAACCGCAAGAGGTACCTGAAAATGGCCATGGTGGTTAGCAAGCACAGAGCAACGAGCTAACTGCCCAGGTTTGCCTTGTCCTACAGGTGCAGTGCCTTGACCAAATGACACCAAACTTGCGCTTTGATCTTTCAATGATATTTATAATCAATACCGAAAGTTCTTGGGCCAGCAGCAAACCGCAAGAGGTACCTGAAAATGGCCATGGTGGTTAGCAAAGCACAGAGCAAGAGCTAACTGCCCAGGTTTGCCTTGTCCTACAGGTGCAGTGCCTTGACCAAATGACACCAAACTTGCGCTTTGATCTTTCAATGATATTTATAATCAATACCGAAAGTTTTGGGGCCAGCAGCAACGCAAGAGGTACCTGAAAATGGCCATGGTGGTTAGCAAAGCACAGAGCAACGAGCTAACTGCCCAGGTTTGCCTTGTCCTACAGGTGCAGTGCCTTGACCAATGAACCAAACTTGCGCTTTGATCTTTCAATGATTTTATAATCATACCGAAAGTTCTTGGGCCAGCAGCAAACCGCAAGAGGTACCTAAAATGGCCATGGTGGTTAGCAAAGCACAGAGCAACGAGCTAACTGCCCAGGTTTGCCTTGTCCTACAGGTGCAGTGCCTTGACCAAATGACACCAAACTGCGCTTTGATCTTTCATGATATTTATAATCAATACCGGAAAGTTTGGGGCCAGCAGCAACCGCAAGAGGACCTGAAAATGGCCATGGTGGTTAGCAAAGCACAGAGCAAGAGCTAACTGCCCAGGTTTGCCTTGTCCTACAGGTGCAGTGCCTTGACCAAATGGCACCAAACTTGCGCTTTGATCTTTCAATGATATTTATAATCAATACCGAAAGTTTTTAGGGCCAGCAGCAAACCGCAAGAGGTACCTGAAAATGGCCATGGTGGTTAGCAAAGCACAGAGCAACGAGCTAACTGCCCAGGTTTGCCTTGTCCTACAGGTGCAGTGCCTTGACCAAATGACACCAAACTTGCGCTTTGATCTTTCAATGATATTATAATCAATACCGAAAGTTCTTGGGCCAGCAGCAACCGCAAGAGGTATCCTGAAAATGGCCATGGTGGTTAGCAAAGCACAGAGCAACGAGCTAACTGCCCAGTTTTGCCTTGTCCTACAGGTGCAGTGCCTTGACCAAATGACACCAAACTTGCGCTTTTGATCTTTCAAATGATATTTAAATCAATACCGAAAGTTTGGGGCCAGCCAGCAAACCGGCAAGAAGGTACCTGAAAATGGCCATGGTGGTTAGCAAAGCACAGAGCAACGAGCTAACTGCCCAGGTTTGCCTTGTCCTACAGGTGCAGTGCCTTGACCAAATGGCACCAAACTTGCGCTTTGATCTTTAAATGATATTTATAATCAATACCGAAAGTTTTAGGCCAGCAGCAAACCGCAAGAGGTACCTGAAAATGGCCATGGTGGTTAGCAGAGCACAGGCAACGAGCTAACTGCCCAGGTTTGCCTTGTCCTACAGGTGCAGTGCCTTGACCAAATGACACCAACTTGCGCTTTGATCTTTCAATGATATTTATAATCAATACCGAAAGTTTGGGGCCAGCAGCAAACCGCAAGAGGTACCTGAAAATGGCCATGGTGGTTTAGCAAAGCACAGAGCAACGAGCTAACTGCCCAGGTTTGCCTTGTCCTACAGGTGCAGTGCCTTGACCAAATGGCACCAAACTGCGCTTTGATCTTTCAAATGATATTTATAATCAATACCGAAAGTTCTTAGGGCCAGCAGCAAACCGCAAGAGGTACCTGAAAATGGCCATGGTGGTTAGCAAAGCACAGAGCAAGAGCTAACTGCCCAGGTTTGCCTTGTCCTACAGGTGCAGTGCCTTGACCAAATGGCACCAAACTTGCGCTTTGATCTTTCAATGATATTTATAATCAATACCGAAAGTTTTGGGGCCAGCAGCAAACCGCAAGAGGTACCTGAAAATGGCCATGGTGGTTAGCAAAGCACAGAGCAAAGCTAACTGCCCAGGTTTGCCTTGTCCTACAGGTGCAGTGCCTTGACCAAATGGCACCAAACTTGCGCTTTGATCTTTCAATGATTTATAATCAATACCGAAAGTTTTGGGGCCAGCAGCAAACCGCAAGAGGTACCTGAAAATGGCCATGGTGGTTAGCAAAGCACAGAGCAACGAGCTAACTGCCCAGGTTTGCCTTGTCCTACAGGTGCAGTGCCTTGACCAAATGGCACCAAACTTGCGCTTTGATCTTTCAATGATATTTATAATCAATACCGAAAGTTTTTGGGGCCAGCAGCAAACCGCAAGAGGTACCTGAAAATGGCCATGGTGGTTAGCAAAGCACAGAGCAACGAGCTAACTGCCCAGGTTTGCCTTGTCCTACAGGTGCAGTGCCTTGACCAAATGGCACCAAACTTGCGCTTTGATCTTTCAATGATATTTATAATCAATACCGAAAGTTTTTGGGGCCAGCAGCAAACCGCAAGAGGTACCTGAAAATGGCCATGGTGGTTAGCAAAGCACAGAGCAAGAGCTAACTGCCCAGGTTTGCCTTGTCCTACAGGTGCAGTGCCTTGACCAAATGGCACCAAACTTGCGCTTTGATCTTTCAATGATATTTATAATCAATACCGAAAGTTTTGGGGCCAGCAGCAAACCGCAAGAGGTACCTGAAAATGGCCATGGTGGTTAGCAAGCACAGAGCAACGAGCTAACTGCCAGGTTTGCCTTGTCCTACAGGTGCAGTGCCTTGACCAAATGGCACCAAACTTGCGCTTTGATCTTTCAATGATATTTATAATCAATACCGAAAGTTTTGGGCCAGCAGCAAACCGCAAGAGGACCTGAAAATGGCCATGGTGGTTAGCAAAGCACAGAGCAAAGCTAACTGCCAGGTTTGCCTTGTCCTACAGGTGCAGTGCCTTGACCAAATGGCACCAAACTTGCGCTTTGATCTTTCAATGATATTTATAATCAATACCGAAAGTTTTTGGGGCCAGCAGCAAACCGCAAGAGGTACCTGAAAATGGCCATGGTGGTTAGCAAGCACAGAGCAACGAGCTAACTGCCCAGGTTTGCCTTGTCCTACAGGTGCAGTGCCTTGACCAAATGACACCAAACTTGCGCTTTGATCTTTCAATGATATTTATAATCAATACCGAAAGTTTTGGGGCCAGCAGCAAACCGCAAGAGGTACTGAAAATGGCCATGGTGGTTAGCAAAGCACAGAGCAACGAGCTAACTGCCCAGGTTTGCCTTGTCCTACAGTGCAGTGCCTTGACCAAATGGCACCAAACTTGCGCCTTTGATCTTTCAATGATATTTATAATCAATACCGAAAGTTTTTGGGGCCAGCAGCAAACCGCAAGAGGTACCTGAAAATGGCCCATGGTGGTTAGCAAAGCACAGAGCAAAGCTAACTGCCCAGGTTTGCCTTGTCCTACAGGTGCAGTGCCTTGACCAAATGGCACCAAACTTGCGCTTTGATCTTTCAATGATATTTATAATCAATACCGAAAGTTTTGGGGCCAGCAGCAAACCGCAAGAGTACCTGAAAATGGCCATGGTGGTTAGCAAAGCACAGAGCAACGAGCTAACTGCCCAGGTTTGCCTTGTCCTACAGGTGCAGTGCCTTGACCAAATGGCACCAAACTTGCGCTTTGATCTTTCAATGATATTTATAATCAATACCGAAAGTTTTGGGGCCAGCAGCAAACCGCAAGAGGACCTGAAAATGGCCATGGTGGTTAGCAAAGCACAGAGCAACGAGCTAACTGCCCAGGTTTGCCTTGTCCTACAGGTGCAGTGCCTTGACCAAATGGCACCAAACTTGCGCTTTGATCTTTCAATGATATTTATAATCAATACCGAAAGTTTTGGGGCCAGCAGCAAACCGCAAGAGTACCTGAAAATGGCCATGGTGGTTAGCAAAGCACAGAGCAAAGCTAACTGCCCAGGTTTGCCTTGTCCTACAGGTGCAGTGCCTTGACCAAATGGCACCAAACTTGCGCTTTGATCTTTCAATGATATTTATAATCAATACCGAAAGTTTTGGGCCAGCAGCAAACCGCAAGAGGTACCTGAAAATGGCCATGGTGGTTAGCAAAGCACAGAGCAACGAGCTAACTGCCCAGGTTTGCCTTGTCCTACAGGTGCAGTGCCTTGACCAAAATGGCACCAAACTTGCGCTTTGATCTTTCAATGATATTTATAATCAATACCGAAAGTTTTGGGGCCAGCAGCAAACCGCAAGAGGTACCTGAAAATGGCCATGGTGGTTAGCAAAGCACAGAGCAACGAGCTAACTGCCCAGGTTTGCCTTGTCCTACAGGTGCAGTGCCTTGACCCAAATGGCACCAAACTTGCTTTGATCTTTCAATGATATTTATAATCAATACCGAAAGTTTTGGGGCCAGCAGCAAACCGCAAGAGGTACCTGAAAATGGCCATGGTGGTTAGCAAAGCACAGAGCAATGAGCTAACTGCCCAGGTTTGCCTTGTCCTACAGGTGCAGTGCCTTGACCAAATGGCACCAAACTTGCGCTTTGATCTTTCAATGATATTTATAATCAATACCGAAAGTTTTGGGCCAGCAGCAAACCGCAAGAGGTACCTGAAAATGGCCATGGTGGTTAGCAAAGCACAGAGCAACGAGCTAACTGCCCAGGTTTGCCTTGTCCTACAGGTGCAGTGCCTTGACCAAATGGCACCAAAACTTGCGCTTTGATCTTTCAATGATATTTATAATCAATACCGAAAGTTTTTGGGGCCAGCAGCAAACCGCAAGAGGTACCTGAAAATGGCCATGGTGGTTAGCAAGCACAGAGCAACGAGCTAACTGCCCAGGTTTGCCTTGTCCTACAGGTGCAGTGCCTTGACCAAATGGCACCAACTTGCGCTTTGATCTTTCAATGATATTTATAATCAATACCGAAAGTTTTGGGGCCAGCAGCAAACCGCAAGAGGTACCTGAAAATGGCCATGGTGGTTAGCAAAGCAAGAGCAACGAGCTAACTGCCCAGGTTTGCCTTGTCCTACAGGTGCAGTGCCTTGACCAAATGGCACCAAACTTGCGCTTTGATCTTTCAATGATATTTATAATCAATACCGAAAGTTTTGGGGCCAGCAGCAAACCGCAAGAGGACCTGAAAATGGCCATGGTGGTTAGCAAAGCACAGAGCAACGAGCTAACTGCCCAGGTTTGCCTTGTCCTACAGGTGCAGTGCCTTGACCAAATGGCACCAAACTTGCGCTTTGATCTTTCAATGATATTTATAATCAATACCGAAAGTTTTGGGGCCAGCAGCAAACCGCAAGAGGTACCTGAAAATGGCCATGGTGGTTAGCAAAGCACAGAGCAACGAGCTAACTGCCCAGGTTTGCCTTGTCCTACAGGTGCAGTGCCTTGACCAAATGGCACCAAACTTGCGCTTTGATCTTTCAATGATATTTATAATCAACCGAAAGTTTGGGGCCAGCAGCAAACCGCAAGAGGTACCTGAAAATGGCCATGGTGGTTAGCAAAGCACAGAGCAACGAGCTAACTGCCCAGGTTTGCCTTGTCCTACAGGTGCAGTGCCTTGACCAAATGGCACCAAACTTGCGCTTTGATCTTTCAATGATATTTATAATCAATACCGAAAGTTTGGGGCCAGCAGCAAACCGCAAGAGGTACCTGAAAATGGCCATGGTGGTTAGCAAAGCACAGAGCAAAGCTAACTGCCCAGGTTTGCCTTGTCCTACAGGTGCAGTGCCTTGACCAAATGGCACCAAACTTGCGCTTTGATCTTTCAATGATATTTATAATCAATACCGAAAGTTTTGGGGCCAGCAGCAAACCGCAAGAGGTACCTGAAAATGGCCATGGTGGTTAGCAAAGCACAGAGCAACGAGCTAACTGCCCAGGTTTGCCTTGTCCTACAGGCAGTGCCTTGACCAAATGGCACCAAACTTGCGCTTTGATCTTTCAATGATATTTATAATCAATACCGAAAGTTTTGGGGCAAGCAAACCGCAAGAGGTACCTGAAAATGGCCATGGTGGTTAGCAAAGCACAGAGCAACGAGCTACTGCCCAGGTTTGCCTTGTCCTACAGGTGCAGTGCCTTGACCAAATGGCACCAAACTTGCGCTTTGATCTTTCATGATATTTATAATCAATACCGAAAGTTTGGGGCCAGCAGCAAACCGCAAGAGGTACCTGAAAATGGCCATGGTGGTTAGCAAAGCAGAGCAACGAGCTAACTGCCCAGGTTTGCCTTGTCCTACAGGTGCAGTGCCTTGACCAAATGGCACCAAACTTGCGCTTTGATCTTTCAATGATATTTATAATCAATACCGAAAGTTTTGGGGCCAGCAGCAAACCGCAAGAGGTACCTGAAAATGGCCATGGTGGTTAGCAAAGCACAGAGCAAAGCTAACTGCCCAGGTTTGCCTTGTCCTACAGGTGCAGTGCCTTGACCAAATGGCACCAAACTTGCGCTTTGATCTTTAATGATATTTATAATCAATACCGAAAGTTTTGGGGCCAGCAGCAAACCGCAAGAGGTACCTGAAAATGGCCATGGTGGTTAGCAAAGCACAGAGCAAAGCTAACTGCCCAGGTTTGCCTTGTCCTACAGGTGCAGTGCCTTGACCAAATGGCACCAAACTTGCGCTTTGATCTTTCAATGATATTTATAATCACCGAAAGTTTTTGGGGCCAGCAGCAAACCGCAAGAGGTACCTGAAAATGGCCATGGTGGTTAGCAAAGCACAGAGCAACGAGCTAACTGCCCAGGTTTGCCTTGTCCTACAGGTGCAGTGCCTTGACCAAATGGCACCAAACTTGCGCTTTGATCTTTCAATGATATTTATAATCAATACCGAAAGTTTTGGGGCCAGCAGCAAACCGCAAGAGGTACCTGAAAATGGCCATGGTGGTTAGCAAAGCACAGAGCAACGAGCTAACTGCCCAGGTTTGCCTTGTCCTACAGGTGCAGTGCCTTGACCAAATGGCACCAAACTTGCGCTTTGATCTTTCAATGATATTTATAATCAATACCGAAAGTTTTGGGCCAGCAGCAAACCGCAAGAGGACCTGAAAATGGCCATGGTGGTTAGCAAAGCACAGAGCAACGAGCTAACTGCCCAGGTTTGCCTTGTCCTACAGGTGCAGTGCCTTGACCAAATGGCACCAAACTTGCGCTTTGATCTTTCAATGATATTTATAATCAATACCGAAAGTTTTGGGGCCAGCAGCAAACCGCAAAGGTACCTGAAAATGGCCATGGTGGTTAGCAAAGCACAGAGCAACGAGCTAACTGCCCAGGTTTGCCTTGTCCTACAGGTGCAGTGCCTTGACCAAATGGCACCAAACTTGCGCTTTGATCTTTCAATGATATTTAATAATACCGAAAGTTTTGGGGCCAGCAGCAAACCGCAAGAGGTACCTGAAAATGGCCATGGTGGTTAGCAAAGCACAGAGCAACGAGCTAACTGCCCAGGTTTGCCTTGTCCTACAGGTGCAGTGCCTTGACCAAATGGCACCAAACTTGCGCTTTGATCTTTCAATGATATTTATAATCAATACCGAAAGTTTTGGGGCCAGCAGCAAACCGCAAGAGGTACCTGAAAATGGCCATGGTGGTTAGCAAAGCACAGAGCAAGAGCTAACTGCCCAGGTTTGCCTTGTCCTACAGGTGCAGTGCCTTGACCAAATGACCAAACTTGCGCTTTGATCTTTCAATGATATTTATAATCAATACCGAAAGTTTTGGGCCAGCAGCAAACCGCAAGAGGTTGGCCATCAAAGCAAGAGCAACGAGCTAACTGCCAGGTTTGCCTTGTCCTACAGGTGCAGTGCCTTGACCAAATGGCACCAAACTTGCGCTTTGATCTTTCAATGATATTTATAATCAATACCGAAAGTTTTGGGGCCAGCAGCAAACCGCAAGAGGTACCTGAAAATGGCCATGGTGGTTAGCAAAGCACAGAGCAACGAGCTAACTGCCCAGGTTTGCCTTGTCCTACAGGTGCAGTGCCTTGACCAAATGGCACCAAACTTGCGCTTTGATCTTTCAATGATATTTATAATCAATACCGAAAGTTTGGGCCAGGCAGCAAACCGCAAGAGGTACCTGAAAATGGCCATGGTGGTTAGCAAAGCACAGAGCAAAGCTAACTGCCCAGGTTTGCCTTGTCCTACAGGTGCAGTGCCTTGACCAAATGGCACCAAACTTGCGCTTTGATCTTTCAATGATATTTATAATCAATACCGAAAGATTTGGGGCGCAGCAACCGCAAGAGGTACCTGAAAATGGCCATGGTGGTTAGCTAAGCACAGAGCAACGGGCTAACTGCCCAGGTTTGCCTTGTCCTACAGGTGCAGTGCCTTGACCAAATGGCACCAAACTTGCGCTTTGATCTTTCAATGATATTTATAATCAATACCGAAAGATTTTGGGCCAGCAGCAAACCGCAAGAGGACCTGAAAATGGCCATGGTGGTTAGCAAAGCACAGAGCAACAGCTAACTGCCCAGGTTTGCCTTGTCCTACAGGTGCAGTGCCTTGACCAAATGGCACCAAACTTGCGCTTTGATCTTTCAATGATATTTATAATCAATACCGAAAGATTTGGGCCAGCAGCAAACCGCAAGAGGTACCTGAAAATGGCCATGGTGGTTAGCAAAGCACAGAGCAACGGGCTAACTGCCCAGGTTTGCCTTGTCCTACAGGTGCAGTGCCTTGACCAAATGGCACCAAACTTGCGCTTTGATCTTTCAATGATATTTATAATCAATACCGAAATTTTGGGCCGCAGCAAACCGCAAGAGGTACCTGAAAATGGCCATGGTGGTTAGCAAAGCACAGAGCAACAGCTAACTGCCCAGGTTTGCCTTGTCCTACAGGTGCAGTGCCTTGACCAAATGGCACCAAACTTGCGCTTTGATCTTTCAATGATATTTATAATCAATACCGAAAGTTTGGGGCCAGCAGCAACCGCAAGAGGTACCTGAAAATGGCCATGGTGGTTAGCAAAGCACGAGCACGAGCTAACTGCCCAGGTTTGCCTTGTCCTACAGGTTGCAGTGCCTTGACCAAATGACACCAAACTTGCGCTTTGATCTTTCAATGATATTTATAATCAATACCGAAAGTTTTGGGGCCAGCAGCAAACCGCAAGAGGTACCTGAAAATGGCCATGGTGGTTAGCAAGCACAGAGCAAGAGCTACTGCCCAGGTTTGCTTGTCCTACAGGTGCAGTGCCTTGACCAAATGACACCAAACTGCGCTTTGATCTTTCAATGATATTTATAATCAATACCGAAGTTTTGGGGCCAGCAGCAAACCGCAAGAGGTACCTGAAAATGGCCATTGGTGGTTAGCAAAGCACAGAGCAACGAGCTAACTGCCCAGGTTTGCCTTGTCCTACAGGTGCAGTGCCTTGACCAAATGGCACCAAACTTGCGCTTTGATCTTTCAATGATATTTATAATCAATACCGAAAGTTTTTGGGCCAGCAGCAAACCGCAAGAGGTACCTGAAAATGGCCATGGTGGTTAGCAAAGCACAGAGCAACAGTAACTGCCCAGGTTTGCCTTGTCCTACAGGTGCGTGCCTTGACCAAATGGCACCAAACTTGCGCTTTGATCTTTCAATGATATTTTATAATCAATACCGAAAGTTTATTGGGCCAGCAGCAAACCGCAAAGGTACCTGAAAATGGCCATGGTGGTTAGCAAAGCACAGAGCAACAGCTAACTGCCCAGGTTTGCCTTGTCCTACAGGTGCAGTGCCTTGACCAAATGGCACCAAACTTGCGCTTTGATCTTTCAATGATATTTATAATCAATACCGAAAGTTTTGGGGCCAGCAGCAAACCGCAAGAGGACCTGAAAATGGCCATGGTGGTTAGCAAAGCACAGAGCAACGAGCTAACTGCCCAGGTTTGCCTTGTCCTACAGGTGCAGTGCCTTGACCAAATGGCACCAAACTTGCGCTTTGATCTTTCAATGATATTTATAATCAATACCGAAAGTTTTTGGGGCAGCAGCAAACCGCAAGAGGTACCTGAAAATGGCCATGGTGGTTAGCAAAGCACAGAGCAAGGAGCTAACTGCCCAGGTTTGCCTTGTCCTACAGGTGCAGTGCCTTGACCAAATGGCACCAAACTGCGCTTTTGATCTTTCAATGAATCAATACCGAAAGTTTTGGGGCCAGCAGCAAACCGCAAGAGGTACCTGAAAATGGCCATGGTGGTTAGCAAAGCACAGAGCAACAGCTAACTGCCCAGGTTTGCCTTGTCCTACAGGTGCAGTGCCTTGACCAAATGGCACCAAACTTGCGCTTTGATCTTTCAATGATATTTATAATCAATACCGAAAGTTTTTGGGGCCAGCAGCAAACCGCAAGAGGTACCTGAAAATGGCCATGGTGGTTAGCAAAGCACAGAGCAACGAGCTAACTGCCCAGGTTTGCCTTGTCCTACAGGTGCAGTGCCTTGACCAAATGACACCAAACTTGCGCTTTGATCTTTCAATGATATTTATAATCAATACCGAAAGTTTTGGGGCCAGCAGCAAACCGCAAGAGGTACCTGAAAATGGCCATGGTGGTTAGCAAAGCACAGAGCAAGGAGCTAACTGCCCAGTTTGCCTTGTCCTACAGGTGCAGTGCCTTGACCAAATGGCACCAAACTTGCGCTTTGATCTTTCAATGATATTTATAATCAATACCGAAAGTGGGCCAGCAGCAAACCGCAAGAGGTACCTGAAAATGGCCATGGTGGTTAGCAAAGCACAGAGCAACAAGCTAACTGCCCAGGTTTGCCTTGTCCTACAGGTGCAGTGCCTTGACCAAATGGCACCAAACTTGCGCTTTGATCTTTCAATGATATTTATAATCAATACCGAAAGTTTTGGGGCCAGCAGCAAACCGCAAGAGGTACCTGAATGGCCATGGTGGTTAGCAAAGCACAGAGCAACGAGCTAACTGCCCAGGTTTGCCTTGTCCTACAGGTGCAGTGCCTTGACCAAATGGCACCAAACTTGCGCTTTGATCTTTCAATGATATTTATAATCAATACCGACGTTTTGGGGCCAGCAGCAAACCGGCAAGAGGTACCTGAAAATGGCCATGGTGGTTAGCTAAGCACAGAGCACGGCTAACTGCCCAGGTTTGCCTTGTCCTACAGGTGCAGTGCCTTGACCAAATGCACCAAACTTGCGCTTTGATCTTTCAATGATATTTATAATCAATACCGAACGTTTTGGGGCCAGCAGCAAACCGCAAGAGGTACCTGAAAATGGCCATGGTGGTTAGCTAAGCACAGAGCAACCGAGCTGCTGCCCAGGTTTGCCTTGTCCTACAGGTGCAGTGCCTTGACCAAATGGCACCAAACTTGCGCTTTGATCTTTCAATGATATTTATAATCAATACCGAACGTTTTGGGGCCAGCAGCAAACCGCAAGAGGTACCTGAAAATGGCCATGGTGGTTAGCTAAGCACAGAGCAACAAGCTGCTGCCCAGGTTTGCCTTGTCCTACAGGTGCAGTGCCTTGACCAAATGGCACCAAACTTGCGCTTTGATCTTTCAATGATATTTATAATCAATACCGAACGTTTTGGGCCAGCAGCAAACCGCAAGAGGTACCTGAAAATGGCCATGGTGGTTAGCTAAGCACAGAGCAACGAGCTAGCTGCCCAGGTTTGCCTTGTCCTACAGGTGCAGTGCCTTGACCAAATGGCACCAAACTTGCGCTTTGATCTTTCAATGATATTTATAATCAATACCGAACGTTTGGGGCCAGCCAGCAAACCGCAAGAGGTACCTGAAAATGGCCATGGTGGTTAGCTAAAGCACAGAGCAACAAGCTGGCTGCCCAGGTTTGCCTTGTCCTACAGGTGCAGTGCCTTGACCAAATGGCACCAAACTTGCGCTTTGATCTTTCAATGATATTTATAATCAATACCGAACGTTTTGGGGCCAGCAGCAAACCGCAAGAGGTACCTGAAAATGGCCATGGTGGTTAGCTAAGCACGAGCAACGAGCTGGCTGCCCAGGTTTGCCTTGTCCTACAGGTGCAGTGCCTTGACCAAATGGCACCAAACTTGCGCTTGATCTTTCAATGATATTTATAATCAATACCGAACGTTTTGGGCCAGCAGCAAACCGCAAGAGGTACCTGAAAATGGCCATGGTGGTTTAGCGAAGCACAGAGCAACGAGCTGGCTGCCCAGGTTTGCCTTGTCCTACAGGTGCAGTGCCTTGACCAAATGGCACCAAACTTGCGCTTTGATCTTTCAATGATATTTATAATCAATACCGAACGTTTTGGGGCCAGCAGCAAACCGCAAGAGGTACCTGAAAATGGCCATGGTGGTTAGCTAAGCACAGAGCAACGAGCTGCTGCCCAGGTTTGCCTTGTCCTACAGGTGCAGTGCCTGACCAAATGGCACCAAACTTGCGCTTTGATCTTTCAATGATATTTATAATCAATACCGAACGTTTTGGGGCCAGCAGCAAACCGCAAGAGGTACCTGAAAATGGCCATGGTGGGTTAGCGAAGCACAGAGCAACAAGCTGCTGCCCAGTTTGCCTTTGTCCTACAGGTGCAGTGCCTTGACCAAATGCACCAAACTGCGCTTTGAATCTTTCAATGATATTTATAATCAATACCGAACGTTTTGGGGCCAGCAGCAAACCGCAAGAGGTACCTGAAAATGGCCATGGTGGTTAGCCAAGCACAGAGCAACAAGCTGGCTGCCCAGGTTTGCCTTGTCCTACAGGTGCAGTGCCTTGACCAAATGCACCAAACCTTGCGCTTTGATCTTTCAATGATATTTATAATCAATACCGAACGTTTTGGGGCCAGCAGCAAACCGCAAGAGGTACCTGAAAATGGCCATGGTGGTTAGCGAAGCACAGAGCAACAAGCTGGCTGCCCAGTTTGCCTTGTCCTACAGGTGCAGTGCCTTGACCAAATGGCACCAAACTTGCGCTTTATCTTTCAATGATATTTATAATCAATACCGAACGTTTTTGGGGCCAGCAGCAAACCGCAAGAGGTACCTGAAAATGGCCATGGTGGTTAGCTAAGCACAGAGCAACGAGCTGGCTGCCCAGGTTTGCCTTGTCCTACAGGTGCAGTGCCTTGACCAAATGGCACCAAACTTGCGCTTTGATCTTTCAATGATATTTATAATCAATACCGAACGTTTTGGGGCCAGCAGCAAACCGCAAGAGGTACCTGAAAATGGCCATGGTGGTTAGCAAAGCACAGAGCAACGAGCTGGCTGCCCAGGTTTGCCTGTCCTACAGGTGCAGTGCCTTGACCAAATGGCACCAAACTTGCGCTTTGATCTTTCAATGATATTTATAATCAATACCGAACGTTTTGGGGCCAGCAGCAAACCGCAAGAGGTACCTGAAAATGGCCATGGTGGTTAGCTAAGCACAGAGCAACAAGCTGGCTGCCCAGGTTTGCCTTGTCCTACAGGTGCAGTGCCTTGACCAAATGGCACCAAACTTGCGCTTTGATCTTTCAATGATATTTATAATCAATACCGAAACGTTTTGGGGCCAGCAGCAAACCGCAAGAGGTACCTGAAAATGGCCATGGTGGTTAGCGAAGCACAGAGCAACGAGCTGGACTGCCCAGGTTTGCCTTGTCCTACAGGTGCAGTGCCTTGACCAAATGGCACCAAACTTGCGCTTTGATCTTTCAATGATATTTATAATCAATACCGAACGTTTTGGGGCCAGCAGCAAACCGCAAGAGGTACCTGAAAATGGCCATGGTGGTTAGCTAAGCACAGAGCAACGAGCTGGCTGCCCAGGTTTGCCTTGTCCTACAGGTGCAGTGCCTTGACCAAATGGCACCAAACTTGCGCTTTGATCTTTCAATGATATTTATAATCAATACCGAACGTTTTTGGGGCCAGCAGCAAACCGCAAGAGGTACCTGAAAATGGCCATGGTGGTTAGCGAAGCACAGAGCAACGAGCTGGCTGCCCAGGTTTGCCTTGTCCTACAGGTGCAGTGCCTTGACCAAATGGCACCAAACTTGCGCTTTGATCTTTCAATGATATTTATAATCAATACCGAACGTTTTGGGGCCAGCAGCAAACCGCAAGAGGTACCTGAAAATGGCCATGGTGGTTAGCTAAGCACAGAGCAACAAGCTGGCTGCCCAGGTTTGCCTTGTCCTACAGGTGCAGTGCCTTGACCAAATGGCACCAAACTTGCGCTTTGATCTTTCAATGATATTTATAATCAATACCGAACGTTTTGGGGCCAGCAGCAAACCGCAAGAGGTACCTGAAAATGGCCATGGTGGTTAGCTAAGCACAGAGCAACGAGCTGCTGCCCAGGTTTGCCTTGTCCTACAGGTGCAGTGCCTTGACCAAATGGCACCAAACTTGCGCTTTGATCTTTCAATGATATTTATAATCAATACCGAACGTTTTGGGGCCAGCAGCAAACCGCAAGAGGTACCTGAAAATGGCCATGGTGGTTAGCTAAGCACAGAGCAACAGCTGGCTGCCCAGGTTTGCCTTGTCCTACAGGTGCAGTGCCTTGACCAAATGGCACCAAACTTGCGCTTTGATCTTTCAATGATATTTATAATCAATACCGAACGTTTTGGGGCCAGCAGCAAACCGCAAGAGGTACCTGAAAATGGCCATGGTGGTTAGCTAAGCACAGAGCAACAAGCTGGCTGCCCAGGTTTGCCTTGTCCTACAGGTGCAGTGCCTTGACCAAATGGCACCAAACTTGCGCTTTGATCTTTCAATGATATTTATAATCAATACCGAACGTTTTGGGGCCAGCAGCAAACCGCAAGAGGTACCTGAAAATGGCCATGGTGGTTAGCTAAGCACAGAGCAACGAGCTGGCTGCCCAGGTTTGCCTTGTCCTACAGGTGCAGTGCCTTGACCAAATGGCACCAAACTTGCGCTTTGATCTTTCAATGATATTTATAATCAATACCGAACGTTTTGGGGCCAGCAGCAAACCGCAAGAGGTACCTGAAAATGGCCATGGTGGTTAGCTAAGCACAGAGCAACGAGCTGGCTGCCCAGGTTTGCCTTGTCCTACAGGTGCAGTGCCTTGACCAAATGGCACCAAACTTGCGCTTTGATCTTTCAATGATATTTATAATCAATACCGAACGTTTTGGGGCCAGCAGCAAACCGCAAGAGGTACCTGAAAATGGCCATGGTGGTTAGCTAAGCACAGAGCAACGAGCTGGCTGCCCAGGTTTGCCTTGTCCTACAGGTGCAGTGCCTTGACCAAATGGCACCAAACTTGCGCTTTGATCTTTCAATGATATTTATAATCAATACCGAACGTTTTGGGGCCAGCAGCAAACCGCAAGAGGTACCTGAAAATGGCCATGGTGGTTAGCTAAGCACAGAGCAACAAGCTGGCTGCCCAGGTTTGCCTTGTCCTACAGGTGCAGTGCCTTGACCAAATGGCACCAAACTTGCGCTTTGATCTTTCAATGATATTTATAATCAATACCGAACGTTTTGGGGCCAGCAGCAAACCGCAAGAGGTACCTGAAAATGGCCATGGTGGTTAGCTAAGCACAGAGCAACAGCTGGCTGCCCAGGTTTGCCTTGTCCTACAGGTGCAGTGCCTTGACCAAATGGCACCAAACTTGCGCTTTGATCTTTCAATGATAT
The DNA here is from genome assembly GCA_003116995.1 of Yamagishiella unicocca. Lineage (NCBI taxonomy): Eukaryota > Viridiplantae > Chlorophyta > Chlorophyceae > Chlamydomonadales > Volvocaceae > Yamagishiella > Yamagishiella unicocca. Next base: position 625,744 of record BDSL01000060.1, read on the forward strand.
TTATAATCAATACCGAACGTTTTGGGGCCAGCAGCAAACCGCAAGAGGTACCTGAAAATGGCCATGGTGGTTAGCTAAGCACAGAGCAACAAGCTGGCTGCCCAGGTTTGCCTTGTCCTACAGGTGCAGTGCCTTGACCAAATGGCACCAAACTTGCGCTTTGATCTTTCAATGATATTTATAATCAATACCGAACGTTTTGGGGCCAGCAGCAAACCGCAAGAGGTACCTGAAAATGGCCATGGTGGTTAGCTAAGCACAGAGCAACAAGCTGGCTGCCCAGGTTTGCCTTGTCCTACAGGTGCAGTGCCTTGACCAAATGGCACCAAACTTGCGCTTTGATCTTTCAATGATATTTATAATCAATACCGAACGTTTTGGGGCCAGCAGCAAACCGCAAGAGGTACCTGAAAATGGCCATGGTGGTTAGCTAAGCACAGAGCAACGAGCTGGCTGCCCAGGTTTGCCTTGTCCTACAGGTGCAGTGCCTTGACCAAATGGCACCAAACTTGCGCTTTGATCTTTCAATGATATTTATAATCAATACCGAACGTTTTGGGGCCAGCAGCAAACCGCAAGAGGTACCTGAAAATGGCCATGGTGGTTAGCTAAGCACAGAGCAACAGCTGGCTGCCCAGGTTTGCCTTGTCCTACAGGTGCAGTGCCTTGACCAAATGGCACCAAACTTGCGCTTTGATCTTTCAATGATATTTATAATCAATACCGAACGTTTTGGGGCCAGCAGCAAACCGCAAGAGGTACCTGAAAATGGCCATGGTGGTTAGCTAAGCACAGAGCAACAGCTGGCTGCCCAGGTTTGCCTTGTCCTACAGGTGCAGTGCCTTGACCAAATGGCACCAAACTTGCGCTTTGATCTTTCAATGATATTTATAATCAATACCGAACGTTTTGGGGCCAGCAGCAAACCGCAAGAGGTACCTGAAAATGGCCATGGTGGTTAGCTAAGCACAGAGCAACAGCTGGCTGCCCAGGTTTGCCTTGTCCTACAGGTGCAGTGCCTTGACCAAATGGCACCAAACTTGCGCTTTGATCTTTCAATGATATTTATAATCAATACCGAACGTTTTGGGGCCAGCAGCAAACCGCAAGAGGTACCTGAAAATGGCCATGGTGGTTAGCTAAGCACAGAGCAACAAGCTGGCTGCCCAGGTTTGCCTTGTCCTACAGGTGCAGTGCCTTGACCAAATGGCACCAAACTTGCGCTTTGATCTTTCAATGATATTTATAATCAATACCGAACGTTTTGGGGCCAGCAGCAAACCGCAAGAGGTACCTGAAAATGGCCATGGTGGTTAGCTAAGCACAGAGCAACAGCTGGCTGCCCAGGTTTGCCTTGTCCTACAGGTGCAGTGCCTTGACCAAATGGCACCAAACTTGCGCTTTGATCTTTCAATGATATTTATAATCAATACCGAACGTTTTGGGGCCAGCAGCAAACCGCAAGAGGTACCTGAAAATGGCCATGGTGGTTAGCTAAGCACAGAGCAACAAGCTGGCTGCCCAGGTTTGCCTTGTCCTACAGGTGCAGTGCCTTGACCAAATGGCACCAAACTTGCGCTTTGATCTTTCAATGATATTTATAATCAATACCGAACGTTTTGGGGCCAGCAGCAAACCGCAAGAGGTACCTGAAAATGGCCATGGTGGTTAGCTAAGCACAGAGCAACAGCTGGCTGCCCAGGTTTGCCTTGTCCTACAGGTGCAGTGCCTTGACCAAATGGCACCAAACTTGCGCTTTGATCTTTCAATGATATTTATAATCAATACCGAACGTTTTGGGGCCAGCAGCAAACCGCAAGAGGTACCTGAAAATGGCCATGGTGGTTAGCTAAGCACAGAGCAACGAGCTGGCTGCCCAGGTTTGCCTTGTCCTACAGGTGCAGTGCCTTGACCAAATGGCACCAAACTTGCGCTTTGATCTTTCAATGATATTTATAATCAATACCGAACGTTTTGGGGCCAGCAGCAAACCGCAAGAGGTACCTGAAAATGGCCATGGTGGTTAGCTAAGCACAGAGCAACGAGCTGGCTGCCCAGGTTTGCCTTGTCCTACAGGTGCAGTGCCTTGACCAAATGGCACCAAACTTGCGCTTTGATCTTTCAATGATATTTATAATCAATACCGAACGTTTTGGGGCCAGCAGCAAACCGCAAGAGGTACCTGAAAATGGCCATGGTGGTTAGCTAAGCACAGAGCAACGAGCTGGCTGCCCAGGTTTGCCTTGTCCTACAGGTGCAGTGCCTTGACCAAATGGCACCAAACTTGCGCTTTGATCTTTCAATGATATTTATAATCAATACCGAACGTTTTGGGGCCAGCAGCAAACCGCAAGAGGTACCTGAAAATGGCCATGGTGGTTAGCTAAGCACAGAGCAACGAGCTGGCTGCCCAGGTTTGCCTTGTCCTACAGGTGCAGTGCCTTGACCAAATGGCACCAAACTTGCGCTTTGATCTTTCAATGATATTTATAATCAATACCGAACGTTTTGGGGCCAGCAGCAAACCGCAAGAGGTACCTGAAAATGGCCATGGTGGTTAGCTAAGCACAGAGCAACGAGCTGGCTGCCCAGGTTTGCCTTGTCCTACAGGTGCAGTGCCTTGACCAAATGGCACCAAACTTGCGCTTTGATCTTTCAATGATATTTATAATCAATACCGAACGTTTTGGGGCCAGCAGCAAACCGCAAGAGGTACCTGAAAATGGCCATGGTGGTTAGCTAAGCACAGAGCAACGAGCTGGCTGCCCAGGTTTGCCTTGTCCTACAGGTGCAGTGCCTTGACCAAATGGCACCAAACTTGCGCTTTGATCTTTCAATGATATTTATAATCAATACCGAACGTTTTGGGGCCAGCAGCAAACCGCAAGAGGTACCTGAAAATGGCCATGGTGGTTAGCTAAGCACAGAGCAACAGCTGGCTGCCCAGGTTTGCCTTGTCCTACAGGTGCAGTGCCTTGACCAAATGGCACCAAACTTGCGCTTTGATCTTTCAATGATATTTATAATCAATACCGAACGTTTTGGGGCCAGCAGCAAACCGCAAGAGGTACCTGAAAATGGCCATGGTGGTTAGCTAAGCACAGAGCAACGAGCTGGCTGCCCAGGTTTGCCTTGTCCTACAGGTGCAGTGCCTTGACCAAATGGCACCAAACTTGCGCTTTGATCTTTCAATGATATTTATAATCAATACCGAACGTTTTGGGGCCAGCAGCAAACCGCAAGAGGTACCTGAAAATGGCCATGGTGGTTAGCTAAGCACAGAGCAACGAGCTGGCTGCCCAGGTTTGCCTTGTCCTACAGGTGCAGTGCCTTGACCAAATGGCACCAAACTTGCGCTTTGATCTTTCAATGATATTTATAATCAATACCGAACGTTTTGGGGCCAGCAGCAAACCGCAAGAGGTACCTGAAAATGGCCATGGTGGTTAGCTAAGCACAGAGCAACGAGCTGGCTGCCCAGGTTTGCCTTGTCCTACAGGTGCAGTGCCTTGACCAAATGGCACCAAACTTGCGCTTTGATCTTTCAATGATATTTATAATCAATACCGAACGTTTTGGGGCCAGCAGCAAACCGCAAGAGGTACCTGAAAATGGCCATGGTGGTTAGCTAAGCACAGAGCAACGAGCTGGCTGCCCAGGTTTGCCTTGTCCTACAGGTGCAGTGCCTTGACCAAATGGCACCAAACTTGCGCTTTGATCTTTCAATGATATTTATAATCAATACCGAACGTTTTGGGGCCAGCAGCAAACCGCAAGAGGTACCTGAAAATGGCCATGGTGGTTAGCTAAGCACAGAGCAACGAGCTGGCTGCCCAGGTTTGCCTTGTCCTACAGGTGCAGTGCCTTGACCAAATGGCACCAAACTTGCGCTTTGATCTTTCAATGATATTTATAATCAATACCGAACGTTTTGGGGCCAGCAGCAAACCGCAAGAGGTACCTGAAAATGGCCATGGTGGTTAGCTAAGCACAGAGCAACGAGCTGGCTGCCCAGGTTTGCCTTGTCCTACAGGTGCAGTGCCTTGACCAAATGGCACCAAACTTGCGCTTTGATCTTTCAATGATATTTATAATCAATACCGAACGTTTTGGGGCCAGCAGCAAACCGCAAGAGGTACCTGAAAATGGCCATGGTGGTTAGCTAAGCACAGAGCAACGAGCTGGCTGCCCAGGTTTGCCTTGTCCTACAGGTGCAGTGCCTTGACCAAATGGCACCAAACTTGCGCTTTGATCTTTCAATGATATTTATAATCAATACCGAACGTTTTGGGGCCAGCAGCAAACCGCAAGAGGTACCTGAAAATGGCCATGGTGGTTAGCTAAGCACAGAGCAACGAGCTGGCTGCCCAGGTTTGCCTTGTCCTACAGGTGCAGTGCCTTGACCAAATGGCACCAAACTTGCGCTTTGATCTTTCAATGATATTTATAATCAATACCGAACGTTTTGGGGCCAGCAGCAAACCGCAAGAGGTACCTGAAAATGGCCATGGTGGTTAGCTAAGCACAGAGCAACGAGCTGGCTGCCCAGGTTTGCCTTGTCCTACAGGTGCAGTGCCTTGACCAAATGGCACCAAACTTGCGCTTTGATCTTTCAATGATATTTATAATCAATACCGAACGTTTTGGGGCCAGCAGCAAACCGCAAGAGGTACCTGAAAATGGCCATGGTGGTTAGCTAAGCACAGAGCAACGAGCTGGCTGCCCAGGTTTGCCTTGTCCTACAGGTGCAGTGCCTTGACCAAATGGCACCAAACTTGCGCTTTGATCTTTCAATGATATTTATAATCAATACCGAACGTTTTGGGGCCAGCAGCAAACCGCAAGAGGTACCTGAAAATGGCCATGGTGGTTAGCTAAGCACAGAGCAACGAGCTGGCTGCCCAGGTTTGCCTTGTCCTACAGGTGCAGTGCCTTGACCAAATGGCACCAAACTTGCGCTTTGATCTTTCAATGATATTTATAATCAATACCGAACGTTTTGGGGCCAGCAGCAAACCGCAAGAGGTACCTGAAAATGGCCATGGTGGTTAGCTAAGCACAGAGCAACAGCTGGCTGCCCAGGTTTGCCTTGTCCTACAGGTGCAGTGCCTTGACCAAATGGCACCAAACTTGCGCTTTGATCTTTCAATGATATTTATAATCAATACCGAACGTTTTGGGGCCAGCAGCAAACCGCAAGAGGTACCTGAAAATGGCCATGGTGGTTAGCTAAGCACAGAGCAACGAGCTGGCTGCCCAGGTTTGCCTTGTCCTACAGGTGCAGTGCCTTGACCAAATGGCACCAAACTTGCGCTTTGATCTTTCAATGATATTTATAATCAATACCGAACGTTTTGGGGCCAGCAGCAAACCGCAAGAGGTACCTGAAAATGGCCATGGTGGTTAGCTAAGCACAGAGCAACGAGCTGGCTGCCCAGGTTTGCCTTGTCCTACAGGTGCAGTGCCTTGACCAAATGGCACCAAACTTGCGCTTTGATCTTTCAATGATATTTATAATCAATACCGAACGTTTTGGGGCCAGCAGCAAACCGCAAGAGGTACCTGAAAATGGCCATGGTGGTTAGCTAAGCACAGAGCAACGAGCTGGCTGCCCAGGTTTGCCTTGTCCTACAGGTGCAGTGCCTTGACCAAATGGCACCAAACTTGCGCTTTGATCTTTCAATGATATTTATAATCAATACCGAACGTTTTGGGGCCAGCAGCAAACCGCAAGAGGTACCTGAAAATGGCCATGGTGGTTAGCTAAGCACAGAGCAACGAGCTGGCTGCCCAGGTTTGCCTTGTCCTACAGGTGCAGTGCCTTGACCAAATGGCACCAAACTTGCGCTTTGATCTTTCAATGATATTTATAATCAATACCGAACGTTTTGGGGCCAGCAGCAAACCGCAAGAGGTACCTGAAAATGGCCATGGTGGTTAGCTAAGCACAGAGCAACGAGCTGGCTGCCCAGGTTTGCCTTGTCCTACAGGTGCAGTGCCTTGACCAAATGGCACCAAACTTGCGCTTTGATCTTTCAATGATATTTATAATCAATACCGAACGTTTTGGGGCCAGCAGCAAACCGCAAGAGGTACCTGAAAATGGCCATGGTGGTTAGCTAAGCACAGAGCAACGAGCTGGCTGCCCAGGTTTGCCTTGTCCTACAGGTGCAGTGCCTTGACCAAATGGCACCAAACTTGCGCTTTGATCTTTCAATGATATTTATAATCAATACCGAACGTTTTGGGGCCAGCAGCAAACCGCAAGAGGTACCTGAAAATGGCCATGGTGGTTAGCTAAGCACAGAGCAACGAGCTGGCTGCCCAGGTTTGCCTTGTCCTACAGGTGCAGTGCCTTGACCAAATGGCACCAAACTTGCGCTTTGATCTTTCAATGATATTTATAATCAATACCGAACGTTTTGGGGCCAGCAGCAAACCGCAAGAGGTACCTGAAAATGGCCATGGTGGTTAGCTAAGCACAGAGCAACGAGCTGGCTGCCCAGGTTTGCCTTGTCCTACAGGTGCAGTGCCTTGACCAAATGGCACCAAACTTGCGCTTTGATCTTTCAATGATATTTATAATCAATACCGAACGTTTTGGGGCCAGCAGCAAACCGCAAGAGGTACCTGAAAATGGCCATGGTGGTTAGCTAAGCACAGAGCAACGAGCTGGCTGCCCAGGTTTGCCTTGTCCTACAGGTGCAGTGCCTTGACCAAATGGCACCAAACTTGCGCTTTGATCTTTCAATGATATTTATAATCAATACCGAACGTTTTGGGGCCAGCAGCAAACCGCAAGAGGTACCTGAAAATGGCCATGGTGGTTAGCTAAGCACAGAGCAACGAGCTGGCTGCCCAGGTTTGCCTTGTCCTACAGGTGCAGTGCCTTGACCAAATGGCACCAAACTTGCGCTTTGATCTTTCAATGATATTTATAATCAATACCGAACGTTTTGGGGCCAGCAGCAAACCGCAAGAGGTACCTGAAAATGGCCATGGTGGTTAGCTAAGCACAGAGCAACGAGCTGGCTGCCCAGGTTTGCCTTGTCCTACAGGTGCAGTGCCTTGACCAAATGGCACCAAACTTGCGCTTTGATCTTTCAATGATATTTATAATCAATACCGAACGTTTTGGGGCCAGCAGCAAACCGCAAGAGGTACCTGAAAATGGCCATGGTGGTTAGCTAAGCACAGAGCAACGAGCTGGCTGCCCAGGTTTGCCTTGTCCTACAGGTGCAGTGCCTTGACCAAATGGCACCAAACTTGCGCTTTGATCTTTCAATGATATTTATAATCAATACCGAACGTTTTGGGGCCAGCAGCAAACCGCAAGAGGTACCTGAAAATGGCCATGGTGGTTAGCTAAGCACAGAGCAACGAGCTGGCTGCCCAGGTTTGCCTTGTCCTACAGGTGCAGTGCCTTGACCAAATGGCACCAAACTTGCGCTTTGATCTTTCAATGATATTTATAATCAATACCGAACGTTTTGGGGCCAGCAGCAAACCGCAAGAGGTACCTGAAAATGGCCATGGTGGTTAGCTAAGCACAGAGCAACGAGCTGGCTGCCCAGGTTTGCCTTGTCCTACAGGTGCAGTGCCTTGACCAAATGGCACCAAACTTGCGCTTTGATCTTTCAATGATATTTATAATCAATACCGAACGTTTTGGGGCCAGCAGCAAACCGCAAGAGGTACCTGAAAATGGCCATGGTGGTTAGCTAAGCACAGAGCAACGAGCTGGCTGCCCAGGTTTGCCTTGTCCTACAGGTGCAGTGCCTTGACCAAATGGCACCAAACTTGCGCTTTGATCTTTCAATGATATTTATAATCAATACCGAACGTTTTGGGGCCAGCAGCAAACCGCAAGAGGTACCTGAAAATGGCCATGGTGGTTAGCTAAGCACAGAGCAACGAGCTGGCTGCCCAGGTTTGCCTTGTCCTACAGGTGCAGTGCCTTGACCAAATGGCACCAAACTTGCGCTTTGATCTTTCAATGATATTTATAATCAATACCGAACGTTTTGGGGCCAGCAGCAAACCGCAAGAGGTACCTGAAAATGGCCATGGTGGTTAGCTAAGCACAGAGCAACGAGCTGGCTGCCCAGGTTTGCCTTGTCCTACAGGTGCAGTGCCTTGACCAAATGGCACCAAACTTGCGCTTTGATCTTTCAATGATATTTATAATCAATACCGAACGTTTTGGGGCCAGCAGCAAACCGCAAGAGGTACCTGAAAATGGCCATGGTGGTTAGCTAAGCACAGAGCAACGAGCTGGCTGCCCAGGTTTGCCTTGTCCTACAGGTGCAGTGCCTTGACCAAATGGCACCAAACTTGCGCTTTGATCTTTCAATGATATTTATAATCAATACCGAACGTTTTGGGGCCAGCAGCAAACCGCAAGAGGTACCTGAAAATGGCCATGGTGGTTAGCTAAGCACAGAGCAACGAGCTGGCTGCCCAGGTTTGCCTTGTCCTACAGGTGCAGTGCCTTGACCAAATGGCACCAAACTTGCGCTTTGATCTTTCAATGATATTTATAATCAATACCGAACGTTTTGGGGCCAGCAGCAAACCGCAAGAGGTACCTGAAAATGGCCATGGTGGTTAGCTAAGCACAGAGCAACAAGCTGCTGCCCAGGTTTGCCTTGTCCTACAGGTGCAGTGCCTTGACCAAATGGCACCAAACTTGCGCTTTGATCTTTCAATGATATTTATAATCAATACCGAACGTTTTGGGGCCAGCAGCAAACCGCAAGAGGTACCTGAAAATGGCCATGGTGGTTAGCTAAGCACAGAGCAACAAGCTGGCTGCCCAGGTTTGCCTTGTCCTACAGGTGCAGTGCCTTGACCAAATGGCACCAAACTTGCGCTTTGATCTTTCAATGATATTTATAATCAATACCGAACGTTTTGGGGCCAGCAGCAAACCGCAAGAGGTACCTGAAAATGGCCATGGTGGTTAGCTAAGCACAGAGCAACAAGCTGGCTGCCCAGGTTTGCCTTGTCCTACAGGTGCAGTGCCTTGACCAAATGGCACCAAACTTGCGCTTTGATCTTTCAATGATATTTATAATCAATACCGAACGTTTGGGGCCAGCAGCAAACCGCAAGAGGTACCTGAAAATGGCCATGCGTCTGTAAAATGGGAGCGTGACTATAGTCGGTCTTTTCGGAGTAAAAGCCGGTACGGATATAGTCGATGCATACACCATTCTTTTAGCCGATCAGCTGGTGGACTATAGCCGACCAGCTATAGCTCAACTATAGTCGATGCCAGATATAGACGAGCCGGCTATAGTGAACGACTATAGTTTCGCAGTGTCGGCTATAGATGCTGTCTATAGTCGAGGGCCTTTCTATCAGTGTTCGGGAATGGGACACCGTATGATATTCCAGGTGAGTGTTTACAGATCGTGCGTATAGGTCAGTCTGTTCTTCCCTACAAACCGAACTCAGCTAGCCACACACCTGATGGGGCGCTACTGTGCTCCATGCCCCTTGCATTCCTCAAGTAATGCTGACCTACAGGCTTACTTCTCCTCGAGCTCACAACCTGCCCCTTCACCTCGCGGTTCCCTAGCTTCACTTTCCGGTTCATATCCCCTCTGCTACTGCTCGTGGTGCCTACCCCGTTGCTCTGGATCCAGACCATGCCGCTACTTGCTCAGCTGAGCCCTGCAGGGCCCATGCTCTGCTGATGCTCACAATCCATCACGCCGCTGCAGCTCCTCAACGACCAAATCCAGCCAGCCCGCTGCTCCATGCTCTCTGCTCCATATCCTGCCAAGTCCTCTCCCAGCTGTGTGTCCCGCACGTCCTGTAGGTTGGAGAGTAGTTTTTTTATTAAGGAGTTGGTTGCAACACTACTCTCAGGACAGCTCTCTGGCAACACACGCAGAAAACAAGCGCCACTCCCATGCTTACCATCACAGCGTGATTTCCCAATGCTTCAACAAAGTTGGCAGCATACTGCGCAGCCAGGTTCTTAAGAGATGTCACCCAGTCTTGGCAGGATTCGATCGCTTTATCACCTGCACGTATTCCAGGTAAAATATCATTTCAGATAATGTAAAAAAATCCATTAACTAGGGAAATAAAGCCACGCAAGCAGAGCTTCGGGTTTGAGGTCAGCAAAGGTCTTCCTGCTCACCGGCAGCTCTCGAGCTTTGTTATACTGCTGGCAGCACCAAGTCCCAGTGGTCCTAACTTACGTCTAACTGCAAGCAGCGAGCAGCTCTGTCAGCTCCTGACGGTCGCCTTCCTCGGTCGCTGACCATAACTCGCCAGGCAAAATGCTGAAGCGCAACGCCCAGAACTGAACAGGCCTGCCTAAATTATAATTATAAAGATACATTGCTCCACTAGAAGCCTGGAAAAGTGGCAGGTTGGATGCGTGGACACCTGGTCAAACATTGGCGAACACTGCTGCTGCATTGCTATTGCCTGGCAATATCGACAATGTATATGTACATTGCATACGGTTAGTGCTGAAGGCGACAACAGCTTATTATGGAGGAGTTATGTGACAGGCTGGCAATGGTGAAGTATGCGCGAGAGAGGGGGGGTGCCGTATGGTGCCGCGGCTGTGTACGGCATCCCATTATTTATTTTATTAATATAGCAGAAGGACAGGCCTTTCGAGTTTTGGTACAAGCGCATACATAAACTGCAACATCAATGACACACTGTTTGCGATCGGGGGTGTCATGTCAGAAACAGACATCAACCATTCCATTCATTCCGTTGCCAGGCTATAACCGCTCAACACCCAGGCGCACGCCCTGCAGCTGCGCATGCTGCCACCGCACTCACATTGGTACTGGCTATAGTCGGTTGATATAGTCCATGACTATAGTCCAGATCAACTTTAGCTGGTGACTATAGTCCAGATCCACTATAGATCGGATATTGTCCCCGGCCGTCTATTAGCCGATGTTGGACGCTATAGTCGGTCAGAAAAATTACAGACGTGGTGGTTAGCTAAGCACAGAGCAACGAGCTGGCTGCCCAGGTTTGCCTTGTCCTACAGGTGCAGTGCCTTGACCAAATGGCACCAAACTTGCGCTTTGATCTTTCAATGATATTTATAATCAATACCGAACGTTTGGGGGCCAGCAGCAAACCGCAAGAGGTACCTGAAAATGGCCATGGTGGTTAGCTAAGCACAGAGCAACGAGCTGGCTGCCCAGGTTTGCCTTGTCCTACAGGTGCAGTGCCTTGACCAAATGGCACCAAACTTGCGCTTTGATCTTTCAATGATATTTATAATCAATACCGAACGTTTGGGGGCCAGCAGCAAACCGCAAGAGGTACCTGAAAATGGCCATGGTGGTAAGCTAAGCACAGAGCAACGAGCTGGCTGCCCAGGTTTGCCTTGTCCTACAGGTGCAGTGCCTTGACCAAATGGCACCAAACTTGCGCTTTGATCTTTCAATGATATTATAATCAATACCGAACGTTTGGGGGCCAGCAGCAAACCGCAAGAGGTACCTGAAAATGGCCATGGTGGTTAGCTAAGCACAGAGCAACGAGCTGGCTGCCCAGGTTTGCCTTGTCCTACAGGTGCAGTGCCTTGACCAAATGGCACCAAACTTGCGCTTTGATCTTTCAATGATATTTATAATCAATACCGAACGTTTGGGGCCAGCAGCAAACCGCAGAGGTACCTGAAAATGGCCATGGTGGTTAGCTAAGCACAGAGCAACAAGCTGCTGCCCAGGTTTGCCTTGTCCTACAGGTGCAGTGCCTTGACCAAATGGCACCAAACTTGCGCTTTGATCTTTCAATGATATTTATAATCAATACCGAACGTTTGGGGCCAGCAGCAAACCGCAAGAGGTACCTGAAAATGGCCATGGTGGTTAGCTAAGCACAGAGCAACGAGCTGCTGCCCAGGTTTGCCTTGTCCTACAGGTGCAGTGCCTTGACCAATGGCACCAAACTTGCGCTTTGATCTTTCAATGATATTTATAATCAATACCGAACGTTTGGGGGCCAGCAGCAAACCGCAAGAGGTACCTGAAAATGGCCATGGTGGTTAGCCTAAGCACTGAGCAACGAGCTGCTGCCCAGGTTTGCCTTGTCCTACAGGGCAGTGCCTTGACCAAATGGCACCAAACTTGCGCTTTGATCTTCAATGATATTATAATCAATACCGAACGTTTGGGGGCCAGCAGCAAACCGCAAGAGTACCTGAAAATGGCCATGGTGGTTAGCTAAGCACAGAGAACGAGCTGGCTGCCCAGGTTTGCCTTGTCCTACAGGTGCAGTGCCTTGACCAAATGGCACCAAACTTGCGCTTTGATCTTTCAATGTTATTTATAATCAATACCGAACGTTTGGGGCCAGCAGCAAACCGCAAGAGGTACCTGAAATGGCCATGGTGGTTAGCTAAGACAGAGCAACGAGCTGGGCTGCCCAGGTTTGCCTTGTCCTACAGGTGCAGTGCCTTGACCAAATGCACCAAACTTGCGCTTTGATCTTTCAATGATATTTATATCAATACCGAACGTTTGGGGGCCAGCAGCAAACCGCAAGAGGTACCTGAAAATGGCCATGGTGGTTAGCTAAGCACAGAGCAACGAGCTGGCTGCCCAGGTTTGCCTTGTCCTACAGGTGCAGTGCCTTGACCAAATGGCACCAAACTTGCGCTTTGATCTTTCAATGATATTTATAATCAATACCGAAACGTTTGGGGGCCAGCAGCAAACCGCAAGAGTACCTGAAAATGGCCATGGTGGTTAGCTAAGCACAGAGCAACGAGCTGGCTGCCCAGGTTTGCCTTGTCCTACAGGTGCAGTGCCTTGACCAAAATGGCACCAAACTTGCGCTTTGATCTTTCAATGATATTTATAATCAATACCGAACGTTTGGGGCCAGCAGCAAACCGCAAGAGGTACCTGAAAATGGCCATGGTGGTTAGCTAAGCACAGAGCAACGAGCTGGCTGCCCAGGTTTGCCTTGTCCTACAGGTGCAGTGCCTTGACCAAATGGCACCAAACTTGCGCTTTGATCTTTCAATGATATTTATAATCAATACCGAACGTTTGGGGGCCAGCAGCAAACCGCAAGAGGTACCTGAAAATGGCCATGGTGGTTAGCTAAGCACAGAGCAACGAGCTGGCTGCCCAGGTTTGCCTTGTCCTACAGGTGCAGTGCCTTGACCAAATGGCACCAAACTTGCGCTTTGATCTTTCAATGATATTTATAATCAATACCGAACGTTTGGGGCCAGCAGCAAACCGCAAGAGGTACCTGAAAATGGCCATGGTGGTTAGCTAAGCACAGAGCAACAAGCTAACTGCCCAGGTTTGCCTTGTCCTACAGGTGCAGTGCCTTGACCAAATGGCACCAAACTTGCCTTTGATCTTTCAATGATATTTATAATCAATACCGAACGTTTGGGGCCAGCAGCAAACCGCAAGAGTACCTGAAAATGGCCATGGTGGTTAGCTAAGCACTGAGCACCGAGCTAACTGCCCAGGTTTGCCTTGTCCTACAGGTGCAGTGCCTTGACCAAATGGCACCAAACTTGCGCTTTGATCTTTCAATGATATTTATAATCAATACCGAACGTTTTGGGGCCAGCAGCAAACCGCAAGAGGTACCTGAAAATGGCCATGGTGGTTAGCTAAGCACAGAGCAACAAGCTAACTGCCCAGGTTTGCCTTGTCCTACAGGTGCAGTGCCTTGACCAAATGGCACCAAACTTGCGCTTTGATCTTTCAATGATATTTATAATCAATACCGAACGTTTTGGGCCAGCAGCAAACCGCAAGA